>JAZKJV010000514.1:0-600000 GCA_037367405.1 Ottelia alismoides | reverse complement strand
GAAAAGATAAACGACCTCCATATGTTGGTCTTCATATGTGAGTTGGTGAAATCACGGGTATTTTTGCTTGATTGGTTGAGCCTTGCTTGCGTATTCTACCCAACTCTCCCGTAACCTTAGACACTCCATCTTCCATCTCCAAAAATTCAATTATCTCTGAGATTCAACCATTTTGTAATTCCATTCCTCTGTAACCTAACTGTAACATAGTTCCCAATCTCACTTCCATATTCAGATACTTAGTCTACTCTTCAACCTAAGTATAGGGGAACCATATTCCATCTGATTGTTCACTTCGAGTCCCTCCATCTTTATTGCGTATCTCTATCTTTAGGCTCTTCTCAACCTAAGTATAGGGGAGACCCGAGCCCCTGTCTTCTTCTTCACTCATTTGATCTCTTCCCTCAGTCCTCTTCTTATACTTAGGTTATTTTTAACCTAAGCATAGGGGGATGTCCCAAGTCAGTTCCCATATGCTCTTCTTTATTTTAGCATGAGATATGGCTTCATATCAAGCGAAAGCTAAGTATAGGGGGATGTGCCTTATATATTTCATATATACTTTAGTCATAGCTCATATTTTGAAAATTTTCAAACTTTTGAGGCTTGGATATAATATTTATGAGCTGATTTGTGTAAAAATGTTTGTAAAATGTTTGAAAAATTTTATAAATGTGTGACTATATTTTGAAAAATGTTTAACATTGGTTTGAAAATGGGATTTTGCTTGTTTTGAAAACCATTTGAAAAATGTTTTGAAAATCTATATATTATGTGACATGGCTTGGAAAGTCTTTCAAAATTCTTTCAAAAATAAGGGATAAAATGAGATTAACTTGTGTTTGTAAATACTTCTAACCTTATTAAAAAATCCATAAAATCAGAAAGATCAAATTTCTTTGATAACAATTCTAACTACTAAACTTAAAAATGATTAGTTACTTTTCAATGAGGGAACTACTGTCTCCTTAATAGAGTGGGTGGTTAAAAGACAACACATATGCCACCATCTTGTAGTAACACGAGTAGCCGTTTGACGCTTCGTACTTACACCCATACTAGCTGGAAGTGGATGCAACTAGTCATATGAGTTTAGGCCAATCATTATTGCTCTAAAGCTCTAAAAAACCATAAAAATATGTAAAATTCAAAAATCACAAAAGCATTAACTCTTGAGTTGGTGTATCCCTGACACCATCATTATCACCCAAGGCTTGAGGAATTGAGAACACTTGATTTTTGAGATCTTAATAATCTGAGTTAACGAGATTTAGTCATTAGGGCTTGAGACTTAATAATCATCACTTCCCTAGTTTGAAATACATGAGTGTTATATTGCACTCTTCATCTCTACCTTAAAGGAATATGATCAACACATCACCTACACAATTGCATGAATGATGAGACAAGATGAGATTTTACTTGAGGGACTGGGATTTGAGATTTGAGTCTAGACTTGATTTGATGATGTTCGAGGATGGGATAAAGTCAATGAAAGTTTCATTAAACCCGAGTGTCAGCAAACCCTAGCCAATATAAGAACAAGTTCTTATGCTATCTTTTGATATTGACCTATGTGCCAGGGTGTGATGAAACTTAATAAACTGTTGATCAGTGTGCGCCAACTTGGTAAAAGCAGTGGATCTAGCCAAAAGAAAAAGAAAAGAAATGTTGAATGAAAAAGCTCTCAATACAAAGTCAATTACAAAGAGCTCCTACCAAAGGTGAGCGCTTCCAACCATTTCAAAGTGTCCATTTGGACCAAAGCTATTAGGACCAGGAATCGAGCTAGCACCCAAAAAGGGCTTTGCATCGTATGGTGATACAAGTCTGGGTGTCGAAGGTATCTTAGATACTCAAAAGAGACACACCCCGGTGCATTCCAAGGAAAAGAAGTGCATACGACTTCAAGCTCTCTTGATGGACACACTGATTAACAATAAAAATATGTGTTGAGTAATAAGGCACTTGAGAGGACCCTTGTTCCAATATGAGGGAGAGAAGAAATGACACAATCCTATGCCCTCCATTAGTTGGCCTTCCATCTACACTTTCAAGTCTGACAAACTATTGAGACAGTGGATTGAATGCAAGAACTAACTTATTCCTTAGTGTTGAGGATTAGGTCGTGAGGAGAGTCTTTTAGATTGTGACCTTGAGTGACATCTTAACTCAACTCTCATGATTGCAGTACACACTAAATGTCATATCCTTATACTATGTGTACATACAGAGCGTCTGATAATTACAGAAGTTGGATTCCCTTTGACTAGAGCTTGATTGAGCTTAGAATTTTAGGATCACTCAAACTAATGGTTCTTGCGAATTAAGCCTTGAAATTTTCAAATGCACAGTAAGGGATTAATCCAACTCTTTCATTCTTTAGATATTCGAGGACGAGCATAGTTTAAGTACAGGGGGATAATGAATATGTGATTAATCATATTTATTGTTATTTATTATTCTCCTGGCTTAAACAATTCAATCAAATTCATCACTAATCCACTTTAATTAACAACTAACCCCTTGTTAATAACTAAACATAATTATTGTATGTATTTAACACTCTTTTATTTTCTTTATTTTCTTTTTATTAAAATTTTCCAAAAAATTAGATAATTATTGTATATATTATTTTGGCTTTTCTATAAATAAAAAATACAAAAAATTCACAAAAGAATTAAAAGAGGTATTTTTGATTCATTAAAAATGCTTGCAAAAATTCTAGTTTATATATATGACTTATTTTAGTTTTGTGTTCAACATAAAACTTGTAGATCTCATTGAGATCTACAACTTTCATGTTTTGACTTCTATTTCGGCTTGTAGTTAATTTATTTTGATTTTTTTGTTTTTGCATTTTCTTTATTTTTCTATTGGGCCACATGACGCCCCTAGGGCCACCCACGTGGCCCGCTCCTCTTTTCACCACGCGCCCCACTCCCAACAATCAGATCAGATCCCTAGATCTGATCAAGGCCGCCTCCACCCGCCTTCATCTGGGACGTTGGATCACGAGATCCAACGACCAACGACCCGTCTTCTACCTTCGAAACCTCCTCTCTCCCACGATCACCTCGTTGCCTACTCTTCTCCCGTTTACTGCAACCGTTACCCACACCCTCTTTACTTGCCATCAATTACATTACTCAACTCTCACCTCCACCATTT
This sequence comes from Ottelia alismoides, assembly GCA_037367405.1. Classification (NCBI taxonomy): domain Eukaryota; kingdom Viridiplantae; phylum Streptophyta; class Magnoliopsida; order Alismatales; family Hydrocharitaceae; genus Ottelia; species Ottelia alismoides. Next base: position 596,829 of record JAZKJV010000514.1, on the reverse strand, counting down.
TCACGCAACCATTAGTATCCCACGACCTAAACCCTAGGGCCGACATGAGGCATTTACACCCCACCACCTTATGTAACGGCCCTCTTCTCCATAAAATCTCCACCTCCGCCCTCCATTCTCTTCCGTCCACCAATCACGGGCCAAGGGCGAGTCCCGCTCCTCCCTCCTGTAACAGAGGACAGAGGATCGAGGGGATGAAGACCCCTTCGTGTTCCGATGTAGACCCGTAGTCTTCTTCGACCACGTCACGGCGCCCCAACCGTCGTTGAGCACCCTGGAGTAGCTGCCCATGTAGAGCGACGACTCGAACTCTTCCTCGAGCTCAGCTCAAGCTTCCCCGTCCATGGACGATCTTCTTCAAATCCCAAGTAAACCTTCTTCATTTTTCCTTGTTTTTTTCTTCCTTTTAATTAAATGCACACACACCACCTCACACTCCATCGATCCCCCTCTGAGCTTCACCGGACCTGCCTCATCTCCGTGGTAGGTCCAGATCATCGCCATCGATCCTTCATAACATCCACCACCCGTGGCCTTATTCTCTAGCGAAGCCAAAGAAGAACCCATCTGAGGCACCCTCTTCTTCGCCCAAATTTCCCTCCATTCCGCCTCAACCCGCTATCCCCTTTTGTAAGTCCAAACTTCAATGATCGGACTTTGGGCAAAGCTCAGTTTTAGAGCTTCGTCTCCGACGAACATGCGTAGACAACAACCTCAAAGATGCTCCGCTACTTTTTCTATCCCCAAGCTTCATCGTCATGGCTCTAGGAAGCTCCTTGACGCGTCAACGTGCACGGAGGAGCAAGGAGGAGCTACTGGTGTCTCGCTGGAGCTCCAATTGCGCCGCTAGTGCACGACGGAGGAGGCTGCAGATGCTACATGTGTCGTTGGATGGCGCCTCCGACATCCATCCAATGGCTATGGAGCCGCCTCGTCGTCACTCCGGAGTGTGGAAGCTCAATGGGATCGAGCCTCGCCAGAAGCACCTCGAGCCACCACGTGGCTCGAACCACCTGCACCGGTCCCGACCCGCCATCCAAACCTCCACCCACGTGCTCCGCACGTGAAGGCTTGGAAAACTTGCATATATGCCCGCCAACTTCTTTAGTATTGCATACAAGTCCTTCCCAGGTGCGCGTACCTCACTTACCGTGCTGGGCAAATTGCATTGGGGCTCCGCCGACATTATATAATTACAAAAATGCCCTTGACAAGACCTTTTCGATATATTTTGCATTTATTTCTCCTATTTTATTGCATTTATGCCCCTGGACCATTTTGCTTATATCTTGAGCATGTTAACTCCAAATTGGTTGATTTTAATTTCATTGTGTTGCTTGTTTAATCATCTATTTAATGGCATTATTACTTCCTGTTTTGGCACTTAAATAAGTAGGCTAAATCATGACCTCAAATTTCAGCGAAATTCAGTCGAATTTCTGTCGAATATCGATATCCTGTCGAAATCGAAATTTGACCGAAATGGTCGAAATGACCGAAATATGAGGGCCCTAGTACAAAAAATGACCGAATGACCGAAATTCCACTGAAATTCTGTTTCGGTCAGTCGCCAAAATGGTGACCGAAACCGACATTTAGGCTAAATTCGAGTTATATGGTGTCACATGATTATGGATTCCTAATGCCATTTACCTATTAATTGATAAAATTGACACATCAATTAATAGTGGAATTGATACGTTTTGTATTGCTCAATTACTTAATTATTCTAGGGCATATTTGCGCGTACATGTATATTTGCATTACACTTCATTCTGTGGCATTTTATTCTCCTTAATGTGCATGAAAATCAACCAAAAATATCATTATGTAGCTTGCATCATTGTCTTGCATAATATTTAGCATCATTTTGTGCATTGTGTCAGTTTGATGACCTAGGTTTAGAAATAATCACTTAAATTGATCATTGAAATCTGATTGATCATCGAGGAGGCTTGTGTTCCTGTGTTCAACCTTAGTACTCTTACCAAGTAAAATATTCCACACATTTAAAAGTGTGGTACTATGTTGGATCGTTTTCGCCTCTTGTACTATGGCAATATATCATTGTTAATAGAGGTGAAAATGGGTTCATCAAATATATGTGTCAAGTATAGATGAGTAATTAGATCCCTCCAAGGTCCAATTACCACATATAGTGGTTTAGTCCCACATCTACCAGTTGTGGGACTTGGAGGATTAGTGGGGGCTATATAAGAATTCCTAGACCCATTGTATTGGATGAGGAAGTTAAATGAATGAATTAGGCCTTTGAGGCGTTCTCCCGTGGTTTCACCCGACTCTTTAGGGAGTAGGGTTCCGCGCGAAATTCCGGTGTTCCATGATGTTTATTCTTTATCTTTGATTACGCTTCCGCATTCCTCGTTTTCTAACATGGTATCAGAGCAGGTTCGATTCTCGAGGATTTTATGTTCTCTGTTTATGTTCGAGATTCAGTTTTAGGGTTTCTGTTGAAATCCTAATTCGTGTTTAGGTCAAGATTCGATTCTCCGTTGTTCTTGGAAGTTATTATGATGAAGAGTATTATTCCGTTCTACGATCTTGTCATGTTTTGAAGATCAGCAAGAGCATCAAGTTCTAGGGTTTTTCTGGAACCCTAATCTTGTATCGAATTATTCAACGCTTTGAAGATCTCTGTCGTTATTTTGATCATTTCCATAATTTGAAGTTCAAGATTCAATCTAGGGTTTTTCTCAAAGATACAAGAAGTCCGTGACTAATGAAAAGAAGATTGGTTCCTTGGGAACCCTTGTTTCAATTCTCTAAGCGTCGCCCTCAAGCAATCAGATGGCACCAAAAACAAAGGGATTTGCCATCCCTGAGATCGAGAAGGAGAAGAAGCCCTTGGCACTACCATCGATCTCCTACGCATCTCCAGATCCTCGCACACACTTCTAGGAGGTGCCTCATCAAGACTTCAGGCGGAGACCACCTCCACGCGCGAGGTCCAAGCAGTCTAGGTGGTGCCTCATCCAAGTGCAGGCGGCATCGCCGCCCTCTTCAAGTGATCTCGAGCTTCCCGGACGTGGTCCCCTTACCTTCACCATGGCTCTTCTCCAAGCCATCCAGCGATGGTGGTCTAGTAAGCTCTTTCAGACAAAATGTGATGATGATCTGGCTTCCGCCTCCTTCCAGGCGAAGCTGCCCCAAACACCAGGCGGTGGAGCTCCATGACTAGCGGCAGCGGTGAACCTCCTTGTGCCAGCCTCCTAATCCCTATGGCGGCGACTTCTTTCGACAAGGAGGGTTCCCTTCGGGGAACCCTAAGGTGCGTAGAGTATAGAGGGGGCCAAGGCCTTAAATGTCGGTTTCGGTCACCATTTCGGTATCGACAAAAACAGAATTTCGACGGAATTTCGGTGGAATTTCGACCGAAATTTCAGTCATTTCGGTCATTTTTTGTACAAGGACCCCCATATTTCGGTCATTTCGGTCGAATTTTGATTTCGACTGGATATCGATATTCGACAGAAACTCGATCGAATTTCGCTGAAATTTGAGGCCATGGAGGGGGCTCGATACCCCTTTAATGGGGGCCCCGTTCTGCCATTAATTTTAAAATAAATGAGCCCAATTGAGGGCTGCTTCTTTCAGGCCCAATTGGGCCCAAAAAAACCTGTACGAAAAAAAGAGAGAAGAAAGCCGAAACAAAAAATGAAACAACTTATTTACAAAAAAAGGGAGAGACAACTATTAAAAAGAAGAAAAAAAGAATAAATAGCCACATAAAAAAATTCATTTGAGAATGTTTTGTTTTCCCTATTTTCTTGTCTTCTCCCAACTTTGTCGATGCCATTATTTTCTGACAAGTTTGTGAGAAAAGAGGAGTATTTTGTAGAGTTCTACGGCTCTGATTCAGATCCATATTCTCCATGCCAGATGTCAGACTCTACAGCTCTTCATATTTCAGACTCGACGTTCAGATTGGTTCCGAGTCTTTATGTTGATGCAAGCATGTTTGCCATCATTTGTGTGGCCCCCATCTTTGTTTTTTGGTCTTAGAGTTTTCATGTGATTCATAGAGACTCCAGAGTAAAGATCCCATTCTCTATGCCATGTGGGTTAGGGTTTCCATGTGATTTCTTAGGGATTCTAGAGTAGAGATCCCATTCTCTGAGCTAGTATGGGAGAGACAGTTCTTAGTTCTCCGACGAGGATACTTTTCAGACTCCGTTCTCCAGCGACCGTATACTCCGACGAGGATGTTTTCCCCGTCCTTTTCAGTTCGGTCCTTCGGAACAATTGTCCACATGATTCAGTCTTCTAGATGTGGCGAACCATAGTTCTCTAGGTGGAGACTCATTTCAGTTTTGGTGACTCTGACAGAGCGGTACAAACCACACGTTCTCCGATGAGGAGACCTAGTTCGACTCACACTCCAGCCTGTTTGTTCCTCCTCACTTGCATGACATGAGAAGCAACATCCTTGACAGCAACCGACAATAGTATACGCGTTGAGTTGATATTGTCTGTAGTGTCTTGTATTATGAGTTTGAGATTTCTTTCTGTCCAAGCTGAGCATTGCATGCTCCAGTTTGAGGGGGAGTGTTGGAGTATATGTATCAAGTGTTGATGGGTAATTGGGTCCCTCCAAGGTCCAATTACCATGTCCTTTAGTCCCACCTCTACTAGTTGTGGAACTTAGAGGGTTAGTGATGGCTATATACGAAGCTCCAAACCTATTGTATAAAAAAATGGTGAAGCCTTCTCCTATTATAAGTAGGGTCGGCTACATGGATTCTTGCTCAAATCCATGTTGAAAGATTCGACTATTTTTTACGCTGGTTGTTAACTACCTAACGCAACCCCCACAAGAGGGGATTTAAACCCTGGTCTTTTGGGTGGCAGGCACATTGCACTACCAGCACACCATTTAAGTGGATCTTCCAAAGCCATTGTATCATGTTAGAAAATAAGAATGCGGAAGCAAATCAGAGATAAAGGAATATGGACAAGAAAAGAAGACCGTGATTTTTTACGTGGAACCTACTCCCTAAGGAGTTGGATGAAAAACCACGGGAGAACGCCTCAAAGGGATGATTCGTTCATTGAACTTTCTCATCTGATATAGGAGGTCTGGGGCTTCTTATATAGCCTCCACATACCCTCTAAGTCCCACTACTGGTAGATGTGAGACTAAACACTGGATGTGGTAAATGCATCTTGGAAAGATCCATTTACCCATCTACAAGAGTGACGTATATACTCCAACACTCCCCCTCGAACTGGAGCATGCAATGCTCAGCTTGGACAAATAGGAAGAAATCACTCAACTCGCTATACAAGACACTACAGACAATATCAACTCAACGTATATATAACTGTCGGTTGTTGTCGGGGATGTTGCTTCTCATACCATGCAGGTGAGACGGAACAAACGGGCTGGAGTGTGAGTCAAACTGATTCCCCTCGTTGGAGAGCATGCGCTCTGTACTGCGCCTGTCAGAGTTACGGCTACTGAAAAAGAGTCTCCACCTGGAGAACTCTGGTCCACCACATCATGTGGACAACTGCTCCATCTCTCTGAAGGACCAAACTGAAAAAGCTGTGGAGATATCCTCGTCAGAGTCCATGGTCACTAGAGAATGGAGTCTGAAAAGTCTCCTCGTCAAAGAACTAGGTCTCTCCCATACTGGCTCAGAGAATGGGATCTATACTCTGGAGTCTCTAAGGAATCACATGAAAACCCAAGCCACATGACATAGCGAATGGGATCTGTACTCTGGAGTCCCTATGGGTAACATGAAAACTCTGAGATAAAAAATAAAAGATGGAGACCCCACAAATAATGATGCCAAACATGTGATCATTGTAGAGATATATTTCTATATTTCTGTACTCTTTTTTATCTATTCCTTTTCCTTTTGTTAGTATTATGTAATTTGCCTATAGGTTTCTCCTCTATATAAGAGAGCTTAGGGCTCAAGGAATAAACAAGTCTCTCGTTTTTCCCAACATGGTATCAGAGCGGCAGTCCTAGATCGAAACTCTTGTACATGAAATCCTAACCCTAGCCCCCACCTTCTGCCCTCTCGTGCGGCGTCGCCACACCTCTCATCTGCAGCCGGAGTCGCCGTACCCTTCTCCCGGGGACGGTGCTGCTGCACCTCTCTATCTTGGCCGGTGCCGCCGCACCCGTCTTGTCTGTAGCCGATGATGCCGCCTCTTTTGGTGTCCGTGCTGGAGTTCCTTTTTATTGATGGGGTTGGTTGCGATTTGAATCTACACATGCAACCAACTTCCCTTATGTCGGTATAGACGATACGTTCTTTAGTCTACTACCCTAGTCTTGCTCGTTAGGCAACATGTCAGAAAGTAAGGTAGATATCCCCATCACAGGCACTTTCAGAGGTCCTGCGCCTATAATTAAGACGGATGGGTCGAATTACGAGTTGTGGACCATGCAGTTCATGAGCCTAATGAAGTCGATGGGTAAGAAGCATATTCTTACCGAGGAAGAGCCAACGGAAAAGACATGGTTCTATGCCTCATGGGAGGCTGATGATGCATATGCACATGTTTGGTTGTCTGGTACCTTGATACCGGAAATTGCAAACGATGTCCTGCACCAGCCCACTGCCAAAGCCATGTGGGATATTCTTGTTGTCACGTATTCACAGACCAAGAATGAAACAAAACTTCTGCAGCTTCAACATGACATCTTCACTATAAAGCAGAATGGTCGATCCCTATATGCTCACTATACTGCCTTGCACGAGATGTTTGAGAAGCTTCATAGCTTCATGCCTCTCACGACTACTCCAAAGCAGTTGAAGACATCCCGGATATGCCACGATGGTTGGTGTCTTCCTGCCCTCTCTTGACTCACAGTATGAGGTCACTTCTTCCAAGATACTGGCGGATGCTACCATTCCTCCCACGGAGGAGGCCTTCCGTAGATTGAGACGGATCAATATTTCAACTCTCTTGCTCCAGTGCCGAATTCCTCTGCCATGGCGGCCTCTCGTGGAATAGGTGGTCCATCTCAGTTTCGTGGACGGGGATCACATGGTAGAGGTGGATGTGGTCATGGACCTCCTTGTACCTATTGTCACCGATCTGGTCATACAGAAAATACATGCTACTCCAAGCATGGTTTCCCAGCGTCCGCCCGCGTAGCAGAGCAGGTTCAGTCTTATGCCGCTCCACCCACAACAAATCAGAGATATGATGAGCTTGTGTCTCAACTGAGAGACATCATGCCCCCAGCTAGCACCTCTTCACCTTCTTCAGAGAACAGCTTGAACATTGCTGCTACTGTAGGAGCTAGTACCTCAGGTAGTGTTCGTGCCTCTACTTCTTATCATGGTTCAGATATCTCAGAGTGGATCATAGATTCTGGTGCAACACATCATTTGTGTGGGGATCATGGCCTCAAATTTTAGCGAAATTCAGTCGAATTTTCGTTGAATATCGATATCCAATCAAAATCGAAATTCGACCGAATGATCGAAATGACCGAAATATGGGGGTCCTAGTACAAAAAATGATCGAAATGACCGACATTTCGATCGAAATTCGACCGAAATTCCACCGAAATTCCGTTTCGGTCAGTCACCGAAATGGTGACCGAAACTGACATTTAAGGCCTTGGTGGGGATAGAGATCAGCTCATAGCCTATAAGCAGGTTTCTCCAGTAAGGACTGTAGTCATAGCAGATGGGTCTCATTCCCCAATCACATGATAGGGGGAGATCACCTTGACACCCTCTATACGGTTGCAGAATATACTGCATGGCCCTGATTTCTCAATGAATTTACTGTATATTAGTCAAATTACTAAGGATTTACATTGTTGAGCATTATTTGACCCATCATCTCTTGTGTTTCAGACAGGCAGGGTGATTGTTTGTGGCCGTGAGCAGGACGAGCTCTATTGACTGGTCCAAACCCCGTATGCTGGACTATCCTCCCATTCCACTGGACCAGTTTCTCCCTTCCTATGGCATTTGCGCTTCAATCATCTTCTACTTCAGAAACTGCATTTAGTCCTTCTCCAGATTTCACCCCGCTCATAATTCAACTGTGAGGCATGTTAGTTAGGGAAGCATCATCGGTCTGTCTTCCCTAGTCGCCAGAGTCAGAGCAATAGCTCCCCTTTTGAGTTTTTCCTTATTGACATTTGGGGTCTGTCATTTTCCTGATCATCAGGGACATTTTATTTAATTGTTGTGGATGATTTTAGTCGTCTGTCTTGGGTTTTCTTGTTGAAGAATAAATCAGATGCTGAAAATACAATTATAAATTTCATTAAAGAAGTGCAGAATGTTTTTTCCACTTATGTCAAAATTGTAAGGACTGATAATGCGGTGGAGTTCTGTACTCATGTGCTCTCTCAATTTTTCTCATCTCATGGTATTCTTCATCAAACATCATGCGCATATACGTCTCAACAGAATGTTGTCGTTGAAAGAAACCACCGTCACCTTTTTGATGCTGCTCGTACCCTCCTGATCCGGAGCTATGAACCTCATTCATTCTGGGGTGATGCGGTTCTTACGGCTTGTTATCTCATGAACCGTATGCCCTCATTGGTACCGGGGGAGAAGATACCCCTTTCTCTTGTTTTCCCTGACAAGGAGTTGTTTTCTCTTATCCCTCGTGTTTTTGGATCTGTTGCGTTTGTCCATCGGTTGTCTCCAGGGATTGACAAGCTCTCTCCTAGGGTTGTCAAATGTGTCTTTGTTGAGTACTCCAGAACTCAGAAGAGTTATCATTGTTATGATCCATTAAGTAGGAGATATTATGTCAGCGTAGATGTCACATTTTTTGAGTATGTCATGTATTTTCTTCTATAAGTGACAGGTTGACACCTTCAGATTTGGATAATGAGGTCTATATTCCACTTCCACCCATGCACCCACCACCTTCATCACCACCTCCTCCATCACCTCCATCAGCCCCACCGCCTTCCTTTGTTCTGGTTCCACCACTACCACATCACTACAGCCGACGACCTGCTCCTGCTCATGTTCATGGTTCGTCGTCCAGCATGCCCCAGGTTTGTTCTGACAACATTACTTCTAATGATGGGACTGATGAAATTTCTCAGCAGGGGTTATTTCAGGAGGTTGATCAGGTCACCGGTATGGATGATGATGACCTTGATTTACCTATTGCTATTAGGAAGCAGAAGCGTTCCTGTGCTTCATATCCGATTGCATCTCATGTCACCTTCGATCTTCTGACGGGTGATTTCAGGAGGTTTGTTGTTGCTTTGTTCACCGTGGCCATACCCCGAACTTACCAGGAGGCATTGACGGATAGCAGATGGTGTGTCTAGCTATGTACGAGGAGATGGTGGCTCTTCAGTCGAGAGGTTCTTGGAATCTGGTCCTGGCCCCCTCTGGGGTGTCTATAGTAAGTTACAAATGGGTATTTACAGTAAAGCAGAATGCAGACGACAGTATTGATCAGTACAAGGCTCAGCTAGTTGCACGTGACTTTACTTAGACATATGGAGTGGATTATATTGACACCTTCTCTCCAGTTACTCATCGTTCTACCCTACAGATTCTTTTATCAGTTGCAGCGGTTCGATATTGGACTTTGTTTCAACTCGATGTCAAGAATGCCTTTTTGTACAATGATCTTCAAGAGGAAGTCTACATGCAGCAGCCACCGGGGTTTGCTGCTGAAGGGGAGTGTTAACAGGTGTGTAGACTTCATAAGGCAATCTATGGCCTTGAGAAGAGTCCGAGAACTTGGTTCTAGAAGCTCTCAGATCTGTTGGAGAAGCAGGGGTTCAAACGATCGAATGCAGATCATTCTCTTTCATACAGAGAACCTCCAAAGGTATGATTGTTATGATGGTGTATGTTGATGATATACTTATAACAAGAGATGACATCATCATCAACAACAAAGCCTTTTCCCACAATTAAGTAGGGTCGGCTACATGGATTCTTCGCCTCCATTCAGATCTATCTTGGGTCAATCCCGGGCTTATATCCACAAAACAAAGATCCATTCGTATGGTCTCCTTCCAACACTTCTTAGGCCGTCCCCGCCCTCTCTTAGCAGGCTCAACATCCCAATGCTCGCATCTCCTAACTGGTGCATCAACTGATCTTCTTTGCAAATGACCAAACCATCTTAAGCGGTTTTCTCGCATCTTATCCTCGATCGGAGCAACACCAACTTTCTTTTTGATTACATCATTTCGAATCTGATCTTTACGTGTGTGTCCACACATCCACCTTAGCATTTTCATTTCTGCTACAGCCATTCTCTGCACATGTCTATGATTCACAGGCCAACATTCATATCTATAGAGCATAGTAGGTCTCACGGCTGCTTTGTAAAACTTTCCTTTAATTTTTAAAGGAATTTTCTTATCACAAAGAACAACAGAGGCTCCTATCCACTTTAGCCAACCTCCGTTTATTTTGTTAGTAACATCTCCATCAATTTCCCCATCATGTTGCAAGATAGAACCCAGATATCTAAAAGAATCTCTCTTCTGAATGTTATTATCACCAATCTTCACCTCGATTCCTTCACCATTGCTTCCATCAAAGGTGCACTCCATATATTCTGTCTTAGCCCTACTTATACGAAATCCTTTACTCTCCAACTCATGTCTCCAGACCTCAAGCTTCTCATTTACTCCATCTATAGTTTCGTCAATCAACACAATATCATCAGCAAATAACATACACCAAGGTAACTCATCCTGAATGTGACTTGTCAACTCGTCCGTAATCAAAGTAAAAAGAAATGGACTCAAAAAGCTGAACCTTGATGTAAACCAATGTTGATGTCAAAATAGCCAATCTTCCCAGACGGGGTCCTTACACAAGATAAAGCCCTATCATACATGTCCTTTATGAGGTTAATGTATAGGATAGGCACTTGTCTCTTCTTCAAAACTCTCCGCAATATCTCTCGTGGGACAGAATCATAAGCCTTCTCCAAATCAATAAAGATCATATGGACGTTCTTCCTTTTAGCTCTATAAATCTCCGTTGTTCTCCTCAGCAAATGGATGGCTTCAATAATTGAGCGACCTGGCATGAATCCGAATTGGTTTTCTTTTACATTGGTAACTTGCCTCAACCTTCTTTCAATCACACGTTCCCAAATTTTCATAGTGTGACTCATCAGCTTGATACCTCTGTAATTTGAACAATTTTTAATGTCTCCTTTATTCTTATAAAGAGGTACCACGATACTCCTCCAATCTTCAGGCATTTTCTTGCTTCGCCAAATATCATTGAATAGATTCGTAAGCCAAGTCAAACCACACTCACCTAAAACTTTCCATACTTCTACAGAAATGTCATCTGGTCCTACACCTTTCCCAGGTCTCAAAGCCTTCAAAGCCTCCTCTACTTCCTTTCTTTGTATCCGTCTATAGCTTGCACGATTCAAGTAACTTTCACTACTAGCTAAATCACCCAAAGTGATCTCTCTATTTCCTTCCCCAATGAAAAGTTTATGCAAGTACTGCTCCCATCTAGTCTCTATATCCTTCTGAGTAACAAGCACGTGACCTTCCTCATCCTTAATGCATCTCACTTGAGAAATGTCTTTGGTCTTTCTTTCTCTTGCTTTGGCCAACCTGAATATATCCTTCTGGCCCTCTTTAGAGTCGAGATTTTTATACAAAACTTCATAAGCTTTTGACTTTGCTTCGCTTACAGCCTTCTTTGCTTCCTTCTTCGTTATTTTGTAGTTTGTGACAATTTCCTCTGTTCTATTCTTAGACATAGCTTTAAAGATGCTCTTTTAATTTTTAGCTTCTCTTGCACACCTTCACTCCACCACCAAGCCTCCTTTTGACCTGGGGATCCTCCCTTTGACTCGTCTAGCATCTCTTTGGCTACCTTTCGGATACAAGATGCTACTGCCTTCCACATCTCGTTTGCACTTCCGCTACAATCCCAAGATAAGTCTTCTAAAACCTTCTCCCTGAAGCTCGATTGCTTCAGTGGAAGATTCCACCATCTAGTTCTAGTGATCTTAGGAACCATCCTTTTCTTTACCATCCCTTTTATTTGCACATCCAAGACTAACAAGCGATGTTGGGTTGTCAAACTCTCTCCTGGGATTACTTTGCAGTCTTTACAAACAACCGATCTCTTCTCCTCAACGCAAAGTAATCTATCTGTGTTCTAGTTGAGCCACGCTTATAAGTAATTAAATGCTCCTCCCTCTTCTTGAAGAGAGTGTTTGCTATGCAAAGATCATATGCCGTTATAAAATCCATGATGACTTTTCCCTCTTCATTTCTATCCCCAAAATCATGTCCTCCATGAGCACTAGCATACCCTGAAACATCTATTCCCACATGTCCATTAAGATCTCCACCTATGCAAATCATCTCTCTTTGTGGGATTCCTTGTAAAATCTTATCTAGATCCTCCCAAAAAGCTTATTTAGTCCTTTCATCTAAAGCAATTTGCGGTGCATAAACTGAGATTATATTCAGAATTTCTTCTTCAAGCACCAATTTTAGCAATATAATCCGATCCCTGAATCTTTGCACCTCAACCATACAATCCTTCAAATCCTTATGAACAACCACTCCAACACCGTTTCTACCCTTATCTTTACATGAATACCAAAGTTTAAAACCTGTCTTCTCGATCTCCTTTGCTTCCTCTCCAACCCATTTAGTCTCTTGAAAACATAGTATATGAATCTTCCTTCTTTCCATCGTATCCACTATCTCCATCAATTTTCCAGTTAAAGTGCCAATATTCTAACTAGCAATCCGCAACTTCTGTTGCAATCTCTTTTGGACTGACTTCTTTATTCGCATGTGTCCATTATGCGAGAACCCTTGTAAATTTTGGACTGCATCCGGGCGGTGATGCAGCGGAACTAGCTTAATTACCCGCATGCGTTCCTCATACAAGATCCCTTGCAAATTTTGAACTACATCCAGGCTGCGATGTAGCGGCTCTTGCCAATTTTTCATTGCATTCGGGCGATGCAACGCGTCACAAGTAGGGAACGCCCCAACGAAATCTGTATGTTTGCTTAAAACCATGTTGAAAAGATCCGACTGTCATGAGGCAACTTCCTAAATAGTATTTTTTTAAAAAATAATATTTAAGAAGTTGTCTCCGACTGTTTTACGCTGGCTGTCGGCTACCTAACGCAACCCTCCTCATTTACCCGGGCTTGGGGCCGGCCATGGCTGAGTTATTACAAGAGATGACATACAAGGAATAAAGAGGGCGAAAGAATTTCTGGATCGTGAATTTGTTACTAAGGATCTTGGAGCTTTTATATACTTTCTAGAATCGGAGTTTGCTAGAAATCAACAAGGGCTTGTGATCACTCAAAGGAAATATGTCACTGATTTGCTAAGTGATACGGGCATGCTTGGATATCGTCCTGCTACCACACCTATGGATCCAAGGCTGAAGCTGTATGATGATGATACCGATGAGGTTGACATGAGAAAATATAGGGAACTAGGGGGAAAACTTCTTTATGTTACCATTACCAAACCCGATATCTCATTTGCTGTCAGTCGGGTGAGCCAGTTCATGGAACAACCTCGTCAAGTACATATGGATGCTATACATATGATACTAAGGTATCTTAAATCATCTCCAGGTGCAGGGCTGTTATTTAAAAGCGGTGGTACCATCACTATCTCAGCATGTGCAGGCGCAAATTATGCAGGGTGCCCCAGGGACAGGAAGTCTACAACAGGGTTTGCTATATTTGTTGGAGATTCACTTATCTCGTCGAAAAGCAAGAAGCAAACTGTAGTTGCTAGATCTAGTGCTGAATCTGAGTATAGGTCTATGGCACAAGCATGCACATAAATGATGTGGGTTCGAGCAGTCCTTATACATCTACATATAGATGTTCCTCTTCCCATGTCACTGAAATGTGACAATCAGACTGCCTTATTCATTGCTAATAATCTTGCATTCCATGAATGGACAAAGCACATTGATGTCGATTGCCATTATATACGTAACATGATTCAGAAGGGTTTCATTTCTACATCCCATGTCAACTGAGGGGATCAGATGACAGATATTTTCAACAAGGGTTACTTAGATGATCATTTCAAAAGTGTTCGTCCAAGCTGAGCATGATAGATATCTATGCTCCATCTTGAAGGGGAGTGTAGAGATATATTTCTATATTTCTGTACTCTTTCATCAATTCCTTTTCCTTTGCCATTATAATGTAATTTGCCCATAGGTCTCTCCTCTATATAAGAGAGCTAAGGCTGAAGGAATAAACAAGTCTCATTTTCCAACACTCATCAAACTGAGGACTCGGAATCATCTGAACATCGAGTCTGAATATCTGAACTGTAGAGTTTGACATCTGTCTAGTCTGGAATATCTGACATTTGAATCAGACCTGCAACTCTACACAATACTCCCCCTTTCTCGCATACTTGTCGGGAAACAATGGCATTGACAGAGTTGGGAGAAGACAAGAAAATAGGGAAAACAAGAAACTAATAAATCGATCTCAAAATTCTTTTCTCGGCTTTTCTTTTCAAATTTTTTTGCAAGTCATTTTTTTTAAATAAGCCATTTTTTACAAATTTTCTTTTTTTTTCAAGATAATTTTTTCGGCTAATCCAAAAAAATTTTATAGTCGACTCACCCCCTCTTTTTTCAAGCGTACGTTTTTTTGTACACAAGTCTTTTTTTTAAACAAACATAATTTTTTGTCCTTTTGGCCCACTTGGGCCCTGGAATATGCAACAACCCACTTTTGAGCTATACCTGGAACCTCCTTTTTTTGTTTTCCTTTCTCTTCTCTTTTTTTCCTTTTTTTGAAACACTGCAGCCCAAACCGAGCTCCTTTTTTAGAAATCATGGCCCAACTCCCCCCCGTTCTCTTTTTTTTATTTAGAGTTCCCAAGTGGGAACCCCTTCTCTCGAATCCTGCCGCCCTGATGGGGCTTGCATCTTGGTTGGCCGCCGCCGCTTGGACATGAAGGAGAGGTGCAACGAGGGATCTGTGGTGGAGGATGCACTGTCTCTGCTTGGGGAGAAGATGGAGGTACACGAGCCGCCACCTTGATGAGATGGGGCTGCGTGAGGTGTGGCTTGGAAGGCCGCCACCTAGAGCTGCACCGCTGAAGGAGATGCGACCTGGAGTGTTGCACCTCCGCCTGGTGAGACTTCCAAAATCTGGAGGGTGGCGGCGAGATGGTGAATCATGAAGGAAGCCTTGCTGCACCTTGAAGGATCTTAATCATGCAAGAGGTCGCTGCCGCTTGGATCGACGGATGGAGTGCGAAGTTTGCAAGGGGGGCTCCGCCTGCGATATGGAGTCTCGATCACGAGGTTGGGGCTTCAAGCGGTGCCGCGGCCTGGAGCTCTACCGGGGAATCTCGTCGCCCCCCTTTTTTTCTTTTTCTGCTTCGAAAACTGTCGCCATGACATATCCTCCACGATCGAGCCCTAAATCTGCACTCAGACAGCTTGCGAGCATCACACATCTCAGAAGCGGCCATCCCTCGTTTCCCGATGCTGCCACCCCGATTTCGCACCTCGATGCAACACCCTCGACCTCCAGAAGTGGCGATGCATCCCTTCTCCAGCGACTTTGCTCACATGTCATGGCATCGACCAACAGGCATCGGAGACGGCGTACTTCATATCCAACACACAAGGGTGTTTTGTCGCACAGATCACCTCAGGCGACGGCCTCCTTCTCCAAGTCCTCCTTCCAGGCGGCGCTCGCGACCCGCACACGATTCGGCCGCGACTACGACAACACCCAAACCTCTAGGCGGATGTCCCTTTTAGGCGATACCCTAGCCGAACTCCCAGCCTCCAACGACGCCCACTCCAAGCGGCAAGCATCCCCAGCCGAGCTCCAATATCTTCCGCCCACGCCAAAGGCACATCCCCTTGCGCGCAGAAGCCCTCCGGGTGCTGGCGGCGCGCTGAAGAGCAGAAAGCCCATAGAGGGTTACGATTCGAAGGGGTTCCTACGATGGGAACCCTAAGGCTATTTTATTAAAAAAACATATCCTTTTATTGAGCTCGGTCGTATGTATTAAAAAAAAGAAGAGGGCTGCTATTGTTTGGGCCCACTGTGGGTTGAGATATTTAAAAAAAAGGCGCGTACAATTTAAAATCCGTACGTAAAAGATAAAAAAATATATTTACAAAAAAGGAGAGAAAAGCCAAAAAAAGTTGAAACGGCTTAAAAATGTTTTAAAAAAATGTGAGAAGAAAAGCCGAGAAATGATATGGCTTATTTCAAAGAAAGGAAAAAAAGAAAAAAATTTGAATTGAGAAAAATCGAGAAAAAAAGGAATAAGCTTATTTGTTCTCCTCATCTTTGTTGTCTTCTCCCAACTTGGTCGATGTTTGTCAATCTGACTAGTATGGGAGAAAGGGGGAGTATATGTAGAGTCACAGGTTTATTCAGATTCTCCAGATACAGATTTCAGACCAGCCGATTGTTCAGACTCTACAGTTTCTCAGACGTTCAGACTTGACGTCAGGTTCCGAGTCTGCAGTTCAAGATGCACGAGTGTGCGATCTTCAGTTTCGTAGTCCCCGTCATTCTTGTTGTTTCGACCAGTGTTTTCATGTGTTCCATAGGGACTCCAGAGTAGAGATCCCATTCCCTATGCCATGTTGGATAGGGTTTTCATGTAGTTTCATAGGGACTCCAGAAGTACCATTCTCTGTGCCAGATAAGGGAGACCCATTTCTCCTACGAGGAGACTTTTCAGTTGCAGTGACTCTGATAGGTGCAATGCAGAGCACATGCTCTCTAACGAGGAGATTCAGTTGACCCACACTCCAACTCGTTCGTCCTCCTCACCTGTACAGCATGAGAAGCAACGTCCTCGACAGCAACCGACAGTTGTGCGCGTTGAGTTGATATTGTTTGTAGTATCATGTAGCGTGAGTTGAGTTTCTTTCTGTTTGTCCAAGCTGAGCATTGAATGCTCCAGATTGAGGGGGAGTGTTGGAGTATTTGGTTGTGTGCCTCTTATATTGTAGATGGGTAAATGGATCTCTTAAGGATCCATTTACTTTATCCAGAGTTTAATCCCACATCTACCAGTTTGGAGATGTGGAGACTCAGTGGGGCTATATATAGACCCCCACACCCATTGTATTCAGATGAGAAAAGCAATAGAATATCTACCCCTTTGAGGGCTTCTCCCGTGGTTTCATCCCGCTCCTTAGGGAGTAGGGTTCCACGTTAAATCTCGTTGTTATTCCAAGTTTTATTTCATTATTTCTGATGCGCCTTCTGCATTCCTATTTTCTAACAATTATGAATCATATAATATGTAAAGTATTTATGGTTAAATATTTTTTTGTGATTAAATATTAGGCAATTGATGACATCTACTCGATCATCTAACATGAACTGTTTTTTCTTAGATCTTCTTTAATTACACTTTGATACATAAATTCAGTAGTAATATTATATATATTTAAATTAAAATTATAAAACTGCACAGAATTGCATATACCCCACATACGGTCTGCCGCTTATTCAGTATTCAGTGACTTGTTCGAACGTATATGCATACTGCTTTCCTAAACCTTGGGTTAAGCTCCTCCTCACAAACATCCTTTGCTCGTCGGTTTTTCCCATGCCACACAATCATGACGTTTGGCCAAACAAGGTCGAGGTCGACCACGACTAACAACCAATGCGTTAAATGTCGGATTTCAGTTTCGTTTCGGTGACTGACTGAAACAAAATTTCAGCCGAATTTCTGTCAAAATTCGACCAAAATTTGGGTCATTTCGGTCGTTTTTTGAACTAGGGCCCCCAAAATTTTGGCCGATATAGACCATTTCGGTCGAATTTCGGTCACTCACCGAAATCGAAATTTGACCGAAATTCGGCCGAGTTTCAGCGAAATTTGATCCCATAACAGCCACAATCCTCTGCTTATAGTAGGAGGTCCTTAACCTTCATCGTCACATGGTAATCCAACCATCGTTGTTCATTACCTTAGGCATGGGCTCACTTCACCACTCGTCTTACATTGATCAAACCCCGATCCCCCTTTACGCCACCGACATAGCGACCATCCTCTATTATGGTGATGCATTGCCACATTCTATAGCCGCCAACAGAGGATCTTCTCACCACATCATAATCACCACATCAGCAACTACAACTACCCACAATCGCCCACCTCTCTACATTCTGCGCCAACTGCCTCCCCTCTCTCATCAACGCCTATAGCGGCAAGAATTCTCCACCCTCCATTCGGCTATGCTCTAGTAGACCACTTTGCTCATGAAAAAGGTTGCCACCCCAATTTATGGATATCAACGCCTCAGAGTCTAGGCTCCTCCGCTCCCCATTCAACTGTGCTCGAGCAGAGTGCCCTACTCATGACAAAGGCCGCCACCCCCATCTGTGGTACCTCTGCTTGAAATGGCACCACTGCGGCCTTACCAGTCGATTGGAAAATAAGACCAAACCCTCCCTTTTTTTGAAGGATGTGGTGGTGCAGAAGAGGAGGTGGCCTCACAGGAGGAGGGTTGGAGGGAGGAGGGAGGAAGGAGAAGGGAGTAAGTAAATTTGATATATAAGAAAGGTAAACATGTCCAATTTTTAACTGATTCCATCCACTTTTAACAAACAATTGGATGGGAAACACTAGGGTCACGGTGTAAGAGTTAGTAGGTTTCTAGGGTTCTGGGATAATTACGAAGAATATAGGGGCTATCAGATTATTGGCAAAGTTTATAGTCATGGTGTAAAAAAACCTATTAAATAATGTCCTGGACTCTTAACTGAATAGAGATAGTAGATAGCTGTACTATATATTTCAGTGAGAAGAATACTAGAGAAATCTAATTTCGTCAAGTCTTTTTTTTGTCTGCTATGGTACACGGTGATACTCTGTTGTTTCATACCATTTGGATTTATGCTTTCTTGTTCCTTGTTTCTGGATATATCTTATCTATATTTTTCATACTTAACTTTATCCTGGAACTTTCATCTGCCATGGATATCCTCTAGAAGTCTTCAGTAATAATACTGGTTGATTATTAAAAATCTAGGATACGAAGCTACCTGCTAGTGTAACAGAAATCATTGCTATTAATTGTTATCAAATGCTGGTATAAATTAAAGGTAGAGCTTGTCGAAGAAATCACTACTATGACATTATTAATGAAATTATAAATCAAAGGTAAAACTTAAAATCATGCTTGGAATAATGGTTGTTTCACCCAAAAGTTCAGGGTTCAAATCCCTCCTTGTGGGGGTTGCATTAGGTAGTCGACAGCCAGCGTAAAAAACAATCGAATCTTTCAACATGGATTTGAGCAAAACTTCATGTAGCCGACCTTACTTATAGTGGGAGAAGGCTTCGTCATTAGATCATCATCTGATTTCTTTCTATTGAGCTGATTTTGTCCACATTCTGGACTCCATCCTTGTCATTGTTTGTGCTCCAAATATGTCCTTACTTTTGTTTCAAATTTGTTTGCAGTGCTTTATGGGAATTGTCTCACCTGACGAACTGCTGCTGGTGGATTGACCCAATTCATAAAAGTTGGGAGGCCGTGAAAGAATGGAATTAGTGTCCTGGCTCTGCCCATCACGCTTCAGTGAAAATGGTTTCCATTTTATGCACATGGTAAGATGAAATTAGTCACTTAATACACTCTTTTTCCTCTAAAACGAATTTACAATAGATATCTTCTCTAAGCCTTGGGTTCACAAGGGTGTTCTTTTTTGAAAGGGGATTAACGAAGATGTTCTAATTAAGTTCTTCAAAATATAAGATAGATCAATGAGGGTTACATACCTTTTCAATATATAAAGGAATAAAAAATTCATTTCTCATTGGCATGTTTATATTTCTCAAAATAAAAAAAACATGAATTTGGAGCTTTAAACTTCACATATATAAACTTAGAATACCAGTTGTGAAAAGTGTAGAATAACCACAAAAGTTATAGAACAAAAACCATAGATTGTATACATTCCATAAGAAATGAAGTAGTAATGAATTTAAATAATTACTATGCCTTCATAAAGTGGATTTGGAATTATATGACATGACCTGCAAAACGAATTCATTAAATATTTGCCTTCAAATTAGAGGAAATGATAACATTTAAGTTTTTATTTTGAAGAGGAGATGAAAATCTTGAGTTCTCCTTTATATTTATAAAATAATGAATTTGATGTCAAATTCTACGTGGAAACTGTGATCAAGAAATACTAAGAAATACATGAATTTAAGATATTAACCTGGGCACACGAATTATTCAAAGGTTTTTTGAGATCTGACTGTAATTGTAAGGATTGAGGTCTAGACTCGAACAGTTAATGGGGATAACTAGCACTGACAATATGTTAAGCTCGAGCTCAACTAGATCCGTTGACAACTACACAAAATGCTGAAGCTCATGTCGTGATGTAGTACTCCCCCTTTCTTATACTCACTCTCACACTTTATGCATCATACACGATGTATGATTATGTTTTGGTTGTTCAGTGTGTCCAATTAGGCTCGAGTCCAATAAGTTGTGAGGGCCAGTTATCCTCGATCGTGGCTCGGGTCTAGGCTCAAGATGTTACAAATGGTATCTAAGGAAGGTTCTCACTAACAGTGGATATGACTACTCAAGAGGTGGAACCACACCTACCAAAAAGGTAGGAGGAAAAGACAACTTAAAGCATGCAATTGTCACTTTTATCGGGAATAAGTGGCGTGCTATGTTGAAACGAGGATGTTGCAAATATAAAATGGGGAGGTTGAAATAACCTTAACATAGTCTTACATCTAATACTCATCGTTAAGATAAATCTATTGTTATGTCTTTCTTATGTAATTTCAGTTTCTCTGAGTACTTATCATGTAATTAACCCAAGGGCTATTCTCCTATATAAGAGAGCCTTCGGGTATGTTTAATGCCAGTCATTCCTTTCTCCTATCATGGTATCGGAGCAACGGTCCTAGACCTGGGTCCCGGTATCCCACCCTAACCCTAACCATAGAACACCCGCGTCCCCCTCCCTCGGTGCCGACGTCGCCTGCTACAGAGGCCCCGTCGCCCTAGTGGGCCTCCCAGCATCGCCGCCCTCCCGCCCCAGCGGGCCTCGCCGCCCCAGCCGGGTCGCGCCGCCCTCCCGTGCGGCCCCTCTCCGCCCTCCCGCATGGCTCCAGCCGCTCTCCCGTGCAGCCCCAGCTACCCCCCGCGTGGTGCTGCGGCGCCCAGCGCCACCGGCGGCCCCCGCCTTTGCCTCCAGTGGCCCCTAAGCATCCCCGCGACCTCCGGCGGGTACTGTTGTTGCAGCCACCGACTCCGGGTTGTCTCGTTGTGACTGTGGTTGACTAGTTTCGCCGCTTGACGAGGATTAGGGATGGTTGTATGAGTCTACACATACAACCTATCCCTCATATGATACTGAAGACCGACTATTTCTTTTCCTCTATCGGTCTGTGGCTCTTCTTCAATCATGTTAGAGAACAAGGGTGACGTCTTTACATCTTCGGGTGCCTTCAAAGGCCCGGCCACAATAATAAAGATGGACGGGACCAACTATGAACTATGGTCCATGCAGTTTCGTACCCTGATGCAATGCCATAATAAGGAGCACATCCTGGCAGACTCAGAGCCGGAAGACAAGACTGGAGCGAATGCGACATGGAAACAAGATGATGCTTATGCTCGTATATGGCTCTCTGGGACGCTGACTACAGAGATTGCTAATGATAAACCAACAACAAAGGCTATGTGGGATATACTGGCAGCTACATATGGGCAGTCGAAGAATGAGAGCAAAATACTTCAGTTACAATTCGACATCTTCTCCATCAAACAGAATGGGAGACCACTCCATGCACATTTCTCTCATCTGCGGGGCATGTTTGAGAGATTGCATAGCTTCATGCCGATCACAACCAGTACGGAACAACAACAGGCATATCGAAATGCCACGATGACAGGAGTTTTTCTGTCCTCTCTTGATCATGAGTACGATGCAGCCCATACTCAACTTCTGACCGGCGAGACTATTCCACCTATGGAGGAGGTGTATAAGCGATTGAGTAGGATTACTAATGCATCGACATCTACAGCACAACCTACTTCTTCAGCTATGGCTGCCACTCGTAGCAGAGGAGGATCGTCACATTTTCGGGGTCGTGGACCTTGTGGTCGAGGGGAGGCAGACATCGTGGTCCCTGTGCTCACTGTCACCATCCAGGCCACTCTGAGGAAACATGCTTCACAAGCATGGATATCCAGCCACTGCACGTGTTGCTGAGCAGACTGAGGCTACAGCTGCGCCTCTTCCAGATGCTCGATTTGATGACATCGTCTCCAGACTTCGTGAGATGATAACTACACCTACATCTCCGTCTCCAGGTTCTACGGAAGCTGCAGCTTCTGCCAGAGCGTCGTCTAGCTCCTCAGGTACTCATTATGCGCTTACCAGTATTACTTGCTCGGACTTGACAGATTGGATTATGGATTCCGGGGCTTCTCATCATATGTGTGGCAACAGAATGCAGTTTACTACCTACAGAGCACTTGCACCAGGCCGATCTGTTGTCGTTGCCAATGGGGTTCGATTTCCCATTGTTGGTCAGGGGGAGATTATTCTAACGCCTTCTTTGAGCCTTCAGAATGTCTTACATGCACCTGACTTTCAGATGAACCTGTTGTCAATTAGCCAGCTTACAAAAGATTTACATTGTCGTGCCATCTTTGACCCTTCTACTTTTGTGTTTCAGGACATACTGACTGGCAGGATGATTGGAAGTGGTCGTGAGCAGAGAGGCTTGTATAAGCTTGCTATATCATCATGTGCTGGACTTGCTACTATTCCCTCTGGATATATTTCTCCATTTCTTTGGCTTCTACGATTTGGCCATCATCCTCTGCAGAAGATGTGTCATGTCTTACCACAGATATCTACCCATACCGCGTTGGATTGTGAAGCCTGTCAGCTTGGGAAACACCATCGGTCTTCGTTTCCGAGTCGTCCGAGTCGTCATAGTAGTCAGTCTTTTGAGTTGTTTCATTTTGATATTTGGGATCCGAGTCGTGTCCCTGATCTTCAGGGACATCGTTATTATATGGTTGCTGTGGATGATTATTCCATACTATCTTGGGTGTTCTTGTTGAAACAAAAGTCTGAAGCTGGTGCTATTATTCAAAAATTTATTATTGAAGTTAATAATATCTTCTCTACCAATGTCAAAGTTATTCGCACGGATAATGCTTTGGAGTTTTCAACATTACATTTGTCAGATTTTCTCAGTTCACATGGCATTGTTCATCAAACTTCTTGTAGTTACACTTCGCAACAAAATGGAGTGGCAGAATGCAAACATCGCCACCTTCTTGATGTCACACGAACATTGTTGATCCATAGTCGTGCCCCTCATTCTTTTTGGGGGGATGTTGTTCTCACTGCGTTCTACTTGGTGAATCATATGCCGTCTACTGTTCTTGGAGAGAAGGTTCCCTTCTTGATTGCATTTCCCGAGAAGGACCTATTCTCCCTCACACCTCGAGTCTTTGGGTCTGTGGCTTTTGTGCATAATTGTACCCCTGGTCGTGATAAGCTCTCACCAAGAGCTATCAAATGTGTGTTTGTTGGATACTCTCGTACTCAAAAAGGGTATAGATGTTTTGATCCGGTAAGTAGGAGATATTATGTAAGTGCCGATGTTACTTTCTTTGAGTCTATCATGTACTTCTCTCCTACAGGTGACAGGTTATCCAATAACAATGAGGACGATATTGTTGTTCCTCCACCTCCATATCTTCCAGCATTTGAACCTGAGCAACCATTACCTCCACCATCGCCTCCGCCACCACCACCACCACCACCTGAGCCAAGATTCCTACCCATTGTTTACACTCGCAGGTCTTCTACTAGCTCTTCTGCTCATAAGCCGTCCACATCGTCCAGCACGCCTTAAGTATGTCATGATAACATTATCTCTACTGATGGCACTGGAGTTTTACATCATACACAGGATGATTCTGTTGTAGAGGACAGAGGGGATGCATATTTGGATGTTCCTATTGCGTTGAGGAAGCCTTGACGTCAATGTGCCACATTCCAACTTGCTGCACATGTCTCTTTAGATAATCTTTCTGATGAGTACAAGAAGTTTGTTGTAGGACTTTCTGCAGTTTCTATACCCCGAACTTATATGGAGGCTTTACAGGACAACAGGTGGCGTCAGGCCATTGAAAAAGAATGGCGGCCTTAACGTCACGAGGGACATGGACTATTGTTTCTGCTCCACGAGGTGCTTCGATTGTAAGCTGCAAGTGGATATTTTCCATTAAGCAAAACGCAGATGGGAGTGTGGACCGCTACAAGGCAAGGTTGATGGCCCGTGGCTTTACCCAAACATATGGGGTGGATTATCATGACACATTTTCTCCAGTAGCGAGACACTCGACGCTTCGGATTTTACTAGCAGTTGCAATTTCACGGGACTGGCCGTTATTTTAGCTTGATGTGAAGAATGCATTCCTCTATGGAGACCTTCAGGAGGAAGTTTACATGCAGCAACCACCTGGGTTTTGCTAAGGGGGAGTCCCAGAAGGTATGCATGCTACATAAGGCAATTTATGGCCTGAAGCAGAGTCTTAGAGCTTGGTACCAAAAGTTGTCAGAATTGATTGAGCAACAGGGGTTTAAGAGGTCCACTGCAGACCATTCACTCTTTGTTCAGAAGACACGGAGAGGTACGGTTGCCATTCTTGTTTATGTAGATGACATTATTGTTACAGGAGATGATGCTCAAGGCATTCAGATAGCGAAGAAGTTCCTAGGTAAAGAGTTTGTGACCAAGGATTTTGGCACTCTTCGCTACTTCCTGGGGTTAGAGTTTGCCAGGAATCATCGTAGTCTAGTGATGACCCAAAGAAAGTTTGTCATGGATCTCCTTTCTGAGACATGTATGACTGGATGCAAGCCTGCTACTACTCCTATGGATACAAGTATGAAATTGTATGATGAGGATACTGAAGAAGTTGATAGCAGGAGGTACAGAGAACTAGTTGGGAAGCTTTTATATGTTACTATCACCAGGCCAGATATTATGTTTGCAGTAAGCAAGGTTAGCCAATTCATGGAGTGGCCCAGAAAGGCACATATGGATGCTATCTATATGATTTTCAGATATCTGAAGAACTCACCTGGTTCGGGACTCTTATTCAGTAGGGATGCATCCTTGGAGGTAACAGCTTGTGCAGACGCTGACTATGCAGGATGTCCCACGGACAGAAAGTCTACTTCAGGGTTTGCAGTTTTTGTTGGACACTCACTTGTCTCATGGAAAAACAAGAAGCAGACTGTAGTTGCTAGATCAAGTGCAGAATCTGAGTACAGAACCATGGCCCATGGGAGTGCAGAGATGATGTGGGTTAGATCGATGTTGACTGATCTTACCATAGAAGTTCCTCTTCCTATGCAACTCTTATGTGATAATCAAGCTGCATTATTCACTGCGAATAATCCTGCATTCCATGAACGAACAATGCATATTGAGGTGGACTGTCATTACACTCGAGACTTGATACAGAAAGGACTCATATCTACCTCTCATGTGCCTACAGGAGATCAGGCGACAGATATCTTCACCAAGGCTCTATCTCTAAGCCCTTTTCAGAAGTGTTGTTCCAAGCTGAGCATGATAGATATATATGCTCCAGCCTGAGGGGAAGTGTTAAGATAAATCTATTGTTATGTCTTTCTTATGTAATTTCAGTTTCTCTGAGTTTTTATCATGTAATTAACCCAAGGGCTATTCTCCTATATAAGAGAGCCCTCGTGTACGTCTAATGCAAGTCATTCCTTTCTCCTATCACTCACAAAATGAGAGGGGGTTATAAGAGAGGCAAAATAATGTTGCATAACTTGGACTTACGCATTCTAGTGGTTGTCAACAGATCGAGCTGGGCTCGAGCCCACTAAGTCGTCATGGACAGTTATCCTCAATAATGTCAGGTGTATGCCTAAGACGCTACAAAAGGTATATGAGCAAGGTTTCCTCTGATAGAGGAAACGACTGCCCAAGAGGTGGAGGCACACATACTAAAGAGATAAGAGGAAAATGCTACCCATAGTGTGTAACCGTCATTATCTTTGGGAATAAGTGATGAGCCACATCAAAACAAAGACGTTACGAATATAAATTGGAGGAGGTTGAATCACACTTAACATAGTCCCACATATAGTGATCACAAAGTGCGAGAGTGGGTTATAAGAGAGATGATTATCACTTTGCAACTTGGAGCTTAAGCATTTTGGGGTTGTTATCAATGTGATTAGTTGGGCATGAACACAATAAGTTGCTAAGGCAAGTTATCCTCAATACCATCTTGAGTTTAGGCTTGGGACATTACATATTTAATGGGTTCTTATTAGACTAAAAATTGATTGCTTGCAACCAAATTCAATTCTCGTGTGAACACTAGTTGGGAGAGTGAAGCAAAGGTCATCATCACCTTCTCTTTGAGCATTTTGCATATAACGAGTGGAATCGAGGAGTGCTAGGAGAAAGTACGAGAGGGTAAGAGGGTGATAGGGCCACCATATATGGATAGGTTGGGCGAGGGTTGGTTTGATAAGTAGGAGGCAGTGAAGAAGGTTACATATTTAAAGGGTTCTTATCAGACTAAAAATTGATTGCTTGCAACCAAATTTAATTCTCGTGTGAACACTAGTTGGGAGAGTGAAGCAAAGGTCATCACCATCTTCTCTTTGAGCCTTTTGCATATAACGAGTGGAATCGAGGAGTACTAGGAGAAAGTACGAGAGGGTAAGAGGGTGATAGGGCCACCATATATGGATAGGTTGGGCGAGGCTTGGTTTGACAAGGAGGAGGCAATGAAGAAGGTTGCACAACGACATGGTTATGGAGGATGTAGAAGGCCCCCATGTAGGTCCTTTGTCTTCGAAAGAGTTCTAACATCCTCTACCTCATCAAGTCTCGCAACCATTCTTTCAGCCTCAGCTCTTACGGCACATCGAGCCTCCCTTGTTTCCTTCTTGAATTGGCAGAGCTGAATACGAAGCGATTTCAGCTTTTGAATAAATCTCACCTCAACAGAACCAGACACACACAGGCATGGAAGACCATTGAGTCAAACCTAAAGAAACCCCGAGGCGGGGCGACATCCCCCGAATCCTATATAATTAGCGTGTGATCAGATCTTGTTCTGGCCCTACTGGAAGAAAATGAGAGAGGGAAGAAACCAAGTAGTTCCCCCGAAGCTAGGAAGTGGTCAATTCGTGACCGTGAACCCGTCGATCTCCAGGTATATT
Organism: Ottelia alismoides; assembly: GCA_037367405.1. Lineage (NCBI taxonomy): Eukaryota > Viridiplantae > Streptophyta > Magnoliopsida > Alismatales > Hydrocharitaceae > Ottelia > Ottelia alismoides. The sequence goes on along the minus strand of JAZKJV010000514.1, from coordinate 569,556 downwards.
TTGTGTCAGCAACATCTAAAACCTCCAGCCCCAAGGTATCAATCAGCTCAAGGAAGATCGTAGAACCCAGATCTTGTCCACCACGAAGTCTCGGACAATCAGTCGAGAACAAAGAGACATTGGAGTTGCCTCCCACAAGCCAGCAAGTATTCGGGAAGGTGGATCTGGCTTGGCGCAGATCCAACTAGAGTCTATGGCGGGCGGTATGGAGGCATGTCCCATATACACAAGAAAACACAAACAACATATTCAGTTGAGTATGTTCCAGTACAACCGTGAGCATATGTGTACCCTTCAGCTTTGCCCGAAAAATAAAATTCGGTTCCTTCCAAGCCAGAAGCAGACCCCCCGCACTGCCAAAGGCATCAAGGTGCGGAAACCCGTGATATAGCCAGCACCAAAGGAGTTCCATAAATTGGGGGGACATGAATCGAGTTTGGTTTCCTGCAAGAAGATAACATCACAACACCGATCTTTGAACCTTGAACCCAATATTAATATCTTTTCCGGGTCACCCAGACCCCTTACATTCCAAGATAGAATCTTCATTCGGTAACCACCGACAACCCCTCCAGGAGGACCACACTTGCTAGCCTGGCCACTTCCGCCTTGCATTCAGAGATCGTATGTATCAGAGGGAGCCTCTGCTTGGCCCGTTGCCTTCTTCGGTATCTTTTCCCGGTTCTCTTATCAATGCAAAAGCTGGAGTCTCCCTCACTTTGCACCGTTTCAGGTGCCACAGGTTCAATGGTGCATTCACTCAGCACGAGTCTTGAAACAGAAGTCCCGTGAGCCTTGGACGAGGGATTATCAGGACGCTCTGGATCAGAGAGTCCCTGCACAGGGGTATCCATGCACCCAAGGGAAGGGCTAGCACAACAAACCAGAGGAGGAGGATGCAACAGCGAGAGGACCTCCCCCTCGGTCTCGGAGAGCAAGAGCCCAGGGGCTACTTGTGCGAAAGGGGGCAAGACTGAGACCAGCCGCGGCTGGGGGAGGGGGTCCGAGAAAGAGAAGGAGAGGAGAGCAGGAAGGCTCTTCCAGAGGGGTAGCAGGTTCGTGTGGGCAACCCGATTCTGCTCTGCAATGGATCCTCCCGAAGGATGACACCGAGTCCAATATGGAGCCCCAAATAGGGAAGGCTCGAAAAAGGCCGAGAAAATGAGCCTTCTCGGGTTCGAACAATCCCTCACCGGGTCAAGTTCGAAAGAGCCAGGAAGTTGAAGCGCCGGATGGAGGCGAAAGGATGTTGGTCAAACCCGAAACGACGTTCAGAGGTTGGCCCCGCTGCAGAGGCGTGCTTCGATGATGCCTCGAGAGGCGAGATAGGCGAAATGGTCGAGTGCTTACGTGGCGCGGAGGAGGGAGACGGAACGACAAGGGCGAGTTCCGGCTTTAACGGCGGCAAAGGAGGATGAAGAAAGGTCACTCGCAGAGGGAAGGAGAACCATCCAAGCGATAGGCTAGCATCTGCCTCCATCGCCGCCTAAACAGGGCAATCCATCTGAAGAAGGGTTACGAAAGGATCTTCCCCAGGCAAGCAACCATCGGAAAGGAGGCACTTCACCGTCCCTAAATGCGAAAGCACAGGACCCATGCTATGGGCAGAGCAGGAGAGAAAGGGAACCCCCGTTACCCGAGCGACACGTGTTATCACCATATCCTCGGAGCCATCAGCGAAGCGAGGAGCCCTCCATCGGATGTCATCACCATTCCAAGAAGATCGGATCAAACGTTCCACTTGAGAGCGAGAGACCACGAGCACAACATTTTTGAAAACCAATCGCCACCACATCTCCAGAGAACTCAACGCCGAGCAGGAGAGATGTGCCCGCCCAAACCGAGGCCAGAGAGATGGATGGCTTTATCCAGGATCCTATCAGGAGTTCATCTTTTGGCTCTTGTACCACTGAAGAAGGGCCTCTAACAACATCGGCAAAAGATTTTCCGAGCGAATCGCCGCCCGGCTGTGCCACCAACCCTCGTTTGCCATTTTGTATCGGTACATCTGCATAATAGGGGATCTCACTGGCACTTGCTGCTGAAGAACATCGTCTTAGGGTGCAGTCATTACGGCGATGCCCTACTGCTCCACAAGAAAAGCAACGAGGAGAGTTGCATGATGCTACAACATGTCCCGTTCTGCCACATCTAAAGCAACGACGACCATGTTTGCGGTACGATACGACCAGTCAACCTTCTGTTGTTCCCTCTTTCGCCGCTACCCGATGCCGATCGACGAGCTGAACTTGTCTCCAAACCCGCTTGACTTCTAGAATCGCCCTCTACACCGCTTCTTTTCTCCGTCACTCCATCCCCCCTCCACTTGCTGCTATGCATGCACTTTTCAACATGGCGATGCACATGAGTGCATTTAGAGACATGGCGGTGCATTCTCCGTCTCCCAATCTAGTTGTGCATCTAGAGACATGGTGGTGCACCTGAGTGCATTTGACAAATATTGATAGCTTTTAAGGACTTCTGGCGACAAAGGTAGGAGAATCTGGCTACTGCATGTTAGAAAATAGGAAGCGGAAGCGGAATGATAAACAGAGCATAAGAACAAGAAACATAAACATGGAACACCATGATTTTACATGGAACCCTACTCCGTGAGAAGCGGGATGAAACCACGGGAGAAGCCCTCAAAGGGACGGATATTCTATTGCTTTTTCTCATCTGATACAGGAGGTCTGGGGCTCCTTATATAGCCTCTCCAGAGCCTCCAAGTCCCACCGCTGGACAATGTGGGACTAAACAACTGGATGGGGTAAATGGATCCTGGAGGGTAAATGCATACATGACGCATACATCAAATACAACACTCCCCCTCAAGCTGGAGCATGCAATGCTCAGCTTGGACAAAGAGAAGGACAAAGAGAAAGATACTCAATTGAACGCTACAGGACACTACAGACAATATCAACCCAACGCGCACATTGCTGCAGTCGAGGATGTTGCTTTTCATGCCGTGCATGTGAGGAGGACAAACGGGCTGGAGTGTGAGTCTGCTGAATCTCCTCGTCGGAGAGCATGCGCTCTGAATTGCACCTGTCAGAGTCGTTGCAACTGGAAATGAGTCTCCTCGTCGGAGTACTCTGGCCTGCCACAATAATGTAGACAACTGCTCCATTCCTGAAAAGGGCCTAACTGAAAAAGGACCGTGGCTGTGCAATCCTCGTCGAAGTCCCGGTCGCTGGAGAACGGAGTCTGAAATAAGTCTCCTCGTCGGAGAACTGGGTTTCTCCCATCTGGCTCAGAGAATGGTGCACTGCTCTGGTGTACATATGATACCACATGAAAACCCTTGCCAATATGGCATAGGGAATGGTCCTCTACTCTGGAGTCCCTATGGCTCACATGAAAACTCTGACCGACAAAACAAGAATAATGATGGGGACTTCGAACTGATGGCATACATGTGCTCATCTGAAAATGACCGCAAACTTGTGCGTGTCTGAAAATGGAGTCTCTCTCTGGAGAACTCGAAAAATGGGCCTCAACATGGAGTGCCTCGAACTTGGACTCTGACCAATCTGCCTGTCGAGTCTGAATCTGCGCATCAATCTGGGACTCGGAATCTAAACGTCGAGTCTGGAATTGTGCATGGAGAATCTTCATCTGAAAAACTGTAGAGTTTGGATATCTTTCTGGTCTGATGAATTTGACATCTCTGAAATCTGGAGAAGACCTGTGACTCTACATATACTCCCCCTTTCTCCCATACTCGTCGGAAAATGAACATCGACAAAGTTGGGAGAGGACAATGACATGGGGGTAAACATGAACATCCAAAAAAAACTTGCGGCTTTTCTCAAAACATTTTTTTCTCGAATTTTTTTTAATAGTCGTAACAATTTTTTTTTCGAAACACATTTTTTTTGCAATAATTTGCGTACGACTTTTCTATTTGTACGCGCCTTTTTTTTTCCTTTTTTTAATACTCGGCCCACTTGGGCCCAAAAACACGCAACAACCCAACAAGGTTTTCTTTCTCTCTTCTCTTCTTTTCTTTTCTTCCCCCCTTTTTTTAGCCTCTTTTCTACCCCTTTTTTTTCCAGCCCAATAGTGGGCTTCTTTCATTTTCCTCCTCTTCTTTTTTTTTGAAAACATGCCCGCATATGGGCCCCAAACCAAGCAATTTTTTTAAATAACGCCCACGTCATGCCTCTAACTAAGCAGCTCCCCTGGATTTTCTTTCCTTTTTTTTAAAAGGACCGCCCGCTAGGGTTCACGATGGATCCTTTTCCTTAATAAGGAAACCACAGGCCCCGATGGGGGCATACACGCGTCGCCAGGATCTTCAGGACTCACGTGAGGCTCGCACGAAGCATGATCTTCTTGCGCGGGGCTCGCGGACTGAAGAATTGGGCTGCGCACGGAGCAGGGGCTTCGCCTGGGGGCTTCTTGCGGCGCCGCAGGAGGGTCCAACGATCTGGAGATGGGAGCGCATGGGACTGCCGCCAGGATCGCGACTGAAGATGGAGATGCTGCCTCCACGGGATGGTGCTGGAGGGCGCCGTGATGACGCAAGGAGATGGGGATGCCGAGGGTGGAGGGAGCGCCACCCCCCTGGGGTTTGCTTCTTCCGAGGGCACACGCCTGCCTGGAGGCGGCTCACGATGTCGATGAAGGGTTGCTGGATCGCGGCTGAACCTTCGCATGCCGCCTGGAGCACATAGGAGTCGGGTCTCGCCGCCAACAGGAGAATCTGGAGATGCGCGCGTGGCTTTTGCTTGCAACGGGTCACCTGGAGCCACCACCTTGCCAAAATGCCGCGCAAGGCTCAACTATGCTATATCGCGTTCACGCCTGGAGGATGGCCCTGCCTGATTGTAGAGATCTTCGGGTTTCAATCAACAAAACCCTAGATGATGATTAGGGTTTTAAAGAATAAACCCTAGAAGACTCGATAGATATTGAACAAATATTCTCCACAAACAAATCTTCACCATCAAAATCAAATCTAAATAAGAATATGAAGTCCTCGAGAATCGACCCGCTCTGATACCATGCTAGAAAATAGGAAGCGGAAGCGGAATGATAAACAGAGCATAAGAACAAGAAACATAAACATGGAACCCCATGATTTTACGTGGAACCCTACTCCGTGAGAAGCGGGATGAAACCACGGGAGAAGCCCTCAAAGGGGCGGATATTCTATTGCTTTTTCTCATCTGATACAGGAGGTCTGGGGCTCCTTATATAGCGTCTCCAGAGCCTCCAAGTCCCACCGCTGGACAATGTGGGACTAAACAACTGGTTGGGGTAAATGTATCCTGGAGGGATCCATTTACCCATTTCCCTCATACATGACACATACATCAAATACTCCAACACTGCACATGAGAAGGTGACTTGGCTAGATGGCCTGGGAGACTACAGGAAGTTGCTGGAATCGTAGAAGTTGGCTAGGGTTGAGCAATGCAAAATTCTGCTGGAGAACAAGTGAGAGGTGGAGTAGAAGCGTTGCTCGAGGTAGATGTGGTTGAATGTGCATGACACCTATGCCCGTTTCTTCCATGTGGTGACTAGAGGTAGGAAGTATCTTAACTTCACCTATTCCATTGAGGTTGGTAGTACACATGAGGATGGTATCAGGAGATCGATGCATCAGTAGTGGATCACTTTCGTCATGTGAGTAGGAGGGTCTGCTCTAAGCATGTGAAAATGGAGGGCAGAGATATTCCGTAGCTGACGGAAGATCATACTTTTGAGTTGGTGTATCAATTTACAACCTCTAAGAATCTATCAAAGGTTTTGGATCTTAGTGTTGATGGATCTCCTGGTCCGGATGGATTCCTTGTTTTTCTTCTTCTGGGACTTCTAAGAGCTAGTAGAGAAAGATATGGTTGCGGTAGTGGAGTCGTGGGGGGGAGAACCATGGTTTTTTGCGGTTGAATCGTTATTTATTCTTTTTATTGTCCACGAAGGAGGTGGGGAGACGTGTGGAAGACTTTTGCCTACTTTCCCTTTCCAACGCAATTTACCTAATTATGAAGAAGATGCTAGCCAATCATCTTCGATTGATTATAGGTTAAGGGGGAGAGGGGTTTCCAGCCCCAGAAGGAGGGTGAGATCAAGGTTGTAAAACTTGATAATCAGTGCTTGGTACTGATCAAGGATTAATCCACAGTCGATCAATTAAACAGATTTAGTTGGATTCTAGTCAGTTTTGTTTGTTAATAATTTTAAATATATAAATCTTATACATATATTCGTATATATTACACAGATTTGTACGTTTTCTATACTGTCTTAATGAAATAAAAGAAATAATTGAATTCAAATCAAACGTTGAGCATCTCATATTAAGTTTACTTTTAAAAAAACAGGAAAATAAATAAAAGAAGTTCTGCCCATGTAAAAATCGACGGAATAATCAGCCAACTAGGCAAATTAATCAGGCCGATTAGTCGGTGTTGCCGACTATTGACTGATTAGTCCCAGTTGAGTCGGCCACCCCCTATTAGCCTAAACGGGCCGATTAGATGGTCTAGTCGGTTATTTTTTACCACAGTGGGTGAGACATGGATGCCCCCTAATGCCTCTTTTCTTTGTTCTGGTCGTTGACGCGTTGATTAGGATGGGCATTTTTGCTGAGAGGTGATTTCCGCTTTGACTTTCATCTAGATGGTCCGTAGATCCTTGTTATGCAATATGCATATGACACTATCTTCTTTATGGAAGGGCGGGTGAACCTAAGGTGATTGGAATTGCTGCGATGCTTCAGCAATCTGGGATGGTCTCTAATCTCGAGATCTATGGGGTGAAGTCAGCCTTCCCTTTTATATGGCGTTGGATGTGAAGGCATGTCTAGCGCTGTTGAGGTCTCAGCAGGGTTTCCTCCCACCTGGGTCTGCCCCTAGGTAATGGTCTGTTGCAGCAGTCGGGTTGGTTTTTATTTGTGGAGAGGCTAAGCTTGTGGGTTGGAAGGCTCCCTGCTTATCGAGGCAGTCAGATTGGTTTCTACAAGGAGTTATACAACTATTTCGTTTTTGATCCACGAATCACCACAAATTCATTGCGGGTATATATGGAGAGGGACGATCCCTCAACGAGTCAAGGTTTTTTCTGGTTCTTTGGACAATGACAGGAGCCCGAAGGTCCCAATTGTTTAGAGAGACAAGTGCCTCTTCTAGTACAAAAAAAAAGTGCCTCTTGTCGAAGATGTGGTGGGGGGTTAGAGGACCAGGATCACCTTCTTTTCACCCCCCTTGACACCGCATGACATTTGGGTGGAGCTAGGGCTTGCTGATGTCATCATTGTAGATGTTTTCTTCACCGGTGACTTGCTTGGGCCCTCTGGGACTTCAATATTAGGGGTCAAAATTCATGCTGCGGAGGTTGTTTGGTAATATGGTTATTAAGGAATGATATTCTTTACAATGGAGGAAGATTGTACATGGAAAATGTTATAATCCATGCCAAAATCCTCCGGGACTTCATGATTCTTGATTTTTGTATGTTTTAAACTTCTGGATATAAAGTGTTTTTTTGTCCTTTAAAGGAAAGTTTACAAATCCTTTCCTCTTGGAGTTGTTTATTTTTCTCATTGTAAACACTGCTCAAGAGCATTGGAGGAGAAAGAAGAAGAAAAGAGACTTACCTAATGAGGAAGCAGAATCCACACAAACAGAAGCATCCACGCCACCTCGGAAAGTAACAGTTCGCTCATGCTAATTCAAACATACCAGGCCTCCTTTTGTGATTACTGTAGAGATATTTCGTAGTTTTATTATCTCTTTATGTAGCTTGTCGTTATTTCTTTATCTTATATAGACCTCTCTGTAATTTACCCTTAAGGTCTCTCCCTATATAAGAGAGCCTAGGGTTTTCTGAGTGATTATCGAAGTCACGTTTCCCAACATGGTATCAGAGCTGCCCTAGGGCTCTCCACCCACCGCCTCCCTCTCCCCACTCGCCGCCCCTCTCTCTCTCCTCTCCTCGACGCGTTCTCCGCCGCCGCCTCTCTCTCTCTCCATCGCCTAGCGCCCCTGCGCCTAGGGCCAGCCCTCCGCAAGCGCTCCCAGCGGTATCCAGACCTCCGCCAGCGCCGCCAGCGGCCACTGCTAGCTCCGCCAGTCACCGCCAGCGGCATCCAGCCCGCCGCCAGCGGCCTCCCGGTCATCCCAGGCATCACCTGCAGCCCCATACCGCTGTTGTAGGCATCCAGCCAGCCGCCTACAGCCGCCGCCAGTCACCGCTAGCCGCCGCCAGTCCCAGCCAGTCGTGCAGATATATACGCGACCCCATGCGGCACCCAACAGGCCGGTTCAAGGGCTATAAGCCTTCTCTAAGGCGTGCCCTAGTTCTCTCTTCGATCGGTATATGGGTTTGAGTGCGTAACGTCTACATACACACTCAAATCCGATGCAGTTGGTGTAGACATTTATCACAGTGTCTATATATCCTTGTTCTTCTCCAAGCAGCAGCATGTCAGAATCCAAAGCCGATATGACCTCCACAGGCGCATTCAAAGGTCCTGCGCCAATAGTGAAGTTGGACGGGTCTAACTATGAGCTCTGGGTGATGCAGTTCATGAGCCTCATGAAGTCTAATGGTAAGAAACACATTCTTACCGAGGATGAGCCTGCAGAGAAGACAAGGATCTATGCCTCATGGGAGGCCGACGACGCCTATGCAAAGGTCTGGTTGTCCGGTACATTGACGATGGAGATTGCTAACAACGTCCTCCATCAGCCCACTGCCAAGGCAATGTGGGACATTCTTGCCGCTACTTATTCGCAAGTGCGAAATGAGACCAAGATGTTGCAGCTTCAGCATGACATTTTCACAATGAAGCAGAGCGGCAGACCTCTCCATTCCCTGTACACATCCCTAAGAGGGATGTTTGAGAAGTTATACATTACCATTCCTCTCACTGCTACTCCTAAACAGCAGAAGACGTTTCGGAATGCCACCATGGTGGGTGTTCTTGCAGCTCTTGATCCTGAGTACGATGCCGCCCGGTCCCAGATCCTAGCGGATGCAGTTATTCCTCCAGTGGAGGATGCTTACAGAAGGCTCAGTCGCATTCCAGTTTCCTCCAGCTCTTCTACTCCACCCCCATCAGCGATGGCAGTCTCGCGTGGGAGAGGTGGACCGCCTTCTGGTCGTGGTCGTGGACGTGGACCCCAGGGAAGGGGTGGTTGGTTCAGTCAGACATGCTCCTATTGTCATCGCACAGGACACTCAGAGGACACATGCTATTCTAAGCATGGATTTCCAGCATCGGCACGTGTTGCAGAGCACTCTCAGTCTCCATTAGCTTCTATTGCAGATAATCGATTTGACGAACTTGTGGCCCGTATCCGAGATTTTATGCCACATGCGTCCGGTGATTCGTCTGGTGGTTCTTCAGATATTGCTGCCACTGCCTCTGCCAGTTCATCCGCTGCTGCGAGTACCTCAGGTAGATCTATTACATTCACATCAACTCATGATATATCTGACTGGGTTATCGATTTCGGAGCCACACATCATCTCTGCCGTGATAGAGGTAGATTACATGCCTACAGGGACATTCCTCCCGGCCGTTTCAGTGCAGATAGCAGATGGTACCCATTCGCCCCTTGTTGGACAGGGGGAGGTCTTCCTATCTTCCACTATGCAACTACATAACGTCCTGCATGCTTCTCAGTTCTCGATGAATTTGCTATCTATTAATCAGATTACGAAGGATTTGAATTGTCGTGCTATATTTGACCCGTCTTCTCTCATTTTTCAGGACATACTCACGGGCAAGGTGATTGGCTGTGGCTCTGAGCAGAATGGTTTATATCGACTGGTTCGGGATTCCTATGCCGGCGTCTCCTCTCACTCTGCTGGGCCAGTCTCTCCGTACATTTGGCATCTCCGGTTTGGTCACCTTCCACTTCAGAAAATGCGCCATCTTCTGCCTCAGATTTCTCCTAGTTCATCATTTCGATGTGAAGCGTGTCAGTTGGGGAAGCATCACAGGTCGAGCTTCCCAAGTCATCCGAGTCGGAACAGTAGCTCCCCTTTTGAGTTGTTACATATAAATATATGGGGTCCGAGTCGTATTCCCGATCATCAGGGGCACAGGTTTTATCTTGTGGTAGTGGATGATTTCTCTCGTGTGTCACGGGTCTTTCTTTTGAAAAATAAATCTGAAGCAGGAAATGTGATCAAGAACTTGATTAATGAAATGCATAATGTTTTTTCTTCCTCTGTCAAATATGTTCGGATGGATAATGCCCTTGAATTTTGTACACGCTCACTTTCACAATTCCTTTCATCAAAGGGTATTATTCACCAAACCACTTGTGCATATACCTCACAACAAAATGGTGTGGCGGATAGAAAGCATCGCCATCTCTTGGATATTACTCGCACACTGTTGATTCAGAGTTGTGCTCCTATCTCATTCTGGGGTGATGCTGTTCTTACTGCTTGTTATCTGGTCAACCGAATGCCATCCTCAGTTCTTGGTGAGAAGATACCTATCTCCCTTATTTTTCCAGACAAGGAGTTATTTTCTCTGACTCCACGTGTTTTTGGTACTGTGTGTTTCGTGCATCGTCTATCTCCTGGACTTGACAAACTCTCTCCTAGAGCAGTCAAGTGCGTCTTTTTAGGTTATTCCAGGACTCAGAAGGGTTACCAGTGTTATGATCCTGCAACTAAGAGATACTTCGTGAGCGCTGATGTCACTTTCTTTGAGTCTGTCATGTATTTTTCTCCTGCAGGTGACAGAATGGTACCATCCACTACCACTGATGATATCTATGTTCCTCCACCACCTTCATTGAGTACACCTGAGTCGTCCTCTGTGCCCGTCTCCACGCCAGCACCACCTCCACCACCTCCACCTCCACCCATTCCACGACCTATCATATCACCGTTACCTAAATTCTATACACGCCGGTCAGGTCCTGCTCAGACTACACAGCAGCCGATCATCACGCCTCAGGTATGTTCAGATGGCATTACTACTGATGGGTCAAGTTTAGTACTTGTGCAGGATCCTTCAGTACAGGCAGACACTAGCCCATCCAGTACAACAGATGATGATCTTGATGTTCCGATTGCTTTTCGGAAGAAGAGGAGGCAATGTGCCTCTTATCCATTTGCTTCACAGGTTTCTTTTCATCGTCTCACTGGTGATTTTCAGAGATTTGCCACAGCCTTGTCTTCCGTGGATATACCACGGACATACCAGGAAGCTTTGCAGAATGAATGCTGGAGATTAGCAATGTAAGAAGAAATGAGGGCCTTACAGTCTCGTGGCACATGGTCTTTGGTCCCTGCACCTTCTGATGCATCCGTTGTGAGCTGTAAATGGGTCTTCACAGTCAAATACCATGCAGATGGCACTTTGGATAGGTACAAAGCACGCTTGGTCGCCCGTGGATTTACACAAACCTACGGGGTGGATTACATGGATACATTCTCTCCAGTGGCGAGACACTCCACCCTTCGTATTCTCTTATCTGTTGCTGTGGTACGTGATTGGAGTATATCTCAACTAGATGTCAAGAATGCCTTTCTGTACGGAGACTTGCAGGAGGAAGTCTACATGCAGCAGCCACCTGGGTTTACTGCTGAGGGGGAGAAGCAGATGGTCTGTAGACTTCACAAGATGATATATGGCCTCAAACAGAGTCCGAGAGCATGGTTCCAGAAGTTGTCCAACCTGATTGAGCAACAGGGATTCAAGAGGTCAAATGCCGATCACTCATTGTTTGTCCAGAAGTCATCGGCAGGTACGGTTGTCATTATGGTCTATGTAGATGATATTCTTGTTACAGGAGACGATGTTTAGGGCATAGAGAGGGCGAAGGCATTCCTAGGCCGTCAGTTCGTCACAAAGGATCTTGGAACCCTAAGATATTTTCTGGGGTTGGAATTTGCAAGGAATGCACAAGGCTTGGTGATGACACAACGGAAGTATATTACAGACTTCCTGACTGAGACTGGCATGGATGGGTGCAAACCATCAAGTATTCCCATGGACCCTAGCATGAAGCTGTATGATGGTGATACGGATGAAGTAGATAAGAGGAGATATAGAGAAATGGTGGGAAAACTCCTCTACATTACCATTACTCGTCCAGACATTGCATTTGCAGTTAGCAGGGTGAGTCAGTTTATGGAGCAGCCAAGACATGTTCACATGGATGCTATACACATGATACTGAGGTATCTGAAGTCTTCTCCAGGGTCAGGGCTGCTATTTAGAAAGGACACAGATTTATCCGTCTCAGCGTGTGCAGATGCAGATTATGCTGGATGTCCTAAGGACCGGAAATCAACCTCAGGGTTTGCAGTATTTGTTGGAGGCTCTTTGGTTTCTTGGAAAAGCAAGAAACAAACTGTTGTGGCAAGGTCCAGTGCCGAATCCGAATATAGGGCCATGGCTCAAGCCAGCACGGAAATGATGTGTGTTCGTTCAGTACTAGAAGATCTACATGTAGCCGTGCCCCTACCTATGGAGCTTCAGTGTGACAATCAGGCAACATTGTTCATTGCCAACAATCCAGCTTTCCATGAAAGGACCAAGCATATTGAAGTTGACTGCCATTATACTAGGGACTTGATCCAGAGAGGATTGATATCTACTGCACATGTGAGCTCAGGAGATCAGACTGTAGATGTATTCACCAAGCCACTGCTCAGATGACCGTTTCAGAGATGTTCATCCAAGCTGAGCATGATCGATATCTATGCTCCACCTTGAGGGGGAGTGTAGAGATATTTCGTAGTTTTATTATCTCTTTATGTAGCTTGTCGTTATTTCTTTATCTTATATAGACCTCTCTGTAATTTACCCTTAAGGTCTCTCCCTATAAAAGAGAGTCTAGGGTTTTCTGAATGATTATCGAAGTCACGTTTCCCAACAATTACTAATAGCAAAATGCAGTCTTGGACGAGCTTTGGTTTGTACATTTGTTCTTTTTAAAAGGCTAGCGTTGTAAGGTAGGAGTTTCATTGTCGGACATAAACTTTGAAATTACATGCCTATAATACGAGATGAGTTCATAATCGTTCTTATTACATCGTGCCTTGACAATTTGTATCACTTCAAGCAGCAGCTTAATTGCCTCTTTTCTTCAAGGATCCGCTTAATTGTCTCTATTGTGTTGTGATTCAAGTTGGCAAAGTTGTATGTATGCTTTACTGAATTTATTTACGAGTCATCTTTACTGCCCAATTTTACGCTATCAGCACGATGAAGCTGCAGCACCTGGAAGCAACGCTGGTTCAACAAACTTCTGGGTCATTCTTCAGGAAACCAATGCTACAGCTCCTGAGATCTATAATTATAGGGAAAATGTCAAAAGACTTCTGTCAAAGAATGTGAAGAAAAGAAGGATGAATCTGATGCTGACATGATGTATGATTTGATAGTTAGGATAGTCTGTAACAACCTGTTGAACTGTTCAATTAGTTAGAATAGTCCCATCTCTGTAATACAACAATAAATTAAGCAAGAGTATGATCTGAATGTTTTTATGCATACTTTCTTTACCATAAGATTTGGCACTAGCAGTTGACTGGTTTACGAGCAAAGCCCATCTAACCAATATATGGGAGTTCAAGTACGGTCCTCACCACCATCAGCTAGAATCTATATCCTAATTCTGCAACTATTCACCATTTGATTTCACAGGTCTTTTTCCATGCTCTGCTACTCATTTAGCCTGTATATTCAGTCATGTCTGATCAGGGTTTCGGGACTGATACTTCTGCTTATTCATTGCTTTTAGGGCGTGTTTGATTGGTGGGTTATCCCGGGATAATTATGAGGATAACTCATTTTTGTGTTTTGGTGTTTGGATAGAAGGTTTTGGGTTGAGAGGGTTTGTTGTGATGTGATGTCATTGAATTTTGAAAAAACAAGTAATTATTGTGATGCAATTGTATTGATATTTGGAAAAGTGGGTAGGAGTATTTTAAAATGTTTAGATGATATGATTGTATAATATATTACCTTTTTTGATGGAATGGATGAAAGAGAAATGATTTATTATTGTATTAAAAGAGAGAGAGAGAAGGAGATGGAGAGAGAGAGTGGGCCCCACATGGGGGGTGGAAATATGGGTTTTGGGGGTTACCTTAAAAGAGGGGGATAACCCCCAACCAAACGCCCCCTTAGGCTATGTTCGTTTGGAGAATAAGCACCGGAATAAGAGGTCAATTTCCCGCCCGATGCGGTTCCCAAGAGTACGGTTATTCTAATTTACATCCCATTATTTCATCTTATTCCTATCTTCATTCCACCTTACATGCCCTTATTCCACCTTATTTTTCTTATTCCTATCTTTCCAGCATAACAGAGAATAGATCATTACTCTCCTTATTTCACATCTTTATTCCTGCTTATTCCCGAACTGAACATCTTCTTTGGGTTTCTTATCACTTGTGCTTTTCTTAATATCAGTTGTGCCTCTAACTTCTTACAAAATGATAGTTTTACCCTTCCGTTAAGGTAAAGTAGCATACTTGATATTGCGAAAGGACATAATCGTGAATTTTGTAAGAAGTTAGGGATACAACTTATATTAAAAAAGAGGCTTAACTGAAATTGCAGAAGTTAAGAAAGACAAGTGATATAAACCCTTGATTTTACTGCTGAAAAGCAACGTCTGCTCTTTCTAAGCCACCTTGAATTTGATTGGAGAAGTAATATACAGATATTTACATCCATACCCCTATAAATGATTAGAAGTTACAAGACAACCTCAATAGTTTTTGCTATTACACAATGATCCCCTATAAGTTTGTTAACCATTACAATCATCATAACCTCATTGGGTTAACTTTCATTTTATTTGACCGCTTATATCTCACAAATACTGCCAAATAATAATTATTTTTCCAAATTCAATCAAGTTTCATATTTATGTCATTGTTCACCTCCGTTCTCCCGCTTTTCCTTTTTTGTTTGAGTTAGGGATGAAAACAAATGTGAATATATTCGTATCCAATCCGCTATCATATTCGTTTTATACATATTTTGACATTCGTATTCGTATTCATTTTAAAATGGATGCGGATATGGATATCACTTGGACATTCGCTAGTATTCGCATTCGTATTCGTTTATTCGTTTTCGTACATAAGTATAGTAATATATTTATTTATAAATGTGTGTAGCAACATTTTATGATTGCATTTACCATTGCCGATATAATTGTTATGAAATTATTATATTTGGTATGCCTATTTTATGTGTAAACCATCCTACACATGTATATTTTAGTTAATCTATTAAAAATTTCTGTTATCCGATTCGTATTCGTTTTACATTTGTATTCATTTTTAAGGATATGGTAACCCGTTTTTTACATCCGTAAATATTCGTATCCGTATTCGTATTCGTAATTTAATATGGATAAGGATATGATTATACCTATATTCGTATCCGTATCCGATCGTTTTCATCCTTAGTTTGAGTCCTTGAAGCAAAACAATATGCATCAACCGATATAGATATTAGTGTATATTAAAGTAATATCTCTGTATTAAAATAAATACAAATGTGAATATATAAATCAGACAGGGGTAATGGATCTAATACAAATGTAGCAATATTTGTTGATGGATTAAAGCTACAGGATAGCTAGATGAAACAAATATACAAATATATGCTTTCATAACATCTGTATCAAATATGATTATAAATAAATACACAACTATTGTAAAAAGGGTGTATAGATAAAAATAAAAAAGGTGTATAGATAAAAAAAACAAGTACTTATGTATATAAATATGTTATTTGTATCCAAAAAAGGTGTATAGATAAAAAAACAAGTACTTATGTATATAAATATGTTATTTGTATCCGTAATCCATATAAAATGAATATGTATACTTATGTCTAAATATATGTAAAATAGATATGGCGACGAATCTGATACAATGATATCCACATCCAGCAGTTAATTAAAGCCGACATAAGGGATATCGAGATGACATAATATATTGAATATATTTATTTCATATTAATCGTATTCTAATCATATCCAATATGATTACAAACAAATTCATAATATTTGCATATTAAAATGGCTATATGGATACCTATCTAGATATACATCTATAACTATATTAAATCATTAAAATAAATATATGATTATAGATATCAAAGTGATATCAATACCCACATCCATGTTAAAGTGGATATAAACACTATAATATATCGGATATAGATTTACCATATTCGTTTGCACAATGAATTTCTAGATTAAAGTTGTAAATTTATCTTTTTTCTAATATTATTACAAGTAAACAATACTTGATTTCAATCTAACTATCGATACATTGAATAAAAAATAATCACATAAAAAAAATCAAATATGAGGATAACGATTCTATTATTTTCTTAACAGCATTCAAAGGAAAAGTTGAGTTATTTCCTTTGCTTCCTCCTATCAAACATATTTTTCATGGGTTCCCTACCGGTACTATTGTTTTATTAGCGATCCTCAACTCAACCCTCTGATCTCCTCCTCATAGCTTTGCAATTGTGGCACACTGCGATCATTGCCCCCATGTCCAACCACCATCCCTCACAATGTGATTATCAACCATTCTCACACATACATGTTTTTCCTCCTCATTTCCTAGCCACCATTGTCACACTACTTCCACCATCCATCCTATAGTTGAGATGCCCAATATCTTCGAAAAAGTGGATATGTAATCACATAGCAGAAGTATACGAATAGAAAGATATATGATATGATGGTGGTTAATCATCTCTTACGACCATGGAAAAAGAAAATCACTGAGAAGAAAGCAAATGCAATTCCCTCTGTTCACTCGCTTTCTTCCTATCTTTTCTGCCTCTCTTTTCTATTTGTTGTGCTACACTGTGGAGATAATGTTCATAATCCTATCTCTACAAGGATTTTACATGGAATGTGACCTAATTGTATTAGGATTAAGTGTCTAGTTGCTTTCGAACTCCCAATACTAATAAAAAACTTCTAATCATGGTAATCTTCCCGTGAGTTGAATCACGTCCTGATCTACATGTCATCTTGAGTTAGAATTGGTCCATCTTCATTTGCAGGCTCCTCTAGTAAGAACTCATGGCTTCTAGGTGTTGTACCTATCTCAGGGTGCCTTGAGGTGCATTCTCTTGGAAACACCCATTCAATTCAATAGTGTGCCTCTAACACGACAACACATGTATCTCATGAGAAGATAGTATGCCACCATACTTTGGAAATTCAAAGAAGAAATGGGAAAAGAAGTGGAAATGGATCGGTGTAGTCTTCATTCCCTTGTGAAGCTCGGTCGGCGTAACGGAGTCTTCACCAAGAAGCATGCTTTTTTTGGAAGCTCAATATTTTTGTGGAATTTTTAGTGTAGGCTTCTTCTTTGAATTTTTATTTGACTTTCCATTGCTCTGCATTCTTGTTTGTACCCCAACGGATATAAAGTCTTTTGGTTCGTCCATGTTTTGAGGTCTTGGAAAAAGTTACGCCAGCATACCATCCCTTATCCGAAGCATTGTTTTTATCCAATCTCTAGTCTTTCGATATCATGGTTACCAAAAAAGTGGGTTGGAGTATCGGTTTCCGCATTCTCGAAGAATGGTTCCTAAGCCACCCTTAACGAAGCGACCTAGCATTGTCCCGACTTAGACTCCAAGATCTTTCAATAATCCATCTGAGTTGAGTTAAGTGTTAAGGGCTATGTTTCTAGTCAAGCCATCGTATCAAGAATTGTATGAATAATATGAAGGATTCTAGTTAGACACAATGAATCGACTCATGAACATAGTCTCGTGGAACCTAAAGAATTAAGTCAAGACGACATGAAGTATCCCAATTCTAGTCCTTAATGACTTCCTCTGAAGTCAAATGTATTAAGGTCTATACCAAGCTCCAATCTTCAGACTTAATTTCAGACTTGTTCAATTGTCTTGATCATTCGGAAAATGCAAATGTTATGTACAATGCAAGAAATATTTTTGTGAAGCAATTTTCTGAATTTTGAACTTCTAATGGATTTTTGAAAAAGTTTTTGCATTTTTATACAATTTTGAAATCATTTTGCATTTTTTATGGTTTTTTTGGATTTTGATAATTTTTAGGTATTTTTTAAATGAAGGTCAGTGAAATAACTATGTACATGTATTTACATGGGAGAGCATATGTTATTTACAATAGTTGTTTGAAGAATTTACACTAGGTATTTACATAAATTATTTTAATGGTTATTTAAAGACTTTTATAAAAAGATTCTATATATAAAACATTGTGTTGGGCTCGTTAGTCCTTATAATTATGCACAAGGATCTAAAAATTAATTTAAAAATATTTTTACAAATATTTTTGCAAACTTTATTTTTCAAATATTTTACAAATAACTTTTTGCAGATATTTACAAAATTTGTAAATCATTTTGTAGAGATTTTTCAAACAATATGCATGGATTTTTGAAAATATTTTTACAACCATTTTCCAAATCACTTGTGAACTGATTTTTCATAAATTTTATTCAAAGAAACAAAACAATATTTTACAGGTTTTTGAAAAAGATTTTTACAAAGATTTGAAAATGTTTCGTAAAAAGGTTTCTAAACAGTTTTCAAAAGAATTTTCACGAGATTTTCAAACCATTTTTCAAATCATTTTGCAAAATAATTTTAAATCAATTTATTAATCATATTTATAAATAATTTTTGAAAACTTTTACACATATTTAAAGTGTGATGTTTTTTTACAATTGAATAATTCTACAGTCATATCCCTATACTATAATAGCCATATTTATTGAAAATACGCAGGTACGAGTTATGACTAAAGTATATATACCATATATATGATTCCATATACTTGACTTGAGCTATGTGCTCATAGGTCAGAGAGAAACATGAAGACATAACTCATGCTAAGTATAGGAAAGTCTATACTGTAACAACTAAATAAAGAATGAGAAGTCGACCATCCCCCTTATACTTAGGATCAACTAATCCTAAGTATAGCAGTCTGTATAAAAAATATGGATGATCGAGGAATAGAATTTACGAAATTAATAGACTCGACTTATCCCCCTTATACTTAGGGTGAAATACCCTAAGTATAGACAGAATGTCAAAAATTGGGGAACAAGCGATGGAAAGAATAATGAATAATCCGAGGACACTCACCCCTCCCATACTTAGGATGAAGCATATCCTAAGTACAACACTAATGAATGGGGTGAGAATGGTATGGAAGAAAGAATTGTAAAAATGAAAACGAAAAGAAGAAAATCTAATCAAATATATTTATGGGAGCATTGTCCGGCTCCACTGAAGCTATTGCAACGGTGCATTCATCATCAAACATAACTTGTACAGAGTCGACAATAGCTAGGAATATATCATGCTCTAAGTACGGCTTCAGTAACTGACCATTACTGCGAAGGGTTGTGCATCAGCTGACAATTATGATATTAGTGCACTTCCATAATCACGCACAATCTTGACTCTGCACGATCATGCCCATTTGATCTTCATTTTTCTTGGCAAAATATTCAATTTCGCGTCAAACAATCACACTTTCTTTCCAGGTTCAAAATTCTTTCTTCTGATATGCTTGTTGTACCACCGTTTTACCTTCTCTTTATACCTCAAGTTATTGTCGTATGTGTAATTTCTGAATTCTAGGTGTTTGTTCAGATCCAGTTTTCTCTGCTAACCACCTGTCTGTGAGTTGAGATTGCAGATATTCACTAGCCAAAGTGACTTGTGAATTAACTCCATGGACAGGTAGTGTGTCTTCCCATATACAAGATGGTAGGGCGACATGTCCAAGGGAGACTTGTAGACCGTTCTGTATGCCCAGAGAACTGAGTCCAGAAGTTGTGACCAGTTCTTTCTGTCCGGACTCACCAGTTTCTACAATATCATCATGATCTCTTTGTTTGATAGTTTGGCCAATTCATTTGACTACGGATGATAAGGAGATGCGATCCGGTGATCAATGTCGTACACTTTCATTAATTTCTTAACCTCTTTAAGTGGTTGCCTCCATCTGAAATCAGAATTTTTGGAATCCCAAACCGCAAGATGATATTGTCTTTCAGGAATCTACAGACTATTTTACTATTTGCAGCTTAAGCTGGGATGGATTCCATCCATTGACTCATGTAATCTACGACAAGAAGGATGTATTCGAAGCCCTGACTATTAGGAAGCAGACCCATGAAGTCGATGTCCTATGCATCATACACATCAGATATCTGGATAAATTGAGGGGTATGTTGTCTTTAACACCAAGGTTTTTTCCCATTTTCTGATAGTCGGTGCAGACTTTCACATGATCATTCGCGTCCTTGAAGAGTGTGGGCCACCAGAGGCCATACTGTAGTATCTTTATTGTTATTCTTCTTCCAGATTGGTGTCCATCAAATTCGAGCTTATGAAAGTGCTCGAGGACATTGTGTACTCCTCTTGAGGAATACACCGACGCCAAGTGCAGTCCGCTCCTTCTCTGAACAAATATGGATCTTCCCATTGGTAAAAATGAATATCGGACAAGAACTTGTCCTTCTTGATTTTCATTCAATCTTGTGGGACTACCCCAGAGATGAGATAGTTCACAATATCAGTATACCATGGAAGAGACCCAATGTTGAGGATGGATTCATCAGGGAAGGTGTCTGGGATCGGTGCAGTGTTCAACTAAGTATATTAGCATTCAATTCTAGAGAGATGATTTGCCACCATATTTTAAATTTCAAGCTTATCTCTGACCTCCAAGTTAAATTCGTGGAGGAGAAGGATCCATCTGAGTAGACATGATTTAGCATCATTCTTTTGTTGTAGGTATTAGTTGTCAGAATGGTCAGTGAAAACAATAACTTTAGATCCAAAAAGGTAAGATCTGAACTTCTCTAAAGCGAAGACTACCACCAGCATCTCTTTTCGGTGACTGTATAACCTTCTTTATCCTAAAACAACCCCAACTGCAAAATTTGACTCACCCGTCACGATCTCAAATGAAAGAGACTAATTGGGTAGTTGTAGGACTGGAGCCTGAGTGACCACACGAGCGCTACACTTCCTTAAAGGTCGTAATCGGATGCCATCAAGCCTCCGACCTCCTCGGCTTAGAGGTATATAAATAACATGATTCCTTTTCACATGCAAAAATCATCATTTCTCATCTCCAACCCTAATCTCATATTCTTCTTCCTCCTTCGCATCCCTAATTTCGTCTTCCTCCTCCTCCACAACATATTTTATGATAGCTGCGCTAAAATCTTAGCCCTAATCTCGTTTCCTCTTCCTCTACATCAGATTTTCTGATGGCATTTGCAAAAATTCCAGTAGATCTTTTTATTGCAACGAGTTTTCCAACGAAGGTGTGGAACACCAACACCAATCTCATTCACAGGTGAGGGTCCGTACAAATCTTATTCATGATATATATTTTTGTTATATTTTTAATCAGTGAAACGTTATGTTGGGAGAGCATGATCTGTTAATGTGTTATTCCTATGCAACTTTCGTCTATACTTGTATAATGGTGTGTGACCTTGATTCATCGACCATTGTGTGACCTGCTATCTTTCTTTTGTATGTGATCATCATGTGGTTTTGGAACATTGAAGGGAGTTGCAACTTACTAACTTTGCTTTTTTGGTTTTCTATCATAATATGTGCTTATGGGAGACTAATGAATACCGGTTGCTACAGTTGGTTGTTTCAATTTCCATTTCTATCTTTGTTTTGGTCTTCATTTATATGGTTGTATTGTGTTTCAGAAATAAGCTTTAAAACTGTGCTTTGGTTGTTTTTTCTAGCGATAACGGTGTTCATAACAACTCTGAAGTTAGAGAACAGAAGAAGTTAGCACTGAAGTTAAGATCAAATAAAACCGATCTATTTTAACCAAAATGATTTGCATAATCATGCACCTTTTTTAGAGAATTTGCACAATCAACTATACATCAATGTTCAGGAAGACGTTACAAATTGTTTTGCAAGATGCATTCTTTTTTCTAGTTACTTAAGATGCCATCTTTTCGCTACATTCACCCGCGACTGATTGAGTTTGTTCATCTGTGGTTCTTGATAGTGTTCTGCACCAATTATTAGCGAGCAAAGATGTTCAGTAATGGTGCTAGTAATCAATATGGATGCTCATTATATTTGTGAATTCAAAAGAGAAGATGGCGTGAATGTAAAAATGATGGAATTAGATGACAGTGGGATTGGATGCGTTCCTATATATTCAGAAGACGTTGGTGGAGTAAGCTATCACTTGACATGGGATTCTGATTTGGATTTGTTCAGACATAATTAAAAACAACTGATGTACCTATAGATTTCAAATCCTATGTGAGTCATCTAAAGCGTATTCCCTAAGAACAATAACATACTTTCTAATCTATTAGCTGATTTAACTGATCCTATTTTTTTCCCGATTCAACTGATCCTATTTTTTTCCAGTCTTTCTTACAGATTAAGTTATGAACATGGAGCTACATCATTTTTTTAGAACTAAAGTTGAATCCTGATTTGCTTCTTTTCTCTGAATTTCATAAAATCTGGATTTGATGTTGAGTTTCCTATTGATTTGTCATTGATGTTTAGATAGTTCAGAGGATATTTCAATTATATCTGAAGTTGTTTGCTGTAATTTACTCAATTTTGTGTGTAGAAATTGATGATTCTTTTGAGATAACTTGAGATCCCTTGTAGTAGATGGACCTGAATTGATTCTCGATTGTAGCTTGGTGATTTTTGGTATTAAATTTCTATCAAAGTCATTATATTCGAGAGAAAGAATCTCTTGCATGGTATTGAGTAGCAGATCTCAATCAGAGTATCATTCCATCGTTCAATATAAACAACGTCGTTTTTTTTGCCTTTTCTGTTGCAGTGTTTTTACCGTAAATTTCCCCTATTGTATAACAATATTAAAATTTCCAGTATACGGTGACATAGTCAACAGATTTTGTCTTTAATTTTATGCCGCATTAAGTTCAATATATAATATATTGTTTGATTCTAATTAACTATTGGAAGCTGAGAATCTCTAAGGGTGCGTTTGGTTGGTAGGTTATCCGGGGGAGGATAACCAGTTTTTGTGTTAGTGTGTTTGGTTGGTAGGTTAAGGGTTGGAAGAGTTTGTGTGATGTGATTGTATTGAAATTTGAAAAAGTTGGTAGTTATTATGATATGATTGTATTGAAATTTGAAAAAATGGGTAGTTGTTGTGATGTGATTGTATTGAAGTTTGGAATGGTGAGTAGAAGTTGAGTATTTTATGATTTTTAGATGATATGATGGTATAATATATTTTTTTGGGGGGAAGGGAGTGTGCCCCACTAGTGGGTTAGGATTGTGGGTTTGGGGGGTAACCCGCCCAAATTGGGGGGTAACCCCCCAACTGAACGGGCTCTAACTGTTTCGACTTAAAGTGAAAACGTTTTATTATCGTTGTTATATCCAATTGGAAGAAGCTATATATTGAAGAATGAGATCTGTGGAGAAGAGAGATAGAATGGGATATCTATTCCATAGGGCTATGGTCTCTTATATAGAGAGAAAACCCTAGAGAGTAAAAGAGGAAAAATACATAAATACCCCTGAGGGGTTACGGAACCCGAAGGGTCAAGGGTTACAGAACCCGAAAGGTTACAAATATAATTGTAATATACTAATTCTAACACTCCCCCTCAAGTTGGAGCATATCTGTCGATCGTGCCCAACTTGGATACTAAGTACATTAGACGCTTCCTTGGAAGAGCCTTTGTGAGGATGTCTGCAAGTTGAAGTTCAATGTAGATGTGTGGAGTGCTGATTCGTCCTTCTCGTACCGCATCACGAATAAAATGGCAATCAACTTCAATGTGTTTTGTCCGCTCATGGAAAACTGGATTGGTGGCGATGTATGTGGCAGACTTATTGTCGCAGTATAAGGGTACATGCGTGGCGACTGACATGCCAAGTTCTGTTAGGAAAGAAACAAGCCATGTGATCTCACATGTGGCCTGAGCCATTGCCATGTATTCTGCTTCCGCATTAGATCTGGATACCACAGTCTGCTTCTTGCTTCGCCAAGTGACAAGGTTATCCCCAACAAATATGACGTATCCTGTAGTGGATCGGTGGTCCTCAGGAGAGCTAGCATAGTCAGAATCTGTATTAGGCGGAGATATTATTGTGTCCATTCACCCCATAGAAAAGTCCACGTCCGGGAGATTCCTTCAAATATCGAAGGATCAAAAGAACATCATGCCAGTGACTGTAAAGAGGCTTCTCCATATATTGACTGGCTCTGCTCACAGCATATGATATGTCTGGCCTAGTAACAGTGAGATGGAGTAATTTTCCCACTAAGCTTCTGTATCGTGTTGCATCCTCAAATGTTGGATCAGTAGATGCTGAATATTTTCTCACTTCTGCAGGGATGCCAGATGGTTTGCATCCAAGAAGTCCTGCCTCAGTCAGAATAACGAGGCAATACTTTCTCTGTGAAAGATGGAGCCCCTCTGTAGTGCATATTACTTCGATGCCAAGAAAATAACGAAGTTCATCGAAATCTTTCGTGACAAAGACCTTCTGGAGGAAGGCCTTGGTCTCATGAATACCATCTACATCATCTCATGTGATAACTATATCATCAACATAGACAGCAAGGATGATCGTACTAGTAGACCGTCGTCTAACAAAGACAGAGTATTCAGATGTTGTCCTCTGAAAATCAAGTGTCTTGATCTCCGTAGTGAGCCTGTCAAACCATGCCCTTGGGCTCTGCTTCAGGCCATAAATGGCCTTGCGTAGTCGACATACATGCTCCCCCTCGACTACATACCCCGACGGTTGCATCATGTAGATCTCCTCCTCAAGATCACCATAAAGAAAGGCGTTCTTCACATCAGGTTGATAAATGGGCCAAGCCTTGTTGGCAACAACAGAGAGAATGGTATGTATCGACCCCATTCTGGCAGCAGGCGAGAAGGTCTCAAAATAATCAACTCCAAAGGTTTGTGTGAAACCTTTGGCAACAAGTCTGGCTTTCAACCTGTCAATAGAACCATCAGGCGACTATTTGGTCGTGAAGACCCATCGACAAGCCACAGGGCGAACTTCCGGGGGCATGGCACAAGATCCCACGTACCCCGGGAGGTAAGTGCATCCATCTCCTCATCCATGGCCTGTCGCCAACCTTGATCTTGCATTGCACCGAAATGATCTTTTGGAATGGTAATAACATTAAGAGCATCTGCAAATCTCTTGTCACAGCTAGATAAACCATCTGTAGAAGTAAAATGTGACATGGGGTGATACATACATTTCCTTTTTTGCTTGCGTAGAGCTATAGGAAGCTCCACAGGTACATCCGGAACAATAGTGGTGGGAGCACTCGAACTCGAAGTGGTCATATCATCCTGCATAAAAGGGACAGGCAAAGGTACATACACTGGTGTAGAAGGTATAGAGGTATGCTAGCGAGTATAGACGATTGGTGGAGGAGGGAGGTCCAAAGGAATGTCACATATAGTATGTGTGAAATAACTTGTTTGCTCAAAGAAGGTGACATCAGCAGATACATAGTATCGACGTCCAACAAGATCATAGCAGCGATAGCCTTTCTGGGTACGTGAGTACCCAAGAAAGACGCATTTGATGGCACGAGAGGATAATTTGTCAACTGCATGAAAGTTATGGACAAAGGCAATACAACCAAAAATTCGCAGAGGTATAGGAAAAGGAGACTCGGTAGGATAAAGTAAGGAAAATGGAGTTGCCCCTTTGAGAACTGATGAAGGAACACGGTAGATGAGATACACTGCAGTAAGGATAGCATCTCCCCGGTATTGTTTAGGAACACTCATTTGGCTAAGAAGAGATCTGGCAACATTTAGCAAGTGTCGAAGTTTTCTCTCAACTATACCATTCTGTTGTGAGGTATATGGACATGATGTTTGGTGAACAGTTCCCTGGGATGCAAAGAAAGAGGTCAAGTCATGTTGGGTTAACTCAAGAGCATTGTCTGTACGAATGATCTTAACAATGCTAGAAAAGTAAGTTTTAACATATTGAAAGAAATTTCTGATAATTTGATTAATCTCCGAACGCTCCTTTATTAGATAGACCCAAGAAGATCGACTATCATCATCAACAAAAACTATAAAGTAGCGATGACCACTTAATGTGCGGATCGGACAAGGTCCCCAAACATCACAGTGAACAAGATGAAAAGCAGCGGTACTATGAGACTCAGTACGAACAGGAAACGAAGTTTGATGGTGTTTCCCGAACTCACATGCCTCGCACTGAAAGGGCTTCAGAGCAGAGAGTTCAGGGAACATCATCGAGATGGCCTTGGCAGAGGGATGTCCAACGCGCATATTCCGTAGGAGTGGATCTTCGGAGATAGATGCAGCACCAACAAAATTGGAGTCTGAGGGTATGTCAAGGTAATATAGGTCGTTCTTCTCATTACCCCCATCAAAAATCTACCTCGTCCGAATGTCCTGAAAATAACAACAAGACTCATCAAATATCACACGACAATGAAGCTCAATACAAAGCTTGTGAGCTGACAACAAGCTAAGAGGAAAATCAGGAGCACAGTGAACCCCCCAAAAGTAGGAGCTTGGAAGAGAATTCCATAGTTCCGACAGTAGTAATCTGTGATTGAGTCCCATTAGCGACTCGAACTGACTTCACAGAGGTAGATGGTATAGAAGAGGTGAGCAAACTACCTTCTCCAGTGAGATGAGTAGAGGCGCCTGAATCAATAATCCAAGCTGGAGTAGGAGTGATAGCAGAGTTGGATATTGTACCTGAAGGAGTGGCCAGAGCAGCAGTTGTAGTGTTACTAGTGGTGGTAGGCCCTGGAGTCTGAAGGATCTGCATTAGGCGGGAGTAATCTGCATTATTAAGATGAACAATCTTGCAACTGGAGGTAGGCAATGCTTCTTCCACATCACAGGCATCCTCATAAGTATTATTGGCATGATAAGAAGGTACGCCAAACTTCTGCCAGCATCGTTCAGTCGGGTGGTTCCACCTACCACAGTGAGTGCATGGGGCAGTAGAGTCTCGCCCACGACCACGATCAAAGTCACGGCCTCGTCCAGATTCCCGTCCACGACCACGACTTGGATCGCGAACGCGTCCTCCTCGCAAGCTGTATCTGCCTCCTCGCCCAGATGAGACGATGTGTGCAAAGTTCTCCGTTGAAGGTAAGATAGGAGGTCGGGCAACGGATGTCTCAAGCTCCTCAAGTCGGCCAAAGATGGCCTTCATTGTTGGCAGTGTGTCTGATATAAGAAATTGCTCCTTCGCTGCATGGTACCTAGAATGCAGGCCATCAAGGAAGCAGTATACCTGCCAGTCAGAACGCTCTTGTATCTGTTTGGTGCAACATGAGGGCTGGAATATTGCAAGCTCCTCATACAGACTGGATAGATGCATGTAGTACTCGATGAGGGTGAATCACCCTGAGATGCCGACCAGATTCGCCTGTAAATATCTGCAAGGCGTGACTTCGTCTTCTTCTGGGAGTATGTTTGCTCGAGATCCTCCCACATTTCCTTGGCCGTATTTTTGTAAAGAAGATTTGAGGCAATATGAGCCTCAACACTGTTGGTCATCCAGTTGATAACCAAATAGTTATCAGTCTGCCAGTTGTCGTACTCTTTGTCCTTTTCATCTAAAGGATCTTTAGTCAAAATGTAGAGTTTCCTCTCACCAATGAACACCATAAAAGATCGAGACCAGAGCACGTAATTTTCTGTGCCCTTGAGTTTGATAGTAGTGCCTTGTGCCATAATATTCGTGGCCAAGGGCTTTGTCTCGGTAGAAGAAGGTGACATGGTGGTCTTAAAATAGAAAGACGATCCTGTGATCAACTAAGGATGCATATAAGAGCTAAAAAATGGCCTAAAACTCACGTTTGCCTTTGAAGAAGGGCTGAAAACCCCCAATGGACAACATAACTGGATTCTTGGAAGCGATCCATGATGAGTTTTGGATCTCCAAAGAGTCCTACGGTACCCGTGGAGGGTTGCTATGGGGCTAACGACCTTCGTAGGAGGTCCTGAAAGCGCAGGGTAGCGCTAGCGGGAGGGCTGCTGCACTGGAGGCGATTGGAGGGCCTTGCACGGGGCCATAATTCAGGGAAGAGGGCCCGAGCATGCTTTTACGAGGCTTGAAGGTGGCGGTGGGGATTTTAGGTCAGAGCCCCGGTCTAGGACCGCTGCTTTGATACCATGTGGAGAAGAGAGACAGAATAGGATATCTATTCCATAGGGCTAGGGTCTCTTATATAGAAAGAAAACCCTAGAGAGTACAAGAGGAAAAATACATAAATACCCCTGAGGGGTTACGGAACCCGAAGGGTCAAGGGTTACGGAACCCGAAAGGTTACAAATATAATTGTAATATAATAATTCTAACAAGATCAATATTTAGAAAATGTAATTATGCAAATTTATGTATTCACATCTTTTTATTACATGATATTATGCGTAGATTTGATTTTTTTTTAAAATTTAGTTTTGACAAGTAATGAAAAGAGATCAGTTAAATATGTTTAAATATCTTCCCTTAATTACTAAAAGCATTTACGTCAAAGTTATATAATGTAAAGTTTATTTTCATTCATTTTGTGCATATGAATTCATGCAATATATATATGCTTGTAAGTGCTTGTGTGTATAAGTATAGGTACGAGATCTCATTCATTGAAAGCATACACAAAAATTTATTTTTTTTGTGTGGATCGATGAAAATGGATTATTGGATACACTAAAGGAGAAACACTACAACAAAATTAGTCTAAGACAATGAACAATTCAATATTTTCTTTAGCATATCTTTCATTGTTAAATATATAACAACGAGCATTATTCACTGATTGATTTTTTAAATACACAACGAATATTGTATTTGTTATTAACTTCCTCGCAATGAATCATGTAACGACAGTTATTTGTTGGTTTTTTCTTATATCATCGTTAAATTTAGCAACGATTAATACAAATTTTTAACGGATAATTCAAAGAAAATATTGTTGTCTTATAAACATTAAAATTGAATATGTCATTTATTGCCAATTACAAGAACAAAAGATAATTTAGCAACGAATAATATATATTGTTAAATTTTTAATATAGAAAAATATGGCAACGAGTATTCAAATTTATTCTTTGCTGTAGCTCAATTTTGTTGTGGTGAAATAAGAGAAAATTACACGGCTTTTAATGAGTTTAGACAACTTTACATATAAATCTAAGCTGCTATCGTTGATTCATAGAATCTCACATGAAGTAGATAAGTTAGCCATCGAATAATAAGATAATAATAATTTTTAATAATCATAAAGAAACTATGGAAAACATGTGATTTTATTTTCCATATTATTTTTTAGCCACAAACGCAGTAAAGTAAAAAAATACCAGTCCTTTCCACGAAAGGAGATAGGTACGTATATTCACATAGGTGAGAAATATTAAATAAAAGAGATCTGCATTTCTAATAGATGCTTCGGATAAAGCAAATATTCCTTATATAGAGGACTATATTTATATTCGCATAATTCGAAATAAAAACAGCGACGATGGGCAATAGCTAATGGCTATATTATATAATATCCATGATATTTTGTATCTATGGATAATTCAAATTTTGAAGACAGAAATAAAGTATGGCCATTGCTATTGAATTGATTTATTTCTAAGATATTTCATAATAAATGATATTTATTATACATTAAATCTTGAATAATATAACAATAAATTTGAAAATATCCCTTGATATGAATTTCAGATTTATTTCTGATTGAGGAAGTATACCTTATTTTACAAAATATTTGATTTTAAATTTATAAATATTTGACTATCAATCAATATATATTAGTAATTTCGTTGACATATATAGCGAATTCTATGAAGGTAAGAATTGGGATTTCTGTCATTTGATTTCCTTGTATAAAGGAATCGTCGTTCCTATAAAAATAATCCAAGCAAATAATATAAAATTTGGAATTTCAAACTCCAATTTTAGATCATGGATTCCTTTCTACCAAACATGAAAACTAAAGCAACGACTCCCTGCTCTCGTGAATGATGACTTACCTAAACTATACCTAAATTAATAATCGATATATTTCCAATTTAAATCGATATATTTCCAATTTAGAGATCCCTCCAAATAGAAATTGGAAAGGACTGACTTTATAATAATACCTTCCTTGCAAAAAAATTTAAAAAATAACCCAATAATCGATATAAGGAATTTGACGATTCACGTAAGAGCCGTGATCTAACCCAATAAAATAATTATTTCCTCTCTATTTTAGGATAATACCTTCCTTGCAAAGTAAAAAAGAAAATATCCTTCCAATTAATAAATTTCTCCTCATTGCACCCCTATAAAATGGCAAGTTGTGCAAACCTTCAAACAAGAGGAATGAGAATGGCTTCGCAACCTCACCTCCGATTTCTTCTAATTCTCCCATTAATCCTATCACTGCATGCTGCCATCTTCCTCTTTGTAGAGGGTGATGAGCAGCTGGTGAGGGCTACTTGCGGCAAGACCCCGTATCCCGTCCTGTGCATCGACGTCCTTCTCGCAAACTCATCGAGCTTGAGCACCGATGTCCTCGGTCTTTCGATCATCTCCACCAAAGCGCTTCTGACGAATGCGACGGAGGCGAGGATGTACGTAAGAAAGCTCGAGCTGAGTGAGAGAGAGTCACTCTTGAAAAAGGTTCTCAAGGATTGCGTTTACGACTACGATTCCGGCCTTCAAAGTCTAAGAAGTGTGCTAGCCTATTTGGAGGATAGAGACTTTGCGCACGCCGACGAGAGGGTCGTCGTGCCCATGCAGATGGCTCGGGGATGTCGCGAGGCTATGGCGATGTTCAACCTGACCTACCCTCCGGAGGTGAGCCGGAGGGAGGCGAGTATTGGGGAGCTCACTATGGTTGCTAAGGGCATAATAGTTTTGCTTGAAACTTCTTAAGTACCAGTGTCATGCCTTAATAATTAAATCAGAAAACTGCTAATTTGGAGAGGGGATTTTACCTGTATGATGTTGTTGAAACTTTTATACCTTTGTGATAACTTGCATATGAAGTTCATGTAGAGGTGATCTTCCATTCAAAAACACGATTATCCCAAACCTGATTGGGATGAGCATCCTCCCTTTCCTTGTCCATCGAGCTAACACGCACTAGGGTTTTCTTGCGTTCAAAGGTAAGGGGATACATATATGGAGGGTGCTTCCTTCCCTCTAAACAGACATGCTTCTCCTCTCCTTCTTCTCGGTAGAGCTTTGCTTTCTCTAATCTGATCTTTTAAACGGTAAGAACACTGCTCAACAATCATTATTACCAACAACAAAATGTATATGCAGTGACAGCTATTTTAAAATCCATAGATATATCGTATGGTGTTGAATATATAACAACAAATATTATATGCTGCAAAATGATTTCTTATACTTCAATTAATAGTGAATAAGATATTTCTTGCAATTTTACTTAAGACGGTTCATACAACAGCGACTTTCTCTTGCATTTACCTTCAAAACTTGCATTAATACCTCCAATTTTAATGGTAAAGACACCGGACAATTATTGTTATATGAATCGATCTTAGCAAGGTTTGAAAAATCTGATCGGCTATTAACCCCTCCTTTGTCAAGTTTGATTTGATTGGGTCGAACCAGTGGTCCGAACCAGTCGAACCGTTAATGACATCAACATGATGTCATCTTCCATACAGATTGATAAAAAATCTGACCGTTCATCTTATAAAAGTCTGATCGATTGAACCAGAATATAAATAGGTTAAAAAATATAATTTTCTATTCAAGTTATAGAGTTTTACATACAAACATGTATGCTTTTACATGAAAAAAAATCACATCATAGAATAAAAAGTACATGTAGGCTCATATGTAAATAATGAAAATTAGGGCGTACATAAAGTCTCCACTTTATTCTTTAAAAGCTCAAATCATATGTGTAATGTGTCGGTTGGTAGAGATCATCCGTCATCGACATCAATCGATACTTTTTTTTACAAAACACATGCATTATATGTAGATGTTCTTGCATGTTGTGCATTGATCAAATGAAAAATATGCTGTACTATGATAAAAAAGAAATGACGTCGGCAGTAAAAAGTTAAAACATGTATCAGAATACTTAAAAGTCAAAATCATTCATTGAAAGCAAACAATAAAGTTTCATTAGACAAGTAAATTAGTTTAATAAAATTATCCTCGAAAGTTTAACATGACAATAATATAATGCATTTAAAAAATTTCAAGTCTCAATATTGTAGACTTCGGCATACCTCTCGTGATCCCAACTGTTAGTATCTGCAAAAAAATATATGAATAAAATTTATTATAATATAGTAGTAATGCCATTTGTTTTCATCTTATATAATTGTACCTTATCAAATATCGAACAACGTTGATATAGGATCATCTGAATCATCACTCTCCCATGTTGAATGTCTCAGTATTAGATTTTTCCACCCAATCATCATACAAATCCATGCCATCTAATGATATCAGATATGATATTGCATTGCTTTTATTTTTTCCTCCTATAAAAGAAAGATAACTAATTATAAAATATGAAGTTACATACTCGTTAATATTTTGAATGAGAACAAACCTAAGATGTCGATTACCATTTATGAAAATCTACCCATTCAATCGTCTGTGGCTTAGTTTGTTCCTTTTCAAAATATGAATCTGTTCAAAAAGACTCTAATTGCACTCACATGAAGATACTTAACATGTTTGGCTAAGAACTTTGAGATAGCTAATGATTGTAGTGCAATAGTTGACCCATCATACATCTTCCGCCATTCACCTACAATAAAAAATATTATAAGTTTGTATATTCATTAATGAAGTATAGAAAAATTATCAACATTATTTACCTAGAGCTATTTTTGCATCTTCGAATGGTAGATTGATGTGTAGATGAATCGATGGGTTTTTATTTGATTAAGTGCTAAGGTATGAAAATGATATGAAATGATATGTGTGTCGATGTGACCCAAATAATCCCAAATCAATAAAAAACATTTTTATTCTAAGTGAAGAATGTTGTAATTATTTATCAGGTATAGCTCCCAGGATCGGACATAAGGAGGCAGCTATTATAAAATTAGGGTTAATAAATATGAAAATAAATAAATATTTTTAATTTCTTTTTATGATTTTTAATTTGCTTTTAATGAATTTTATGGATTTTAAAGAGTTTTATTTTTAAATTAATTTTTAAATGGTATATACTTTTTTTGATTTTTTTGATTTTTTTTAATTTTTAATTGATTTTACTATTTCAATTTTTAAATTCTTTTTAGTTTTCAAAAAAATTAATTTATGAAGATAATGTATACAAAGGTAAAAAGAAGACTTTTGTATTTTTAAACTATATCAAAAAATCTCAAAAATACTTGATAAAATATTTTCGTGTTTTTATGATTTTTATTGTTTATGTTGATTTCAAAGGATTTTTATATTTTTTTATGATTTCTTACTGATTTATTATTAGAATCAATTTTTAAAGTAAAAGTAGGCTACTATTTTTGTATTTTTAAAATAGAAAATAGATGAAATAAATTTGAAACTAATTTTATACAAAAGAGTTTTTATCAAGCTTTAAAACATGCTAAATTATGCGATTTTATGATTTTTATACAATTTTGTCTAATTTTTATATCATTTTATATTAAACTGAATTTTTAGGGTTTTTTGACTGAATCTTTATGTGATATTTTAATGATTTTTTAAGAATTTTTCAACACATTTCGAATTTTATAAATTTTTAAGTGACAAACAGAGAAAAAAATTAATTTTTATATTTTAAAAACAACAAATCAAAGTAATTTTCAAAACAAAAATTAGGGAAGTTAAAACAATTAATCAGGAAACTATCCTATTTTTTATTGTTTTTTAGAACAACGAACAAAATAATACACGCAATTAATCAAAGAAATTGAAATGCAACAAAGCAAGGACCTAAATGCAGTTATTGACAAGATTTGGATCAATCATTATTAGGAACTAAAAACTTAGGAATATATCTGTAAACTTTCCAACATATCACGTGTAGTGACACGCGCAATGTAGACACAGGGGTCTAAATGCAATTATAAAGAAATTTTAGATTATTTATTAGCATGTGAATGTTTTAGGATCAAATGTGCAAATACACCATATAGCACGTGACTAGTCACATGACTTCAGTTCAACTAGACCAAATAGCAAATAATGGACAACCTGGGGACTTAAAAGAAATTATTTCCGAACTTTATATATACACATGAAGGATTGAATCACAAATAGCTGAAACTAAATGGGTAAAGGTGCAAAATTCACCGAGGGTACATGTATGGCACGTGACGCATCTAAGCGATGAGTGTTTGTGATCGATTGTGTTGATTTAATCATGCATACTGTTGAATTTTGGGCATGAACGGATGCTCTGGATCAGATCTAAGGCTTCGTTTCTTGGTGACGTCTCTTAAATGTGGTGGAAGAACATTGAAAAATGCGATGTTGGATGAACTTCGATCTAGCAGATCTCGCTCGAATTGTTTCCATTTGATCTCCAAGAGGTTCAATCCACTCATGCATTTCTTTCGCGTTGATATGAGGTACTCTGATCATCCAAGTCTCATTGATCAGAGACCTGGAAGGTGCTGCTCCTCATGCTTGTTGCTAACCTCTCTGAGACTTTCAGATCTAATTCATATGCAACCCTCCTGCAGGTTATTTCTCAGCTTGAAGTCAAAGCTCCGACCAAAGTGTTATTTTAACCATAAGAAAAAAAATATGGAAGAATGAGTGAATTGGGTTCATGCATAGGTGAGGAAAATAAACCCAATAATCTCATATCTTGAATAGATCTGAGTTGAGTAGATCGTGGATGTGAGTGCGGAGAAATGGAATGTTGAGATGGAGATGATGCAATCAGAGATCGGGTTCATTTAAAGTACAAACAGAGGTCCTCTGATCACATTGACCAGATGTCGATTCTATAGCTATAGATATTCGAAATCAAATTAATTTAAGATGAAAATGAGATAATTTGTTACCAACTCTGATCTATGAAGAACCCAGGATGTTGATGACCGAAAAATCACCAAGACTCAGGTGAAATAAAATGGATCAAGGGTCGTTGCGACCCGGATCTCGGAAATCAATCGGTCGATCAAGAAAATGAAGTTCAGACCACCAAAATCAAAGAAAATCAATCAAAACACGATAGCGGTCCTGGCTATTGGATTAGCCTGGTATAGCGACCAGGGTCGGACTCAGGGAGCACGTAATGTCCTTGCGGCCTACGAAGTAGTCAAAAATAAACTAAAATAAAATAAAAGGTATTTTTGGTGGATTTTCAATTTTTATAATTTTTTTGGATTTCTAACTAATTAAGAAAATAAACAAACAAGGAAAATAACCAACTTCAAGCAATTATTTAATGCATCAAAAATCAAGCAAAAATTCAAACAATAATGTTTTTGTGTATTTTATAATTTTTACCGTTTTTAGTGAATATTTGGGATTTTTCTGATTTTTATTTAATTTTCTAAAAATCAAACAAGGTAAGAAACTGAAGGTACTGTCCAGTCAGGAGTAAAAGGCCAATTTAAAATGCAAAAGGGCCTATTTAGATCCTGGAGGTAATTTTCCTATAAACTAGAAAGTTTAAGGAAAATTTGGGCACTGGATTTATGA
This sequence comes from Ottelia alismoides, assembly GCA_037367405.1. Lineage (NCBI taxonomy): Eukaryota > Viridiplantae > Streptophyta > Magnoliopsida > Alismatales > Hydrocharitaceae > Ottelia > Ottelia alismoides. The sequence continues at coordinate 533,849 of JAZKJV010000514.1, read as the reverse complement.
TTTTTGATTTTTTTAATTATTTATTAGAATTTTTATAAGTTTTTAGGTGTTTTGTAATTTTTATGAGTTTTATATAATGAAAAATGACCAAAATAGGCCAGAAAATCAAACACAACAAACTAAACAGTAGCTAATTTTTTGTAATTTTTAGATAAGTTTTAATATTTTTTGTGATTTTCCAAATCAAACAGTAACGAAAATGGTTGTTTTTGATTTTTTTTAAAAATAGCAAATGAAACCAAAAATGTCCCCAAAAATTCTAGAAAATTTTACAACATGGCAGGAGCCATGTATCCAATTTTCATCGAATTTGGAGTAGGTTTGATATTTTATTCAAAAATAAAACCTAGGTACAGTGCAAAGGGACCTGTACGCAAATATCCAAAGCCCTGGGGGGTCTGGTGCAAATTTCCCAAGAAATCACACGTGCAATACGTGTCTGGGGCACACAGGGACCTATATGTAATAGAAACAAGTTCCTTGGACTAAATAATAACAAGTATTAAAAGTCCAGGGGGCATGTTGTAAAATACCCAAGAATAAGCACACATGCACAAATCAATCCACACACAGGGGTATAAATGCAATTTTCTAAAAATATTTCTTCATTTCATAACCATCCAGAACAACAGGGCTAAGTATGCAAATATCCCAACAAGGGCACGTGTCGATGCACGTGCTACACCACAAACAGGGGCATATATACGGATCAAATAAAGCTCAGGGTCCAAAGTGCAAATGTACCGAAAATAAAACAACTAAGCTATGTATTTACAGGACTAAACTCGAAATAAAATAAAGAGTAGGGCCTAAGGGTAAATTACCTTTTATTAAGTCGAGGGTCGGATGCGTGCCACGTGGTGGATCGAGCGGTCGAGAATGAGGGGCACGCTAACGCTAGACCCCTCGCGCGGATCAGACGGTCTGGGCCTCGCCACGTGCTGGATCTGACGGTGGAGACGCGTCGTGGCTAAGCCTTGGCCATCGGACGGTCTGGATCAGCTCCTCCCTTGATCGTGCGGTGCTGGCGCTCCGGGAATGGATGGTCCAGATGCGAACTGGAGCTGGAGGGCTATCCAACGGCTGCTGGAGGTCTTCGAAGAACAAGTGGTCTGCGAACTTCGCCGGCCCAGTACGCTCGCTCCGAGCCTCCGCGAGGGCTTCTGATGATTGATAGCACAAGTCCGATCGCTAGGGTATAAGGTAATGAAAATAGGTCATCGCGACCCAAGCGATCAGACGATGTGTATCAAGAAAAATGAACCACTCAAAAGGATAAAATCAATCAAAACTCAAATAGCGGTCCTGCTATGTGATTAACCTGGTATAGCACCCAGGGTCGAACTCAAGGAGCACGGGTTGGCCGAGAGGCCTACGAAGTAGTAAAAATAAAGAAAATAAAAGAACAAAATATTTTTAGTGGTTTTTAATTGTTTTTATATTTTTTTGGATTTTTAATATATTAAGAAAATAAGAAAACAAAAGAAAAGCACACTTTAACAAATTATTCAAAGCATCAAAAATCAACCAAAAATTAAAACAAAAATGTTTTTATGTATTTTATATTTTTTAATGTTTTTGGTGAATTTTTGATAATTTTCTGATGTTTATTTTATTTTCTAAAAATCAAATAGTAGCAAAAACAAAGGGTACTGCCCAGCCGAGCCAAAAAGCCCTAGATAAAATATCTACGGGCCTCAGAATGGCCTGGAGGTAATTTTCCTGTAAAGTAGATAAGACAAGGAAAATTTAGGTACCAATTTTATTATTTTTGGGTTTTTAATTTATTTACTATAATTTTTATGGGGTTTTGATTGTTTTTAAGTTTTTAGTGTTTTCCAATGGTGAAAAATAGCTAAAATTGGCTAGAAAATCAAACTAAGCTAAACAAACAGTAGGTATTTTTTATAGAATTTTTAAGTGAATTTTTATATTTTTTTGTGATTTTTCAAACTAGACAGTGTCGAAAATGGAGGTTTTTGAATTTTTAAAAATAGCAAATGAAATCCGAAATGTCCTCAAAAATCTACAAAAATCGTACACCATGGCAGGAGCCATGTTTCAAATTTTCGTTGGATTTGGAGGTGATTTGATATTTTATTCAAAAATAAAGGTAGGGCACTGTGCACAGGGACCAAAGTGCAAATACCCAAAGTTCTGGGGGTTTCGGTGCAATTAACCCAGCAAAACACGTGCCACACGCGTGCCTGGGGCACTCAGGGACCTAAATGTAACAAAAATAAGTCCCGAGGACTTATTGGTAACATGTACCAAAAGTCCTAGGGCTTATCTGCAAATAACCCAAGAAATATCGCACATGTGTAAATAAATCACGCACAGGGGTATAAGTGCAAATATCTAAAAGGTTTCATTCATTCATTAACATCCAGAAATACAAGGGTATCTACTGCAAATACACCAAAATGACACGTGACGAAGCACGTGGCTCACAACAGGCAGGGGTATAAATGCAAACTAACTTAAGCTCAGGGTCCTCTATGCAATTAAACCTAAAACTAAACAACTGATTCTAATATTTACAGGACTAAAACGAAATAAAACTAAAGACTGGGCCTAAGGGTAAATTACCCATTATTAGGCGGGGGCGTTGGATGCGCGCCACGTGGCGATCTGACGGCTGCGGATGGTGGGCGCTCCAGATGACGTCTCCTCGGATCTGACGGTGCTGGCTGCTCCAGGGATGGACGGCTCAGATTGGAACTGGAGCGAGGGATGACGATCGACGGCGCGGGAGGATGCTGGAAGAACAAGGCCCCGGCGAGACTCGCCGGGCTCGGGCGTGCACAGTGCTCCTCCTTGGAGCCTTCTGAACGTCGGAGAAGAATCGCAGAAGGCTCCCGCATCTGCCGGTGGGCTCCGATGATCGAGCCAAGCTCCGTGGAGCTCAGACGGCGTTGGCGGAGCTGGGTCTCCTGGCCTGAATGACCGACGCCCTCAGATGGGCTCGGTAGGACCTGCAAAGTATCTCAGAAGACTCGCGGGTCGAGGGCAAACTGCCTCAACCCGGTTAGGCGTAGCGAAGGTGGCTGGTGCGTCGGGGTGGCGGGCTCCGGCGAAGGTGGTGGACAGAGGAGCCCGATTCCCAGCTCCTGTGCGAGCTGGGTTGAGTGCGTGGGTGGAGAATGTGCGTCGGAGAAAGGTGAACGCGAAGGTCGGGTCCGATGATCGGATGGTTGTCGGAACCGGGGTTAATCGGAAAAATACGACGGCGGCGCGAATTGGGGGTAAATGGAAATGAAAGGAAATGGGTAGCCTAAGGGGTTAATTGGGTGGTCGGAGAGAATGTGGCGGAGCTGGGGAAGCTCCCGGTCTTGGCCTCAAGGGACGTCTCGGCCCGAGGCTCGAAGCTCGCTCAGGTGGCGGAGCTACGGCGGCTACGTCGCTGGATCAATGGAAGACTCCTCCTCTCCTCGCTGCAACAGGCTCAGGCGCGAGCTGTCACCTCACACGCTCTCTGGAGCTCACAGGAGAAGAAGGCGAATGACCAAAGATGGAGAGAGAAGGTGGCGGAGCTCGCTTATATGCGTTGGAGGGGTCCGGCTAAGACGGGCTCGGGTAGGTCGATGAAGCACGCGGATCCCGAGGTGGATGCCCGGCGAAGGTGTCGGGTGTGGGAGGTTCAAAACGGAGCCAGGGTTTAGGGAAATGGGTGTCGGGTCGAGCGGGTAGAAATAGGAGAAGTCGGGTCTGGAGCTCAGACCCGTGGGAAGTGGTCCTGGGGGGGCTAGTTGACCGGGCGGTCAACATCCTCAGGACCCAATGGGATTCGGCCACGTGGCTGGATCTTGAAGTGACAAATATGGGTAGCTAGGGGCCGAATCTGCAAAAACTCAAAACATGAAATATTTTTCTTTTATTTTTTTTCCTATTTTTTAGTGATTTTTAATTAATTTTTGGGAATAAAAATAGGCTATATACATAATATGTACTATACATAGGTATATACAATATATAGGGTTTTGATTTTTAGATTTTTAATTATTATTTTTATACAATTTTATCCTTATTTTATATTTTATTTATTTATAGAATAAAACAAGGAATAAAAAGGTATTTTTATTTTATTTTTATTATCTATTTACATAAGTGAAATAAATACATCTATACATTTATATACATGGTATATGTACAATGTATTTTTGTATTTTTAATTTTTCTATTTTTGTTTTATTTTTGTTTTCATTGTTTTTATTTTATTTATTTACAATGTATAACATAGACTAGTTACAAAAATTATAAAAATTAATTTTATATATTTACAAGGCTAAATAAATACATAGGTACGGTTTATGTACATGGTGAAGGTGATGTTTTTGTTCCCTTTTTGATTTTTATCTTTTTATTTTGTTTTTATATTTTTCTGAATATATCCAAGTATTTACAAGCATATTTTTGGTGAGGAAAATATATTTATTTTTATTTACATAAATATTTACACAAGAGCTCCTATCTCCCTCTAATTTGGCTTTTATGCGGTCAGGCCCATGCTGAGCCCTCCCTTGGGTTAGGTTGCTCAATATTTATCTTAAATATTTCCCTCTTTTTCTTTTTAATCTTTATTCTTTTATTTTTGCACAAAAACATGCTAATTATAGGTTTTTACACAATGCATGCTTTTGGTAATTATTTGTATTTACATATATCTACATGCATTTGCAAAGGTTTTTGTAGCTAAAATATAAGAATAAAGAGTGATGAATGGGTATTCATCACCCCCCTATACTTAACTTTGCTAGTCCCTTAGCAAACACTTATTTGAAAAAGAAGTGAAAAAGAAAGAAAGAAAAAGAAAAAGAGGATGTACATGGATCAAGGTTGATTATTAAACTTGCCTTCATTAAATTGGGGTATGGAGCTCGATCAGATCTTTGGATTATTAATGTGTCGGAACCTTATTTAGACTTAAGCTTAAAACTCAACAGCCTCTAAGTTCCACTAATCTATAACCAAGACTCCTCAATGCTCCAGATCAGAACAAGTCATCAATCACAAACCCTGAAGACCATGAATCTTTTCTTGTCCTGTGAATGTGAAGTCTAAGCTCTCCACCTCAGAAATGGCAACTTGACAACCCTCCCCAACAAGGTAACTCTATGACCTCAATCTGGCCACTCTTTCCTCGAGGAGCGGGGTATTCCCTTCTAAGTTCAAGTTCAACCGGCTCAAGAAGAGGGGGAAGAAGAGAATGGGTCAAGGCCAGTGTAGCCAAGTACCCTTGGGAGCTTGACCAGTGTAGCCAAGTCTCCCTGCTGCAAGCTACAACAGGTGGAACATGAAACTCAAGCTTTGCTTATTGCACTCTATATACATACTCCGGTGGGATTATCATTTTCTCTCAGACCCACCACTTTTTTGGAGTTCTTTTCTTTTTGCACATTTTTTTAAGTGCATATGTACAACATATACATGTGCAGCATATATACAAGGAGTTTTTCCTCTTGAGCCAGTAGATTATCCCTCTTTTGAAGCTTTCTTGCAACCCACAACTCCCGTCGTTAGACCTCATGGCAACCAGACCAAGTTGAGACACACTTCCTTCACTAAAAGAAGAAGAGAGGTTCCGCCTAGAAGTACTACCCTCATATGCTACCCCAAGTCAAGGAAGACTGCCTCCTCACCACCTCATCCGTAGAGAGCTCGGTGCATAGTGCTGATGTCCAAGTAAAGCCATTGTCTATATGAGTCATGTGTTGTTGTTAAGTGCTCTACTTAGGCTCATTGAGATGACATGTGATCATAGCCTAGTGGACTCAAAGAATTAAGTCACCATGGACCTGAAAAGCCTTAAACCTAAGCCCTATAAGGTTCCTCTTAGAAGTTAGGTGGATTAAGATCTTAATCAAGCTCCATTTCTCAATTTGATTCCAGGCTAGTTTAAATGTCAACTATCATCCAGAAAAACTATATACATATGTACAAAAAGATGCTTATTTACACAAATTTTTACAATCATGCAAAATTTTTGAAAAATGTTTTGAAATCATGAAATGATGATGCATGAAGTGCAAGTTTTGCAAAAAGATATTTACACACATTTACACAATATTTTTGCAAACTTTTGATTTTCAAAACATTTTGGAAAAATTTTGTACTATATACATAATTTTGATACAAAAATATTTACACAAGCTTTACACAAAAGATTTTTGAAATCATTTTTACAAAAATAATTTGTACACTAGCTATTTATGTGCAAATAAAAGAAGTTCATGTACATGAAAAATTTTTAATTTTTGTGGTTTTTAGCCATTTTATTTATTAACACACTCACACAAAGTACGAGTTATGGCTAAAGTATATATGAAATATATACACACCCCCTATACTTAGCTCGAACGATGTCCTCAGAGTCAAGAGCGATGAAGAAGACATAACTCGTGCTAGGTATAGGGAAGTGAAGAGGAAGGCTATATACAAAGAAGAAGAATGAAATGAAAAAGTCAAAAGGTTCTCGGGTCTTCCCCCTATACTTAGGATCAAATAATCCTAAGTATAGCAGGCTGTACACTAAGGGAAAACCGAGTGGAGAATGTACCGGGTCTACCCCCCCTATACTTAGGGTGAAATATCCCTAAGTATAGGCAGCAAAAACAGGGGTAGACAGAAACAAAAGAAATACTCAAAAGGTCTCACATCCCCCCTATACTTAGGGTAAAGTGCACCCTAAGTATAGCATAATCACAAGATGAAGAAAGGGATGTGGGACTAAAGAATGTGGTGATATGGACATCTGGATCTATACAAGGCGGAAGATCAGTGAAACTCGGGCATGAGATGCATTAGATGTGAGTCAAAGACCACATCTCACGCAAAATGAATAGGGGCAAGATCAACGACCCGCGGCTCATGATCTAGAAATGGCTTGAGCCGCTGGCCGTTTACTCGAAAGGTACTCTCATAACACAACTCAGATATGTCGATGCTACCGTTGTCGTGTACCTTTCTAACCAGATAAGGTCCCTTCCATTTGCTCTGTAGCTTCCCTGGAAATAATCGTAGCCTCGCATCAAATAACCATACTCTCTGTCCAATCTCAAAATGTTTGTGGCTGATATGAGAATCATGCCACTCCTTCACTTTCTCCTTATAATGTAGGCTGCTTGAGAAAGCTGCGTCTCTAAGCTCCTCCAGGGCAGCTAACTCTGCCCTCCTCTGGTCTCCCATACCATCTGGATCCATAAGAATATCAGTAACTGCCCAAAGTGACTTGTGCCTCAGCTCAACAGGTAAATGGCATGGCTTTCCATACACGAGGCGAAAGGGAGATGTACCCAAAGGTGTCTTGAAAGACGTCCTATATGCCCACAAGACCGAGTCCAAAAGCTGTGACCAATCCTTTCGGTCAGGGCGGATGACTTTCTGCAGAATAGTCTTGATCTCCCTATTCGACACTTCGGCTAGACCATTCGTCTGTGGATGGTAAGGTGTAGCAACACGATGGTCTATGCCGAACTTGCTAGCAAGTGCCTTCACCTGGTCGTTGATGAAGTGAGATCCCCCATCAGAAATAAGAACTCGTGGAACCCCGAACCGCGTGATGATATGCTTCCTCAAGAATCTGCAAACTGTCCTCGCATCAGCGGCTCGGGTGGGGATAGCCTCTACCCAACGACTAACATAATCAACGGCCAACAGAATGTACTCAAATCCCTGACTCTTAGGGAATGGACCCATGAAATCGATGCCCCATGCGTCAAAAACCTCACAGAAGTGAATGGGCTGCATCGGCATCATATCACGCTGTCCACAAGTGCCCATCCTCTGACAGTCAGTACACCTCTTCACGAACTCATCTGAGTCCTTGAAGAGGGTAGGCCACCACAAGCCGGATTGGAGCACTTTCTGTGCCGTTCTCCTCCCAGAATGATGTCCTCCTGCCTCAAGCTTGTGGCAGTAAGTGAGGACGCTATGGTGTTCCTCCTGAGGAATACACCGACGCCAGACGCTATCCCCTCCTTCGTGGTAAAGGATGGGATCCTCCCAATGGTAGGACTTGTCCTTCGCAAGGAAGGTTTCAAGCCTCTGCCTGGGCCAATCTTGTGGGACTTTCCCAGCAATGAGAAAGTTCACAATATCGGCATACCATGGGAGTGAGGCGATAGCAAGGATCGCCTCATCTGGGAAGGTATCTCGAATTGGATCAATCTGCTCAGACTCCTCAGGCTGCTCTAAACGAGAGAGATGATCCGCCACCACATTCTTGACTCCAGGCTTATCCTTGATCTCAATATCGAACTCCTGGAGTAGAAGGATCCATCTAGTCAGTCTGGCCTTGGCATCCTTCTTTGCCATGAGGTACCTGATGGCGGTGTGATCTGTGTACAAAGTCACTCTAGATCCAATGATATACGATCTGAACTTATCCAGGGCAAACACTACAGCTAGCATCTCCTTCTCTGTAACCGTGTAATTCCGCTGGGCGGAATCCAATGTGCGGCTAGCGTAGTGTATGGCAAATGGAACTCCATTCCTCCTCTGTCCCAGCACAGCCCCTACGGCAAAGTCGGAGGCATCCGTCATGATCTCGAATGGGAGAGACCAATCAGGCGGCTGGAGGACAGGAGCCTCAATGACACACTGCTGGAGAGTCGCAAAGGACGAAAGACACTTGTCATCGACAAGGAACTCGGTGTCTTTCGTCAAGAGGTCAGTCAACGGTCGGGCAATCCTGCTGAAATCCTGAATAAATCTCCTATAAAATCCAACGTGCCCCAGAAATGACCGTAGCTGCCTCAGATTGGACGGCGGTGCGAGTTTCCTAATGACATCAACCTTGGCCGGATCAACCTCCATGCCCCTGTTGGAGATGATGTGGCCAAGCACCGTCCCTTGAGTCACCATGAAGTGACTCTTCTCCCAAGATAGCACCAAATGATACTCAATACATCGTTGGAGTACTCGGTCTAGGCAGTCAAGACAGGAGTCGAATCCGTCGCCCTAGACCGAGAAATCGTCCATGAAGACCTCTAAACACTCCCCTACCATGTCCGAGAAGATCGACAACATGCACCTCTGAAAAGTCGCAGGGGCATTGCATAGCCCAAATGGCATGCGTCGAAAAGCATATGTGCCGAAGGGATAGGTAAAGGTGGTCTTCTCCTGATTCTCAGGAGCGATGGCCACTTGGTTGTAGCCCGAGTACCCATCCAGGAAGCAATAATGGCTCTTCCCTGCCAGTCTCTCGATAATATGGTCAATAAAAGGCAGGGGGAAATGGTCCTTCTTGGTGGCCTGGTTGAGTCTCCTGTAGTCAACACAGACCCTCCAAGAGGTGGGTACTCGTGTAGCGATCTCCTCTCCCGACTCACTGATCACAGTCGTGATGCCCGTCTTCTTGGGCACCACATGCAAGGGGCTGACCCACTTGGAGTCGGAAATGGGATAAATAAAATCTGCACTCCACCATTTCGATATTTCCTTCATCACAACCTCTCTCAGGTTGGGGTTCAGTCGCCGCTGGAACTCACGCGACGGCTTCGCCCCCTCCTCGAGATAGATATGGTGGGAGCACACTGATGGACTAATCCCATGGAGATCTGCTACGCTCCATCCGATCGCCTTGCGGTTCCTTTCAAGAACCCCCATCAAACGAGATTCCTGCTCTCCAGTCAAATCGGCGGAGATAATGACTGGGTACATCTCTGGCTCGCCCGCAAGGAATCGATACTTCAGCGAAGTAGGGAGCGGCTTCAGCTCTGGAATGCTGGGTGCTGGTAAATCTGGCTGCGGAAGAAAATGAGTGAATGCTGCTAAGTCTGCCAAATCTGCCTGGGAGAAAGAAAGCGCACTCTCGCAAACTGGATCTGGAGAAGGCTGCTCAACTGTGATGTCTCTGATCTGTGCTGCATCTACCTCCTCCTCTGTAGGCTCAGGTGGACTCAGGTCTGGCATCTGATCATCACAATCTGCCCAATCAGACTCTGAATCCGAGGGATCTGTATCAACTGCGGTGGCATCAGTACCACCGTAAAGCAAGGTGGCCTCAGCACCACCATCACTAAAACTCTTGTCGCGATCAAGGACCGGCTCTGCTGCCTCTGTGGTATCCTGAACCAGGGTTGTGCTCTCCAGACTCTCCTCTGCTATCATCTCGGCATCAGCTGTATCTGAAAATGAGAGGATGGTCTGTGCTGCTGGATCTGCCCAAGCTGCCTCATCGTCTGTGATCACAAAATCACAGTCCTGGTGGATGTCTGGTTCTGCGTCTGTCAGCTGCTCTGAATCGGTACTGGCCTCTGAGCATGATCTCTCTCTAGCTCTGCAGTCCTCGACCGTCTCTATTTGTATACTCTCGCCCTCGACGCGAAAGTACACCTTCCCGCTGTCATGATCAGTCACCGCCTTGGCTGTGGCCAAAAACGGACGACCAAGGATGATGGGGGTATCGGCCACTGAATCAGGGATCTCCATGTCCAACACTACGAAGTCCACGGGGAATTTCAGGCCCTGAATCGTGACAATAACGTCTCGTAACAACCCCTTCGGCCTCTTGACAGATCGATCAGCGAACTGAAGGACTGTCCTGCTCTGTCGAAGAGTGCCCAACTCGAAGCGGTCGAGAAGGGCTGCCGGAAGAAGGTTGATCGACGATCCGCTATCTAGTAGAGTACGGTCGAACCTCTGCTCACTGATCTGGCATCTGACATACGGGGCCTCTGAATCTGGCCTCTTGGCTGGCAGTCGGTTCTGGATCGCAAAACACGTGGCTTTCGTCAGCACATGTATCTCTGAAGTGTGGTTCCTCCTCCTCCTCCTGACTGCGGTCGTGTTTCTCAAAGATCGCTGGAGAAAGGGGATGTGCTGCAAAGCCTCCTGGAGGGTCAGCTGGATGTGGAATCGGTCTATCATGCTCTGGCTGAACTCCTCAAGCTCTCTCTTTTTTGGATCTTTTTCTTTTTTTCTTCCCCTTCCCCATCTGAAGGGCTCTAGGGAAGGGGATCACAGGGTCCTTCGCAGAAGAAGGACTAGGAAAAGGCCTAGACGGCTCGACGGCCGGATCCACACATACATCAAGCACCACAGTGGGACCAGAAGAAACTAAACCTTTTCCTTTATTCACAACAGTGTTCTGAGGTACATGAACTGAAGGAAAGAAAACATCTCTATCACGACAAACACTGGTGGCCTCAGTACCACCATGGGCTGACTCTGCTGCTGCTGCTGCTGGACATCTCGCGGCATCAGTACCGCGGGCTGGCTCGGCTAAACGGGTGGCGTTAGTACCACCTCCTCGAACTGGTGAAGCGGCGGCCTCAGTACCGCCGGTGGAATCAGCATCCTTGGCGGCATCAGTACCACCATCGTCATCTGGAGCGGCCTCAGTACCGCTCTCCTCCTCCTCATGTGGCGCCCCGGAAGTATCCTCGTGGTGTAGCTCAGACGAGGCGCCGCCGCCTGCTGGTGTCCTACCGCTCCTAAGTGTAACAAAATCAACATCAAATAGATCCGAAGATGTATCATCAAATGGGTCACTAGGAGTGGCATGCTCAGTAGAAACTACCTGCTCAGACTTCCTCTTGAGGTTGTTCGGGTTCGGCTCGATCTGTGCAGGAATGGCGGCCTTCCCTCTCACCAGGTCCCGCATCTCCTGGCGGAACTCGTCCATCTCCCGTCTAAATGTGGCCTGCTTATCCGTGAGGAGGCGGGCGACGTCATCCAAGGCGGGGCTCTCTTGGGAGCCCGACGGGTAGCCTCTCTGGTGCTGAGGCTGCTGGAACTGCTGGTGGTGCTGCTGAGAGGGGTAGGAAGAGGGATGCTGCTGGTATGCTGGGTGAGCCTGCTGCTCACGTCTCCACAATTGTCCCTGCTGCTGATAGGGACGAGGAACGAAGGATGATGGCTGGTGTGACTGGTAAGCTGGGGGCTGCTGTTGCGGCTGGTGATCTCTCTGCTGGGAGTACTTCCCTCCCTGACCGGCTGGCTGCTGCTGGGGCTGGGTACCTCCATTGCCCCACCTGAATCCGGGATGATCTCGTCGGATCCCAGGCTGGGGGCGGTCATACCAAATCCCGTTGACATCCATCAACGGCTCTACATCGTAGGGGGCTGGCGGGAGTACTGCCAGAGGCTGGTCCGGCTGGTAGACCACCATCTGCATGTCTGGAGATGGTGGGGACTGGTAGGTGGGTTGCGGCTGCTGGTACGACTCTGCCTGTACAAGATGAACCTGTCTAGGCTGTTGTAGGGAGCTGGAGCGCTGGGACGAGCTGCTGCTGCCGCCGGAGTCGCCTCGCGACTGAAGACGGGGCTGTGAAGTCGTCTGTGCCTCCTGGAGACACATGAGCTGGGTCTTCATGTCGCTCATAGTCTGTGCCATCTAATCCATCTGAGTGAGGCTCTGGCACTGCTTCTTCTCAATCAGCTCCATGCGGTCCAACTTCTCGCTGATGATCCCCATGTCCGCAGCAGACGACTCTGCCTGTGCTGCTGCGACTGCGGACGAACTAGATGGACCTGATCGACCCGTGCTATCCGCTGGTACTGCACGGATCCTGGATGCTGCGGCTGGGGTCTCTGTGTGTACAGCCGGGTCTGGGACATCACCATATAATTCTCAGCCATCTCCTCGAAGATGGCCCAGACCTGGTCGTGGTCCTTGGCGAAATAGGACCCGCCACAAGAAGCATTCACCAGACCCTGAAGCTCTGGTGTCAACCCGCTGAAGAAGCTCTGTACAAGGTTCGGCTTCGTGATGTCGTGGTGCGGGCATCTGTCCGTGAGCTCTCTAAACCTCTCCCATGCCTCGTGAAATTGCTCATTGGGGAGCATGGAAAAGTTGCTGATCAGGGCCCTCGCTGCATTCGTCTGCCCGAGTGGATAGTACTTGTTCAAGTACTCGGCGCGGAGCTGCTCCCAGGTGTAGACGAACTTCCCCAGATGCTTCAGCCAGGTGGCTGCTCTGTCTGCTAGTGAGAAGGGGAAGGCAATCATCCAAATCGTATCCTGGTCCACATGGTGGTCGTGGACAGTACTGCAAATCATCAGGAACTCCTGGAGGTGGAGATGGGGCTCCTCGGTGGCAAGCCCGTGAAAATGGGGAAGCATCTGCAGGGTGTTCGGGGGGAACTTGAAGTCCCCCACGATAGCAGGTACCACCACCCAATGGTGCATCAGTGTAGATCCGGGGTTGTGCAACTCCCGCATCGGTCTCGGTGGTCCTCCTGCCGCGGCGGCTGCCGCTGCGGCAGCTGCGGCTGCTGCGGCTCGTGCCTCTGCATCAGGTATCTCCTCAGGCTCGCTCTGCTGGTCTCGCTCTGCTCTGAGCCTCTCCAACTCTTGCCTCATCTCAATCATAAATGCTCCCTGATCGCGTAACTACTGTTGAACTGTCTCTAATGAGGCGATCAAGGTGGAGTTGATCGCTCCCTGATCCATCACGACGTGCTCTGTGCGGGAACGATCCTCGGAACTGCCGGCCATGATGTCTGCTGCAAAATCAAATGAGCCCAACTCAGGTGCTGTCAAATCAATCAGTCTCTCCTCGGGCTCGTGTCTCTCAGGCAGGAAAGAAAGGGGATCGAGGGGGAACAGGGCGGAATCGTACTCGGGCTCTGAGAGCTGGTCTCGGCTCTCGCGGGCCAACCTAGATGATGAGGTAGACGTGCCCGAAAGCGGTGCAGCCAGAGGCTTCCTAAGAGAGCGTCTACCCATCATCTTGATCTGGTCGAGTAGGGCGGATGAGATCTGGAGCAACTATGATCACAAGACAAACCCCCGATTCACCAACGCGACGCGAGCTGAAGACCGTGAAAGTTCGGTCAAATTATCTTGTCGATTTTATTAGGTGAACACACAAAATATCAGAGCGCTTACGTGACCTGTTAGGATACCCGATGCTATCCCAACCGACTGGCCCGCACGGAAGAGTCGGTAATCAGTCGGGATTAGCACCGGAGGGCTCTACCTAGGCTGCGGGTCACTCTCTCGCGCATCCAAACCATACAATGAGGGGGTTGCTCTCCCTAAGACAAAATTTTTAGGGTGAGCGGTTTTTAAGATCAATAGTGTTAACCAGTCCCAATTTTATGGTTTCTCTTTTTAATCTTTTTCAAATAAAAACAAACGTCCTAACGAATTTTTCGGTTCTCCTGGTTATTAAGTCAAAAACAGGGGGGAGAAGACGAAAAAGCCGATGCGCGATGAAATCAATGATGCATGCTGAGTAAGAAATGCGTACCTTGTCTCCAGCACTCCACATGCAAGTGATCCGCGCAGAATTAAAAGACTGAAAATAAACTACCTATATGATGCAACGGGAAAGCCGAGTCCTAGACGAGCAATTTTTAGCGAAGAACCGTCTAACCGGTCACCGACCTCCAAGCCAAAGAGTCCGGTCTTGGCCCGTCCCTCCTCTGTCCGACAAATCGGGGGTAGGAGAAAGCGCTTTACAGGACGGGCTGCGGCACGTAGGCTACGAAGGCAACTGAGTCGGTTACTTTTATTAATGATTTTTAGTAAGTCCAATTAACGTTCTATGGGAACAGGCAATCAGTTAGGTGTGGGGATCCTACTAATTACGGCACAATCACCAGAAATTCCTTAATCTAGGGGCTCGAGCAAAAACCGCGTAAACACCGGAAAAGGCAGAAAGAAAATAAAAAGAAAACAAAGCCGCGAAAAACCGCGAAAATCCTAAGGGTCCCCCGAGCACACCGGTGCTCGGCGAAGCAGACCCGCTAAGTCCAAGCAATGTCCACAAGTCCTGAGAGTGTCCTGTATTATTACAATATTAATGCAATAGAAATAAAAGTTCCTCTCCCACTCAAGCCTCTCTCACTCTCTCCTGCGGCTCCGCAACGAAAGGAGCCGCCTCCGAATCCCATGGTTGCGTCGGCTTCTCGAAATAGGTCGCCTCGGTCCTCGGGCCCTCGCAAGAGAAAACAGAGTGGTCAGACCAATAAAAATAAGCAAATAATAAGCAGAAAAAGAAAATGAAAAAGAATGAGGGTATATATGCAAAAATGTAAAATAAAATAAACACACAAAAGAAAACAAAAACAAAAATAAAAGAAAAAGAAAATAAAACAAAATAAAACAAAAATAAAATATATGCAAAAACCGCGAAAAGCCGCGAAAACTGAAAGAGCCGCGAAAAGCCGCGAAAATAAAAAAACTAAAAGAAAATAAAAAACTACTAAGCCGTGCTCCCCCGGCAACGGCGCCATTCTGATAGCACAAGTCTGATCGCTAGGGTATAAGGTACTGAAAATAGGTCGTCGCGACCCAAGCGATCAGACGATGTGTATCAAGAAAAATGAACCACTCAAAAGGATAAAATCAATCAAAACTCAAATAGCGGTCCTGCTATGTGATTAACCTGGTATAGCACCCAGGGTCGAACTCAAGGAGCACGGGTTGGCCGAGAGGCCTACGAAGTAGTAAAAATAAAGAAAATAAAAGAATAAAATATTTTTAGTGGTTTTTAATTGTCTTTATATTTTTTGGATTTTTAATATATTAAGAAAATAAGAAAACAAAAGAAAAGCACACTTTAACAAATTATTCAAAGCATCAAAAATCAACCAAAAATTAAAACAAAAATGTTTCTATGTATTTTATATTTTTTAATGTTTTTGGTGAATTTTTGATAATTTTCTGATGTTTATTTTATTTCGAAAAATCAAACAGTAGCAAAAACAAAGGGTACTGTCCAGCCGAGCCAAAAAGCCCTAGATAAAATATCTAAGGGCCTCAAAATGGCCTGGAGGTAATTTTCCTGTAAAGTAAATAAGACAAGGAAAATTTAGATACCAATTTTATTATTTTTGGGTTTTTAATTTATTTACTATAATTTTTATGGGTTTTTGATTGTTTTTAAGTTTTTAGTGTTTTCCAGTGGTGAAAAATAGCCAAAATTGGCTAGAAAAACTAAGCTAAACAAACAGTAGGTATTTTTTATAGAATTTTTAAGTGAATTTTTATATTTTTTTGTGATTTTTCAAACTAGACAGTGTCGAAAATGGAGGTTTTTGAATTTTTAAAAATAGCAAATGAAATCCGAAATGTCCTCAAAAATCTACAAAAATCCTACAACATGGCAGGAGCCATGTGTCAAATTTTCATTGGATTTGGAGGTGATTTGATATTTTATTCAAAAATAAAGGTAGGGCACTGTGCACAGTGACCAAAGTGCAAATACCCAAAGTTCTGGGGGTTCTGGTGTAATTAACCCAGCAAAACACGTGCCACGCGCGTGCCTGGGGCACTCAGGGACCTAAATGTAACAAAAATAAGTCTCGAGGACTTATTGGTAACAGGTACCAAAAGTCCAAGGGCTTATCTGCAAATAACCCAAGAAATATCGCACATGTGTAAATAAATCACGCACAGGGGTATAAGTGCAAATATCTAAAAGGTTTCATTCATTCATTAACATCTAGAAATACAAGGGTATCTACTGCAAATACACCAAAATGACACGTGACGAAGCACATGGCTCACAACAGGCAGGGGTATAAATGCAAACTAACTTAAGCTCAGGGTCCTCTATGCAATTAAACCTAAAACTAAACAACTGATTCTAATATTTACAGGACTAAAACGAAATAAAACTAAAGACTGGGCCTAAGGGTAAATTACCTATTATTATGCGGGGGCGTTGGATGCGCGCCACGTGGCGATCTGACGGCTGCGGATGGTGGGCGCTCCAGATGACGTCTCCTCGAATCTGACGGTGCTGGCTGCTCCAGGGATGGACGGCTCATATTGGAACTGGAGCGAGGGATGACGATCGACGGCGCGGGAGGATGCTGGAAGAACAAGGCCCCGGCGAGACTCGCCGGGCTTGGGCGTGCACGGTGCTCCTCCTAGGAGCCTTCTGAACGTCGGAGAAGAATCGCGGAAGGCTCCCGCATCTGCCGGTGGGCTCCGATGATCGAGCCAAGCTCGGTGGAGCTCGGACGGCGTTGGCGGAGCTGGGTCTCCTGGCCTGAATGACCGACACCCTCAGATGGGCTCGGTAGGACCTGCAAAGTATCTCAGAAGACTCGCGGGTCGAGGGCAAACTGCCTCGACCCGGTTAGGCGTAGCGAAGGTGGCTGGTGCGTCGGGGTGGCGGGCTCCGGCGAAGGTGGTGGACGGAGGAGCCCGATTCCCAGCTCCTATGCGAGCTAGGTTGAGTGTGTGGGTGGAGAATGTGCGTCGGAGAAAGGCGAACGCGAAGGTCGGGTCCGATGATCGGATGGTGGCCGGAACCGGGGTGAATCGGAAAAATACGATGGCGGCGCGAATTGGGGGTAAATGGAAATCAAAGGAAATGGGTAGCCTAAGGGGTTACCTGGGTGGTCGGAGAGACTGTGGCGGAGCTGGGGAAGCTCCCGGTCTTGGCCTCAAGGGATGTCTCGGCCCGAGGCTCGAAGCTCGCTCAGGTGGCGGAGCTACGGCGGCTACATCGCCGGATCGATGGAAGACTCCTCCTCTCCTCGCTGCAACAGGCTCAGGCGCGAGCTGTCACCTCACACGCTCTCTGGAGCTCACAGGAGAAGAAGGCGAATGACCAAAGATGGAGAGAGAAGGTGGCGGAGCTCGCTTATATGCGTTGGAGGGGTCCGGCTAAGACGGGCTCGGGTAGGTCGATGAAGCGCACGGATCCCGAGGTGGATGCCCGGCGAAGGTGTCGGGTGTGGGAGGTTCAAAACGGAGCCGGGGTTTAGGGAAATGGGTGTCGGGTCGAGCGGGTAGAAGTAGAAGAAGTCGGGTCCGGAGCTCAGACCCGTGGGAAGTGGTCCTGGGGGGGCTAGTTGACCGGGCGGTCAACATCCCCAGGACCCAATGGGATTCGGCCACGTGGCTGGATCTTGAAGTGACAAATATGGGTAGCTAGGGGCCGAATCTGCAAAAACTCAAAACATGAAATATTTTTCTTTTATTTTTTTTCTATTTTTTAGTGATTTTTAATTAATTTTTGGGAATAAAAATAGGCTATATACATAATATGTACTATACATAGGTATATACAATATATAGGGTTTTGATTTTTGGATTTTTAATTATTATTTTTATACAATTTTATCCTTATTTTATATTTTATTTATTTATAGAATAAAATAAGGAATAAAAAGGTATTTTTATTTTATTTTTATTATCTATTTACATAAGTGAAATAAATACATCTATACATTTATATACATGGTATATGTACAATGTATTTTTGTATTTTTAATTTTTCTATTTTTGTTTTGTTTTTGTTTTCATTGTTTTTATTTTATTTATTTACAATATATAACATAGACTAGTTACAAAAATTATAAAAATTAATTTTATATATTTACAAGGCTAAATAAATACATAGGTATGGTTTATGTACATGGTGAAGGTGATGTTTTTGTTCCCTTTTTGATTTTTATCTTTTTATTTTGTTTTTATATTTTTCTGAATATATCCAAGTATTTACAAGCATATTTTTGGTGAGGAAAATATATTTATTTTTATTTTACATAAATATTTACACAAGAGCTCCTATCTCCCTCTACTTTGGCTTTTATGCGGTCAGGCCCATGCTGAGCCCTCCCTTGGGTTAGTTTGCTCAATATTTATCTTAAATATTTCCCTATTTTTCTTTTTAATCTTTATTCTTTTATTTTTGCACAAAAACATGCTAATTATAGGTTTTTACACAATGCATGCTTTTGGTAATTATTTGTATTTACATATATCTACATGCATTTGCAAAGGTTTTTGTAGCTAAAATATAAGAATAAAGAGTGATGAATGGGTATTCATCAATGATCGAGGAAGCTCCGCCTTGGCCTCCCGCGTCTGTGGGACCACTCCGATGAGTCAACGGAGCTCCGGAGAGCTCGGTCGACCCCAGCGGAGGAGGAGCTCCGGTGCTCAAATGGGAAGTGCTCGGATAGCCTTCCTGGGACCAGCAAAACGACACCAAAAGCTCCTGGGTCGAGGGCAAACTGCCTCGACCCCGTAAGTGGCTGTGAAGGTGACCGGTGCGGTGGTGCGGGCGAACCCCGGCGAAGCGACGGCGAAGGGGTTCGAACCCCAGCTCCTGTGCGAGCTGGGTTGAATGAATGGGCGGAGAAGGTGCGCGGGAGAAGGGCGATCGTGATGATGGATTCCGATGATCGAGCGGAAGGGGGGGATGGTCGGAATCAGCAAAGTCGGCGACGACGAAAATTGGGGGAAAATCAAAATCGACGAAAAGGAAAGGGAAATAGGTCTACCTAGGTGGTCGAGTCGACTGTGGGCGAGCTGGGGCAGCTCTGGGTCCTTGCCTCGAGGACCGTCGTCGTCCGAGGCTCTGGCTCCAGCTCTGGGCGGAGCACGCGGAGCGAACTTCGCCGGATCGATGTCTCCTCACTCCCTCCTCGCTGCAACACCCTCCGGGGCGAGCTGTCACTCTCGGCAAGACGGTGGAGGTCACTGGTTGGGGAGCAAATGAGACAAAGATGCGCAATAGGGTAGCGGAGCTCAACCTTTATACAGTGGCAGGTCCGGGAAGATTCGAGCGGGTAGGGCAGCGTGAAGTGCGGATCCCGAAGCGGGCACCCCGGCGAGGGTGCCGAATCTGTCACGGTCAAGATGGACCCGGGGTTTAGATGGGAGGAGATCGGGTTTGGATGCGAAAATAGGGAGGGAGAAATCGGGTCGGGCATCCAAAACCCGTGGGAGGTGGTCCTGGGGGGGAAGTTGACCGGGCGGTCAACAACCCCCGTGGACCAATGGGAACAGGCCACGTGGAAAATACTTAGAAAATCAATTAAAAATGGTAAATGGCATATTTATTAAAAACTCAAAACATGAAATATTTTTGTTTTAATTTTTTCTATTTTTTAGTGATTTTTTAATTAATTTTTCAAAGTAAAAATAAGGTACTTACAATATAGTACTATACATAGATATATATACAATATAGGATTTTGATTTTTGATTTTTAATTTGTTATTTTTATACATTTTTATTCCCACTTTATATTTTATTTATTTATATCATAAAATAAGGAATAAAAAGATATTTTTATTTTATTTTTATTATTTATATACATAGGTGAAATAAATATAGATATATACATCTATGTACATGGTGTATTTACAATGTATTTTTGGGTTTTTAATTTTGTTAATTTATTTTGTTTTTGTTTTAATGGTTTTTATTTTATTTATTCACACCATAAAATAAAGAATATTTACAAATTTTATGGAATTTAATTTTATTTATTTATAAGGTGAAATAAATATAGGTAGATGAGCTATGTACATGATGAATATGCACAAGGTGAGGGTTTTTGTTTTCTTTTTATTTTTCCATTTTTATTTTGATTTTTATATTTATAAATATATACAAGTATTTACAAGCCCATTTTAGTCTCTTTTTGGAGGAAAATATTTTTATTATATTTACAAATATATTTACACACATGAGCCCCTATCTCCCTCTACTTTGGCTTTTATGCGGTTAGGCCCATGCTGAGCCCTCCCTTGGGTTAGGTTGCTCAATATTTATTCTAAATATTTCCCTCTTTTTCTTTTTGATCTTTATTCTTTTATTTTTGCACAAAAACATGCTAATTATTACTTTTTACACCATGCATGCTTTTGGTAATTATTTGTATTTACAAATATATACATGCATTTGCAAAGGTTTTTGTAGCTAAAATATAAGAATAAAGAGTGATGAATGACTATTCATCACCCCCTATACTTAACTTTGCTAGTCCCTTATCAAACACTTATTTGAAAAAGAAGTGAAAAAGAAGAAAGAAAAAGAAAAAGAGAAGAATGTACATGGATCAAGGTTGATTATTAAACTTGCCTTCATTAAATTGAGGTATGGTGCTTGATCAGATCTTTGGATTATTAATGTGTCGGAACCTTGTTTGGACTTAAGCCTAAAACTCAACAGCCTCTAAGTTCCACTAATCTCTAATCAAGACTCCTCAATGCTCCAGATCAGAACAAGTCATCAATCACAAACCATGAAGACCATGAATCTTTCCTTGTCCTGTGAATGTGAGGTATAAGCTCTCCACCTCAGAAATGGCAACTTGACAACCCTCCCCAACAAGGTAACTCTATGAACTCAATCTGGCCACTCTTTCCTCGAGGAGCGGGGTATTCCCTTCTAAGTTCAAGTTCAACCGGCTCAAGAAGAGGAGGAAGAAGAGAATGGACCATGGCCAGTGTAGCCATGTATCCTTGGGAGCTTGACCAGTGTAGCCAAGTCTCCCTGCTGCAAGCTACATAAGGTGGAACATGAAACTCAAGCTTTGCTTATTGCACTCTATATACATACTCCGGTGGGATTATCATTTTCTCTCAGATCCACCACTTTTTTGGAGTTATTTTCCTTTTGCATTTTTTTTTCAAGTGCATCTATACAACATATACATGTGCAGCATATATACAAGGAGTTTTTCCTCTTGAGCCAGTAGACTATCCCTCTTTTGAAGCTTTATTGCAACCCACAACTCCCGTCGTTAGACCTCATGGCAACCAGACCAAGTTGAGACGCACTTCCTTCACTAAAAGAAGAAGAGAGGTTCCACCTAGAAGTACTACCCTCATATGCTACCCCAAGTCAAGGAAGACTGCCTCCTCACCACCTCATCCGTAGAGAGCTCGGTGCAAAGTGCTGATGTCCAAGTAAAGACATTGTCTATATGAGTCATGTGTTGTTGTTAAGTGCTCTACTTAGGCTCATTGAGATGACATGTGATCATAGCCTAGTGGACTCAAAGAATTAAGTCACCATGGACCTGAAAAGCCTTAAACCTAAGCCCTATAAGGTTCCTCTTAGAAGTTAGGTGGGTTAAGATCTTAATCAAGCTCCATTTCTCAATTTGATTCCAGGCTAGTTTAAATGTCAACTATCATCCAGAAAAACTATATACATATGTACAAAAGATGCTATTTACACAAATTTTTACAAACATGCAATATTTTTGAAAAATGTTTTGAAATCATGAAATGATGATGCATGAAGTGCAAGTTTTGCAAAAGGTATTTACACACATTTACACAAGATTTTTGCAAACTTTTGATTTTCACAACATTTTGGAAGAATTTTGTACTATATACATAATTTTGATAAAAAAATATTTACACAAAAGGTTTTTGAAAACATTTTTACAAAAATAATTTGTACACTAGTTATTTATGTGCAAATAAAAGAATGTTTATGTACATGAAAATTTTTAATTTTTGTGGTTTTTAAGGTTTTAGCCATTTTATTTATTAACACACTCACACAAAGTACGAGTTATGGCTAAAGTATATATGGAATATATACACACACCCCCCTATACTTAGCTCGAACGATGTCCTCAGAGTCAAGAGCGATGAAGAAGACATAACTCGTGCTAGGTATAGGGAAGTGAAAAGGAAGGCTATATACAAAGACGAATGAATATCAAGAGACTCTCGGCTTTTCCCCCTATACTTAGGATCAAGTAATCCTAAGTATAGAAGGCTGTATACTAAGGGAAACCCGAGTGGAGAATGTACAGGGTCTACCCCCCCCCCCCCTATACTTAGGGTAAAATATCCCTAAGTATAGGCAACCAAACAGGGGTAGACAGAAACAAAAGAAATACCCAAAGGTCCTACATCCCCCCTATACTTAGGGTAAAGTACACCCTAAGTATAGCATAATCAAAGGATGAATAAAGGGATGTGAGACTAATGAATGTGATGATATGGACATCTGGATCTATACAAGTCGGAAGATCAGTGGAGAATCAGGCGTGAGATGCAATAGATGTGAGTCAAAAGACCACATCTCACGCAAAATGAATCGGGGCAACATCAACGACCCGCGGCTCATGATCTAGAAATGGCTTGAGCCGCTGGCCGTTCACTCGAAAGGTACTCTCAGAAGACAATTCGGATATATCAATGCTACCATTGTCGTGTACCTTTCTCACCAAGTAGGGTCCCTTCCACTTGCTCTGTAGCTTCCTGGAAATAAACGAAGCCTCGTATCAAACAACCATACTCTCTGTCCAGGCTCAAAATGCTTGTGGCTGATGTGAGAATCATGCCACTCCTCCACTCTCTCCTTATAATGTAGGCTGTTTGAGAAGGTGGTATCTCTCAACTCCTCCAGGGCTGCTAACTCTGCCCTCCTCTGGTCTCCTACACCATCTGGATCCATAAGTATCTCAGTGACTGCCCAAAGTGACCTGTGCCTCAGCTCAACAGGTAAATGGCACGGCTTTCCATATACGAGGCGAAAGGGAGATGTGCCCAATGGTGTCTTGAAAGACGTCCTATATGCCCACAAGACCGAGTCCAAAAGCTGTGACCAATCCTTTTGGTCAGGGCGGACGACTTTCTGCAATATAGTCTTGATCTCCCTGTTCGACACCTCGGCTAGACCACTCGTCTGTGGATGGTAAGGTGTAGCAACGCGATGGTCTATGCCGAACTCGCTAGCAAGGGCCTTCACCTGGTCGTTGATGAAATGAGATCCCCCATCTGAAATCAATACTTGAGGTACCCCAAACCGCGTGATGATGTGCTTCCTCAAAAATCTGCAAACTGTCCTCGCATCAGCGGCTCGGGCGGGGATAGCCTCAACCCAACGACTAACATAATCTACGGCCAACAGAATGTACTCAAATCCCTGACTCTTAGGGAATGGACCCATGAAATCGATGCCCCATGCGTCAAAAACCTCACAGAAGTGAATGGGCTGCATCGGCATCATATCACGCTGTCCACAAGTGCCCATCCTCTGACAGTCAGTACACCTCTTCACGAACTCATCAGAGTCCTTGAAGAGGGTAGGCCACCACAAGCCAGATTGGAGCACTTTCTGTGCCATTCTCCTCCCAGAATGATGTCCTCCTGCCTCAAGCTTGTGGCAGTATGTGAGGACACTATGGTGCTCCTCCTGAGGAATGCACCTACGCCAGACGCTATCCCCTCCTTCGTGGTAAAGGATGGGATCCTCCCAGTGGTAGGACTTGGCCTTCGCAAGGAAGGTCTCAAGACTCTGCCTGGGCCAATCTTATGGGACTTTCCCAGCAACGAGAAAGTTCACAATATCGGCATACCACGGGAGTGAGGCGATAGAAAGGATCGCCTCATCTGGGAAGGTCTCACAAATGGGATCAATATGCTCGGACTCCTCAGGATGCTCTAAACGGGAGAGATGATCCGCCACCACATTCTTGACTCCAGGCTTATCCTTGATCTCAATGTCGAACTCCTGGAGTAGAGGGACCCATCTAGTCAATCTGGCCTTGGCATCCTTCTTTGCCATGAGGTATCGGATGGGGGTGTGATCAGTATACAAGGTCACTCTAGATCCAATGATATAAGATCTGAACTTATCTAGGGCGAATACTACAGCTATCATCTCCTTCTTTGTGACCGTGTAATTCCGCTGGGCGGAATCCAATGTGCGGCTAGCGTAGTGGATAGCAAAGGGGACTCCATCCCTCCTCTGTCCCAGCACGGCCCCTACGGCAAAATTCGGAGGCATCCGTCATGATCTCAAATGGGAGAGACCAATCCGATGGCTGGAGGACAGGAGCCTCTATGACACACTGCTTGAGAGTCTCGAAGGATGAAAGACACTTGTCATCGACAAGGAACTCGGTGTCTTTCGTCAGGAGGTCAGTCAACGGCTGGGCAATCCTGCTGAAATCATGAATAAATCGTCGGTAGAAACCGACGTGCCCCAGAAATGACCGTAACTACCTTAGATTGGACGGCGGTGCGAGTTTTCTAATGACATCTACCTTGGCTGGATCAACCTCCATGCCCCTGTTGGAGATGATGTGGCCAAGCACCGTCCCTTGAGTCACCATGAAGTGACTCTTCTCCCAAGAAAGCACCAAGTGAACCTCTACACATCGCTGGAGTACTCGGTCTAGGCAATCAAGACAGGAGTCGAATCTGTCGTCGTAAACCGAGAAATCATCCATGAAGACCTCCAAACACTCCCCTACCATGTCCGAAAAGATCGACAGCATGCATCTCTAAAAAGTCGCAGGGGCATTGCATAGCCCAAATGGCATGTGTCGGAAGGCGTATGTGCCGAAGGGACAGGTAAAGGTGGTCTTCTCCTGGTCCTCAAGAGCGATGGCCACCTGGTTGTAGCCCGAGTACCCATCCAGAAAACAATAATGGCTCTTCCCTGCCAGTCTCTCAATGATCTGGTCAATAAAAGGCAGGGGAAATGATCCTTCTTGGTGGCCTGGTTGAGTCTCCTGTAGTTAACGCAGACCCGCCAAGAAGTGGGTACTCGTGTAGCAATCTCCTCTCCAGACTCACTGATCACAGTCGTGATGCCCATTTTCTTGGGCACCACATGCAAGGGGCTGACCCACTTGGAGTCGGAAATGGGATAAATAAAATCTGCGCTCCACCATTTCGAGATTTCCTTCATGACGACCTCTCTCAAATTGGGGTTCAGCCGTCGCTGGAACTCACGTGACGGCTTCACCCCATCCTCGAGATAGATATGGTGGGAGCAACGTGATGGACTAATCCCATGGAGATCTGCTACGCTCCATCCGATTGCCTTGCGGTTCTTTTCAAGAACCCCCATCAAACGGGATTCTTGCTCTCTAGTCAGATCGGCGGAGATGATGACTGGGTACATCTCAGGCTCACCTGCAAGGAATCGATACTTCAGCGAAGTAGGGAGCGGCTTCAGCTCTGGACAGCTGGGTGCTAGTGGATCTGGCTTCGAAAGAAGATGCGTGTATGCTGCCAAATCTGCCTAGGAGAATGAGAACGTACTCTCGCAAACTAGATCTGAAGAAGGCTTCTCAACTGAACTCTCTCTGATCAGCTCGGCATCTACCTCCTCCTCAGCTGTAGGCTCTGTGGGACTCAGGTCTGGCATATAATCCCCGCAATCTGCCCAATCAGACTCTGAATCCGAGGGATCTACATCAATAAAGGTGGCATCATCACCACCGTCACACAAGGTGGCCTCAGTACCACCATCATCACTGGAAACTGTGTCGCAGTCGAGAACCGGCTCTGCTGCCACTGGAGTATCCTGAACCAGGAATGTGCTCTCCAAGCTCTCCTCTACTGTCATCTCGGCATCAGTTGTGTCTGAAAATGAGAGGATGGCCTGTGCTGCTGGGTCTGCCCATACTGCATCATTGTCTGTGATCACAAAGTCACAGTCTTGGTGGATGTCTAGCCCGGCATCTGTCAGTTGCTCTGTATCTGAAGTGGTCTCTGAGCATGATCTGGCTCTGGCTCTGTAGTCCTCGACCGTCTCTATTTGTACACTCTTGCCCTCGATGCGAAAGCATACCTTCCCGCTATCATGGTCAGTCACCGCCTTGGCTGTGGCCAAGAACGGACGACCGAGAATGATGGGGGTATCGGTCACTGAATCACGGATCTCCATGTCCAACACTACGAAGTCCACGGGGAATTGCAGGCCCTGAATAGTGACGACAACGTCTCGCAACAACCCCTTCAGCCTCTTGACAGATCGATCAACAAACTGAAGGACGTCCTGCTCTGTCTAAGAGTGCCCAACTCGAAGCGGTCGAGAAGGGCTGCCGGAAGGAGGTTGATAGACGATCCGCTATCTAATAGAGTCCGGTCGAATCTCTGCTCGCTAATGTGACATCTGACATATGGGGCTCCTGAATCTGGCCTCTTGGCCGGCAGACGGTTCTGGATCGCGAAGCACGTGGCTTTCGTCAGCACATGGATCTCTGAGTGATGGTTCCTCCTCCTCCTCCTGACTGTAGTCCTGTCTCTCAATGAACGCTGAAGAAGGGGAATGTGCTGCAAAGCCTCCTGAAGGGTCAGTTGTATGTGGAATCTATCAATCATGCTCTGGCTGAACTCCTCCTACTCTCTATTTTTTGGATTTTTTTTCTTTTTTCTTCCCCTTCCCCATCTGAAGGGCTCTAGGGAAGGGGATAACTGGGTCCTTCTCAGATGAAGGACTAGGAAAAGGCCTAGACGGCTCGACGGCCGGATCCGCACATACATCAAGCACCACAGTGGGACCAGAAAAAACCAAACCTTTTCCTTTATTCACAACATGGTTCCGAGGTACATCAGAATGAGGAGAAACTACAACTCTCTCAAAATGAACACCGGTGGCCTCATTACCACCACTAGCTGGCTCAACTGGACGTCTCGCGGTCTCAGCACCGCACTCTGGCTCGGCAACTCGGGTGACATCAGTACCACCTCCTCGAACTGGTGAAATGGCAGCCTCAGCACCGCCTGTGGAATCAGCATCCTTGGTGGCATCAGTACCACCGTAATCGTCATGAGCGGCCTCAGTACCGCTCTCCTCCTCCTCATTTGGCGCTCTAAGGGTGTCCTCGTGGTGTAGCTCAGACGAGGCGCCGCCGCCGGCTGGTGTCCTACCGCTCCTAAGTGTGACAAAATCAGCATCAAAAAGGTCTGCAGACATATCATCAAATGGATCACTAGGAGTGGCATGCTCAGTGTAAGCTACCTGCTCAGACTTCCGCTTCAGGCTATTAGGGTTCGGCTCGATCTGGGCAGGAATGGCGGCCTTCCCTCTCACAGTGTCCCGCATCTCCTGGCGGAACTCGTCCATCTCCCGTCTGAAAGTAGCATGCTGGTCCGTGAGGAGGCGGGCTATGTCGTCCAAGGCGGGGCTCTCGTATGGTGGACCATGGGAGCCCGACGGGTAGCCTCTCTGGTAGTGAGGCTGCTGGAACTGGTGCTGCTGCAGGTGAGAGGGGTAAGAAGGATGCTGCTGCTGGTGAGGCTGCTGCTCACGCCTCCAAGACTGTCCCTGCTGATAGAGACGAGGACCGAAGGATGACTGCTGCTGCTGTTCTGAAGGGTAGACTGGGGGCTGCTGCTGCGGCTGGTGATCTCTCTGCTGACTGTACTGGCCTCCCTGACCAGATGGTTGCTGCTGGGGCTGGGCACCTCCGTTCCCCCACCTGAATCCGGGATGGTCTCATCGGATCCCAGGCTGAGGACGGTCATACCAAATCCCATTGACATCCATCAACGGCTCTGCATCGTACTGGGGTGGCGGTAGCACTGCTAGAGGCTGATCCGGCTGGTATACCACCATCTGCAAGTCTGGAGATGGTGGTGACTGGTAGGAGGGCTGCTGCTGCTGGTACGGCTCCGCCTGTACAAGATGAACCTGTCTAGGCTGCTGGTGTGAGCTAGAGCGCTGGGACGAGCTGCTGCTGCCGCCGGTCTCGCCTCGCGACTGAAGACGGGGCTGTGAAGCCGTCTGTGCCTCCTGGAGACACATGAGCTGGGTCTTCATGTCGCTCAGAGTCTGTGCCATCTGCTCCATCTGAGTGATGCCCTGGCACTGCTTCTTCTCAATCAGCTCCATCCGATCCAACTTCTCGCTAATGATGCCCATATCCGCAGCGGATGACTCTGCCTGTGCTGCTGCTACTGTGGATGAACTGGATGGACCGGCGTCGACCCGTGCTATCCTCTGGTACTGCACGGGTCCTGGCTGCTGCTGGGGTCTGTCCTGAGTGTACAACCTGGTCTGGGACATCACCATATAGTTCTCGACCATCTCCTCGTAGATGGCCCAGACCTGGTCGTGATCCTTGGCGAAGTAAGACCCGCCACAAGAAGCGTTCACCAAGCCCTGGAGCTCTGGTGTCAACCCGCTGAAGAAGCTCTGCACAAGGTTGGGCTTCGAAATATCATGGTGCGGGCATCGATCAGTCAGCTCACGGAACCTCTCCCATGCCTCATGGAATTGCTCGTTGGGGAGCATGGAGAAGTTGTTGATGAGGGCTCTCACTGCATTGGTCCGCCCGAGTGGATAGTACTTGTGTAAGTACTCGGTGCGGAGCTGCTCCCAAGTGTAAACAAACTTCCCTAAGTGCTTCAGCCAGGTGGCTGCTCTGTCGGCCAAGGAAAAGGGGAAGGCGATCATCCGAATCGTATCCTGGTCCACCTAACGATCGTGGACAGTACTGCAGATCATGAGGAACTCCTGGAGGTGGAGATGGGGCTCCTCAGTGGCGAGCCCGTGGAAGCGGGGGAGTAACTGCAAGGTGTTCGGGGGGAACTTGAAGTCCCCCACGATAGCTGGAAGTACGACCCAGTGGTGCATCAGCGTCGATCCGGGGTTGTGCAACTCCCGCATCGGTCTCGGTGGTCCTCCTGTCGCGGCGGCGGCGGCTGCTGCCGCTGCGGCGGCTGCTGCGGCTGCTGCTGCATCTGCATCATCCGGGATCCTCGGCCCGTCTCTCCTCTGATCTCTCTCTACTCGCATCTGCTCCATCTCTCTCCTCATATCAAGCATGAATGCTCCATGATCCCTCAACTACTGTTGAACTGTCTCGAGGGAGGCGATCAGGGTGGAGTTGATCGCGCCCTGGTCCAACACAAAGTGCTCAGGCTGTGGACCTCGGGAGCGATCCTCTGAACTGCCGGCCATGGCGTCTGCAAAATCAAATGAGACAAACTCAGGTGCTGATAAATCTGCCAATCTCTCCTCTGGCTCATGTCTCTCAGAACCGAAAGAAAGGGGGTCGAGGGGGAACAGGGCGGAATCATACTCGGTATCGGAGAGCTGGTCTCGGCTCTCACGAGCCAACCTAGATGAACGGGTAGACGTGCCCGAAAGCGGTGCAGCTAGAGGCTGCCTAAGAGATCGTCTACCCATCATTGTGATCTTGGCGAGTAAGGCGGATGGGATCTGGAGAAACTATGATCAGAATACAAACCCTCAGTTCACCAACGCAACGCGAGCTGAAGACCGTAAAGGCTCGGTCGGATTATCTTGTCAAATTTTATTTTGGTGAACAAACAATCTATCAGAGCGATTACGTGACCTGCTGGGATACCCGATGCTACCCAACCGACTAGCCCGCACGAATGAGTCGGTAATCAGTCGGGAATAACACCGGAGGGCTCTACCTAGTGAACGGATCACTCTCTCGCACAAGCAAACCAATCAATGAGGGGGTTGCTCTCCCTAAGACAGATTTTTAGATCAAGTGTCTTTTAGGGTCAATAGTTTTAGCAGTCCCAATTTTATGGTTTTTCTTTTTTAATATTTTTCAATAAAAACAAAAGGCCTAACGAATTTTTCGGTTCTCCTGATTATTAAGTCAAAAACAGAGGGAGAAGACGAAAAAACCGATGCACGAAGAAATCAATGATGCATGCAAAGATAGAAATGCGTACCTATCTCCAGCACTCTACATGCAAGTGATCCGCGCAGAAATGTAAAGACTGAAATAAACTACCTATATGGTGCAACGATGAAAACCGAGTCCTAAACAAGCAATTCTACTCGCAGAATCGTCTAACTGGTCACCGATCCTTCAAGCCAAAGGTCCGATCTCGGTCTACCCCTCCTCCTCCCGACACATCGGGTTCAGGAGCAGCGCTTGGCAGGGCAGGCTACGGCACGTAGGCTACGAAGGGAGTGAGTCAGTTATTTTTATTAATGAATTATTAGTAGGTCCAATTAATCGCACTATAGGAACAGACAGATAATTAGGTGTGGGGATCCTACTAATTACGACACAGTCAAGCAGAAAATCCTAAGTCTAGGGGCTCGAGAAAAACCGTTGAAAACCGTAAAAGGTAGCAAGAAAACCAAAAACTGTGAAAAGCCGTGAAAAACCTAAGGGTCCCCCGAGCACACCGGTGCTCGGCGAAACAGACCCGCTAATCAAGTCAAGTCCACAGTCTGAGTCTGTCCCTATATTATTACAATAATCAAATAAAATAAAATAAAGCCTAAACTAATCCTACTCTAATCCTCTCCCACTCAGCCTCTCTCTCACGCTCTCCTGCGGCTCCGTACAGAAGGGAGCCGCCTCCGAGTCTCACGGTTGCACCGGCTTCTCGAAAGCTGCCGCCTCGGTCCTCGGGCCCTCGCAAGAAAGAAACAAGTGGTCAGACCAATAAAATAATCAACTAATATCAAGAAAATAAAATAGGATATATGTGCAAACATGCAAAATAAAATAAACACTCAAAGTCAAGCAAAAACAAAAAGAAGAGAAAATAAAGCAAAATAAAATAAAACAAAAATAAAAACAAAAAGCCGCGAAAAGCCGCGGACTCTGAAAGAGCCGCGGAAAGCCGTGAAAAATAAAAAACTACTAAGCCGTGCTCCCCGGCAACGGTGCCATTCTGATGACCGAAAAATCACCAAGACTCGGGTGAAATAAAATGGATCAAGTGTCGTTGCGACCCGGATCTCGGAAATCAATCGGTCGATCAAGAAAATGAAGTTCAGACCACCAAAATCAAAGAAAATCAATCAAAACACGATAGCGGTCCTGGCTATTGGATTAGCCTGGTATAGCGACCAGGGTCAGACTCAGGGAGCACGTGATGGCCTTGCGGCCTATGAAGTAGTCAAAAATAAACTAAAATAAAATAAAAGGTATTTTTGGTGGATTTTCAATTTTTATAAATTTTTTTGGATTTTTAACTAATTAATAAAATAAAGAAACAAGAAAAACAACCAACTTCAAGCAATTATTTAATGCATCAAAAATCAAGCAAAAATTCAAATAAAAATGTTTTTGTGTATTTTATAATTTTTACTATTTTTAGTGAATTTTTGGGATTTTTCTGATTTGTATTTAATTTTTTAAAAATCAAACAAGGTAAGAAACTAAAGGTACTGTCCAGTCAGGAGTAAAAGGCCAATTTAAAATGCACAAGGGCCTATTTAGCTCCTGGAGGTAATTTTCCTATAAACTAGAAAGTTTAAGGAAAATTTGGGCACTGTATTTATGATTTTTGGGTTTTTAAATTATTTATTAGAGTTTTTATAAGTTTTTAGGTGTTTTGTAATTTTTAAGAGTATTATATATTGAAAAATGGCCATAATTGGCCAGAAAATCAAACACAACAAACTAAACAGTAGCTATTTTTTTGTAATTTTTAGATAAGTTTTAATATTTTTTGTGATTTTCCAAATCAAACAGTAACGAAAATGGTTGTTTTTTATTTTTTTAAAAAAAGCAAATAAAACCAAAAATGTCCCCAAAAATTCTAGAAAATTTTACAACATGGCAGGAGCCATGTGTCCAATTTTCATCGAATTTGGAGTAGGTTTGATATTTTATTCAAAAATAAAACCTAGGTACAGTGCACATGGACCTGTACGCAAATATCCAAAGCCCTGGGGGTCTGGTGCAAATTTCCCAAGAAATCACGCATGCAGCGCGTGTCTGGGGCACACAGGGACCTATATGTAATAGAAACAAGTTCCCTGGACTAAATAATAACAAGTATTAAAAGTCCAGGGGGCTTGTTGTAAAATACCCAAGAATAAGCGCACATGCACAAATCAATCCACGCACAGGGGTATAAATGCAATTTTCTAAAAATATTTCTTCATTTCATAACCATCCAGAACAACAGGGCTAAGTATGCAAATATCCCAACAAGGGCACGTGTCGATGCACGTGCTACACCACAAACAGGGGCATATATGCGAATCAAATAAAGCTCAGGGTCCAAAGTGCAAATGTACCGAAAATAAAACAACTAAGCTATGTATTTACAGGACTAAACTCGAAATAAAATAAAGAGCAGGGCCTAAGGGTAAATTACCCTTTATTAAGTCGAGGGTCGGATGCGTGCCACGTGGTGGATCGAGCGGTCGAGAATGAGGGGTACGCTAACGCTAGACCCCTCGCGCGGATCGGACGGTCTGGGCCTTGCCACGTGCTGGAACTGACGGTGGAGACGCGTCGTGGCTAAGCCTCAGCCATCGGACGGTCTGGATCAGCTCCTCCCTTGATCATGCGGTGCTGGCGCTCCGGGAATGGATGGTCCAGCTGCGAACTGGAGCTGGAGGGCTATCCAATGGCTGCTGGAGGTCTTCGAAGAACAAGTGGCCGGCAAACTTCGCCGGCCCAGTACGCTCGCTCCGAGCCTCCGCGGGGGCTTCTGATGACCGAGGAAGCTCCGCCTTGGCCTCCCGCGTCTGTGGGACCTCTCTGATGAGTCAACGGAGCTCCGAAGAGCTCGGTCGACCCAAGCGGAGGAGGAGCTCCGGTGCTCAAATGGGAAGTGCTCGGATAGCCTTCTTGGGACCTGCAAAACGACACCAAAAAGCTCTTGGGTCGAGGGCAAAATGCCTCGACCCCGTAAGTAGTTGTGAAGGTGACCGGTGCGGTGGTGCGGGCGAACCCCGGCGAAGCGACGGTGAAGGGGTTCGAACCCCAGCTCCTGTGCGAGCTGGGTTGAATGAATGGGCGGAGAAGGTGCGCGGGAGAAGGGCGATCGTGATGATGGATTCCGATGATCAAGCGGAAGGGGGGGGGATGGTCGGAATCAGCGAAAGTTGGCGACGGCAAAAATTGGGGGAAAATCAAAATCGACGAAAAGGAAAGGGAAATAGGTCTACCTAGGTGGTCGAGTCGACTGTGGGCGAGCTGGGGCAGCTCTGGGTCCTTGCCTCGAGGACCGTCGTCGTCCGAGGCTCTGGCTCCTGCTCTGGGTGGAGCACGGCGGAGCGAACTTCGCCGGATCGATGTCTCCTCACTCCCTCGCTGCAACACCCTTTGGGGCGAGCTGTCACTCTCGGCAAGACAGTGGAGGTCACTGGTTGGGGAGCAAATGAGCCAAAGATGCGCAATAGGGTGGCGGAGCTCAACCATTATACGGTGGCAGGTCCGGGAAGATTCGAGCGGGTAGGGCAGTGTGAAGCGCGGATCCCGAAGCGGGCACCCCGGCGAGGGTGCCGGATCTGTCACGGTCAAGATGGACCCGGGGTTTAGATGGGAGGAGATCGGGTTTGGATGCGAAAATAGGGAGAAATCGGGTCGGGCATCCAAAACCCGTGGGAGGTGGTCCTGGGGGGGAAGTTGACCCGGCGGTCAACAACCCCCGTGGACCAATGGGAACAGTCCACGTGGAAAATACTTAGAAAATCAATAAAAAATGGTAAATGGCCTATTTATTAAAAACTCAAAACATGAAATATTTTTGTTTTAATTTTTTCTATTTTTAGTGATTTTTAATTAATTTTTCAAAGTAAAAATAAGGTACTTACAATATAGTACTATACATAGATATATATACAATATAGGATTTTGATTTTTGATTTTTAATTTGTTATTTTTATACATTTTTATTCCCATTTTATATTTTATTTATTTATATCATAAAATAAGGAATAAAAAGATATTTTTATTTTTTTTATTATTTATATACATAGGTGAAATAAATATAGATATATACATCTATGTACATGGTGTATTTACAATGTATTTTTGGGTTTTTAATTTTGTTATTTTATTTTGTTTTTTTAATGGTTTTTATTTTATTTATTCACACCATAAAATATATAATATTTACAAATTTTATGGAATTTAATTTTATTTATTTATAAGGTGAAATAAATATAGGTAGATGAGCTATGTACATGATGAATATGCACAAGGTGAGGGTTTTTGTTTTCTTTTTATTTTTCCATTTTTATTTTGATTTTTATATTTATAAATATATACAAGTATTTACAAACCCATTTTAGTCTCTTTTTGGAGGAAAATATTTTTATTATATTTAAAAATATATTTACACACATGAGCCCCTATCTCCCTCTACTTTGGCTTTTATGCGGTCAGGCCTATGCTGAGCCCTCCCTTGGGTTAGGTTGCTCAATATTTATTCTAAATATTTCCCTATTTTTATTTTTGATCTTTATTCTTTTATTTTTGCACAAAAACATGCTAATTATTACTTTTTACACCATGCATGCTTTTGGTAATTATTTGTATTTACAAATATATACATGCATTTGCAAAGGTTTTTGTAGCTAAAATATAAGAATAAAGAGTGATGAATAAGTATTCATCAGATGTATTGGGAGAATTGAAGATCTCGATTCAGCTACGGAGAGGTCGAATAGGTTTCTCACGATAGAGGAGATCCAGCTAGAGATGTATCATGTCTCAGGCTCCAGGTGATCGAATTTGAAGCCCCTATCACTGTCAATGACTCTTAGATGGTTTCGAGCTTGAATAATTGGAAATAGAGATAGATCAAACCGAAGAGGAGGACTTGAAGGAGCTTAAAGAGATGATGGGAGCAGTGAAATTCAAAAATGGAGATTGCACGAACCAAGGTTAGATCTGGGCGAAAAATACAAGGGCATGGATCAAGATCCAAAGGACTCCAATTGGGTGAATAAATCCTATCGGATAGAGGTCCGATTTGATCGCGGAAAATTTGAGAAGAGATGGGTCCATGCAGCTGGAAGCGATTCTTAAAGGGGAAAGAGGAGTTGACCCAGGTCAACGAATCCGGGTCCAACCAATCAGAAGCCAATCCGAATAGGGTCAAATACAAAACGACAAAAAAGAATAAAATAAATAGAAATAATTAGGAAATAAATAGAAAATGGTTTCAAATTTAAAAATTTTCAAAACAAAATTGTTTATAAATTAATAAACTATTTGTTAGTGATTTTTAATAAATTAAATAAATTAATTTATTTGTTTAAATTAATTAAATGCATGTGTTTATAGGTATAAAATACCTAAATACATAATTTTAATTATATATTTATAAATATATACACTATTTTATATTTTATTTATTTACAGAATAATTAAAGGAGTTTAAATAAATTTTTTATTTTTATGAATTTAATGGAATAAAATAAATACATATATGTACAATATAGGTCCATTATACATATCCTGTAAATTCAATTATTTATTTTTGATTATTTTTAGTCTTGTTATTTTTATTTCTATTTCATATAAATAATATAAAATATGTAAGAATAAATAAATTAGATAAATATGTACACTATACACACATAGATACAATAATACTCCAAAAAATTGACTTTCACATCTAAAATTCAAATTTAATGAAATTATTCATTTAAAGCTTATACTATTTTGAACACATTGAAAGTGAGTTTAATTCATTTTGACTTTATGTGTAGTAGATATTGATTTTTCAATTCTAGCTTTGCAGCTTTTCATAGTGTTGTCCCTTTTATTTTGTACATAGATTATTATTTTTTTAATAATTTTATTATTTAAAATGAATTTTTATATACAAGTTTTAAGAAAAAATATTTTTCTGAGATTGAATTAATGATAAATAAAATAGTACAAAATATGTGCATAATGAATAGTGATGAATATAAACAATATGAATATATTTTCTAAGATTTTTATAAATTAAGGACCTTATCTCCCCTAATTTATTCCTTATCGACTAGGTCAACACTTAACATGGTTTTGGAGTTTCATATCAGTCTGTATTATTATATATATAGCCTTCTTTATTTCTTTTTCTTTTCGTCTTTATTCTTTTATTTTGGTATAACTAAGTGCTAAATAAACCATATTAAGAAATGAGGAATGATTGTTAATTAATGAGAATTATTATTTACATGTGTTTTACCAAGGATTTTAAGTCAAAAGGAAAGAATAAAGATGATGAATTGGTGATTCATCATTCTCCTATACTTTTACCTTTGTTAGTCCCTTAGCAAACACTTATTCTAAGAATAAGTGAAAGACAAAAACAAGAAAAGAAAAAGAACTTAGAACAATTTTGATTTTTAAACTATTTTTCATAAAATCAAAGTATGGAGCTCGATTAGAACTTTCAATTATTAATTTGTTGAAACCTTATTGGAAATAACATTTAAGACTAAACAACCCTTAAGTTCCACTAGCCTATGTTCAGTTCGCCTCAACAGTCAGGTTTGAACAAGTTTTCATATGCAAACTTTGATGACTATGAATCTTACTTGTACGGTGAATGTGAATTACAGCTCCCCACATCTGAAATGGCAAAGGACAGTCTTTTCTAGCAAGGTGACCCTAATCCCCCACTCTAGCTACTATTTCCTCGAGGAACGGGGCATTCCCTTCTAAGTTCAAGTTCAACCGGCCAAGAAGAGGAGGTAGAGCGGAGAATGGATTGTGACCAATGTAGCCATATATCCTTTGGAGCTTGGACAGTGTAGACAAGTCTCCAGCTACAGGTTTCCATGCAAACTTTGACTTTGAAATATATGCATCGCTTATTGATATTTTTCTCCGACAGGAATGATTTTTTATTTACTTTTTGCCCCTCTAACTTTTTTGGAGACTTTATTTTATATACATCATTGCAGCATTTACATAAAGAGTTTTTCCTCTTGGACCAGTAGACTATCCCTCTTTTGAAGCTTTATTGCAACCCACATCATCTCGCCTTTAGACATCGACGCCACTGGACTAGGTTGGGGAGCAGTGGCCTCCAATTAGGGTTACGTATATTTCCATTCACGTGCATCTCAAGTTAATAGATTCTGCCCCTCACCACCTCATCTGTGTTGAGCTATGTGTAAAGTGCTTGCTCAAGTTAGGCCACTGTCTAAAAGAATCATAGGTGTACCATGAAATATTCTACTTAGACCAATCAAGATGACATGTGAGCATAGTCTTATGGACTCAAATATTAAAGTCGCTTGACATGAAAAGCCTCAACTCCAGTTCCTATAAGGTTCCTCTGTGGGTTAAGGTCTTAACCGAGCTCCATTCTTCAGACTTTATTCCAGACTAGTTTAATTATCAACATCATTCCAAAAAATGCTAATGCAAATGCAAAAAAAATATTGAAGTGTATTTTCTGTTCTAAACTTTTTTGTGGGTTTTAATGAATTTGCAAACTTTTATAAGTTTTAAACTTTTTCAGTTTATAGGTATTTTTGAAAGAGTTAGAGAAGTAAATGTATTTTACAAGTATCAATAAAAGATTATGCACATATTCACAAAGGATTTTGTATAAATTTATATATAAGAATTATATAACCTTTTATAGAATATTTTATTTTCAAAAGAAGTTAATTACAAACTTTATATACAAATTTATAGAAGGATTTTATTTGCAAGTTTTAAATTCGACTTTTATGAAATTTTCTTTATAAAAGAATTTGTATACATAATTAACAAATAATTATGGATTTCATGTACATGGATTTTATAAAAAAGTTTATACACATGTTCTACACAACATAATTTATATAAATTTTGGAAAATAATTTTACAAATAAGTTTCTAAAAGAATTTTACAAATAATTTTACAAAAACCTTTTCAAAATAACTTCCAAAATTTTACAAAAGTTTTACAAACCTTCTTATAGAGATTTACAAAATCTTCATAGATATTATACAAATCAATTTAGAAAACATTTTATTTTCAAACATTTTAAAAATAGTTTACACAAAATGATTTTATGAGGAATTTTCAACCAAAATGATTTCACACATATTTTTCAATATTTTTTACAAAATGATTTTACAAAGTTTTTGTAACATATTTTACAAAAGAATTTACAAAATATATAAAAAACAATTTTTCAAAAGAAGAACTTTTACAAACATTTTACAGAATATTTTTATTCTGATTTTATAAATATGAGTTATATTATTAAAAATACAATAAAGTATGAGTTATGGCTTCTAAAGTATATATAAAATATATACGACACCTCCCTATACTTAGCTCAAACTATGAACTCATAGTTACCAAAAAGCGACAAAGGAAGACATAAGTCATGATGGGTATAGAAAAGTAAAAAGATTCCTATACTACTACAACTCGAAGAAAGAATGAAATGAATAGAAGTTGGTCATCCCTCTTTACTTAGGATCAAATAATCCTAAGTATAGAAGATTGTACAAATGGGATAAACGAGGAAGAAAATGTACAAACTCAACAACTCAGCTTGCCCCTCCATACTTAGGGTAAAAGATCCCTAGAAGAGAATATTAACAATTGAGGGACAAGCGAGAGAACAAAAGAAAATAAACAAGATACCCCCACCATATACTTAGGGTAAGATCTGCCTAAGTATAAGCAACAAAAAATAAGGGTAATAAAAGAAAATGAAAATAGAACAACTCAGTGTATACACCTCCTTATACTTATGATGAATTTTATCCTAAGTATAACAAAATCCTAAGCGAGACCTAGGGTGTAAAACAAAAAACGAAAGAAAGAAAAATTAAAATAGAACATGTATGTACAAAGGGAAGGAAGAGAGTAACTCAGGTATGAGATGCAGAATATGAACAACAAAGAACGCATCTCATACAAAAAGAACATGGGCAGCCTCAACGGTCAACGGCTCATGATCAAGAAAAGATTTCAGATGCTGACCATTAATTCGAACGGTGGACTTAGAAGACAACTCAGAAAATATCAATGTTATCGTTGTCATACACCTTTCTGACTAGAAATGGGCATTTCCCCTTGCTCTGTAATTTCCCTGAAAATAATTTGAGTCTTGCATCGAATAGACATACTTTCTGACTCGGCCCAAACTGCTTATGGCTGATGTGTGAGTCAAACCATTCTTTCACTCTGTCCTTGTAATGTAGGCCACTCGAGAAGCTTCATCTTGTAATTTTTCTAGGGCTACCATCTTTGCTTTCCTCTAATCTCCTATGCTTTCTGGATCTAAGAAAATCTTTGTTACTTCCTACCATGACTTGTGCTTGATCTCAACAGATAAGTGGCATGGCTTGCCATAAACAAGTCGAAAGGGATATGTAGCTAGAGGAATCTTGAAGGAGGTCCTATAAGTCCAAAGAGCCAAGTCCAAAAGCTGAGACCAATCCTTTCAGTCAAGGAAGACAACCTTCTATAGAATCATCTTGATCTCCCAATTTGAAACCTTAGCAAGACCATTAGTCTATGGATGGTACGAAGTAGCCACCCTACGGTCTATACCGAACTCATTAGTAAGAACCTTTTCATTGATGAAATGACTATTCCCGTCTGATATCAGAACTTGAGGAATCTTGAACTGTGAAATGATATGCTACATTAGGAACTTGTAAACTGTATTTGTATCAACGACTCGAGTAGGAATAGCCTCAACCCAAGGACTAACATAATCCACAGCCAACAGAATGTACTCAAATCCCTGGATGAGCCCATAAAATCAATGTCTCGTGCATCAAAAACCTCACAGAAGTGAATGGGTTTCATCGGCATCATTCTCTATCTACACAAGTGTCCATCCTCTGATAGTCAATACAATGCTTCACGAATGTGTCGGCATCCTTGAACAGAGTAGGCAACCAAAGACTTGATTGAAGCACTTTCTGCACCGTCCTCCCAAAATAATGTCTTCTAGACTCCAACTTATGGCAATACATGAGGCCACTTTGATGTTCCTCCTGAGGAATACACCTACGCTAGACATTATCTCCTTATTCACGATAAAGGGTGGGATCCCCCCAATGGTACGACTCGGCTTTCATGAGAAAAATCTCAAGTCGTTGCCTGGTCCAACCTTGTGGAACTTTTAAGAAATGAGATAGTTCACAATATCAGTATTGTATGGAAGTGAGGTGACCACAAGTATCACCTCATTTGAAGAAGTCTCAGTGATGGGTGTTGTGAACTCAAAAGTCTAAGGATGCTCGATTCTGGAAAGATGACCTACCACAACATTCTTGACTCAAGATTTGTCTTTAATCTCAATGTCAAACTTCTGAAGTAAAAGGATCCATCTTGTAAGATGTGCTTGGTATCCTTCTTATCCATTAGGTGCCTGATGGCGGTGTGGTCAGCAAAGATAAACACCTTGAATCCTAAGATGTAGGACCTCAACTTGTTCAAAGTAAAGACAATGGCTAACATTTTTTTCTCCGTAATAATGTAATTCTGTTGAGCAGAATCCAAAGTTGTGCTCGTGTAGTGAATGACGTACGGAAGGTCATCCCTCCTTTGTCCTTAAACAACCTCAACGGTAAAATCGGAGACATCTATCATGATCTCGAATGGGAGGGACCAATTGGGTGGTTGAAGGACAAGTGCATGTACAACCATGGTCTTGAGAATCTGGAATGATGAAATACACTTATCACTTACAAGGAACTCAGTGTCTTTTGTAAGAAGATATTGCGAGAGAGAAATGTAATCTTTCCAAACCCGTAGTCGATGACTGTCTCGGTAGTTCGAAGGAACGGTCGACCAAGAATGGTGGGAGTCTAGAGTAACAGTGCAGGAGAGTTCATCTTTAGGACAACAAAGTCCACTGGAAAGTGCATATCCTGCACGGTCACGATAACATCCTCTAGTAAAACCCGGGGTCGCTTGATGGATCGATCAACGAACTGAAGGATCACTCGAGTAGGCTTAAGTGGTCCAAGCCTAAATTCTTAAAGCATTGAGAAGGGCATGATGTTTATAGAAGAGTCATTATCAAGCAAAGTCTTCTTAAAAGTTTGATAAAAAAATCTGACATCCGATTAAGGGTGCTCCCTTGTCTCTCTTTTTCTGTGGGAGATCATTGATAGCATTTATAGTGGCAATAGTTAGGATGTGTTTTTCTCCTCGGATGTGTCTGTTCTTGCAGCTCTGATGCTTGGAGGTACATACCGCTCTCAAACCTTTCTTCATAGCTGGCATGTATTCCATGACCTTCATTAATGGCATATTTAAAATAAGATTTTCAATAATCTCCAAAGCACCAGGATTTGACAATGCATTTTTTATTTTTTTCTATTTTTTTTGGAATTTTTCATTGCATCTAGAAAAGGAATATTCATATAAGGAAATGCATTATCCTTAATTACATCATTATATACAAGTGGATGGCCAGAAGGTGGGCTACCATGCAAAACAAGCAAAAATATATCAACATGAGTTGGATAGGCTTCACTGGTTGGCTCGGGAGTTGTTGTTGGTGCAGGCCCCTCTTCGGTTGGTCATGCTTGGCTTTCGATCTTATTATCTTTTTGAAGATTTTAATTTTGATGGTTTTTTGGTATTTTTTCTCTTGTTGGTGGTGTGATGAATCTCTGATATACCATTACTATATTCTCTAATTGTCCTCAGAGCATAATCACCCTAACACAAATCTTCATTAATTCTACATAATTAACAATAAATCATTCTCCTATAATGAACCCAAATTTGTGTCTATAATTAAACCTTTTTATTTTCTTTTTTCTTAATTTATTCCCTATTAAAAACTGCTTAAAATTAGATTAAATATTGTAGATATTTTTTTGGTATTAAAAAGACAAAAAATCTAAAACCAATAAAAATAGTGTTTTTATTCACTTAAAATACTTCCAAAAAAATTGTGTTGTTTATTTGAGCTCTTTTGACTTTTTGTACAACATGAAACTTGTAGATCTCCTCGAGATCTACAACTTTCATGTTTTGACTTATTGCTAATTTTACTTCCTTTTATTTTTTGTATTTTCTCATTATTTTCTCTTTTCTGAATAATGTGATTGGGCATGTGACGCTCTCTGAAGCCACCGCGTGACCCTTTGTCCTTGCATCACACACCACCCACTGCAACCCTTAGATCTCCTTCTACTGACTTCATCTCTACCGTCCATACATGCTCAATCTTCAACTATCTAATTTGCTCCTCTTGATGAGATCCATGCCATTCCTTCCTGGCTTAACCTCAGTCGCTTGATCGCACCTCATCCAGTGTGTTAGCAATGTGAGCCTGAGGCGAACCATTCCTACAATAAATGTTATTGTAATAAATGATTCATCAATAAAAGTTATTGATTTTGTTTCACTCCCTTTCTGATATTGAATGAATGAATGCACTATAAGGTCCCTCTGTACAGTAAGGGTTATGTACCATGGCCAACTTGATAATCATACAGCTGTTGATTCAATGATTGAATCATAGAGGCTGATGCTTGGATGAATATCTAAGGAGTTAGATAGAGGACTCATCAAGCATCATCAATGATTAACAAGTAGTGATCTCCAGTCTGAGTGGGAGATGGCAATCCCATCTCATTAGACTGATATCTGATCGACCTCTTGATGCAGGTCCTCTGCATAGGAATATTGATTCGGAGGTATCAGATTAGTTGAGTCAATGAGTTGACTTAACAAGATCGAGATAACCAAAGACCTATGATGAATACTGTCACATCACAGGCAAACATCCTCTGACCAGAGACAGATATATTACTATATGTCTGAGCATGTACGTTTGGCAGACCAATAGGTTGATGACCTAATCAAGGTCTATACACCGGCGAGCTGGTGTGCATGTAAGGGCATATGAGTAATATGATCTCTCAAAGGGATCATACAGGTTCACTTGTGAACCGGGAGACATGAGCTCACTCATGAGGTATTGGGATTGACCAAATTCCATGCATGGTCATCATGCTTTAGAAGCATGATATGAATTTGAAGGTAAGATATATGCTTTGTGAAAGCATATGATCTGTACCATATCCCAAGGACCAAGATTGAGAAACTTAATGATCAGACTATGAAGATGATAGTGTAAAAGTGATCTTTATCTTCATGATGATCATGAGTCTTCCAGTATGCAGGATGTGCAGGTATTGGGAATACCTGAAGGGTGATTTGATCATAAACGATTGTATAACCATGACGCTTCCATTCCGAGGGAGTGATGAAACAGGTCTGGATTTTAGTGACTCCTCTCATTAGAGAAGTGACCTAATCTTAGTCCATGTACTGGACATTGATCTGAATGAGATCCAGATGCAATGAGAAGATTAGGTTTACGGTCTTGATTTAATCAAGCATCTATGAGAGGTCCATGGGATCTGGATTTGAGATGTGATCTCAATATCCAAGTCACTATACGTGGAACAATACAATTGCCCTGTCCTTATCTCCAAGTATCTGAGGAGAAATAGCATTGTTCTTAAATGGTTTGAGAACAATTCCATGAGATCTAAGCAAAGAGAAGTTGATAATTAAATGTGATTTAATTATCATGATGTATGCGAAATTATCCAATATAATTAAATGTGGTTTAATTATTATGGATATGAATAATGTGGATAGTAATATCCAATTATTCCTAATATATTATAAATGTGATTTATAATGTATTAGAGAGAGTTAAATATAATTTATATTAGTAGATTAATTATTAATGTGTATTGGATACACATTGTCTAATTAATTGAAAATGTAAATTACATTTTGTTTTGG
Source organism: Ottelia alismoides (assembly GCA_037367405.1). Taxonomy (NCBI): domain Eukaryota; kingdom Viridiplantae; phylum Streptophyta; class Magnoliopsida; order Alismatales; family Hydrocharitaceae; genus Ottelia; species Ottelia alismoides. The sequence continues at coordinate 489,945 of JAZKJV010000514.1, read as the reverse complement.
GTTGTGAATGTGATTCACAATATTCCAATGTCAAGATTGCAATATTCCCAAAATTAATTGAGAATTTATTTTGGTGAATAAAATTGTTGGAAAATAAGTTGAGAGAAAAACAAGGAGATATGCAATCCCATGGGAATCCATGGGATTGCCCTCCCCATATGGGAAGAGGGGGGGCGGCACCAATTCCTTTATGGAATTGGTGGCCGTCCACTCCTCCCAATAGGGAAGGAGGCTCTCATTTGTTTTGTCTCTCCTTATTTAGTTGGTTTAATTTGGTATTAATATATATTTGATTTATCAAATGTATTTAATCAAAATTAAATCACATGTTTTTGGCTTTTACCAACAACAATCTTGACCATTGGATTGTCATAAGTCAATCCCAACCATTGATTTTATATGACACATGGATTGAGATCCATGGATCCCAAAACCCTATAAATAGAGAGGCACTCTTGGCTCTCTCTTGACACATGCTATTGTAGCAAATATCTCTCTCTCTTTCTCTCATACTCGACAGCCCTCTCTCCCTCTTCCTCTTGGTGGTCGTCCACCCTAGTGGAGGGAATCGTCGTCGCCTTCGCCTTCGTGCCACCGCTTCGACGCTCTGCGGTTCTCCGTCTACTTCAAGTGCTTCGCCCGCGAAGGAGACGTTCGATCTCGTGCGACGAGATCAGGAGCAACCGCGCTTGGATCAACTTCTTGGATTGCGAGGACACCGCGGTTCATCCCCGCGCTCGCAAGCGATCTCTCCGACGATCGGACTTGAGACAGGAGGTCTCTTCTCTTAGAGACTCGATCAACCACGCTTCAAGAGGTATTGCATTATACTTGTTGTGGTTATAGATGAAACGATCCGAGAATGGTTCTTGGATCATGTGGTTTCATCGAATAAAATTTTTTAAATTCCGCTGCACCGAACAACTAGTGCGACTAGTCGTTCTTCGTCGTATCCGATACGACGCTCACGCTTCCGTGATGCGCTTGAGGATCTCTCCATATCCTTCAAGTGGTATCAGAGCCTTAGGTCGACGGTTTCGAATAGTGATTCGTTAACCAAGGACGACTTGGGTTCGTTTAGGTCGCGAAAGTTTTCATCGCATTTGATTTCGCAGATCTGTTTAGTAAATAAATTCGGCACTGTTTAAATTGTTTAAACGCGAATTTTATACTTGGATTATGTTCCCAATTAAATAAGGAAACCATAGGATCTGAGTTTGCGTAAATCGGATTTCGTATGCTCGAGATATGGTCGTTTTAATGGACATGTATACACTGTTGCGGGAACTGTGAATCTGAACGTGATTAAAATGTTAATTACTGTTTAGACTTGCCTCGAAATGCGTGAAACACTACTTAGGTTCTGTCCTAAATCAAATTAGCAAACTTTAGAAATTAACTTTGCTTAATTTGGATTTAATATGATTGAGATATGCCAATTTTAGTAAGTAGGGGTCACTGCTGAAATTGCTTTCCTAATCTAGAACCAAGTGATTGTCAATTAGAGAAATTAATTGTTAATTTCGTGAAATAATCTTGAAAAATATTTGTGAAATATTAAAACATGATTATTTGCCTAATTGACTTGGCCCCAACCAATTAGATGATTAGATTTGATCTAAACCTTAATTGGAATTACAATCATCAAACTTCTTGCTTGAATAGGGCTTGGGAATTTGCCTAGCAAATTTCCTTAAAATCAAAATTGTTTTGATTACTATATGGTATAATTTCGGTTAAAGAACCGATGATCATCTCAAGTACAAAATAATCAATTTGGCATTATCCTTTCCCGAGGTGGATATGGTGTCTAGTCGGGGATCGCTGGGTCAGCGGGTTGCAACGTATGTGGTCCGCCCCACTCCCGTCGGTACTGGCCATGACAGCGGGTAGGGCCGGGATAATGTCCGAGGGATTATGATGTATTTTTCTAATTATTAAAATTCGAATTAATACGTACTTTGAGAATAATATCATATATGCATATTCAAGCATAAAATTAAGTTTGATTGATTAAATTGGATTGATAATTAATTTAATATGATTAAGTTAATTATATCCAATTAAGAATACTCTAATATGATTAGAGTTAATAATTCCCTTGGAAGAATTAATTATATGAATGTGATTCATAGTAATTAATTGAATTTGAATAAGAGGTGGAGGATCACATAAGTGACATCCATGGTCTCCCGTCAAGGCGAAGGGTTTCCGTCGCCAGGGATTGTATATAGGAGACGCCTGTACGTAGTGACAGCTCCTATATACAAGCGCATCTGGATCGGACTCTTTGCTTCTCGAAAGAGTAAGGTCGTATGCGTAGTGACCCCAATATCGGATCCTCATATTATTGGGGCGATATTGGATTGCGTATAGCGAGTTCTAATCCTGTTGACGGTTGGTTCAATTAATGACAGGTCAACATCACCTTAGGGGTGGTGGGCCTGGGTATTAAAGACCGAATTGGGAATGCAAGTTGGACTTGCAAGGCGGAATGTGTTCCCGCTTCTCTTTATTGGAGTTACAGTTTCTCATATTATTGGGATGTAACAAAGATAAAGAGGAGATCCCAGTTCTTGCTTGAGATATATCGGTAAGTATATCTCCTACTTTGAAAGTGATTAAGGGAATAAACTTTCATGGTTGACATAGCAAAACTAATTTGATTTAAAATGCCTTAATCAAATAAAATTAAATTGAATATATGATTATATGTTCTAATATAGTGCATTCTCAATTTCAGAAAATGAAGGCCATGAACCCACTGAACAGGCTTCTGGAGGTCAACCAATTGACCGGACCAAATTACTCGGATTGGATCCGTAATTTGGAGCTTGTGCTTTCGGCAGAGCGCATCAGTTATGTGCTCCATGAAAACAAACTTGAAAACCCTAAATCTAAGGAAGACAAAGCATATAATGACAAGTATGATGAAGATCATGTCTTGGCTAGATGCTATATCTTGGGTTCTCTCTCCAATGTTCTTCAGAAGCAACATGTGGAGATGAGTACTTGCCAGGATATCATGCAGAATCTAAAGGATATGTTTGGTGACATTAACCGCACCCAGCGGTACAATGTTATGAAAGATCTTCTTCGCTGCAAGATGCAGGAAGGGGCCTCGGTCTGCGATCATGTACTCAAAATGTTTGGGTACTTGTCAGAGCTTGAGACTCTGGGGGCGACGATGGATGCAGACATGCAATCTGATTTCATTCTGCTGTCATTGCCCAAATCTTTCAATAACTTTGTAGTGTCATTCCACATGAATAAGCTGGAACTGACAAATGCTGGGCTTCTTGCTGCATTAAAGTCTGCAGAAGACGTAATGAAGAAAGATGGTCCCTCTGGCACTGCAATGGTTGCACAGGTCAAAGGGAAGCGCGGTCGGAAGCAAGGTTCTCGGAAGGGCCCGGCCCAGAAGAGAAAGAAGAAGGGACAAAGTGTTGCCTCGTCTTCCAATGCATCCACTTTAATGGCGTCGAAGAAAACCGACGTCTGTCACCATTGCAAGAAGCCGGGGCACTGGAGGCGTAATTGCCCGGATTACCTGAAGTCGGTCGACAAAGGTAAAGCCCCAGCAAGTATGAAATCTACATTCATCATTGAAACCAGCTTTCTCGTTGGACGAGAAGGAAGTTGGGTAGTTGATTCTGGTGCTTCTGTTCATGTATGCAATTTGTTGCATTTGTTTCAGGAAACTAGACAGCTTGAAGAAGGGGAGATAGTCATCCAGATGGGATCTGATGCAAGTGTTGCAGCAGTCACCGTCGAGACCTGCAGACTATCATTATCTAGTGGTAGAGTCCTAGTACTTAAAGAGTGTCTTTATGTACCTGAAGTCAGAAGGAATCTAATATCTGTATCTAAGTTAGTTAGAAGTGGGTATTCATTCTTGTTCTGTAATAAATTAGTCATAAACCGTTATGATAAATATATTGCAGATGGCATTTTGACTTCTGGAGGACTCTATGAATTGTGCATTGATAAATGTGTTATGAATGTTACAAGCACTAATAAAAACCCTAAAAGATCCAGGGAGAATGAAAATCTCTCAAATGAGATTTGGCATCAAAGGCTTGGTCATTTGTCTGTTGATAAGATCAATAGATTAATTAAGGATGGACCTTTAGACTTTCTACAGGTTCAACCTTTGCCTACTTGCAAGAATTGCATTCAAGGAAAAATGACCAGGATGCCTTTTCGTAACAAGGTTACAAGATGTGAAGGTATTATTGACCTAATACATACTGATGTATGCGGTCCCTTCAGTACCGCGACCCGAAATGGATATTGATATTATGACGTTTATTGATGACCATTCGCGATACAGGTTTATCTTCCTATTACGTCATAAATCTGAAACCTTTGAAAAGTTCAAAGAATTCAAGGCTTTGGTTGAGAACCAAACCGATAGGAAGATTAAACGAATTCGATCTGATCGAGGTGGCGAGTACCTATCAGATGAATTTAAGGAATACCTTAAAGAGAATGGAATTATTTCCAATCTCACTCCTCCTGGAACTCCCCAACTTAATGGTGTTGCTGAAAGACGCAACAGAACCATCATGGATATGGTTCGTTCAATGATGAGTAAAGCACATTTACCACTTAGTTTCTGGGGATATGCAGTAGAGACTGCAATATATATCCTGAATAAGATTCCTAGCAAATCTGTACCTAAGACTCCTCATGAGCTCTGGTATGGAACCAAACCTAGTGTTAATCACTTGAGGGTTTGGGGATGCTTGGTCCATGCAAAGAATGTGGATGCAAGCAAGCTAGAATCTCGCTCTCGTGAGTGTTACTTCATAGGGTATGTTAGAGATGGTATTGGATACCAACTCTATGACCCTGAGACTCAGAAGGTTTTTGTTTCTAGAGATGTGAAATTTCTGGAGAATGATTTCCTTAAGGGTCAAGATAAATATGAAGTAAAGGAACTCATTGAATCTCCTGAGGATTCTGAGCTTCCTGAATCAGAAACTGAAGAAGTAAATAAAGATGATACACCCATACCTCTTCGAAGGAGTTCGAGGGTGGTTGCACCACCTGAAAGGTATGGATTCCATGTGTCAGGTGAAACTGATTGTGATCCTACTTCATTTGATGAGGCACTCGCGGATCATGACATGGATAGATGGATGCTAGCAATGAAGTCGGAAATTGACTCCATGCATAAGAATGGTGTATGGACCCTAGAGGATCCACCTAAAGGGGTAAAACCCATTGGGTGCAAATGGATCTTCAAGAGAAAGAGGGGACCTGATGGGAAAGTAGAGACTTTCAAGGCACGGCTCGTAGCCAAGGGCTACACACAGAGAGAAGGCATCGATTATGATGAGACATTCTCTCCTGTGGCTATGCTTAAATCCATCAGGGCGCTGCTAGCTATAGCTGCATATCTTGACTACGACATCTGGCAGATGGACGTCAAGACGGCTTTCCTCAATGGATACCTCGAGGAGGATATCTACATGGAGCAGCCCCAGGGCTTCATGACTGAGGATGGCAAAGTATGCAAGCTGAAGAAATCCATCTATGGGCTCAAGCAAGCTTCTCGTAGTTGGAACATCAGATTTGACGAAACCATAAAGAGTTATGATTTTGTGCAGAATCCTGATGAACCTTGTGTGTACAAGAAGCTTAGTGGGAGCGCCATTGTGTTCATCGTGCTTTATGTAGATGACATCCTTATCATTGGGAATGATACAGGGATGATGACCAGTGTGAAGATTTGGCTGTCCCATACCTTTGAGATGAAAGATCTTGGAGAAGCCTCTTACATCTTGGGTCTGAAGCTGTTCAGAAACCGAGAGAAGAGGATATTGGGATTGTCACAACAAGGATACATTAAGAAGATTCTTGAACGATTCCGTATGGATAGTTCCAAGAAAGGATTCCTACCCTTAAGACATGGTATCCACCTGTCTAAAGGAATGGCTCCTCAAACTGTTGAGGAAAAGAAGGCCATGGCTGGATGTCCTTATGCATCAGCCGTAGGAAGCTTAATGTATGCCATGATGTGTACCAGACCAGATATCTGCCATGCAGTGGGAGTGGTAAGTCGTTACCAATCCTGCTATGGAGAACAACATTGGAATGCAGTAAAGAACATATTCAAATATCTTAGACGGACGCAAGATTACATCTTGGTCTATGGAGATGGTGATCTCCAAGTCTTGGGATATACAGATTCTGACTTCCAATCAGATATTGATGATCGAAAGTCGACATCAGGGTTTGTGTTCCTGTTGAACGGTGGTGCTGTGAGCTGGAGAAGCAAGAAGCAGGACACTACGGCAGATTCAACAACAGAAGCCGAATACATTGCCGCATCGGATGCTGCAAAGGAGGCGGTATGGTTGCGCAAGTTCATCCAGGAGCTTGGCGTAGTTTCCTCTGATACTCCCATCCCGCTACTCTGTGATAACACGGGAGCCATTGCCCAGGCGAAGGAACCCAGATGGCATCAGAAGAGCAAGCACGTAGAAAGGAAATACCACATCATTCGGGAGATTCAAAAGCATGGTGACATCATCATCACCAAGGTGGCCTCCGCCGACAACATTGCTGATCCTCTTACCAAACCTTTGACACAGAAGGTTTTTGACCAGCATGTAATGAGTATGGGTTTAAGGCTTGTTCCTGAATGGTTCTGAGGGCTAGTGGGAGATTGTTAGCAATGTGAGCCCGAGGCGAACCATTCCTACAATAAATGTTATTGTAATAAATGATTCATCAATAAAAGTTATTGATTTTGTTTCACTCCCTTTCTGATATTGAATGAATGAATGCACTATAAGGTCCCTCTGTACAGTAAGGGTTATGTACCGTGGCCAACTTGATAATCATACAGCTGTTGATTCAATGATTGAATCATAGAGGCTGATGCTTGGATGAATATCTAAGGAGTTAGATAGAGGACTCATCAAGCATCATCAATGATTAACAAGTAGTGATCTCCAGTCTGAGTGGGAGATGGCAATCCCATCTCATTAGACTGATATCTGATCGACCTCTTGATGCAGGTCCTCTGCATAGGAATATTGATTCGGAGGTATCAGATTAGTTGAGTCAATGAGTTGACTTAATGAGATCGAGATAACCAAAGACCTATGATGAATACTGTCACATCACAGGCAAACATCCTCTGACCAGAGACAGATATATTACTATATGTCTGAGCATGTACGTTTGGCAGACAAATAGGTTGATGACCTAATCAAGGTCTATACACTGGCGAGCTGGTGTGCATGTAAGGGCATATGAGTAATATGATCTCTCAAAGGGATCATACAGGTTCACTTGTGAACCGGGAGACATGAGCTCACTCATGAGGTATTGGGATTGACCAAATTCCATGCATGGTCATCATGCTTTAGAAGCATGATATGAATTTGAAGGTAAGATATATGCTTTGTGAAAGCATATGATCTGTACCATATCCCAAGGACCAAGATTGAGAAACTTAATGATCAGACTATGAAGATGACAGTGTAAAAGTGATCTTTATCTTCATGATGATCATGAGTCTTCCAGTATGCAGGATGTGCAGGTATTGGGAATACCTGAAGGGTGATTTGATCATAAACGATTGTATAACCATGACGCTTCCATTCCGAGGGAGTGATGAAACAGGTCTGGATTTTAGTGACTCCTCTCATTAGAGAAGTGACCTAATCTTAGTCCATGTACTGGACATTGATCTGAATGAGATTCGGATGCAATGAGAAGATTAGGTTTACGGTCTTGATTTAATCAAGTATCTATGAGAGGTCCATGGGATCTGGATTTGAGATGTGATCTCAATATCCAAGTCACTATACGTGGAACAATACAATCTCCCTGTCCTTATCTCCAAGTATCTGAGGAGAAATAGCATTGTTCTTAAATGGTTTGAGAACAATTCCATGAGATCTAAGCAAAGAGAAGTTGATAATTAAATGTGATTTAATTATCATGATGTATGAGAAATTATCCAATATAATTAAATGTGGTTTAGATATTATGGATATGAATAATGTGGATAGTAATATCCAATTATTCCTAATATATTATAAATGTGATTTATAATGTATTAGAGAGAGTTAAATATAATTTATATTAGTAGATTAATTATTAATGTGTATTGGATACACATTGTCTAATTAATTGAAAATGTAAATTACATTTTGTTTTGGGTTGTGAATGTGATTCACAATATTCCAATGTCAAGATTGCAATATTCCCAAAATTAATTGAGAATTATTTTTGGTGAATAAAATTGTTGGAAAATAAGTTGAGAGAAAAACAAGGAGATATGCAATCCCATGGGAATCCATGGGATTGCCCTCCCCATATGGGAAGAGGGGGGCGGCACCAATTCCTTTATGGAATTGGTGGCCGTCCACTCCTCCCAATAGGGAAGGAGGCTCTCATTTGTTTTGTCTCTCCTTATTTAGTTGGTTTAATTTGGTATTAATATATATTTGATTTATCAAATGTATTTAATCAAAATTAAATCACATGTTGTTGGCTTTTACCAACAACAATCTTGACCATTGGATTGTCATAAGTCAATCCCAACCATTGATTTTATATGACACATGGATTGAGATCCATGGATCCCAAAACCCTATAAATAGAGAGGCACTCTTGGCTCTCTCTTGACACATGCTATTGTAGCAAATCTCTCTCTCTCTTTCTCTCATACTCGACAGCCCTCTCTCCCTCTTCCTCCTGGTGGTCGTCCACCCTAGTGGAGGGAATCGTCGTCGCCTTCGCCTTCGTGCCACCGCTTCGACGCTCTGCGGTTCTCCGTCTACTTCAAGTGCTTCGCCCGCGAAGGAGACGTTCGATCTCGTGCGACGAGATCAGGAGCAACCGCGCTTGGATCAACTTCTTGGATTGCGAGGACACCGCGGTTCATCCCCGCGCTCGCAAGCGATCTCTCCGACGATCGGACTTGAGACAGGAGGTCTCTTCTCTTAGAGACTCGATCAACCATGCTTCAAGAGGTATTGCATTATACTTGCTGTGGTTATAGATGAAACGATCCGAGAATGGTTCTTGGATCATGTGGTTTCATCGAATAAAATTTTTTAAATTCCGCTGCACCGAACAACTAGTGCGACTAGTCGTTCTTCGTCGTATCCGATACGACGCTCACGCTTCCGTGATGCGCTTGAGGATCTCTCCATATCCTTCACAGTGGTCTTGCTTCCTCCATGTCACCTATTACTTTCCCCACCCTTGGATCCAGTCCCTTTGCTCCATATTGATCACTCCTTCACATCACACTCTTCACCATCAGATCACCTCCCCATCCGCACATTCATACCACTTCTTACCTCTTTCATCTCTCCCGTTAGATCACTTCGCACCTAATGGCTCTGATCCTTCCACGCCACCCACTCCTTCCTAGATGTGGGATGAATCCCCCTTCTTCATCTCAACCGTCGCCTTGCACCACTCCCCTAACCTTTGGATCGGATCAATTGATATTATCTCAACCCCTCATGTGTGCCTCATCTTCAGCCCTTGGATCAGCTGATCCAACGGTTGAGGTCGCGTTTTCTACCTCTAGCTTTGTCCCCTCCCCCATGAAATTCATGTCGCGACCTGCTCCCCCTTCCTATTTTGGCCACCACCTCGGCCTCTCACTCAGTAATATAATGCCTCTTACACATAGCCCTAAGGCTCGTAATCCTCACCACCATCAATGCCATCAACTCACGTCCCCCTCCGCTCCATCCTACCATTACAAGCCATCCCCTCCCTTACCTAAAACGTCCGGATCTCCACCGTCTTAAATAGCAATCCTACGCCCCCATATCACCTCTTCCACCACTTCAAGGGCATTGGAACAACTTCTCTTGCCTCTCCGGTGACAGCAGAGGGGCGAATTAATGAGGCAAAGATGACCTCAGCCCATGTGTCGACCCTCAGCATTTACGACCGAGTCACGATGTCACTGCCACCATTGAGAAACAGGGCATGGTTGCCCTCGACGTGCGACGACCCGAGCTGGCCACCATCACTCAACGCAAGACCCTCCTCCACCAGGTTACCTTCTCCGATCAGGTACGTCCCCTTCTGCTCTTTATTTCATTTTTCATCCTTTTATGCAGACACACACACACCAACCTCTGTCTCACTCACGCTCACCCCACCTTCACTACACATCCCCCATCCTCACCGATCGATCTGTTCACCACATCTCTTCCTTTGCAACCATCTCTGCTCTAGGACATCTCCTCCACCAGAGGCAGAGGAGATCACGCTCTAGGCTCCGCCTTCTCCACCCTCAGCCTACCATCCACACCCATTATGCTTCGGATATACACAATTAACCCTTTGTAGGTCTAGTCCATCAATGATTGGAGCCTCCTTTCTCGCTCTTGTCTAGAGCCTTCCCGCTAGTGAGCATGTGTTTCCCAGACTTTTCAAGCCTCCCCGCATCACCTCCCTCCGATCAGCAGCCTCGCTAGACCTCCAACGAGCTTCCCTGACCCTTCATGTATCTGCCTAAGGTCGGAGGAGTTCCAAGGGGCTCGCTAGCGCCCCTCCTTCGTCGTCGTGCCTGAAGATGACAAGGCGAAGCTGAATGCTACAAGTGTCGTCCAATCATCCTGATCGAACGACCTCCATTTTACGCTAACATTGGTTCTGCTCCAGGAGGCTCGGTGGTACCAGAACAAGGAATGAAGCATCGAGACACAAGACATGTCCCAAACCTGCAGCCGATCCAAGCCCGCCTCCCTATCCTAGCCCACGTGCATGTAGAGCGCTTGCGGACTGGGAAAATTGTACTCATGCCTCTCGCTTTTTCAATAACTGCAGACATGTACAGGTCATGCGCTCTATATGCAAAATCAAGGGAAAATTGCATAGGAGTCCAACCATTTTTATGATATTACATATATACCCACGTATATGGTTAAATTGCATGAAAGCCCCTTCGACTTTCTTTTATTATAGAAATGCCCCTCTAAGGACCATTTTGCAATATTTCTTCAATTTATTTTGCATATTTCTTCTGCATTTATGCCCATGGACTAAAATGCTGATATCTTGAGCATACGAGCTTTGATTTAGTTGATTTCAGTCTCATTTTAATGCATGCTTCACGATCTACGGTATGACATTATTTATTTAGAGTTGGACTCTTAATTAAACATACTAATTTGTGAAATATATTGTGTTAAATGATCGTTATTTCTTCATGCCATTAATTCATTTTAATACACTATTTATCCCTAAAATTAATCTATCTTTTATTGCTCAATGATTGAATTATTTTTAGGAATATTTATATGTGTATCCTCATATCATCTTGTATCATTTCTATGTTATATAAAATCAACTAAAAATTATGTGGTTCTCATAATTGCATCGTATTCTCATTAAATCTTGCGTCGCATTTATTTTGCATGCAATAAAATAAAATAAAAAATGCATGCTCATTCTGTATGTATCATGTCCTTGCATCATGCATTTTCGCCTGCATTTTTTTGCATTATTTTGTGATATGAATTTTTTGATGTGCATATGAAGACCTATATCAATGAATTTAATCGCCCTTATTTAATCGATAATTTTTTATAAATAGACGAGAAGGCTAGTGTCCCTCTGTTCGACCTTGGTACACTTACCAAGTTAAATTCTCCACATATTCAAAAGTGTTGATCTGCATGGTTCATTTTCACCACATGTACTACGATAAAAGATAATTAGTATGTAGTGAAAATGCGGTTCATTAGATGCTATCGTTGCCGGGGACATGGCTCGTCCATATTTATTTATCGGATTTTATTGTACTGATGTTGAGTTGATTATTTTAAAAAATACATGTCTTCTAGTTGTGTTTGTTTGCATTTGTTGATTATTCTTGATATTATTCTGACATTATTCTTTTGTGACAGGGCCTGTGGAGATAGAGGATGCTCGATCTACAAGGTGGTGTGGAGTTGGGAGCTCCCGCTGCAAGGAGTCGCAGAAGTAACTCGGGAGAATTTAAGGAGCTTAATTGACATTATGTTCATGCATTTATTTTGTAAATAATTGTATTACCTACATTTCTATCGGTCCTCATTCGAGGGATGTATTCAAAAATATGAACATTGCATGTGTTGGGCCTCACTTGAGTGTCGACCTAGGGCTTGGAACACGGCTCTCTGAGTTCATTTTATTTTTCATATTTTATGTGCCATTATGTATGTATGATACATATAATTCATGAGAAGTAGGAACATCGCTTCACTTAGCCAAATTAATTGAATTCTTTCCTACTAATAGAAGCATGTTTAGGATGTTGTTTTTATCGACTTGCATGCATTTAGTCATAAATTCAATTTCATTCTTGCATATGCATGGAGAATGTTGGAGGGACTGTAAGTTCTTCTCTCAAGCATGCACTATGGTTTTATCGTATGCATAAGCTTCTCTCTCTCTCTCTCTCGCTCTAGATTTATAACAAGATTTTAAAGGAATCGGGATTGGCCGCTAGACGATGCTTGCTTGATTTGTATTCACATACAATGACTATAATGCAAGTTGCAAAAATAAATGGAATAAAACAAACCTTGGATTATGGGAGAGCAACGCCCGCATTGTACGTAGCTATTGATTGATTGTTGAGAGGTGAGGACGTATCATTATGATAGTACCCAAAACCTATCTTTAAACATGCGTAATGGACTTCAATTTTGGATGATAACAATAAAATGGACAAGATAAATGACCAACACTTGTCGATCTTCACGTGTGAGTTGGTGAATCAAGGGTATTGCTTGATTGATTGAGCCTTTGATGTCTATTTTCCTCACCCATCCCGTAACCCTAGATGATCCAACCCCCACCCCCCACCCCATCTCCACAAGATCCAATCATTTGTAAATCCACTCCCCCTCTAACCCTAACTAATCACAGGTTCCCCATCCTTAATTCCACATCCAAATACTTAGGCTATTCTTTAGCCTAAGTATAGGGGAAACCATGTACAACTACTGATTATTCACCACAGGTTCCTCCATCCTTATTGCATATCCAATACTTAGGCTATTCTTAGCCTAAGTATAGGGGGCCTGAGTCAAGACCATCCTCCCCACTTCTTGATGTTCTTACACTTAGATTATTTTAACCTAAGTATACTGGGATCATCTGAGTCAGCTCTGCTATATCACCTTATATTTAACTTGAGTTGTGGCTTCATATCCCTTGGGCTATGAGGACATAACAAAAGTTAAGTATACGCGGGTATACCATGTATATTGTATATATACTTTAGCCATAGTTAGTATTTTGAAAAAATGAAACTTTTTGGCGCTAGAATATAAGTATTTTTGAACTGATTATTCATAAAAATGTTTTTAATTGCTTTGAAATTTTTCTAACTGTATGACATTATTTTGAAAATTGTTTGACATTGGTTTGAAAAATGGAGTTTGACTTATTTTGAACATCATTTGAAAAATATTTCGAAAATCTATATATATTATGTGGCATGGTTTGGAAAATGTGTACAAAATCTTTTCAAAAATTGAGGGACTAAAAGACTTGTTTTTGTAAATACAATTAACCTCATTCAAAAATCTCATAAAAATCTGAAAAATCAAAACCTTTTCTTGAGAAGTGAATCTGACTACTGTGCTTAAAAATGAGTAGCTATTTCTCAGTACGGGAACTACAGTCTCCCTTAGTAGAGTGGATGAGTAAAAGACAATGCGAATGGCACCATTTTGAAGTAATATGGGTAGCCGTCTAATGGTATGTACTTACACCCATACTGGCTGGAAATGGATGCAAATATTCATATGAGCTTGGTCCAGTCTTTATTTCTCTTAAAATTAAAAAAATCACATAAAAATTGCAAAATTTAAAAATCACAAAAAAATCACTAACTTTGGAGTTGATATATTCCTGACACATTCACTATGATTCAAGGCTTAAGGATTTGAGGACACTTGATTTTTGGAGATCTTGAAAATCTGAGTTAACCAACCTTAGTCATTAGAGTTTAAAACCTAATAATCCACACTTCCCTAGTTTGAAAGATATGAGCATTATATTGAACTCTCAATGTCTACCTTTCGAAGAATATGATCAGCACCTCACTTTCACTAGACCCGATCTAATGATGCTCGAGGATGGGATAAAAGTCAGTGAAGGCTTTAAGAAACCTGAGTGTCAGCAAATCCTAGCCAGTATGTGAACAAGTTCGCATGCTATTGTTTGATATTAACCTATGTGCTAGGGTGTGATGAAACTAAATAATTGGTGATCAGTGTGTGCCAATTCTTGGTAAAAGCAGTGGAGCTAGCCTACCAAAAAGAAAGAATATGAATTAAAAGAGCTCTCAAAAACAAAGTCAAATTACAAAGAGCTTCTATCAAAGGCGAGCGCTCCAAACCATTTCAAAGTGTCCACTTGGACCAAAGCTAACTAGGACCTAGGAGCCAGGCTAGCACCCAAAAAGGGCTCGGCATCGTATTGAAGATATCTTATAAACTCAAAAGAGACACACCCCGGTGTACTCACAAGAAAACAAGTGCAGATGACTCCAAGCTCTCTTGACAGACACATTGATCAACAAACTAAAAATATATATGCATTGAGTAATAAGGCACTCAAGAGGATCCTTGTTCTAATGTGAGGGAGAGGAGAACTACATAATCATTATGCCATCCATTATCTGGCCTTCCATCTATACTTTCAAGTCTGAAAAACTAATGAGATGGTGGGTTGAACACAAGAAATGACTTATTCCCTAGTGTTGAGGATTAGGTATAGAGGAGAGTCTCCTGGGCTGGGACCTTGGGTTACATCTCGACTCGACTCTCATGATGCAGTACACTAAATGTCATATCCTCATATTATATGTACAAAACAGAGAGTCTGATAATTAGAGAAGTTGGATTCCTTTTTACTAGAGCATGGTTGATCCCAGAATTTTAGGGTCACTCAAATGAGGGTCCTTGATAAATTGAGCCTTAAAAATCACATGCACTGTCAGGAATTAATCTGACTCCTTCATTCTTTAGATGCTCGAGGACGATCATAGTTTAAGTATAGGGAGATAATGAATCTATGATTTATCATTACTATACTCCATTATTATCCTTAGAATATAATCACCCAAACCCAAATCTTCATTAGTTCCACATCATTAACAATAAATACTTCTCTTATAATCAACTCTAATTTGTGTTTAAAATTTAACCCTTTTATTTTACTTTATTTTTCCTTGATTTATTCCCTATTAAAAACTCCATAAAAATTATATTAAATATTGTAGAGATTTATTTTGGTATTAAAAAGTTAAAAAATCAAACCAATAAAAAGTCGTGTTTCTATTCACTAAAAATACTTCCAAAAATTTTGTGTTGTTTATTTGAGCTCGTTTGACTTTTTGTCCAACATGAAATTTGCATATTTCTCTAGATCTATAACTTTCATGTTTTGAGTTTTGGATAATTTTGCTTCCTTTTATTTCTTTTATATTTTCCCATTCTTTTCTCTTTTCTGAATAATGTGATTAGGCCACGTGGCGCTCTCTGGAGCCGCCATGCATCCCTTTGTCCTTGCGTCGCTCACCGCCCTCTACAACCCTTGGATCCCCTTCTATTGCCTTCATCTCTACCATCCATACCCACATGATCTTCAACCGTCTGATCTGCTCCTCCTAGTGAGATCCATGCCCTCCCTTCCCGCCTTAACCTCATCCACTCGATCGTGCCTCATCCAATGGTCATGCTTCATCAACGTTACATATTCCTTTCCCCACCCTTGGATCTAGTTCCTCTGCTCCACCTCGACCACTTCTTCACGTCGCGCTCTAAACCATCGAATCACCTCCCCTTCCACACATCCACACCACAATTTCTCACTCTCATCTCGCCCATTAGATCGCTTAGCACCTAATGACTCTGATCCTTCCATGCCACATGCGCCTTCCTAGCCATGGGATGTAGCCCCCTTCTTCATCTCAATTGTCGCCTCGCACAACTCCCCTAACTCTAGGATCATATCAATCGATCTAATCTCAACCCTCTTGTGTGCCCCATCCTCAACCCATGGATCTGTTGATCCAACAGCTGAGGTCGCATCTTCTACCTCTAGTTATGTCCCCTCTCCCACGAAACACATGTCATGACCCGCTCCTCCTTCCTATTTTGGCCACCACCTCAACCACTCACTTCCCAATCTAACACCTCCTACATATAGCCCTAAGGCTTGTAATCCTCGCCATCCATTAATGTCATCAACTCACATCCCCCTCTGCTCCATCCAGCCATTACAATCCATCCCCTCCCTTACCTAAAATGGTAGGATCTCCATCACCTTAAATATCCATCCTCCACCCATGTATCACCTCATCTACCACTTCACGGGCATTGGCCTTGCTTCTCTCGCCCCTCCGGTGATAGCAGAGGGGCGAATTGATGAGGCGAAGACCACCTCAGCCTAGGTGTCGACCCTCGGCATTTTCGGTTGAGTCATGGTAGCACCACCACCATTGAGCACTGAGGCATGGCTGCCCTCGACATGCGAATGACCCGAGCTGGCCACCGCCGCTCAGCCCAAGCCTCTCCTCCACTAGGTTACCTTCTCCGATCAGGTGCGTCCCCTTCTTCTCTTTCTTTCATTTTTCTTCCTTTTATGTAGATGTACACACACCGACCTCCGTCTCACTCACGCTCGCCCCACCTTCACTACACATCCCCCATCCTCGTTGATTGATATGTTCACCGCATCTCTTTTTCCACAAATATCTCCACTCCAGGCCATCTCCTCCCCGAAGACGAAGGAGATCACGCTCCGGGCTCTGCCTTCTTTACGCTCATCCCACCATCCACGTCCATTACACTTCGGCTATGCATAATTAACCCTCTATAAGTCTAGTCCATCAATGATCGGAGCCTCCTCCCTCGCTCTTGTCTAGAGCCTTCCCGCGGCAAGCATGCATTGCACGAACTCTTTAGGCCTCCCCGCATTACATCCCTCCAATCAACAGCCTCACTAGACCTCCGGGGAGCTTCCTCGACCCTTCACGCTTCTTCCTGAGGTCGGAGGTGATCTAGGAAGCTCGCCGGCGCCATACCTTTACCAACATCCTAAAGATGACGAAGCGGAGCTGAATGCTACAGGTATCGTCCGATCATCCTGATCGGATGACCCTCATTTCATGCAAGCCTCGATCCTGCTCCAGGAGGCTCGGTGGTACCAGATCAAGGAACGAAGCATTGGGACACGATACGTGTCCCGAACTTGCAACCCACCCAAGCCCGCCTCCTAAGCATGGCACATGCATGTGTAGATCGTGTGCGAGCTAAGAAAATTGCACTCATGCCCCCTTTCTATTTTAATAATTGCATACAGTCCATGTCACTCGCTCCACGTGCAGAATCAAGGGAAGATTGTGTCGGGGTACAGCTATTTTTATGATATTATATATATACCCTCGTATGTGGTTAAATTGTATGAAAGCCCCCTCCAACTTTCTATAATTACGTAAATGCCCTCTAAGGACCATTTTGCAACATTTCTTCTATTTATTATGCATATTTCTGCTGCATTTATGCCTCTGGACTAAAATGCTCATATCTTGAGCTTACGAACTCTGATTTAGTTGATTTCAGTCTCATATTAATGCATGTTTCACGATCTATAGTATGAAATTATTTTCATGTTTTGACACTGAATTGAATGTCCTAGTTTGTGAAATATATTGTGTCAATTGCTTTTTATTTCTTCATGCCATTACTTCATTTTAATGCACTATTTGTCCCTGAAATTAACGTATCTTTTATTGCCCAATGATTGAATTGTTTTTAGGGCATATTTGTTTCTACATCCTCATATCATCTTGCATCATTTCAATCTTGCAGAAAATCAACTAAAAATTACGTGGTTCTCATAGTTGCATCATATTCTCATCAAATCTTGCATCACATTAATTTTGCATACAATACAATAAAATAAAAAATACATGCTCATTATGTATGCATCACATCCTTGATCATGAATTTTTGCCTACATTTTTTTGCATTATTTTGTGATATGAATTGTGTAATGTGCATATAAAGACATATATCAATGGATTTATTCTCTCTTATTTAATCGATAATTTCCGATAGATGGACGAGGAGGCTCATGTCCCTGTGTTCGACCTTGGTACACTTACCAAGTTAAATTCTCCACATATTCAAACTGTGGTTCTGCATAGATCATTTTCACCACATGTACTATGATAAAACTCGATTATTAATGTAGTGAAAATGGGGTTCAACATGGTGGTGGACTGGTGTTGCTCCTCCATCATCTTCTTCCACACATGACCCTATTGTTGCTCTGGTTGTTACAGGAGGCAATGACTTACTAGATTTTGCTTTATTATCCCCCTTCTGTATGGCAACGGTACAATGTCCTATCGCTTTTGAGAGTCACTGCACGAGATAATAGAAAATATGAAATAGATGACTTTGTGGTATCGGACAGGGTATCACAAACTACCTACTCTTTTCTTTTGAAGTTGTTGGGGTTAGCCTCCACATGTACTGGAATAAGAGTTTTTGTCGTAGTGAGGCCTTCGAGCTTCTAGCTCGTCTCTTCTAAGCTTTTAATAATTTGGGCCAAGCAGTCGAAAGCGAGGTTCACTGGCTATGCCACAAGGCTAATATGTGTCAAGCTAGATCGTTCAACATGTTAACCACATTGGGAATGATACAGCTATGGAGGCTGGGAGTGGGTAAATTGATGACTGTACTGAAGGAGGTTGTAGCTGATGAAATTGAGGAGGGAGGTACTGATTATGTGTAGCAGTCATGTAATTATGATGCCGTTGGTATTAGCGATACGAAGGCTGCTGGTAATTCTGATTCCGTCGCCAAGTGTTCTGGTAAGGTGGAGATTCCTGCTGCAGAGGCTAGATCTGATAAACAAACCACCCACTGGACGGTTGGTGATATAGCTTGTTGCCAAAGGACTGACCATGCCACTATCTTCCTGGACGGGCCAGTTGTTCATCGTTGTTCTAGATGACATTAACTTCTTGGATTTGGGTGGTGGTAGGAAAAATAGATCCACAAATAATGGAGGTTGGGGCTCTGGCTTGTTGATGAAAATCTACGCGACGGCTATTATGGTGCATAGTCGGGTGCATGCACGTAGTATACGTATTGGACATGAGGCTATCCTGAACTCGATTAAGGTTTGTGTGGTGATGATATCTCCTTCAGCTCAACAGGAGTTGCGGCTACCAGATTCGCAGACTAGATAGTGTTGATGGTGCTACCCGCAGCTCCAGTTGCCTGGTAATCTGATCTAGCTTGTCCAAGTACTTGGTTCTCTATTCAATCACAAACAGTTCTCAAGATCATGTGATCTCTTCTCGATAATGTCAACTTTGGACAGGTGGCTCCCAATGATGTTGAGGTCGGAGCTCTCATGCCTGTCCAATTTTATGGGATGACGTCATGTTCACTAGCTTGTGGTGGATCTGGGGTTAGCGTTGATAAGCACGGGATGAGGATAAAGCAGCCTCTCTTTCAACCATTTCTTCAAATATCTACCAGAAAACATCCTCATCCTTGTTGAAATGAGATCTGCCACACGTGGCATCAACAAGCCTCTGGCTCTCTTGTGTGAGGCCCTCAAAGAAGTGCTGGACCAAGATGGTCCTAGGAATGTCATGGTGAGGACACTTCGCTTGCAACTCTTCAAACCTCTCCCAGGATTCATGGATGGGCTCGTGTGATCCCTGGGAGTTGTTGATCCTTACTCGCATCTGATTCAGATGACCAAGATGGTAGAATTTGTGGAGGAACGCAGACTTAAGTTCCTCCCATGCCATCACGACCTTTCCTAAATGATTTATCCATTATAAATCCTTGTCCTAAAGGCTGAAGGGGAATGCGATCATTTTGACTACACCTAACGGGATGTTACGGTAGTGAGTGGTACGACAGATACGTGAAAACTATTGGAGATTGATATACAGCTCTTTGTTGGTGTTCCCATGGAAGGAGGGAAGAAGAGCCAAGAATTGAGGCTTAAGCTCAAAATGTCCATGGACTACAGGGATCTGAATCCACTCGGTCATCTTGCCAGATCCAGGACTGTATGTCTCTTTGAGAGTAGACTTGAGAGCCTCTCTTGCTTCATATGCTAGACCTCCATGATGTTCGTCTCCTTATTCATCATCATTTCTTCCTCCTCCTTCTCCTGTGTTATCTCTATCTCTCCTCATGTCATTCAGTTTATCTTGGAAGGTGACCTAGGCAAGATCTTGGTCGGTGAACTGTTATTGAATGGATTCAATGGAAGCGAGCAACTTCGCGTTCACTACATTCTGATCTGGCTAACTCTGATTTGACTGTTGTGGTCCCTTCCCATTGCCTTGAGGAGCCATCTCTGAATCAGAATTAGAGGAATGTATCTGTACAGTGTCCAGGTTCGGTTCTACACAATAAGATGCATCCTGTTCAGGCTGACAGTCATTGTCACCAGATAAAAAGATGGATATGGAATTAGGGTTAAATCCATATATGTATGAATGGAGCATTTGATATGAAGATAAATCGATCTCCATCCACAAGGGATGAATGTCAGGACAAGAGTGATCCCGATTTATTGAAGAATGAGACGAAGTCGAAGAGTTTGGAGATCGTTCTGCAAGATTAGAATCGGCTTCTCGGTAATCGCCTTGAATTATTGAAGATGTTGATTTCATGGAATCGATTTAGTTGTCGGCGGGGTCCCGACTAAACCATCCATGAATTGACATATTCAATAGAAGTAGAATAGATGAGGAATGGAATACTGATGAATCCACGTTTCATCATCTTTATTCTATCATTTTGGCCTTAAAAACCCTAGTAAATGCGTGTAAATAGGCTTAATCTAGGCATTTTAGCATTTATGCATATGTGTGTAAATATCGTATAAAATGCGGTTTTTAAAGCCAAAATTATAGAATAAAGAAAAGAAAAGAAAAAGAATAAAATATTGTAAATATTTTATGACCCGAAACCCCGAGACCTAGGCATCTTGATGAATAGGTCGACAAGGAATAAAGTAGGGGGAGATAAGGGCCAAATACCTATAATTAGTAATTCATTCTTTATTCATTTTGGGACCTATTTTTGGTTCCACTTTTTTATACATCAAATAAAGAAACTTTGAACATGAAAGTTGTAGATAATTTAATAAAGAAAAATACAAAATTGATTTCACAGAAAAATAATGTACAGATAAAAAGTTATGGTCTGAATAAAAATCCAGAATCCCAACTTCCCAGACCCGTATCTCACAAACGACAACTCCAAATGCAACATACTCACCTTTAATTGTATATAGAAGAAAATAAGCTATTTAATGGCGGTGGTTTCGCATTTGGCGGAGCTACGGTTTGAAAGTTGAGTTTTGAACCCCTATTGTATACTTGTATATATTAAAATATTCAATTTATTAATTATTTATTATTTTTACAAATTTATATTTTTATAATGTTGTAAATAATACTTATAATAATAATGTACATTAAAATAAGAATGAAAACCTAAATAAAAACAAAAATAAAATACTTAAAAATAAAATACATAGATACATTACCTGTACATATACCTATACAAAACATGTGTGTATTTTATTCAATATACAAAACTTATCAGAAAAATAAAATAAAAATATATTTATGTATATAAAAGTATTTTATAATTTTATAAAATCATAAATAAAAATAATAACATTAGAAATACCCAAATTAAAATAGAATACTTAAATATATCGATATAGATACCTATAGGGGTACGAATGCAAACTTGTAAAAATACATCGTATAAAAATAATTAAAAATCATAATAAAATAATTTGTAAATTTTTAAACACTTTTTATTTTATAACCTAAATAAAATAACATGATTTACTATTTTTAAAACATTTTTTTAGAGGTTTATCCTGGTTGGTCCACGTGGACCAACCAGGAGGTCTGGACAGTTGACCACGGGTCAACAGTCTGACCCTCCTCTGTCAGAGTGTCAGAGTGGGTTTTGACCCACTTTCTCGATTTTTCCAGGCTGCCACTTACATTATTTCGCGATGAAGTCTTCAGGACTTTTGGAGCCCATATATCCATGAATCTCGCCCTGGGTTATTCTTGGGCATTGCATCACTATGGCGCCTGTTGCCGCCTCACGCCACTCGACCATGGTTCAAAACGGACCCCCCGACTTCCCTTGAATTTTTGATCACTCTTCCACCGCCAAATCCCTAACCTAGACCCTCATCTGGACTCTTGGTGACAGCAGGAGTGCGGAGGGCATCTCAGCAGGGCGAATCGGTGTCGAATTGAGTCGGGTCCCCTCGCCGAAGTTCTCGCCGGAGAACACTTTGTGCTCGCACGGGTGAGGTCTCTTCTTCCCCTTTTCTCTTCTTTTCTCTGCGGTTTGAATGTTAAAGAGCCCCAATGGCTTTTCCTTGATCAAGATCTTCGTTCGGTAGCCTTAATCTAATCCCGATCCAACCGCGGCCGGCATCGTGTTTCGCCGGCCGACTTCACCCTTCACAGTTCCATACCCCCTAGTGGAAACTCCACGAAGTCAGGGCATTTTGCCCCTGACTTATTCACCATCCTTTCTTGCAGGTTCCCGAAACAACAGACCCCCTCCTGGGGTCGTTTTTGGTGACTGCCAAAGCTCCTAGGACTCCTCAGCTTCCTCATCGCCGTGCGGGAGCTCGGGCGGTTATATCGCCATTTTGGAGCTTCTGATCGTCAGCAGGAGTGCCTGGGAGTTCGCAGACGCCTTCGCGGCACTCAACATAGCCGGGGAAGAGAGAGACGAGCCGGGGAAGTTCATCCTCTCCGGCCCGCCTCCCTGTTCTTCGTGATCAGGCCGCCACCGTCCGATCAAGAAGGGCCAGCAGTTGCCGTAGGATCCAAACCAGCCCCGGCCGCTTGATCTGCATCAACTTCTAATCTGGACCGTCGGCTGCGAAGAGGCATCGCGACGCCTTGAACGGACACGTGTATAAGTGCGAGATCTCTGCCGTCCACCAGCGCCCTTCTTGTGGGGGTTTTGCGGTATTGTCCCCCGCATTTTGATTATTTGTTTTATTAGTATTAAAACTTTCAGAACCCCTTTTAGATCTTTTGTAAAATTTGTAACGCAACCCCAGACTTCTCAAGTTTTGCATATCCGTCCTCGCCAGCGAGGTGCACGTGCGCGAGCACGTGCACTTGGCCATTTTGCAGGGACCTCCCAGAGATTTTTCGTATTTAGTTGTAATACTAAAACTCTTGCTTGCAGTTATTAAAGTTTCTAAAATTTTGCGAAGAGTCCCCTTAGTTTCTGCATATCTCTATTTACATCCCCGCCAGGTGCGTGCTTAGCACGTGCCTTCTGGCGTTTTTGCAGGCGCAACCTCCAACCTTCTCAAATTAAAGATTAGTCCAGAAATGTTCTATTTCAGTTCAAAACTGTGGTGAAATTTGCAGAAGTTCCCTGAGGTTTTATCTATTTGCAGTAAAGCCCCTGCCAGGCCTTTGATCTTTGCTTGCTTGATATAATTAATTAAGGCACCTTTTTGACTCCAAAAATTCTCAAATTTTGAACTTAAGCTCATGTGCATGTGTTCTTCCACGCCAACATTTTAGTTTTGGATTTTATTTTATTTTTATATTTATTAAAAATCAAAAACTTGCTTTTTATGAACTGTCTAGCTTAGAAAATGCCAAAAAAATATTAAAAAGTCTCGAAAAATTCCAAAAAAATTCCATTGTGTCTATTTTACTATATTTTAGTTGCAGACCAAAATCCACTAAAAATCTCAAAAGAAAAACCTTAAAAATTTAATAAGACTCTAAAACTTCAAAAAAAATTATAAAATCAAAGAAAACACTAAAAAATACAAACTCAATTCCTGTTTGCCCTTTATTTTGCTCTCTTTATTTGAAAAATAGTGTGAAAAGTTTTGATTGCTGTTTGCTATTTTTAAAATTCATTTCGTTTCCAGCCAGCCCATTTTCCACTTTTTCTATTATTTTAGTATCTAAAAATACCAAAAACACCTAGAAAAATCCCCAAAAATCACAAAAACAGTAAAAAATCATAAAAATACTAAAAACATTTAATTTCTGAATTTTTAGTTATTTTTGTGCATTTTTATAAATAGTTGACCTTGTCTTTTATTCCTTTGTTTTTATTTTCCAATGTTGAAAAAGAAATAAAAAATATAAAATATAAGATTATAAAAATTAGAAAATTAAAAATCAAAACACAAAAATTAAAAATTAAATAAAAAATTAAATATTAAAAACCCACAAACATTCTAGATTGGCTAAGTTGCTTATTAGACCTAGGTTTGGATTTTTACCTATGCTCTACGCCTTTGCTTCTTGAGTTCGACCCCTACTTGCTTGCCATTGTACATCTTTAGTAGGGTATAATAAATTTTAATCCTTGTTGTTCATTCTCTGATTGATTGTGTGGGTTAATTATTGGAGATCGAGGAGACTTGAGTAGTCGCATCATCGACAGTGAGTCTGATTTGTCATACCGCTATTTAGCGGCTCCCGTTTTCTCGCTTTTCAAATGGCACCGTTGCCGGGGAGCATCGGCTTGTAGAGTACCTTTGGGTCTTTTTAGTTACTTAGCCATTTTTGCTTACTTATCTCTTGTGTATTATTTATTTTGAACTGTCTGACATCTCTTTTGTTTTCTTGCGAGGGACCGCCGACCGAGGAGGATCGCCTAGGGGATCCTGAGCAGCCTTGGGAGGAGGAGCCGGCTATTCTACCCTAGCCGGCAGGAGAGAGCAGGAGAACTAGAGAGAGAAAGAGAGTTGCTTTTATTTTTGTGAGAGAGAGTATTTGATTAATTTGTAATAATACAGGACTTGGACACTTGAATACTTCGGGCCTAATTTCCGGGTGTTTGTTCACCCGGGGGCTCACCGCGGCTTTTTCGTGTTTTCTCGACCGTCATTTTTCGGTTTTGTTTTCTTTTTCGTTTCTTTTGTGGATTGAGCTCTTAGAATTAGGTCCTGCTTGATTCGAGTAACCTAGGTCCAAACACCCTAATAACTCTTGCATGCTCCTATAGTTCGTATTTGGACTTAGATTAATTAAGTAGTTAATCATTGGCTCTCGATCCGCGCGCCGCGAGCTCACTCCACACAAGCGCTTTCTCCTAACTCAAATGTGTTGAGCAGAGGAGGAGTGAGCCTAGACCGGACACTAGGATTGGGAGTTAGCGGTTAACTCGTGGTTCTTCACGCTAGCAGTTGCCTGTTCTAGGACGATTTCCGCATTGCATAACCGGCATGTAGATTAGGTTTATAAATTTCTGCCTTGCATCCCGCATGGAGAGAGCTGGGATTCACTGTAAGTCTTCTCACTTTGCATTCATCATATAGGCACAAAGGTGAGATTTCCATATTGGTGTCGACTTGCATTGGCTTTTCCCGACTCTTTCCTCCCTCTGATTTTGGATACATTAGGATAAAGAAAATACAAAATCGTTAGGCGCTTGTTTGAATCTACTCAAAAGAAGCGATAACACAAAAAAAATTAAAAAAGGGACTGCTAAGAAAACTTTGACCTAAATAAAAATTGGTAATTGGACTCATTGATTGGGGAGAGTAACACCCTCACTTGTTTTCAGGTTGCATGGGAAGGTCTCCTTCCAAGTGAGGTGAGTAGAGCCCAAAACCCAACTTGTGGCTGCCTTGTGTATCATCTGGATTTCCGAAGTATTGGCGCTACTATCGTACGTAGTCGAGTAGGGCTTGGTCGCCATTGGTGACTCACTATTGTGTGAGCATCGACCTTGTCCGAAGTACCGAGCATAGGCCACGCCTTCACGGGGGTGTCTGTCTCACCGGCTGCGTCCGAGTAGGATCTTGCACGCTCACGGGTGATTCCGTTGCGAGCGAGATCCGAAGTATCGGTTTCTCCTATCGGCTTCCTCTCTCTATTTCTTTGGCTGAGTAGGGATCCAGGAAGGGTTACAAGGACCTTAAAAAGCGCAAGTTACAGGTTACACAGGAGGAGGACAAGTACGGGAATACTTTTCCGGCAGTACTCTCGCTCCTATAGGCGTAGCGCTCTAAGGACTCGTTCAAAGATAAATTCCTGAAATCGAGATAAAAATTACAAAGATAAAAGCCGAACTTTTACGGCTTCACGCGTCGAGTTGGTGAACTCCCTTGTCTTGTGTTTGGTTGCTAGATACATTTAGGTCAAGGATCAAAAATATCGCGCCTTTGCGCAAATTTTGCTCCCCTTCTATTTGACCCTTGCTCATTGTGAGCCTTCTACTGTTTTACAATCCTCTTTATTTCTCGTTACCCTCGTGCTCTTCATCCAACATCCCTTCCTCTTGATCTTCTCAAGATGTCGTTACACGGATGGTTTAGTCGGGACCTTGCCGACACCCACATCGATTCCATGCCATCGACATCTTCAATAAAGAGGGGTGATCTCCGAAGAGTTAATTCGGATCTTGCGGATGTCTCTTTGGACTCCCCTATTCTCGCCTCTTTCAATACTTGCCTTTCTCCAATTAACCCGCTATTCGGGATGGACTCGCAACCCGAACTAGCTCTCCCCCTTCCAATAAACCGGGACTACTCTTGTCCCCGAAATAACCCCTTGTGGATGGAGGTCGATTTCAGTCAATATCATATGCTCCGTTCACAACATTCTGGGATTGACCTTAGTCCCAGATTCATCTCAACAGTTGGTGCTGAGGAGGATACTGATCAGGGTTTACTCCGTCATGCAGATCCTCAACCCGATCAAGAGTCAGAGATTCAAGAACAGTCTGAGATGGCAGGAGGAAGAGGGAAAGGACCACAACCCCAGCAAGAGCCTGAAGCCAATACAGGGGAAGGACAATATACCACGCAGGGTGAGGTTAACAGTCAACTGCTGGCTTCCATTCAAGCCATTCAGCAGCAGTTGACTAATCAGGCCCTGGCCCAAACAGCCTTCCAGGACATGCTGAACGATCTAAGGAGGAGGGCCGATGCGAGAGACGGCCGACGGGAGGATGATCCGAACTACGATCCCAATGAACATGAAATCAATGATGAGTTTTCAGTGGGACCCGAATATGAAGCAGCAGAAGAAGATCCACCGCAGCCCAAGCCCACACTCAAGCAGACATACAACCCAGGAGCAGGGCGCATCACTGAGTGGATCCAAATTCCGCGTATGCACGCCCACTTCGAGCTGAAGCCGCAGTTTCTGTCATTGCTTCCCACCTTTCATGGGAACACCACTGAAGAGCCATATATTTTTCTCAAGAAGTTTAACCGCATCTGCTCCACTGCTCACTACCCCGGAGTCCCCCTGGATGTGATCAAGATGACCGCGTTCTCTTTCAGCCTTCAAGACAAGGCCCTTTACTGGGTCGACCACCTCGGGAAGGTCGTCACCACCTGGGAGGAGTTGAAATCTGCCTTTCTCCATAAATTGTATCCCCTAGGGAGATTAAATCAGATGCGTGCCCGGATCTCCAGTTTCTGCCAGCAGCCCCACGAGACTATCCATGAAGAGTGGGAACGATTCAAAGATCTCCAAGAAAAGTGCCCCCACCATGAAATACCAAAAACCAGTCTCGTACAGCATTTCTTCGGGGGGCTATCATTTGAGAGCCAAAAGCTCGTGGATGCAGCTTGCGGTGGTTCACATTTTAACAAGGACGAGGATTTAGTATGGAACGTCTTCGAAGAAATGGCTGAGGGAGAAGCAGCCCAATCCTCGTCTAGAGTTTACATGAAGACACCAACCGCCATCAGCAAGCCAGTTAACATGGCTTCTCACACTGAGGACAAAGATGAGAGCTCCAACTTGAGCATCATTGGGAGCCACTTATCCAAAGTGGATATCATCGAGAAGAGGTCGCAGGACCTCGAAAAGCTGGCAGTCATAGAGAAGAGGACCCAAGGTCTGGAGAAGCTCGACCAGATCTCCCAGCAGCTGGAGCAGCTCGTCCGAGCATTGAATGCAAACATGTGCAACGCTGTGTCTACCTCTGCCGAGCCGAACGCTGAGAAGAAGGAGCCTACAGTGCAGCAAAACCCTCAGCCGACTCCACCGCAGCCCCAGCCTGTCCATCACGTGTACTACGTGCAGGTTCCGGGGCAGCCACCACAACCTCAGACGCAGATGGTTGTATACCAACCAGAGCACCAACCCGCATACTCCGAGCAGTTCTCTCCACCCCCGCCGCTGATCCAGGGGATCAATGGTGTTTGGAACAATGAAGCGCAGCTGACCCGTCCTCAGGGACACTCTCAGGGTCAGAACATGGGCAACAGGCCCTTCCATCAGCAACAGCAGGGTGGGAGACCCTTCCAGCAACCTTACCAATACCAGCCTCCCTCACACGGGAACACTTGGAGGCAGAATTACCAATATGGTCCTCAGCAGTCCGGATATCGAGGACAGGGATACCACCAACAGCCGGCTGCCCAATACAACCAGCACAACTCGCAGTACCCCTCCAACCCCACTCCTCAGCAATTTTCACAAGGATATCAGTCCCAATCTCAGCAGCCATACCAGCATTCTAGACCCCAGCAGGGGGAATCCTCTGAGAGTGTACCGGTCAATCCGGCCCTGGTCTGTTTGGAGCAGTTGATGAAGAACATGGCTGAGATGAATCAAAAGATCGACGACCTGACGGCAGCAAAAACCGTCATACCAGCCCAGGTCGAAGCTAACCCTAACAATTTCCGACGCAAGGAGCAGGTAGCCGGCAGTGTCCAACCCAAATCAGGTGAAATTAATTGTTTTTTATCTAACGTTGTTACTCTCAGGAGCGGTAGGACACTCCAGCCATCGGCGACGGCGAAGGGAAAGCAGATTGCATCTGATGGGGAATCGTCAGTCCAGCCAACACCAGGGCCAGTCAGCATTTTGGGAGCAGCACCAGCATACAGAAAACCACAAAAAAATGAAGAAAACAGAAAAACACAAAAAGATAGCAGCAACCTCGGTGGAGATCAGCCAGCTCCTGACAGGAGGAGCACTGCACCTGCAGCGAGTCCAACGCCAGCACCTGAAGCCGAGCCTGTCATTTTTGGTCCGCAAATTATAGATGAATCTATTCCTTTTTGTCATCTGCCTGTAAACAGCAATACGGACACTATTTTGAATGATATTGGTGAAGAGTTTGTAAACATTCCTTTTCCTGAAGCAATGAAAAAACACAAAAAAATGAAAATTTTGAAAAGTGCTTTGTCTGACCCTGCTATCATAGAAATCATTCAAAACTTGGTGCTGAATATGCCATTGATGAAAGCTCTTGAGTACATGCCCGCCGTAAAGAAAGGATTGAAAGAGGCATGTACAACCAAGCGCAGGACAACACCCCACAATTCCCGAAGCAAAGGTGGTAAATCCGAAAAGCACATCCTCACTATGGCCACCGTCAACGCCATCAGCAACCTCCCAGATAAAAAGCCAGATATGGGAGCACCTCTTATACGTTGTCAGATGTTCGAGCAGGAGTTCGAACGAACACTCCTCGACAGTGGGTCATCTGTCAATCTGATGCCAGCCTCACTACTCACGGAGTTCAAGTTAGGACCGCTCAAGCCTACAAAGATGATTCTGCAGTTTGCAGACAAGTCAGTCAAGCGACCTAGGGGTCTGTTGGAGGACGTGGTCGTCACGGTTCAGGGAAAGTCATTCCCGGCCGATTTTGTGGTCTTAGATATGGATGTCCCCGCTCCGTTGCTCCTTACCCTGATCATACTCGGAAGACCATTTCTGCGGACATCAAACGCAGTGGTGAATTATGGGACGGGAGAAATCACTTTTGGAGCTGGCAATGAAATTATCCGAGTTGAGACCCTGTCTGAGGGAACGCCAGCTGAACCGACATCTGCATCGTGTGCAAGGGTGATTGAGCACGATGAAGACTGTGATTTTCTAGCAGAAATTCAAGATACCAACCTATTCCTGGATGATAATGAGATCCATGGACTCCTCCGTCCCGAGGAGGAAGTGGAGACCGCAGTCGAATTTCCTTGTATCGATCAAGATGAGGAACTCGCTGATGCACTACAAGACACTACCGTGGGGGTGATGTGCCTTCAGAACCAAGAGCCAAGTTTTGAAGCATTTTCTGATGAAGATGACATCATTGCAGAATTCTGTCAGGATCTGAGAGAAGAAACAGAGCAGACTATGGTGGACATTGCACAGTTGAAAGAATCACCACCTGTACTAATAGCTGAGGTCACTGCTGAAGCAGCTCAGACCCCACCAGAGCTAAAACCCTTGCCCTCCAATATGAAGTATGCCTTCCTTGCGGGAGAACCAAACATGTACCCGGTCATCATTAATGCACATCTGACCGAAGATCAAGAATCTCGTCTGATGGAGGTTCTTGAACGCAACCGCAAGGCAATTGGCTGGCGAACGTCCGATCTCCATGGGATCAATCCGTCACTCTGCTCGCACCGCATCTTTCTGGAAGACGATTGCAGACCCTCTCGTGAACTGCAAAGAAGATTAAACCTGAATCTGTGAGAGGTGGTTATGAAAGAAATCCAGAAATGGTGTGATGTGGGATTCATTTATCCCATCTCCGACAGCAAATGGGTGAGCCCTCTGCATGTTGTGCCTAAGAAATCAGGGATCACCATTGTGAAAAATGACAAAGGAGAGGAGATCGCAACCAGAGTACCGACTTCTTGGCGAGTGTGCGTAGACTACAGAAGACTCAATCTCACCACCAAGAAGGATCATTTTCCGCTACCCTTCATCGACCAGATCTTGGAGAGATTGGCCGCGAAGGAATATTTCTGTTTCTTGGACGGCTACTCTGGGTATAATCAAGTTGCCATTGCTCCTGAAGATCAAGAGAAGACCACGTTCACCTGTCCTTTTGGCACATATGCCTTCAGACGAATGCCGTTCGGGCTATGCAACGCCCCAGCTACATTTCAGAGGTGTATGCTTGCAGTTTTTGCCGATATGGTGGGTAGCTTTCTCAAGGTCTTTATGGACGATTTTTCAGTCTACGGGGATTCATTTGATCAATGTCTGGACTATCTAGACCGAGTCTTACGGAGGTGCTGTGAAGTGAATCTTGTGCTCTCATGGGAGAAGAGCAATTTCATGGTGACCGAAGGAATTGTGTTGGGTCATGTTGTTTCGAAACGTGGCATGGAGGTTGACCCAGCCAAGGTGGATGTAATTTCGAAACTTGAGCCATCTACAAATATCAAGCAAGTTCGGTCCTTCTTAGGCCATGTTGGTTTTTACCGACGATTCATCAAAGATTTCAGCAAACTGGCCAGACCGTTGACTGAGTTGCTCGGCAAGGACAATGAGTTCATTGTAGACGATCGTGTGCTCCTTGCCTTTAATCAGTTGAAAGAGCTCATCACGCAGGCCCCTGTCCTACAGCCACCAATTTGGACTCAGCCTTTCGAGATTATGACCGACGCGTCAGATTATGCCATCGGAGCTGTATGGGACAGAGGAAAGACAATATACCATTTGCGATTCACTACGCTAGCTAAACGCTCGATGAAGCCCAGAGAAACTACACTGTCACTGAAAAAGAGCTGCTAGCGGTAGTCTTTGCTTTGGAGAAGTTCAGATCTTACCTCCTTGGGTCCAAGGTTATCATTTACACTGATCATTCGGCCATTCGGTATCTACAGCAGAAGAAGGACACCAAACCATGTCTTATCCGGTGGATCCTTCTCCTCCAGGAGTTTGACTTGGAAATCAGAGATAAACCTGGGGTAAAGAATGTAGTGGCCGATCATCTGTCAAGACTTCCTGAACCAGAGTCTCCTGAGCTGAACTTGCAGCCTATCACAGAGACCTTTCCAGATGAATCGATTCTGTCTGTCGCCTCACTTCCTTGGTATGCGGACATTGTGAATTATCTAGTTGCCAAGGAAATCCCACAGGACTGGCCTAAGTTGAAGATAGACAGATTTTTGTCTAAAATCCATTTTTACCAGTGGGAAGATCCGTATCTGTTTCGTGAGGGAGCAGATTGCATCTGGCGAAGGTGTATTCCTCAGGAGGAAGTTCCAAGTGTCCTCGCTTTATGTCATGATCAAGATTCGGGAGGACACCATTCAGGCAAACGAACGGCAGCAAAGGTTCTTCAAAGTGGCCTCTGGTGGCCTTCATTATTCAAAGATGCAGACGAGTATGTCAAATGTTGCACCGACTGTCAGAAGATGGGCGGAACCATAGGAATGAGAGATACGATGCCTTTGAAGTACATTCAGATCTCAGATGTCTTTGACGCATGGGGCATCGACTTTATGGGCCCGTTTCCTAACAACCAGGGCTATGAATATATCCTGCTTGCTGTCGACTATGTCAGTCATTGGGTGGAGGCTATTCCCGCCCGAGCCGCCGACAGTAGGACTGTCTGTCGATTCTTAAGAGATCACATCATAGCACGGTTCGGAATCTCCAAAATTCTCATATCTGATGGGGGTAGTCATTTCATAAATAGAGAGGTGAAGAAGCTGACCCAAGAATTCTGCATTGAGCATCGTGTTGCTTCACCCTACCACCCGCAGTCTAATGGCTTAGCTAAATGTTCTAACAGGGAGATCAAAACGATTCTACAGAAACTTGTGCGTCCGGATGGCAAGAACTGGTCTCAGCTGCTTGACTCCGTTCTTTGGGCTTACAGAACAGCGTACAATTCACCCTTGGGAATGTCTCCCTACCGCCTGGTGTATGGCAAGCCATGTCAATTTCCCGTGGAACTCATCCACAAATCTTTATGGGCTATTAATATCTGTAATTTGGACTCTAAGCAAGCAGGAAAGAACAGGAAACTAGATCTGAACAGATTATTGGAATTCAGAGATTATGCATATGACAACAGCCTGGTGTACAAGGAGAAGGTCAAAACATGGCATGACAAGCACATCCACCACAAGTCCTTTGATCCAGGTCAGAAGGTATGGTTGTTCGATGCGAAATTAAAGATCTTTCCAGGCAAATTGAAGAGCAAATGGACTGGGCCGTTCATGGTTAGGCAGGTGCGTGACAACGGAAGTGTATTGATATCCAATCTGTCAGTTGACGCACAGCCTTTTGTAGTCAATGGACAGCTTCTGAAGCCATACCTTGAACATGACACATTCATGGCCGTCGTTGACTCAATTCAAGTAATTTATGAGGATGAGCTGAATATCTCGAAAGAGGCAGAGGAAGGCAGAGTGCATCAAAACATTTTTGAATGAGTGCCCTTTTTGTCTTTTCTTCTTTTCTTCTTTTCAATTTCTTTTCTCTTATTCTACCGAATTGATGCCATCCCTTTCATCACTGCTACACTTAGGATGCACTCTATCCTAAGTATAGGGGGGATGCGCATCCCGAGTTGTTCATATCCAATTTCATCTCTTTTCTTCTTTTCTTCTTTTCCTCTTCTATCTTCTTCATCTATCAAAAAGGTGCCGCCCCTTGTAGACAGTCTTCTATACTTAGGACGGACTTTGTCCTAAGTATAGGGGGGTGTGCATCCCGATTTCTGTCATTCATTCTGATCCTCACCATTGTCTCCTCTTCTTGTCTATACTTAGGGATATCTTACCCTAAGTATAGGGGGAGACAATCTGAGTACGATCTGTTCATTCCCACCCTTGACCCTCCCTGCTTTGTGTACAGTCTGCTATACTTAGGATTATTTGATCCTAAGTATAGGGGGGACGGTCAACTTCTCATTGATTCATTCATTTATTCTTTAGATTTTCTTATACTCAGTACGAGTTATGTCTTCTCTTTTCTCTCTGATCTATGAGGACATAGCTCAAGCTAAGTATAGGGGGTCGTATATACTACGTATATACTTTAGCCATAACTCGTACTTTCGTATTTTCCTAATGATATGGCTAATCATTCTTTAAAATTCATTAAAAATCTTAATAAAAAGATGTGATTATTCCTCAAATTCTTTTTGTATTTACTGATTAATAAATCAGGTGAAAATATTTTTTGCAAAATGTTTAAAAAAATAGTTTGAAAATCCTTGTGAACATTTATTGAAAACTATTTTGAAAATGTTTTGTTACATGTTTTCAACCTTTATAAAAATGTGTGGTTTGTAAAATTTATTTTCTTTGTGTGAAATAAAATGTTTGAAAAATGATTTGCAAATGGTTTGAAAAAATGGTTGCAAAAATATTTTGAAAAATCTATATATACTGTTTGAAAAACCTTTGCAAAATGATTTTCAAATGTTTGCAAAAATGTTTGTAAAAATTATTTTGGACTATAGTTTTCAAAAATCGTGTGAAAAGCTTGTGTCAAATAAGTTTGAGGAATACTAACATCACACCAAAAACCACTATATTTATATATATATAATTGACCACTTACCCTGTAAATCCTTAAAATCCACTTCTTGTATATATAAGAAGCACTCCCGTGTACATATTTTAACCTAGTTTTCAGCCAAAACTTTTTCTTTTCAAAAATCCCAAAAACATTTGCAAAATTAAAATCCAAAAACATTTGAAAAAATCTTTTTGAAAAAGACAAAAAAAATGCATCTGCATGTGCATCATCATCTTTTCAAAAATCTATAAAAAGTTCAAAATCTTTGAAAATTGCATCACAAAAATATCTTCTGCATTGCATTGCATGGCATTCGCATTTTTCGGATTGAGTTTGATAGTTGAACAAGTCTAAGTGAAATCCGGAGATTGGAGCTTGATTGGACCTTAAAATCTACCTAATAACAGGAACCTTATAGGAACTGGGTTTGAGGTACTTCAGGTCTAGTTGACTTAATTCTTTGAGGGTCATGAGACTTGGTTCAATGGATTCTTGACTGCCTAAGTAGAGTATTTCGGAGCACACGCACGACTCTTGTTGATAATGACCTAACTTGGACACCTGCACCTTTCACATGGCTCAACTCAGTTGGAGTGGTGAGGGGATTGGATTTGCCGGTGTGAGACGCACACAAGTGGAAACACTTGTCCTCCTCTAGGGAGGGAAGTGCACCCCAACCCGTCCAGTGATTAGGAAGTCTAAAGATAGGAGGCTGTGGGTTGCGATAAAGCTTCAAAAGAGGGATAGTCTACTGGCTCAAGAGGAAAAACTCCTTATGTAAATGCTGTTGTGAATAGTATTCCAAAAAAAAAGTTCAGGCATGTACAAAAATAAAAAGCCTGCAAAGTATGTGAATATGTTGTATAGAAAATAAGCAAGCTTGAGCATCAAAGTCATATCATGTGAGCCTGCAGCAGGATGACTTGACTACACTGGTCTTGCATCCTAGGATAGGTAGCTACACTGGCTACCATCCATTCTTCTCTTCACCCCCTCCTCTTGAGTTGGTTGCCACTTGAACTTAGAAGGGAATACCCCGCTCCTCGAGGATGGAGTTGCTGGATTGGGGAATCATTGGGTTGTCGTACTGGAGAAGTCAGTTTCTTTGTCATTCTAGTTGGGGAGAGCCACCATCACCTACACTGTACGAGTCAGATTCATAGTCGTAAGGGTTTGCGTATGAATTGAGATATTTCTGACCTGGCTATTGAGGAGACTTGGACAGAGTTTTGAGATTCTCAGGGACTGTTGGATTTCAAATTCGGTTCTCATTAAGGTTCCGACCGCACTAAAATTCCAAAGGTCCGACTTAAGCTCCAAACTTTGATTTTGTGAAGACAAGTTTGACAATTAAATTCAGCCCATCTTATTCTTTTTCTTTTCTTTATTTTTTCTTTTTCTGCACTTATTGCATAAGTGTTTGCTAGGGACTAGCAAAGGCAAGTATAGGGGGATGATGAATCCATGTTTCATCATCTTTATTCTATCATTTTGGCCTTAAAAACCCTAGTAAATGCGTGTAAATAGGCTTAATCTAGGCATTTTAGCATTCATGCATATGTGTGTAAATATCGTATAAAATGCGGTTTTTAAAGCCAAAATTATAGAATAAAGAAAAGAAAAGAAAAAGAATAAAATATTGTAAATATTTTATGACCCGAAACCCCGAGACCTAGGCATCTTGATGAATAGGTCGACAAGGAATAAAGTAGGGGGAGATAAGGGCCAAATACCTATAATTAGTAATTCATTCTTTATTCATTTTGGGACCTATTTTTGGTTCCACTTTTTTATACATCAAATAAAGAAACTTTGAACATGAAAGTTGTAGATAATTTAATAAAGAAAAATACAAAATTGATTTCACAGAAAAATAATGTACAGATAAAAAGTTATGGTCTGAATAAAAATCCAGAATCCCAACTTCCCAGACCCGTATCTCACAAACGACAACTCCAAATGCAGCATACTCACTTTAATTGTATATAGAAGAAAATAAGCTATTTAATGGCGGTGGTTTCGCATTTGGCGGAGCTACGGTTTGAAAGTTGAGTTTTGAACCCCTATTGTATACTTGTATATATTAAAATATTCAATTTATTAATTATTTATTATTTTTACAAATTTATATTTTTATAATGTTGTAAATAATACTTATAATAATAATGTACATTAAAATAAGAATGAAAACCTAAATAAAAACAAAAATAAAATACTTAAAAATAAAATACATAGATACATTACCTGTACATATACCTATACAAAACATATGTGTATTTTATTCAATATACAAAACTTATCAGAAAAATAAAATAAAAATATATTTATGTATATAAAAGTATTTTATAATTTTATAAAATCATAAATAGAAATAATAACATTAGAAATACCCAAATTAAAATAGAATACTTAAATATATCGATATAGATACCTATAGGGGTATGAATGCAAACTTGTAAAAATACATCGTATAAAAATAATTAAAAATCATAATAAAATAATTTGTAAATTTTGAAACACTTTTTATTTTATAACCTAAATAAAATAACATGTTTTACTATTTTTAAAACATTTTTTTAGAGGTTTATCCTGGTTGGTCCACGTGGACCAACCAGGAGGTCTGGACAGTTGACCACGGGTCAACTGTCTGACCCTCCTCTGTCAGAGTGTCAGAGTGGATTTTGACCCACTTTCTCGATTTTTCCAGGATGCCACTTACATTATTTCGCGATGAAGTCTTCAGGACTTTTAGAGCCCATATATCCATGAATCTCGCCCTGGGTTATTCTTGGGCATTGCATCACTGTGGCGCCTGTTGTTGCCTCGTCGTTCACGCCACTCGACCATGGTTCAAAACGGACCCCCCGACTTCCCTTGAATTTTTGATCACTCTTCCACCGCCAAATCCCTAACCTAGACCCTCATCTGGACTCTTGGTGACAGCAGGAGTGCGGAGGGCATCTCAGCGGGGCGAATCGGTGTCGAATTGAGTTGGGTCCCCTCGCCGGAGTTCTCGCCGGAGAACACTTTGTGCTCGCACGGGTGAGGTCTCTTCTTCCCCTTTTCTCTTCTTTTCTCTGCGGTTTGAATGTTAAAGAGCCCCAGTGGCTTTTCCTTGATCAAGATCTTCATTCGGTAGCCTTAATCTAATCCCGATCCAACCGCGGCCGGCATCGCGTTTCGCCGGCCGACTTCACCCTTCACAGTTCCATACCCCCTAGTGGAAACTCCACGAAGTCAGGGCATTTTGCCCCTGACTTCTTCACCATCCTTTCTTGCAGGTTCCCGAAACAACAGACCCCCTCCTGGGGTCGTTTTTGGTGACTGCCAAAGCTCCTAGGACTCCTCAGCTTCCTCGTCGCCGTGCGGGAGCTCGGGCGGTTATATTGCCATTTTGGAGCTTCTGATCGTCAGCAGGAGTGCCTGGGAGTTCGCAGACGCCTTCGCGGCGCTCAACATAGCCGGGGAAGAGAGAGACGAGCCGGGGAAGTTCATCCTCTCCGGCCCGCCTCCCTGTTCTTCGTGATCAGGCCGCCACCGTCCGATCAAGAAGGGCCAGCAGTTGCCGTAGGATCCAAACCAGCCCCGGCCGCTTG
The DNA here is from genome assembly GCA_037367405.1 of Ottelia alismoides. Taxonomy (NCBI): domain Eukaryota; kingdom Viridiplantae; phylum Streptophyta; class Magnoliopsida; order Alismatales; family Hydrocharitaceae; genus Ottelia; species Ottelia alismoides. Next base: position 452,028 of record JAZKJV010000514.1, on the reverse strand, counting down.
ATCTACATCAACTTCTAATCTGGACCGTCGGCCGCGAAGAGGCATCGCGGTGCCTTGAACGGACATGTGTATAAGTGCCCAGATCTCTGCCGTCCGCCAGCGCCCTTCTTGTGGGGGTTTTGCGGTATTGTCCCCCGCATTTTGATTATTTGTTTTATTAGTATTAAAACTTTCAGAACCCCTTTTAGATCTTTTGTAAAATTTGTAACGCAACCCCAGACTTCTCAAGTTTTGCATATCCGTCCTCGCCAGCGAGGTGCACGTGCGCGAGCACGTGCGCGTGGCCATTTTGCAGGGACCTCCCAGAGATTTTTCGTATTTAGTTGTAATACTAAAACTCTTGCTTGCAGTTATTAAAGTTTCTGAAATTTTGCAAAGAGTCCCCTTAGTTTCTGCATATTTCTATTTACATCCCCGCCAGGTGCGTGCTTAGCACGTGCCTTCTGGCGTTTTTGCAGGCGCAACCTCCAACCTTCTCAAATTAAAGATTAGTCCAGAAATGTTCTATTTCAGTTCAAAACTGTGGTGGAATTTGCAGAAGTTCCCTGAGGTTTTATCTATTTGCAGTAAAGCCCCTGCTAGGCCTTTGATCTTTGCTTGCTTGATATAATTAATTAAGGCACCTTTTTGACTCCAAAAATTCTCAAATTTTGAACTTAAGCTCCTGTGCATGTGTTCTTCCACGCCAACATTTTAGTTCTGGATTTTATTTTATTTTTATATTTATTAAAAATCAAAAACTTGCTTTTTATGAACTGTCTAGCTTAGAAAATGCCAAAAAAATATTAAAAAGTCTCAAAAAATTCCAAAAAAAAATCCATAGTGTCTATTTTACTATATTTTAGTTGCAGACCAAAATCCACTAAAAATCTCAAAAGAAAAACCTTAAAAATTTAAAAAGACTCTAAAACTTCAAAAAAATTTATAAAATCAAAGAAAACTCTAAAAAATACAAACTCAGTTCCTGTTTGCTCTTTATTTTGCTCTCTTTATTTGAAAAATAGTGTGAAAAGTTTTGATTGCTGTTTGCTATTTTAAGAATTCATTTTGTTTCCAGCCAGCCCATTTTCCACTGTTTTCTATTATTTTAGTATCTAAAAATACCAAAAACACCTACAAAAATCCCCAAAAATCACAAAAACAGTAAAAAATCATAAAAATACTAAAAACATTTAATTTCTGAATTTTTAGTTATTTTTGTGCATTTTTATAAATAGTTGACCTTGTCTTTTATTCCTTTGTTTTTATTTTCCAATGTTGAAAAAGAAATAAAAAAATATAAAATATAAGATTATAAAAATTAGAAAATTAAAAATCAAAATACAAAAATTAAAAATTAAAAATTAAATAAAAAAATTAAATATTAAAAACCCACAAACATTCTAGATTGGCTAAGTTGCTTATTAGACCTAGGTTTGGATTTTTACCTATGCTCTACGCCTTTGCTTCTTGAGTTCGACCCCTACTTGCTTGCCATTGTACATCTTTAGTAGGGTATAGTAAATTTTAATCCTTGTTGTTCATTCTCTGATTGATTGTGTGGGTTAATTGTTGGAGATCGAGGAGACTTGAGTAGTCGCATCAGCGACAGTGAGTCTGATTTGTCAGACCGCTATTTAGCGGCTCCCGTTTTCTCGCTTTTCAAATACGCCGATGAACAATAGATGAAATGAAGAGGAAAATAGTATAAGGCTCAAAATGAACAAGGCAAAATGAAATGGAAATAGATGAAATGAAAAAAGGTGCAAGTGCACATGACTGGATCCTTGACTTAAATCTAATTCAAATAAACACAATGCAAATGAATTCACCAACCCAACACAAGTGAAGCCATAAGAGTTCAGCTATTTTATATTTTTAATTTTATTTTGTTTTCAAGCAATCTTATAGCAAGTCATTAGAGTCTAACCCTATAGGAGAGTGAGTACCACCAGAAGAGTATCCCATACTTCCCACTTCCTTTGTAACCTATTGCTTGTACTTTTCAAGAGAATCCTTGATATTGAGTCTAGATCCATTACTCAGCCAAAGAATAGAGTAGGAAGACAATAGGCGAAACTAGTACTTCCCCCGGGTGAGGTACTCGGATGTGGAACGATGAGACAGACACACCCATGAGGGGATGACCTAAGCTCGATACTTCAGACTAAGTTCGTAAGTAGACGAAGCCCTACTCACCCACGTACGATAGAAATGCCAATACTTTATGACTTCAGTCAATAACAAGGCAGTACCAAGGTTGAGATTTTCGCTCTATTTTCCTAGGGTTGTGCCTCTCTCATTCTGGATGGTACTTGAAAATAATGTGGGCTTTATGAACCCAATACAATGATGTCCATTACAAATTTTATTTTTGGTCAAATTTTATTAAACCGTTCCCTTATTTTACTTTTGAATTTTTACAATTTGAGTATTTTTCAAGAATAATTTGCCTAACAATTTTTTGTATTTTATTTTAATTCCTAAGTGGTAGAAAACTAGGAGAGAGGATGGAAAAGCTGTGCAAGTGGATACTATGATGGAGATCTCACCCTTGTATCAAATGGTGTATGCTTAGTTAGAAGACTTATAGCGCTTCCCAACTCTCTCCATGTGAAGTTGCCCTAAGAAGAAATTGCTATTATCGTGAAGTACAATTTTTTAATTTGATCTAAGTCTAAGTGTAGAACAATAAGCACATGCAGATATTATGTGTTTTATCCTTGATTACTCGATCAATTAGTTCCTAAATTCTAAGGCCTCATTCACATGAAATAATTGAAAATAAAAGCAGAAAACTCGAATTGCAGCAAACAAATAAAAACAAGTTGAAATAGGGAGGGGAAAATCAGAATGCGAAGAAAATGCGAGAAAATCGAGCGGGTCCCAAGGTAAACAGACACTTGGTAAATAGGCTCGCGAGAGTTTGAGTATCCAAAGTCCTTGTATCTGTATTATTACAAATTAATTAATAAATAAATGTCACTCTCACATAAAATAAAAAAATTCTAAATTATTACTATGTTGCTCTGAATCTCCTTACCTCCTTACTCTTTCCAATCAGCTCACAAAAGAGCTGATCTCCTCGTAGCTCGGGTGCACCAACTCTCCTACAAAAGTTGCCTTCACCATCCGGTCCCTCGTAAAGAAGTTAATAGAGAAATAGGTCAAAAATAAATAAATAATTATTTATAAAAAAGAAAATAAAAGACAAGTAAATATGAAAGTAATATATATAATATCCTATCCTAAGCATTGCTCCCCGAAAAAGATCGAGGATCATATTGTTTGGTCTTGGAGGGCTTGCGTTGTCTGACAAGTCAGATCTGGCAATTACCGTATCGACGCCTCTCTCGGCTCTTGAAACCCAATCAACCAAATAGATCAACAATCAACCAACAATATATAATAAAATAATAAATAAGATGTGTGGTGAAATTTAAGATGTCCAATGATAAGTGGTAGGGGTCGAACCACTGAGAGCAAACTGGATACGTATAATTATTGTCTACTAATAAAAAATAATTTTTATTTTTTTATTTTTTTGCTTTTTAATTTTTTGTGAGTTTAATTATATTTAATTTTTATGGATTTTTTTATTATTTTATATTTTTAAAATTTTTAGTTTTTATATTTTTTAAAATTTTGCAAATTTTTAGTTCCTTTCTATTTTTAATATATAATATATATAGTAATATGTATATTATAACTAGTATATGTGATATATAATAAAGAAATAAAATATAGGATATATATATATATGAATAATTTTTTTATTTTTTTAAAGGTTTTTAAATATATAATAGGTAATAATAATTAGTATATAAGTATTATATAGTATATGTAGGTTATATAGGGTTTTATATTTTAAATATAACTATATATGCTCAAAATTTAGAAAATAAATTGTTTTTTCTTTTTAATATTTTCTCTGATTTTATTGCTTTCCTTATATTTTTTCTATTTTCTTGTGGATTTTTAACAAATTAAATATATCAAAATAGTAACTATAATAAATAGGTTAAATTGTTTGGGTTTTAAAAATAGATAAATAGTCCTAAAATTCCCAAAACTATTTTTGATATATAGTATATAATATAAATAAAATATACAACAGAAACTATTTTTTGGAATTTATAGGAATTTTTACTTATTTTTACAAGCTTTTAAGATTTTTCAACTTTTAGTGTTTTTCTTTTGTATTTCATTGTTATTTATTGTCTAGAAATGTAATATATAGTAATATATACTATATTTTTTTGGAATATTTAAAAAGGTTTTATAATTTTTTGTATTTTTATATCTATATAGGGAATATTTACTTCTAAATGATTTTAAAATATAGAAAAGCACAATAAAATGTTAAATAAAAATGTGGTATGTGCAAGCATCATGTTAAGCATCTACAACATTTTTCCTAAATTTATTGAACCATGTGAGCTAATTTATAAAAATAAAAATATAAGAAATAAATTACAATACTAACAGGGGTAGATTTGCAATAGAAATAAAATATTAGGGTCTCTGTGTAAATATCCCCAAAATAATACACTATTTTCACAATTTTTAAGACTAAATAAAATAGGGATATTTACACCCATAACCCTGAGTAATTTCGTATTTACCCCAGAAACACTCGACAATCACGAATTACACTCAAGATCATGAATAACCGCTCCGTTTTACACCCATAACCTTCGATTAGTTTAGTCCATTAACTCAATCGGATAGTTGAGTTAATCTAACCAATCAGTGATCTAACCGTTAAGATTAATCAAAAAAAGAAAGGAAAATGAGGCGGAGGTGAGTTCGAGCTTGCAGCAGGCAGTGAATGGTAGGCGGGCGGAGGTGCGTGTAGGGGGAAACTCCGAAATAGTCTTACAGGGCAGAGACACGCGGGGGGGGGGGGGGGGGTGATGGGGCTTGCTCGAGGGGGCTGCATCTTGCGGGGGCTAGTCTGGAGTTCAGGCGAGGGGGGGATGCAGGGTGGGATGTAGCTTGCTGGCGAGCATGGGGGATCTGGAGTGTGGGCGAGCGGGGGGGTTGGTCTGGATCTTGTGGGCGAGCGGCAAGGGGTGTATTGCGGACACACGTGGGGAGGTTCACATGGAGCTTGCGAGCAGCTAGGGCTTTCCCAGGGGAGGGGGAGGGCTAGATCTCACATGGGGGGACTGGAGATCGCATGCAGGGGACGGAAGCACGTGGAGGAGGGGGGACATGCGACCGAGCAGGGGGCGAAGGCGCGGGTAGGGCAGGGGCGGAGGTGTGGGGAGGGGGAGGGCTGGAGCTTGCATGCGGGGGAGCGGGGGCGAAGGGGGGCAGCTTGCCAGGGGCGAGCAGGAGGGCCTGGGGCTTGCCAGGGGGAGGGGCATCATTTTGTTTGATCTACACAATATCATCATGTTATAAATATGATGTGTTTCGAAGGGCAAACTGGTCAACATATGACTTTTTTCCGTCAGATTTAACGGAGAATTAAGATGGAACTTGACACAGGGTTAATAGTATTTTTGTTAGATTTTTAGGAGTTAATTTATTAGATCAAATAAATAGTAATACTTTACAATATACATAGTGGCACATACAAAATATAGACAATATTTTATTTCTGTTGATTTTTTATTTTTGTGATTTTATTTTTATTTTATATAAGTTAAATACAATATATACAAATATTTAAAATATAAATATACAAAAATACAAAGAAAATAAATATACAATTAATATACAAATAATATACATAGGTATAATATACAACAATATCCCAAAAAGCCACATTTCACACCTTAACTCTGATTTTTATGAAACCACCTCATTCTAAAGATTATTTAATTTTGAATTATAATGAAAGTGGGTTTGATTGATTCTGAGTTTTGATGGAGAAGATATTTATCTGACAAGTTGAGCTTTACGACTTTTTCATAGTGATATAATTTATAGAATGTACATTGGTTATTTTGTAATTATTTTTATTATTTACAAAAGATTTTTATGTGCAAGTTTCAAGAAGAAAACAGTTGTGTTTGACGTGAATTTGGGTATAAATAAGTTAGTGAATGAACTGTGTAATATATATATAGTAGCATACAAGTGATAAATATACACATGGATATTGAATTTCTGAATTTTTGGTGTTTAGGTCTTATCTCATCCTACTTTATTCATGGTCAATCAGATCAAGTCTTGACTTTCTCTTGCGGTCAGATTCAGCATGTATCTATTACATATATACAGTCTTTGATTCTCTTTATTTTTCTTTTGTTTCTTTATTTATTTATTTTAGATTAAAATAGTGATAAATATACAGCATTTACACAAGAATTAGGGTTAGTAAAGAAAAAGCTTTATTGATATTTATAGGTGTTTTATAAGGGATTTGAGCTAAAATAAATGAATAAAGATGATGAAATGCATATTCATCAGGACCCCATTCTCCATTGCATAGTAGGGTTCTATGTATGGAACCCAAAGTTGTTGTTGAATCTAGGAGAAGAAAGGGGGTGTTGATGGTCGATCATGCGAAGGATATATAATGGCCGATCGTTCGGAGGACCTGATCATACATGAGAGAGAGCTTGGAAGAATAGTGTTTCCTTCGAGGAACTCATATCAGGAATTCATGTTACCTGAAGTCTAGTAGAGGATGTCCAACAGCACGAGAAGGGCTCTCCGCCTCCAGGAAATGCCACCTAGAACCGGTGATGGTCAGAAGGGGAACTGGAGTCCCTTCGAAATCACAAGAGGAGGGCGACGATTACTTCTTCTTCGAAAAATAGTGGGTTGGAGGAGGTTGAAGTGGGTTATGTTATCGTGGTGCCTTCTTGGCATCACCTGAGATCTGGAGGGGTTGTGGCTTAAGGAGTTATTGATGGTGGGGCTTGGACTTTTATCATCTGAAAGTAGATCTACGCATGGAGTTTGCACGAGAAGAGAAAGTTCCTGGCACCACCAAGAATTGAAGATGAGAACCATGAGAACTTCAGATAGGTTTCGATCTTTCTCTGTCTTTTTATTCAAGAACTGGGAGCCATGAGATCCCAAAGTTTCTCAATTATAGCTTCGAACCATTCGATGAAAGAGAAATTGCATGGAACCCTAGTTTTTGTCATTGTATCGCTTCTCATAATTATGGCTTCAATAGAAACCTTGGAATTCAGGACATGTTGATCGAACTTCGGAACTTTCAATTGAACACAATGGTGTTGTCTTGCAGATTTTAGGGTTTCTGAAAACCCTAAAACTCTTCTCAACCTCTGAGAAGATCAATGAACATTTCTTGGAGAATAAATATCAAGAACGAACAACCAAAATAAATCTGCTATGATAATCAAATCTCAAACAAATTCACAAACATAAAAATAAACCCTCGAGAATCGAAACTGCTCTGATACCATGTAGAAAACAATAGTACAAAAATGTATCAGAGATACAGAAATACAAATAATGGAAAGAACACCAGTATTTACATGGAACTCTACTTCATAAGGCATGAGATCAGACCACGAGAGAACACTACTAAGGGTTGATTATTATATTCAATTTCTCAACTAATACAATGGAACTCCCACCAACGGATCGGAGTCCCACTAACAATAGATATGAGACTAAACCTATGGATGTTGTAATTGGACCCTGGAGGAATCCATCTATACATGTGATGCATACTCTAACATCCCCTTAAATGTGAATTCTATTGGCTTGTGCTCATCAACTTACTGAAGTCACTGAATTATTGCGCATTCAAGAGTGACCATTGGTGATGGAGAGTTCCTGGATGAAAAGGCATTTGGAACATGTAGGTTTTGTTGGTCAGGAGCTACTTAGTGGTTGAAACTGCTTTGACGTTCCATTTCAATCATTGTATGCTCAAAGTCCAAGAACAGTGTTGTTGGGTTGGTACATCGAATTTCAGGAGCAGAACATAGCTTCAACACTCCACCTCAAGTTGAAGCATATCTATCGATTCCATGTTTCCATACTGGTTAATGTGCTGACACTCAGGTTAGAGCACATTAGCCAATATGGGAACAAGTTGGAGCATATCCCAATAGGTTACATGGATGCATAAGAGACTTAGAAATGTTGAAGAATATAATAGAGGAATCAAGCAGTTTCGTGAATGGGATTTCACAAGGATAGACCTATATACATATTAGGACATGCTGGAGAAAAAATTTTTTATCCAATATATGAAGTAAGAATAGAGATCGTATACACGAGATATTGTCTATGGCAAAATTCTCGTGTGTACGAGTTTGTATTCTTGCACTTCATACATGGACAAAAAATATTCTCTCCATCATGTCCTAATATGTATGCATATATATCCTTGTGAAATGCCCATTCGATCAACTTCATGACTCCTCATTTTTATTCTTCAACATTTCTAAGTCCCGTATGCATCTATTTAACCTATCTGGATATGCTCCAACTTGTTCCCATAATGGCTAACGTGTTGATACTCAGGTTCTCATAGATACATATTTATAGCTCCACTGAAGGGCCCAGTCTAAGCCCGAAACAAAGGCCCACTTTCTCTTCATTCAGCCCAATCCTAAACCTGGCCCAATTCTTCTGATCGGGCTTGGGCCGAGCTAACCCATTTTGTCTCACATGGGTTTTAAATTAACTTGATTTCTGATGTATATCTAAAATCCAACCCAATAAGCTATTCATCTATATAGGGTGTTGGATGCTTAAAAAGGTACATAAGCAACAAATCAATGACGGTGCTTGAAAATTCTGACATAATAATGGGAGTGTTCGTTGAAGTTGATATGCCCTTACAAAGCTTGTCGCACTGAATCCACTGATTAAAAAACAGTAGAAAATGTATCTGATTCGATGCGATCATGACTCATCACCAATTCATGAAACCAGAAAATCGGTACTGAACTGTGCCCAAATAGCACCTAAAAAAGTCACAAACCAAAAACGCAAACAAGGAACCACTGCACGGTTTTATCGATTGATAGGTAGTGCAGAGGACTAATGAACAGTAACAGGTACTAGCAAACAATCCAACATAATGGTAATGAAGTCGGCTAAGTTGTTTGAAGAATCAAATGAAAACACTTGGTCTGGTTTACTTATATCAAAATTTGGATTTTTTTGTTATTATTTCATAAATGTTGAACCTGAGAATGACTCAGTAGCTTCATATCTACTAAACTTCGCCCTTCACAACAAAAGCTTAACACTGGAATAGCAATTGGCAACTAAGATGACATGAAGCTCCAAGCATAACTCAAGAGTCAAGAACGTAATCATGGAATCAAGGATTTGTCATAAATTACATGTGGAAGGGATCATGGGGTGGGGAAAATGGGGATCACCTTTCAAATCGAGGGGGACCTTGCGAAAGTAGCAACGGACATCGTCACCATCGGAGGGGCTCTTAGTCTAGGTGTGGTACTTGTCATGTGCCTCCCACTGATCGATCATGTTCTCCAGCCTCGCGATGTTGGAGAAAATATAACAAAAATGCAATCATACCTCATCAAATAGTAGAAAGTGATGTAGGCCCTTTATCAACTGGGCCCGCGGGCTTTGCGGGCCGGGCCAGCCAAGCCCGAGCGGACCCCAAAAAATCGAGCCTAATATCGCGGCTCGAGTGCGACCAATTTTTTATTTGGTCTTGGACCAGGCTGAGTTACATGGACAGGGCTTCGGATTGGGTCAAGCTGGCCTGACCCAATTCTCATCCCTAGCCGAGACTGGATGGTTGGTGAGAGAGAGAGAGAGGAGTCAAAGGAGAGTAGACCGGTGCATATGGGAGCTGGAAATTATGTGTGGCGAACTCGAAAGAAAACGAGGAAGGTTGACTAGTAAATGGGGATGACGTGGGGAGAGAAGATCATGATGAAAGGGACGACTCCAGGGTCGTTTAATCTGATGGGCTCGAGTGACTTTAATGGCTCCTACATGGCGTAGCGAGAGGCGAGTGGATGCGAGTACTATGGCCATTGGATCTGGAGATCCAAAGAAGCCCGGAGAGGTGGGATGGGGCAAGGGTCGGTGGTTGGATCAAAAGATCGAATAGCCTAGGAGAGTGATGAAGAGATATACGAGGGTGGGTCACGTGGCGCGTCCAGAGGCAGCGACATGGCTCGATAAAAAATAAACCAAAATATAATAAAAATAAAAAATTCAAAATAAAAAACTTTCTTCATGAAAGATATTCATTTCGATGAGATCTACAACTTTCATGGACGGCTCAAATCAAAAAGAACTTAAATGTAAAATATAGTATTTTTGAAGGTATTCTAAATACAATTAAACGCCCAATTTTAACTTTTGACATTTTTATATTTTAATGTAGACTCTAGTGTATCTGTCTTTATTCTACCCCTTATTCGGATAGTTTTTCTTTGCCAAAATTGCTTGAGGATTATGACATTTACAAAACAATTAAAGATGTGTGGGGAATCGTTAGATTTGGTGAAATGGTCTTTCTATACCAAAAATATGAATTCTTTTACCGACATAAAAAAATATTTTTCGAATGAACAAAAATATTGAGGAATTGTCCATGTGTAAGATTAATAATTATTTGATATGAGTCTTTTCCGCATAAAAAGAGAATCCAATGGGTTTTTAATAGAAGAAAAACAAGTGAAAAAGAAGAGGAGATAAATGTACAATACACACATATACATCCAAAAGAAAGAGAAGCCTTTTATTAAGTAATTAAGATACAATAATTCACCCATTTTATTCACATGCTAAGGAGTGTTTATTAAAGAAAATTAGGGAGCTTGTTGAGTTGTTTACCTAGGTATTTAAACTAATATCAAGAAGTAAAGAAGGTGAATTGTGGACTCATCATAGATCTCACATAGATCTACAATGTTCATGAAGGAATCAAAATAAGATGAACTCAATAATGCAGGAAGTAATTTTTTGTTGATATTTTATAAAATAATATACCACTTTTTATATTGTTTTCTTTGATTTTTTTTGTATAGAATGCAAGCATGATAAATTTGATTAAAATTCTAAATGATGTGAGAAACATGAATGATTTTTTTTGGATTTTTTGGTTTCGAAAAATTAGAAGTAAATCAGAGAATTGGAATACTTACATATGAATAAGTCAGGATATACATAGTCAAATTTTTCTCATTTTCTTGGATTTTCTGATATCTTATTTTTGTGATGCAATTAGTTAAAGCATAAAACAAAATAAAGAAATGAAAAATAGATAAATGAAAAGGATTTAAAATATGTACGTAAAATAATAGGTTAAAGTTAATTGGTAATGTACAATATATAATTAGGTCCCAAACCCGAGCTTTTGCATATTCGCTCCAATTTATTGAACCAATTACATTAGGTAGGTAATTTTCTAACTTGAACTTTAAAAGTTTATTGGTCATTTTGGAGCTCATATGGAGAGTGAATTCAGTCAGGAAGTTAGACTTGAGGTGCGATCTTCTAAGGATCATAACATTAGCAGCAAATCAACCTTCGTCTCAGATCATCTTCCTCCATGGTTGGACTAGCTCTTGTTTATAAAAGGATATGTCGGCTATGCATCCTCTACGTGTCCTCCCTCATAGCCAAGGACGGATGGAGGTTGGGGTAAGGAGGTGCAAATCCCCCCCCCCTCAATTTTTGAAAAAAATACGTTCCGTATATAATTGAAAAAATCTCACTCCAAAATATAGCATCCTAAATTCTTCTCTTTCCTATAACTCCCTCACGTACTCCCTTTCCAATTCTCTCTATTGCACGCACTCTCTCTCCCTCTCGTCATCTCTCTCCCCCCCCCCCCCCCCACCTTCAAATATAGCATCCCCAATTATCTCCCCTCTCTCTCCTGTAAAATTAAAATTCCTTTTTCTCTCTTGCATGCACTCTCTCTCCCTATCTCTCTTGTCGACTCTCGCTCCTCTCTCAACTATTTCTCTCTCAACTCTCTCTCCCTCATGTTCTCTCTCCAACATCCCTCCCTCAGTTTCATTGATAGTCATAGATCAAATTGGATATTTTTTTGCTGCTACTAAGATTTAAATTCGAAGGACAAGTATTTTCTATTACATAATTTTTCTAATATCATTGAATTTCTGATTTTAATCTTTTTTGATATATTAGAAAATGTCTAATGTTGAAAACAATTTTTGATGGAACAAACTTGATTGAATTAGATATATTGTATAAACTTATTGTTTAGAATTATCCTAGATAAAGTTAGAATTTTTTTTATTGACTACATATGGGAATTATCAAAATTAAAATATATCTAGATTCCTTTTTATAAGATACCTAGCAATTCATACATTTTTCCCTATTTTTCTACAGACATATTAGTACAAATGAAGAAAATATTGAATTAACAAATAGTGAATCATTGTGTGGTACTTTGGACACATTCAAATTTTTTTAATAATGCAATATATGTAGTCTATATTGATAGGATATGCAAAATTTGTCCATCTTTTATTCCCAATTAATTTGCCCAATTGACCGATATATTTTTAAGAATGTATGAAATGTCTATCATATCTATATAGAAAATTTATATTTTGTTAAGTTTGTATTAAAATATATGAGTTTAGCTGTCAATACATATATGATTTTAGCAATAAAGAAGTTATTCAACGATTTCAAAATATGAAATCTCATCGAGGACAACTCTAACAAGGTAATTTGTTAAAAAGCACAATCATTTTTATAATTTCAGAAAGTATACAATTATATTTTTAATTCGCATTGTAGATATTCAATATGTCAGTTAATTTCATTAGATGAATACATTTTTATATTGCTATTTGCGTCCCCTCCTAAATACCATCTTGGCTCTGTCCCTGCTCATAGCCATCAGAAACACAAACCCCATGTTATCCTCATGAAATGTATAAAACCCCACCTAGAAAAAAATGAAATCTCTTGATGATGGACCTCCCCATCACATATATTCCTCCATATGTTGTGCTTATAGTGTGAACGTATATCAATCCTCCATAGTTGTTAGCTTCCCCTGCAATCAACACATCTAGCACACAATGGCTAAACCTACAGCTTGATGCCATACTCTCTCATGCTCCAAACGATGCGCTTACTCGCTTTAAGGGACACTGCTAAGATGTTCTCCCTCTCGTAATTATGAACTTCCCTTAAAAACCATCGTGATGGCAGTTTCTTCTCCAAGAGATGCCATCGGCAGCTGCTAAAGAACATTTTGTTCGTTTAGCAATTTGATGAGGTAAGGTGTAGAATATTACAGTCTATGGGAATTCAACTTTGACTTACCTTATACTTTGTCCCATGCATATCATAGTCAAGATATGTTAGTTAAGTGTTCGAGAGCCAAGGTTTGTGAGTTGGCAAAAAATATCCGACCTAAAAATTGAGTACATTAAACCCTTGAAAGTAAGCCCAACAACTAGCAATCATTATTTGGCCATTTTCATTTATCATTTCATCTATCATTGTGCATATCATCTTTAAGTGCACCTTATAAACTAACGAAAAATACATCTAAACTTGTTTCTAGTGTTCAACCCTACAACTTGCTCTTCACATGTAGCTACGCTTTAGGTTAAAAGATGGTGAGTTCATAATTGATTGCATAAGTGGTTTTCCGATCGCAACAACATGTTGAATGAAATCCACTTCAATTCCTAGATGTACAAGAAACCTTTAGTCAATAGGCGGTCCTCCTAGTCAGCCAGTTCACGGATGATGGGTGTGAATGCTATGGGAAAAGCCTTAAGCGCAACAAGGAAGCATGAAGATCGCATCCAATGCAATCTAAAGTGACTACTCATACTAGTCGCTCGGTGCAGCAGAATTTAAAAAATTAAATAAGATGAAACCATATGATTCGATAACACTTCTTGAATTGTTTCATCAAACCACAAACAAGATATAAGATACCTCTTGAAGTATGGTTGCGCTCTAAGTCTCTAAAGGAAGAGACCACGTGTCTCAAGTCCGACCTGACGGAAGAGACGCTTGTGAGCGTGTTGATGAGGTGTGGGCTTCTTGCAATCCAAGATCAAGATCTAAGCAACGGATCTCCTGATTTTGTCACAAGAAATCCAACATCTTCTTCATCGGCAAGGAGCACCGAAGATGATGGAGATCCACGAGCAATAGAAGCGGCGGCACGACGGCGTAGTGACGTCGATGACTCTCTCTAGTACAAGGGTGGACGGTCATGAAGGATATGGTTAGATCCTCAAGCGCATCACGGAAGTGTGAGCGTCGTATCGAATACGACGAAGAGCGACTAGTCGCACTAGTTGCTGGATGCAGCGGAATTTAAAAAATTTTCTTACGACGAAACCACATGATCCAAGAACACTTCTCGAATCATTTCGTCTAAACCACAAACAAGTAATAGGATTACCTCTTGAAGCGTGGTTGTGATCGAGTCTCTAAACAAAGAGACCTCCTATCTCAAGTCCGATCCGACGGAGGAGACGCTTGCGAGCGCGGGGATGAACCGCGTTCTTCTCGCAATCCATGTTGATGATCCAAGCGGCGGATCTCCTGATCTCGACACACGAGATCCGACGTCTTCTTCACGAGCGAGGCGCACCGAAGGAGACGGAGATCCACGAGCAAACGAACGGGCAGCATAACGACGATGCCGCGACGATGGAGAACCTCTCTAGGTCATCCATGGTGGACGGCCACATGAGAGGGAGAGAGAGGGCTGTCGAGTAGAGAGAAAAGAGAGAGATGCTTCTAAAGCATTGTGTGTAAAATAGAGAGCATGGTATGCCTCTCTATTTATAGGGTTTTGGGATCCATGGATTTCAATCCATGTGACATATAAAATCAATGGATGAGATTGATTTATGTCAATCCAATGGCTAAGATTGTTGTTGGTAAAACCAATAAATTTAGATCAAAATATATTTGACAAAATCAAACACAAATTAATCCAAAATTACACCAAATAAATAATGAGAGAATCTACATGGAGATTACATCTCCATGTACATTCCATATGGACGGCCACCCATTCCTATTTGGAATTGGGTGCCGCCCAAGCTTTCCATGAGGAGAGCAATCTCATGACATGTCATGAGATTGCATATCTCCATGGAAATCTCTTTATTTATTTCCAACATCTTTTGTTGGGTTTTATTCTTCAAAAATAATTCACAATTATATTTGAGAATATTGCAATCTTGCCATGGAAAAATTGTGAATCAAATTCACAACCCAAAACAACATATAATTTACATTGTCAATTAATTACACAATGTGTATCCAATACACATAATAATTAATCAACACATATAAATTATAATTAGCTCTCTCTCTAATACATTATAAATCACATTTATAATATATTATGAATAATTAGATATTACTATCCACATTATTCTTATCCATAATAATCAAATCACATTTAATTATATTGGATAACTTATTCTCATGTGCTCAAATAATATGAATCACATTCACATTATTTACATCTTTTGATAATCAAATCACATTTAATTATCTAAGATAACTCTCCTTATAATATGAATCAAATTCATATTATTCATAATAATTAAATCACATTTAATTATCCATTTTCTCAATGCTCAGTTACATATATCAACAATAGAATTATCCATGAACTCTTTCAAGGATAATGCGCTTTCTCTGCGAATACCTGCAGATAAGGACAGGGCGATTGTATTGTTCCACGTATAGTGACATGGATATTGAGATCACATCTCAAATCCAGATCTCGGGCCTCCCATAGATGCTTGATTAAATCAAGACCGCAAATATAATCTTCTCATTGAATCTGAATCACATTCAGATTAATGTGCAACATTTGGACTAAGATCAGATTACTTCTCTACTGAGAGGAGTCACTAAAATCCAGACCCGTTTCATCACTCCCTATGAATGGAAGCATCATGGTTATACAACCGTTTATGATCACATCACCCTCAGGCATTCCCAATACCTATACATCCTGCATACTGGAAGACTCAGATTAAACCCGAAGTATTAGATCAACTTTACACTGTCTACTTCAGGGTTTTATCAGTAAGTTTCTCATTCGATCATTGGGAGTCGGTATCGATCATATACTTTCCAAAAGCATATATCATACCTAGGTCTTGATCATATACTTTCCAAAAGTATATATCAAACCTACAAATTCAGTCAAGCTTCCAAAGCGAGACGACCATGCGCATGGAATTTGATTCTTACCAATATCTCATGAGTGAGCTCATGTCTTCCGGTTCAGTAACTGAACATGTATGATCCCTTTGAGAGATCGTATTACTCATATGCCCTTATATGCACACCAGCGCACCGATGTATAGACCTTGATTAGGTCATCAACCTATTGGTATGCCAAATGTACATACTCAAACATATAGTAACACATCTGTCTCCGGTCAGAGGATGTGTGCATGTATCGTGACATCATACGATATAGGTCTTTGGTTATCTCGATCTCGTTAAGTCAACTCTTTGACCTAACTAATCTGACACCTCTGAATCTCTATTCCTATGCAGAGGACCTGCATCAAGAGGTCGGTCAGATATCAGCCTAACTGAGATAGGATTGCCATCTCCTACTCTGGCTGGAGATCATCTCTTAATAATCATTTGACGGTGCTTGACGAGTCCTCAATCTAACTCATTAGATATTCATCTAAGCACCAGCCTCTATGATTCAATAGTTGAATCAACAGCTGTATGATCATTAAGATGGCCATGGTACATAACCCTAATTGTACTAAGGGACCTATTATGCAAACTATGTACTCTTTATTTCAGATTAAGGAGTGAATTGCAATAACACTTATTGCATAATGGCTCGCTGTGGGCTCGCATGTCCAACAGGTCACACATGAGAGAGAGAGAGAGAGTCTTGCAAACTGTTGTAAAAGAAGAGCCGTGGTAGACTCTTTTTATAGTATTTTGGGAATCCATGGATCACAATCCATGTGCAATAATAAATCAATGGTTACATTGATTTATTTTTTTAATCAATGGCCATGATCTTTATTGCTTAAAAATACAATAACAATTAATTTGCATTAAATTAAATATATATATATTGAATAATCATCAACATAGTTTAATATAGTTTAATCAATTTGGATAATAAGATGAAGAAGGAGTCCACTTTCTAACTATAGGGAGGACGATCACTCTTGATTAAGTCAAGGATGTTTGCCAACCCTCCATATATGAAAGGCGGCTCATCCTCTTAATTTATGTGAGATTTTTTATCTCACATAATCCTCTATATATTTGCAACAACTTTTGTTGTAAATATATTCAAAAAATTAATTCTAAATTAATTTGTGAATATTTTAATCATGCCATTGAAAAAATATGAATCATATTCATATATTCAAAATAACATGTAAATTGTATTTTCAGTTAAATATCCAGTGTGAATCCAATTCACATCAACAATTAAGTCATAAATACTATTTACAACTAGCTATATTTAATATATCATAAATCACATTTATAATGTGTATAAATAATATGGATAGTGTTATCCACATTATTCATATCCTTGATAATTAAATTATATTTAATTATCTTTGGTCATCATTCTCATGCATCTAAATAATTAGAATCATAGTCACATTATTCATGATAAAATCACGTTTAATTATCATTTTCTCAATGCTCGGATACACTATTCATCAATGGAATTATTCTTAAACTCTTTCAAGAATGATATGCTTTCTCCGTGAATACTTGGAGATAAGGACAGAGCGATTGTACGTTCCATGTATAGTGACTTGGATATTCAAATCCAGATCTCTGGGACCTCTCATAGATGTTTGATTAGATTAAACCGTAAATCTAATCTTCTCATTACATATGAATCATATGCAGATCAATGTCCAACATTTGGATTAAGATTAGATTACTTCTCTACTGAGAGGAGTGACTAAAATCCAAACATATTTCATCAATCCCTCGGAATGGAAGTGTCATGGTTATACAATCATTTATGATCATATCACCCTCGAGTATTCCTAATAGCCGTACATCCTGCATACTGGAAGATTTATAATAAACTCGAAGTTTTAGATCTCTTTTAAATTGTCTTCTTCAGGATTTTATCATTAAGTTTCTCATTCAATCATTGAGAGTTGATATCGATCATATGCTTTCCAAAAATATATATCATACCTACAAATTCTTGTCATGCTTCCAAATCAAGATGATCATGCATGGAATTTGATCGGTCCCAATACCTCATAAGTGAGCTCATGTATTCTGATTCAGTAGTGAACCTATATAATCACTTTGATAGATCGTATTAGTCATATATCCTCATATGCACGCAGGCTCGTCGGTGTACAGACCTAGATTAGATCATCAACCTATCGGTCTGCTAAATGTGCATACTCAGACATATAGTAACACATATGTCTCTGGACAAAGGATGCGTGCCTATATCGTGACAGCATATGACATAAGTCTTGATTATCTTGATCTCGTTAAGTCAACTCTTTGATCTACCTTATCTGACACCTTCGAATCTCTATTCCTATTTAGAGGACATGCATCAAGAGGGCGGTCAGATATCAGTCTTTAGAGAATGATTGCCAACTCCTTCTCAGGCTGGAAATTATTTCTTAACAATCATTTGATGAGTCCTCAATCTAACTCTTTAGATATCATCCAAACACTTGCCTCTATGATTCAACCATTGAATCAACAAGTATGATCATCAAGATAGACATGGTACATAGCACTAATTGTATTGAGGGACCTTATAGTGCCTTCATTTATTTAATCTCAGACAGGGAGTAGAGACAAATTAATAATTTTTATTGATACAAAATGATTACAATAACATTTATGCAGGAATGATTCGTCTCGGGCTCACATGGCTAACAGGGTGGACCTTGTAGGCATTTTGTTATTCTATGCAATCTCCTATATATGAAAGGCACACTCAAGTATGGGTTTGGATCGTCTATTGTAACAACAGTTCTACTGTAGCAGCAAAGCCGCTCAATCGCGATCGAGCGGTGCACACGGGTTATGGGTTTGGATGGGCCCATTCGTGTGCATCGCTCGATGGTGATTGAGCGGCCCTGCTGCTATAATAGAGCCCGCTGTTAAAGCAGAAGATCCATGCCCCTCAAGTATGGTCTTAGTTTTTCCTACAATTCTCCTTTAACTCTAGAAGCCTACTTGAGTCAAGCTGGGCAAGAAGCATAGCAAAATGACGATGTATAACTAGCTTTGACTTCCATTTATCTTACGGCAAAATAAAAAAATGGACATCTCCCAAACACGCAACATTAGAACTCATATGGATGTGTTGGCTTCTTCAGCCTGGACGATCAGGAAGATAAGAATTTCCCATCTTTAATCGTTTTCCTACTTGTGAATAGCATACACTCCGATCATCCATTTGATCAAACACAAATAAATCTATGTTCTGGTGTATGATCAAATCGAGCACATATTACAAACATAAATTATTGCAATACAAACAGTAAACACAATTAGATACATATCAAAACCACATCCCTCCAACAATCTGCAAAGTCCTCAGCAACCCTCCGTTTCGTCTCTCCCCTGCACGTCAAGTTTGCCATAATGAATAAGGAGCTATTGAAAGCACCAAGAAGTATTATATTATATACTAAGAATAAGCATAACTAGAATTTGCTTGATATTTGAATCGTTTTACGTTTCCCTTCGCCTACTGAAAAACTCGAAATTTTTGACAGGACTCCATGATAGCATAGCATAAGATCCATCATGCACATGTTCAAGCTGTTTTAAAGGAGATAACATTATACATATATTCCCAAACACAGAGACAAAGAAAAAGAGCTTAGTTAAGGAGAATGAGAAACCGATGGAGCTCACCCTCCACATTGCAATTGCAGTGAATGCACGCAAATGAGAATCAGCCCCAGACACTGACGTCCTTGTCATCCACAACGAGATCCCCGTTGACGAGCTCTCTATAGGCGGCGACCGGCCAGATGAAGCCCCTCCACACGAGCTTCGACGCGAGGGGCACGTCGATGATAATCTCCTTCATGGTCGGCTTCTTCTCATCTCTGATGGCGATGAGGTAGCTCCTCCCCACCCACCCGATCCAGCCGGCTATGTACAAGAAGAGCAAGCCGGGGGTGATGAATTCGCCCCAGTGGCGCTGGTCCCCGTTCACGATGAGGTGCGGGAGCCCGTCCGTGCCGCATAGCAACCCCTGGTTGCCGTAGTTCTCGAACCTACGCTTGGTCTTGTCGATCGTGGCCTGGAGGGCGAGGGCCGGCGCGGAGTCGGGGGCGTACTTCTTGAGGGCGGTCTCTAGTTTCTTGACGGAGTTCTTCTCGCGCTTGGCGAAGGCCTTGGATTCCTTGCAAGGGGTGAGGCCCGAGATGTCGGCGGAAGCGGGAGGCACGGCGGGGGAGGAGAGGAGGATGGAGGAGAGAGCGAGGGCGGCCGAGAAGGCCTTGAGGCTGTCAGAGTTGGGCGCCGGTGCCGGCGAGGGTGCGGAGGAGGAGCACGTGATTAGGGAGGGGCGGGAGAGGAGCTTGGGTGATGGCAGCTTGGGCTTCAAGAGGGTGGTGGATGGGATGCTCGAGAGAGATGCCATGTTGTGATGTTATCGATGATCTCGATCTCTCTCGAAGGGAGGAGGAGGAGTGATGGGTGGGGAGTGGTGATGGGAGGAAGGAGGATGTAAGGGGAATAGGAGGGTGTGATGAGAGGGGGAGGGGGAGATAAGAAGGGGATAAGGTGGGGAGCGGGAGGGTGACCTGGAGGTGACTGATTGGAGGAGGTCGTCTGCTTTCGAGCTCTTGAGGAGATTCTATGCTTCCGTCTATCCCGTATATGTGGTGGTGGAAGGATTGGGCGATGCTTCTTCTATTTTTTGATATGGTTGAGTCCCACTTCCACTTTTTCTTTAGGTTCTGGGTAATTTACATGTAATGTGCTTAAGTATTTGAGAATATAAAAAGTGATCCTGGTTAAGAAATGATTATTCCGCGTGTGAATTCTTTTGTTTTGTATTAGAATGATACCATGTGGATATAATTACACAGAAGTGCGTGAATTATACACTTGATTTCAATCAAACTTTAAAAAGGTAGCAACGCAATATCCAATCTTTGATATTTGTCTCGATGGTTTTGAACTATTACGGTTAAGGTTAGAAAGATAAAACGATCAACTAATTTTTAATAGTCAAGGGTGATGTTAAGATAAATCTTACAGATCGGGTACCATTACCTTTTAAAGTTCAGCTACTACATTAAAATCAAGTGTAGTTTAGGGATTTTTGTGTAATTTACTCGATAATTTACTTTAAGATTGTAAGTAATGCCTAACTAATTAAATGGTCTAGTTGTATTACAGTTTGCCTAATTAGTTAATTGGTAAGTAATTTATACCTAATTAAATGTTCTAGTGGTAATGCAGTGTGCCTACCATCCAAAAGACTAGGGTTCAAATCTCCCTCCCTCCACATGTCAAGGTTGCATTAGTTAGTCGATAGTCAGCGTAAAAAATAGTTGAATGCTTCCATATGGATTTGAGCAAGAATCCATGTAGCCGGCCCTAATTATAATGGGATAAGGCTTTGACATTTTAATGTCTAATTAGTTACATATCATCATTGTTTTTGTTGTCATGAAAAACTCACATGTTGGTTGTAACTATAATAATAATAACTATTTCAAGTTAGCATCCAAAGTGACAAGTAACTGATAAATGAAATTGTGGTGATCGATCGATCAATTTGTTGTTAGGATGTTCATTTGAAAAGTGATCCATCATATCACAACTAAGTGATCGGCCAATAATTAAACATTACCAAAAAGTGATAGACATTACCAAAAAGTGATAGATCATGTCAAAACAAGGGATCGATCAAGGCTTAGATAGTATTGAAAAGGGGTCGACCATATCATAAAAGTGAATGATCAACACTAGCGAATAATGAAAAATGATCGATCAGGTCACATAAAGTGGTCAACCAATAAATAATGAGGTCACAAAAAAAGTGATCGGCCCTAAAAATAGTCAGTATGAAAAATGATCAATCGTGTCATAAAAAGTGAACGACCAGTCCTAGGCAATTATGAGTCAATGATATTTATGTAAATCATCAATTATGAGTCAATAGAATGCTTATAAATGATTATGTATGTATGCCAATATATTTGTGAGTTTTTTAAAAAAAGATACAAGCAGAAAAAAACACAATGATTTTTGAGTAAGATAGAGCATAACTTAATTTTCTTTAAGTCGGGCTATAGATATCTTTGTCAATCATGCAACGTTGCAATGACACAATAATACATGTGCTTATGCTTTTACTAAAGGAGAGGCTCGGGTTGTATTTTTGCAATAGACTTTTCCATCAAAACTTCTTTTGCCAGTGTATGAGTTCATTTCAATCATGAATGTATAACTCAGTAAGAGAACGAGCTCTTCCAAGATGAAGAATTGAGGTCGTATTTGTAGTTCTTAAAAATAAATTGTGCTTTTAGAGGGACCTTTCTCACATTATCTATGTCCGTGAGCAACTTCGTGCATGGATAATATCTTGTGATGGTTTTTTATAGACCAACAAACCCTTGCACAAAGGGAAGAGAAGAGGAACGGAATCCAAATATGGAGTGTTATTCCATAGACCTTAATCCATATGAAATTTGCATCCTCTTTCTCTACTACACCCAAGTTGGGAGTCCATGGTCCAAGACAATCAACGAAACCTATGGTAAGGAGAAGAAAATTGGACAAAAAGAGCGAGGGTTCGCTACTTTGCAAAAGTCCAGTTGATATTTCCTATTTCCTAAGATAGAGCAAGAAATAACCCTTGCTACATTGCACTTGTTTTTTAGGTTCTCGATGACTTGGTAGGGGAGACCATCATCATATCCTCCTCTCGAGCTTTGATGTCTTCTAATGTCATCATGATCCTATACATTTTTGTTATATTTTCCTTTTTAAATTCCATATATCCCCTTCTTTAACTTCATTCATTCTCATGTATTCGCTATCGTTCTCCCTTGACTCGTATTTATTTTTTTTATACACACTTAAAATGACTAAACTTAATTGTATGGGAAAAGAATGACCCAGATTGCTCTATGAACTTGTCATTCATCTCTTTTATATTTAAATCTTATCATAAATTCCTGAGCAAAACATAATAAAATCCACATAAAATGGTAATATTGGAAAATCACCTCATGTGATAAAAGTACAATCGAAGCATCAGTGCTCGAGTCAAGTCTCCTTTGTAGGTGCATATTGGAACATCACTGCCTTTGCAGAGTAAAAGTACCACAACAAATTGGAGCCATTGTCGAATAATGTCATCTATGGTGCAGACAAGGAAGGAGGAAGAAGCCCTCACGCGCGAGCATCTGTCGATCGTAGGGCCTCTTCTCATCACAGTCATTGGTCCATAAGTTGTTTGCAACCACTGGATTGAGCTCTATCTCCAATATTAGCCATCCATGAATCAAAGGCTACAATTTATCACTAATAAATATCAAAGGTGGTCGAAAGCGTATGAAAGAGACATGATAAGATAGATCGAGCATCATATCAAGGAAAAAAGGGCGGACCTACTCCGTCCGTTTCAGAGGTTCAATCGCATGTTGTGGAGCACGTGACTTGACCTTTTACAAAGGATCCCCCGTAAGTTTGTGTATTTATGGATCTAGCCACACATGTTGATCAACCAATTTCTACATCTTTTTATAATATTGAATTGTAGTATAGGAGACATAAATCAGATCAACATAGATCACACTTTTGAATATGTGGAAAATTTAACTTAAGTATACCAAGGTCGAACTCGGGGAATAGTGTATTCTTTATTTGCTTAATTTAAATTAATCTATTTATTTAAATAATTACAATGTTAATTTTATGTCAGAAAATAAATGCAAACAATACAAGTACAAACAAACAAATAAAATGACTATAGAGAAAGAAAGAGGCAGAGAGGTTGATATGTGAAATATAGATTTATTCCTCAATGATATGATCAGTAAAAAATCTCAAAAAAGGTTCGCATATTTAAGATTCAAGAAATGGTCTTCAATTAAAATTCAGAGCTGCAAGATATCATGCATAAAAATCTGTTTCAATTTCAGCATCAGTTTAATGAATTTTCAGCCTCAAGAAGTTCTATATTCTCTGTAGTATTTATTCCTCGAAGATTAGGTTTGCTCATCAAAATATCAGGTAAATAAATTAATTGACCCTTCTCAATCGAGCCCCTGCAAACAGATCAAATTTCTCATAATATAATTTGCAAATCTACATGACAAATCAAGCATGAATATACAAATGTGATTAAATAATAATTGACAATATTAAAAGGGCCTCTGATATGTCCACAAATGTATAGAATGAAAGAGCCGAAAATAAGCTTCAAAATGTCATAAAATATACGTTTTTGGATAAAAATTGAGAGAGTTATGCAATAAACAACTTCTAGGGAGTGAACTGCAAATAAATAAATTAACCATGCATTCAAGTCCTCGAAAGGGATTATCTTTGATTATTAAAAACTGATGGAGTTGCTTCTGCAAGAACCCCAAGCGGGGGCATATGTGAATTTTTCAAAACTCTTGGGGCATTCTTGTAAAATGACCAGGTCACAAGAAAAATTCATGTGACTGAGCTTAAGTGAAATTCTCTAGAAGTGTAAAGATCTCGATTGCAATATCCCACCAAATGTGATAAGGAGCGTGCGGGGAATAGGTGTGGTTTGCGACTTGGCTCCAACGCTCCACGTGGCTTGACTTTCTAGCTCCGGGTCCACAAGAGGCTGGAGACCCGGGTGGTTTTGATCTGACGGCTACAGGCCTCCCTCGATCCTGATCGTGCGGCTCGTGGGCGCCCTATTTAGGGTCGTAGGATCGAGAGATCTAGCAGTACATGTAGCATGCGAGGTCACCTTCTTCCTCATCGACTTGGTGGCGATGGGGCTAAGATCGGTGATTGGTGGAGTTCAGCCCAGGCCTTAGATTTCCAAGGTGAAGCCCTACCTCTTGGTTGGCATTTGCGACGAGGCTGAGGATCCCCAAGTTCAGCCGGTAGAGTTGAAATAACTCCTCGAGAGGTTGCGTTCTTGGTTTCTTGCAAGTTAGCAAACAAGAAGGAAAAGGGGTGGGACTCCTTCTCTAGGGAGGAATTGGAGCTTCAAGATCCAACTTTAGTGAGGCCAGAGATGGAAGGATCTGGGAGATAGAACAGTTATGGAAGGGGGGAAGGTGAGGCAGAGTCAGGTCGAAGGGGGAATGGGTTGATTTAGATGAAGAAAGGGGGTAGCAAATTTCCTAAGGAGAAGTTGAGACTCCAGGAGGTATTCACTCAAGAGCTTCGGTGAGGAGAGATCGAGCTCTGCAGCTCAGAGGAGCTACTACACTGTCGGGTCCGAAGAGGTTGCAGATCGCACCTTGCTTCAACCTTTGTCTTCGCTTGGTTGAGATTTCCTCAACCTTTATCACCAACGAGGAGAACTGGGCAAAAAGGTAAATCTCTATATTGGTGGATTAATGATACAGTAGGGATTAGGAGGATGTTTTATAGGGTGTTGATTGGGGGTGTAACGGTTGGATATGAACGGTTTGATGGTCGGGCGAAGGTGGAGGAAGTGTAGAGGTTACATGCATGGGGTTATAAAGGAGAATAATGGAGGGTGTTGTGAAGAATCCAAGGGAGAAGGAGGTGTGTTCATGAGGTTTGGCGTAACAGTTAAGCAGAGGGGGTGGTTGACTCTAGTTCACTGATTGGTTGCGAGTGTTGACGCGCTAGAGAGACAAGGAGTGCAAGGGTGATGGTGTGGCACTTACGTGAGCCAATTGGAAGATGAGAAGCTTGCTGACCATTGTCTAGGACATGGATGAAAAAAAATATGAAAGAAATAAAAAAAAGTCAAATACATAAAGTAGTCGGCTTGAAAGTTGTTGGACTCAATGAGATCTATGACTTTCATAAAGGAGTCAAAATCAAAAGAGGTCATCTGTACAAAATAAATTTTTTATATAGGTAACAATTGCCTATTAGTCCCTGTATTTTTATGTTTTGTAATTTATTTTGCATTTTATTCAGGTCTTAAATAAGGATTAATATATAACAATATATACAACAATAATTTATTTTTTATGGATTTTTATAGAGTACGAAAAAGGTAAAATAAAAATGTCAAATATAGATTATGTACAATATATACATGGTGAAAACTTCTTGTTTTCTTTTACTTTGTGATATTTTTGTTTATATACATTATGTTCTTTGAATTATTTATTAACTTGGCATACAGAATTATATACTTTATGTTCTTTGATTATGTAAAATAAATATACTTTATGTTTTTATTTTTCATTTATATTCTCTAAATTATTTACTAACTTGGCATAAAGAATTAAAAACCAAAAAATCACAAAAGTAAAAGAAAACAAGAAGTTTTGATACTGTGTATATTGTACATAATATATCTTTGACATTTTATTTTACCTTTTTCTCGCTCTATAAAAATCTATAGATTAATGTTGTATATATTGCATATATATTAATTCTAATTTAAGACCTAAATAAAAATATAAAAAATTACAAACATAAAAATATGGGGATTAATAGGCAATTATTACCTATATAAAAATTGTATTTTGTATGGATGGCCCTTTTTGATTTTGGGTCCTTCATGAAAATTGTAGATCTCATTAAGATCAACAACTTTCATGTTGACCATCTTTGCATTGACTTTTCTTTCTATTTATTTTCCTATTTTTTTCCTTTTCATTCATCTCAAGATCAACGGTCAGCAAGCTCTGCGTCTTCCCATTGGCCCATGCAAGCACCATGCTAGCACCCTCGCAATCCTTCTCTCTCCGTGTCAGCACACCTGCAGCCAATAAGCACCTCCCCCCCTGACTCGAGTCAACTGCCCCCTCCGCTCGACCGTTGTATCAAACCTCGTGAATACACCTCCTTCTCCCCCATATTCACATGACCCTCACCACTATTCGCCGTCATCACCCCATGCGTGTAACCTCACCACTTCAACCAACCACCTTTGCATGACCATCAAACCCTTCATCTCCGATCGTTACACCCCCGATCAATACCCTATAAAACACTCTCATATTCCATTTTGTGTTGTCAATCCAGTAATCTAGATCTTCACATTTTAACCATGTTATCCCCACTGGTGACAAAGGACGAGGAGATCTTCATTGAGCAAAGACGGAGGTTGAAGCATGGTACGATACACAGCCTCTTCAAACCCGATCGTGTATCATCTCCTCTGAGCTGCGGATCTCAAGCTCTCCTCATCGAATCTCTTGAGTGAAGACCTCCTAGAGCCTCAACTTCTCCCCAAGCGATCCACTCCACCTTAATTCACCTCCAAGTATCCCTTTGTTCTTCTCTTTCTCATGCTCATATTCTCTTTCTTTGATCCAGACACCTGGCCCCTTTCTTCGTTCAGATCAACCCATTCCCCCTTTATTCTGACTCCACCTCACCTTCTCCCCTTTCAGTTTTGTTCTATCTCCCAGGTCCCTCCATCTCCAATCTTGCTAAGGACAGAGCTTGAAGCTCCAATCCCTCACCGTAGAAGGAGTCACGCCCCTCTTTCCTTCTTTTTTGTTAACCTATAGGACACCAAGAACGACACCCCTTAAGGAGCTATTTAAGCTCTGTCTATTGAACTTGGGGCTCCTCGATCTCGCCTGAGATGCCAACCATGAGGTAGGGCTTCTCCGAGGACATCAAAGGCCCGGGTTACACTCCACCGGTCATCGATCTTAGCCCCATCGCCACCAAGTTGAGGAGGGAGAAGGTGACCCTGCATGCTACGGGTGTCGTAGGATATCTCGATCCTACGACCCTAAACAAGGCAACCACGAGGCACACGATCAAGATCGGGGGAGGCCTGCAGCCCTCAGATTAATACCACCTGAGCCTCTAGCCTCGGGTGGACCTGGAGCTAGGAAGTCGAGCCATGTTAAGCATTGGAGCCAAGCCACAAACCACACCCTGTCCCCACGTGCTCTTTATCACGTATGATTAATCCAAGATTTATCTACTCTATCTGGAGATTTTAGCAAAATTCCCTTAACAAAATCACTAATTTAAACCCCTAAATTGATTGATTAACTTTCACTAACAATGCTTGAAATTATGATTAAATTCGGTAATTAAATAATTCTGATGAAGCGGTATCTGTCTAGTCTAATCACCTCAGTCTGTGTAATATACCATGGGGCGGAGTCTTCAGGATAATTCATGTCTATGGTGATGTATCGGTTTGCTAGAACCTGAAGCAGGGAGAGGAGGAGGACTGGAGTGCTTCTTCCCTCTATTGGCAACCATACTAGAGGATGTGGCCCTTCTAAACTGAGTCTATGAAGTGTTGGCCATTTGTTCTTCATCCTATGAATCACCATGTATGTTGTATATCTCTTGTAAGTTCGGTACACATCCCGGGAATATGGTGGTGCTCAGAGTATGTTTGGGCTTTGTCAGCTTACGTGACGGATCATAGTAATAATCAAGGAAGTCTGAAATGATTGTGTCTAGGTTCGGTGAATTGGATGCGTCTAGGTCAAGCTCATTCACCTTGGTAGCAGCTCTGATAGCCTCAATAATTGGATCCTCAAGTGTCTCTCCTAGAGTTGTGTCTATGGTCTGTGGAGAGGTCTGTTCGAGGGTTTCCTCTATGTCATGACTTTTAGTTTCATTTTGGTTTTCTTAGGGTCAGGTGTATCCTTGAGAGTTTGATCATCAAGGTTTTGGTTCAGGAATTTTATGTCTTGAGTCTCACAATCAATGATCACTCTAGCAAAGGCTAAAAATGGCTTTCCCATAATGACGGGAGACTCGGATATCTCTCCTCGGTGCTCAATGTCTAGGATAGTAAAGTTCACTATGTGTTTGACAACTTGGAAGTTCATGACGACAGAAATAATTTCTCTCGATATTTTTTTGGATCGATCAGGAAATTGGATGATCACTCTGGTCTTTTTGAGCGATTCGAGCTCGTGTCGGTCTAACACGGACTTTGGGAGGATGTTTAGGGCATAATCATCATCTATCCAGACATGACTAAACTCAGTGTTCTCAATTTCACAAGTAACCCTAGTCAATCATTTGACTCTGTGGATTTTGTTGTTTTTGTCATCACCGTTGAACTGGTCATAGTGATTAAATGAAATTCAGTTCTAGATCTCTTCTTGTCCATCTTCTTGGATGATAATCGACTTTTCACAAATCGTTGAAGATCGGGCACATACTCTATGGCCTTGATTAATGGAGTCTCTAAGATCTGACTTTTATAAAATGCTTCCATATCAGTGTTGTCCAATTTTTTTGAATTTTCTATTTTTCTAATTTTTGGTATTTTCATGAAAGTTGTGGAATGGTTAGTGGACTGATCAGATATCTATGGTGTATGTGTTTGAAAGTTTTGCACAGGAAGTGTCTCGGATTTGCTCTGTGTGGTCCTCACTTCTCCTTGGTTATTCATTATATTTTTAACCATTTGGATGGCATCATCAAGTTTTTCAGTGAATGCATCAGCTCTCTGATTAATTCGAGCTATGTCATCTACTATCATCTCATGACTTCAAGTGAATGACCATACTCATCATGTTGTGTCTCCAACATGTAATCCTGAGTCGAGTATTAGTCATATTTCCTTGACTCTGAATCTCAAATGTCCGATCAAAGGAAAAGTGGTCATACTCATGAAGATAATCATTCCGAGTGAGGGATGGTTCAAATAGTAAATTATCAATAATAATCGAGAATCATGTTTCTCTATCAAATTCGGTTGTGCACATGTCCATCCTCAAATTCGCTTGCTCCATTGTGTCCATATGATATTCATTCGGTTCTGCAAGTGGTTCATATCTTGAATATTCAACCGAAGAAGGAGTGGGGTGGAATGAGGGTGGAGTGTATGATGGTTGGGGAAGAACCAACTCAAAGAGAGGGTTCTCCTGATGTGAGAATGAAGATGAAGATGGATGGGAATTGGTCATGTAAGCGCGACCCACGGAGTCTAGGTATGAATACCAATATTCCGACATCGTCGAAAATGGATGTCAATGATTTAAAATCCTTGATATGTGTATGCAAGTGCAATGGGTTTTGAACGCACACAATTCAATACACAATGAAACCCCAAAATTCACCAACTTCCCGTAGTGAAGGCAATGAAAGTATGGTTGAATATCTTTTTTATTTTAAATTGGTGATAAAACGAACTTTGAATTCATTACACACAAGTGTGTCATCCTAACGCCCAGATGTGGTTCATCTACCCCTCAATCAAAGGAGTGATCTGCCTAAGTAGCCGGGTTATATCACACCCCGAAAGGAGATCGTAGACGGACACACCCAAAATGTCGACTATGGTCAGAGACGAGCACTTGCAGCTCCTAAATTTGCAAGAATCTGATCTGTAGATTTAAGGTACAGGTCCAAGATTTTTGGCTCTAACCTTACGGCTACGTCTGCACCCACTCAAAGTATGGAGGTGTGTACGTGTGCACAATGGGGTTGCTCTCCCACAATCGATGATTTTCATTTTTAGTCCAGTTTTAATTAGTCAATAAAGTTTAGCAGGCCCATATTTTGGTTTAATTATCACTTGAATTTGAGTGGAGATTGAAGCATGTCTACACAGGGATTCCAATTTCCTTTAATTCTAGATGAGTGAAAATCGAGGGAGAATCGAAAAATCCATACAGCGAGAGAACGATGATGAATGCAAAGTTAGAGATACTTACAATGCTTCCTCACAATTTCCATGTAGGATACTAAACAAAATTGAAAGTTCTCTAATAAAAATGTCTAATGCATACACAAGAAATCGTACCTAAAACAAGAGTTTCTATTAGTGGGTGAAAGAACAGTTTAATTTGGCTAAATGAGATTCGATCTAGTGTGTCTTATTAATGTGAGAGTGTGTACCTAGTCCTACAAGCACAAAAATAAAACCTAGTATCTCTAATAGGGTTGCGTCAATCGCCACAAAAATATGGCCCGATAGGCCAAGGTCCAGTCCGGGTACAATCGTGAATCTTCAAATGAAAATTGTTGGAAATATGCAGAATGATTACAAATTAATTAAAAAATAAAAAACACACATACTCTCTCCAGAATTAAGAAAATAAATTCTTCATGCTTCTCAACAGGTTCGATCCACCGAGTCGCCTACCTCTAGTCGCTCCGAGTTGCATCGACTTCTGATGTCGCTCCAAGTCCATTGAGTGCCTCGCACAAAAAATAAGAGATCAAATATTAGAGAGACGTTCACAAAAAAATATATATACAAAAATAAAAGAAATAAAAATGCTGAGAAAATAAATAGTGAGCTAAATAAAAGATGGTCAGACTACCCGGGCAAGAAAACCTAAAATTTAATCTATTTAAAAAATAACCCTAAATCGCATACCTCCATAGCAACGATGCCATTTGACGAGCTCAAGAATCACCCTTTTAATTTTTGATATATTGTTGTAGACGGGTAACTCGGAAATTCGTCAAAATGTGACCACATCGAGGAATTAATATGGAAAAATTAGTCCTCAGTGCAATCATGATATATATTTTAATTGGGTAAGTCCTAAGGTTGAACTCAGAGAGGCAATATGAGGGTTAGAATCAATAATTAAATAATCTAAGAAATTAGGTTTTCAAAAGAAGATATGGATTTTTTGTGTTTTATTCTATTTTTCAGCTTTTTATGGGTTTTAGATATAAGAGACGTAATTAATAATCAAAGAAAATATGATGCATGGATTTTTAAAATAATTTTTAATGCATGAAAATAATGCTATGTTGTGTGATGGAAAATTAATAAATAAACAAGTGCAATCTTTTTGTGATTTTTGAATGATGCAAGCGGGAGCAGGATGATAACAAATGCAGGTAAGGCAGACCAAGGAGCAAACAAACCAAGTAGTCCAATTAATTGAAACCTCCCACTTGGATTACTTTATGATCAGTTAATATCCAATTAATCCTCCAATTCAATGCACAATTTATTGAGCAAGAAGAGTCAATGACTAAGAATAAAGGTTCTCCAAATTAACAAAATGAATCCTTAATTTATTTATGCTTAGAAATGTCTCCAAAATGGAATTAACAATTCTATGTGAAAGAGAATGAAATAGGCTTCAAAACAGTACAAGTACACCAGAATCGGATGAATAATGCTTAAGTTATGTTCACATAAAGTTCATGGACTGTATTGTAATAAAAGTAATTAAAATATTAGCAAAAATGCCATAGTGGAGATCTATTCTATAATTTTCTGAAGTCGCAAGGGGGCTCCTTGTAATTTACCCATAGAGGGGGTGCTCTTGCAATTTCCTGGAATTGAATGGGGTCATATGCAATTTTCTTATGTCGCGCACGTGTCATGCATGACTGGGACAAGGGTTAAGATATATGGATGACGACCAATCTTAAGATTTGGCTATCATATACCTTCGAGATGAAAGATCTTGGAGAAGCCTCTTATATCTTGGGTCTGAAGCTGTTCAGAAATAGAGAAAAGAGGATTTTGGGATTGTCACAACATGGATACATTAAGAAGATCTTGGAAAGTTTCCATATGGAGAATTCCAAGAAAGGCTTCCTTCCCTTAAGACATGGTATCCACCTGTTTAAAGGGATGGCTCCTCAAAGTGTTGAGGATAAGAAATCCATGGTTGGATGCCCTTACGCATCAGCTGTGGGAAGCCAAATGTATGCCATGATGTATACAAGGCCAGATATCTGTCATGCAATGGAAGTGGTAAGTTGTTACCAATCCTGCTATGGAGAACAACATTGAAATGCAGTGGAGAACATCTTTAAGTATCTAAAACGGACGCAAGATTATATCTTAGTCTATGGAGATGGTGATCTTCAAGTCTTAGGATACACGGATTCTGACTTCCAATCTGATATTGATGATCGAAAGTCAACATCTCGGTTTGTGTTCCTATTGAACGGTGGTGTTGTGATCTAGAGAAGCAAGAAGCAGGGCACTACAACCAATTCAACAATAGAATCCGAATACATTACCGCATCGGATGCTGCAAAGGAGGTTGTGTGGTTACGCAAGTTCATCTTGGAGTTTGGTGTAGTTTCCTATGATACCCTCATCTCGCTACTCTATGATAACATGGAAGCCATAACTCAGGCGAAGGAACCCAGATGGCATTAAAAGATCAAGCACATGGAAAGGAAATACCACATCATTCGAGAGACACAAAAGCGTGATGACATCATCATCACCAACGTGGCCTCTGCCGACAACGTCGTTGATATGCTTACTGAACCTTTGACACAGAAGGTTTTCGACCAGCATGTAATGAGTATGGGTTTAAGGATTGTACCATCTGATGAATCGCTAAATGCATGTATTAATTCCGATCTGTTATAGCACAGGCACTTAGCTTCGCATACAGAACCGAGAGGAATCTCAAAGACAAGGTTCTCAGCTTTAATTTTTAAATCGGGAAGTTCAGGGTCGAACACAAGGATGCGAGCAATTTAATGGGTAAATTCAGTTATCAAATATTGTAGATAGCAATCTTTAGATTAATTATGTCAAGCAGATGCACAAATCACAGTAATACAGATAGATATATTTTCTAACATGTTTGTATGCAACTAAATTTAATGCAAACAAGGATGCACAAACAATATAAATAGAACAACCACAATTAACAACACATGACAAATAACTTGGGTCAATTATGAAGATACTTTGAATTGATTGCAATATAGGTAAATTAACAGCAAGTGAATTCAGTCTCAAAACTTTACTCAATATTAGTTAAGATTATTACTTGTGAGTTTTAATACATGCTCAACAAATAAATCTATTAATGACCTAAGAATAATGATTAAAAATATCTAGCAATAGACCATTACATATTAGAGGATTTGGCAGGGTTAAATAATCATTCACAATGCAAGTTCAATGAATTTTAAGGAATGTAAACAAGAACTCTAAATAAAGAACTGAAAAGGAGTGACTTGTAAATCAAATTTATCCATTAAATTCATCACTAGATAGAGTGTTAAATAAGCTTTGAAACGAAACCAAAATCATATTAATTGAACTTCGGGATAAAAAGTTATTCACCAATGAATTCAGGGGCATAAATGTAAGAAAACTTCCAAGTTTTATTACAAAATAGGACATACAAGGACTAAAATGTAAATGAGAAAACCCGTCGGGGCTAATATGCAATTTATACACAGGCGGGAGGACTTATCTGCAATATTAGAAAATGGTAGGATGAGCACTGCAATTGACCCAGTCACGTGTGGAAAACACGTGACCTGGCTAGGTTCGGTCGGGGAGGCTCGAGACACGTGTCAGCTTCTTATGCTTCAGGCTAGGCTCAGGTACAGGCTCGACACACGAGCCTGAGGCTTGAAGCGATGCTTCGGATTGGCTACGTGGATAAGTCTTGACCATCGGGTCTCGCCTAATTAAGCAAGATCAATGGTATCTGCTAAGCGTCTGTTCTTCTGCCTCCTACACGGACAACGGTGCTAGGGCTGCACTCCGACGAAGGTATAAAGGCTTCGCCTTGCGTCCTCTTGCTCTCTAAAGGTCCAAGAACCTTTGTCAAATGCATGCGATGATGTTTGATGCTTGGAGAAGGGACGGGGCTGATTGCAGAGCTATGTCAATAAAGCTCCACTAGAGAGGAATTTGGAGACCAGAGCTATGCTTCAGTCTTCGACCAGTGAACTCTTTTGATATCTTGCAGGGTTAGTTCATAGCCGAAGCACCTTGGGGAATATATCTAGATGTTAAAGATGAGGAATGGAGGCTCAACGAACGGTGGAAGATCTGAGCTCTAGTGGGTTGTCTCCTTCATACAGAACAAGACAATGGCGTATAGTGGTCACAAAGATGGAGAAGTTGATTCAAAACGAAGAGTATCATACGTGAATGATGGATGAGTGGTGAGAGTGTATGAACATTCAGATGAATAAATGATTGTGTAGCAACCAAGGAAGAAATACTAGAAACTACAACGATCAGAAGATTGAATACTGACCTAAAACTGAAGGTTGAAGATGATGTAAATTCAGTTGATCTTGAGTCAAATATCGAAGCAGAAAGCTTCGAGGTCTTCGCTTGAAAGTTTCTGGCTACAGAACAAAGCTCAAACAACCTCGGAATTGGGTCTTCTCTTGGAGACAAAACCAAGGATCTCGTCGGATGTGCACGGCCGTTGTGGCACTCTATCTGGCCCTCGTGCTGTCACTGGAGGTTAGAGAGGCTAGGGTGCAAGTTCGTAAATGGTGGATCACCTGCTAAGATAGCTAGTGGAGGGGTATTTAAAGAGGAAACGATGGAAGGTGGCGGTGGTTTTTGGCCAAGTTCCAATTGTTGTCACTGTGAAAGTAGCTAGGTTAGAAAGGAGTTAAGATGTTCATGTGGATTAGGGTTGAATGATGAAGGGATTAGTGGATGTTTCAAGGGAAGATGATGTGTAACGAGGTTGGAGAATAGAGGGGGAAGTTATCAAGGAATGAAGAGTGGCGTCGTTTGAGAGAAGAGACTGGAGGTTGAAGAAATCCAGGGGCCGTTGGATTGGTACAGAATGAGGCAAGAAAGGATGGACTGGATTAGATCTGATCAAAGAGATCAGACGGTCCAGAATTAGGCGCTAATGGGCGTCTGAGATTCATTTGAAATATAAGGATCAGATGATGGAAATAAGAGTGCGGGGCGGCGATTGATGAATCCATGATTCATTAACATTCTGTCTGCATTTCGTCTTAAACCCCTTAACAAATACATGTAAATATCCATTAATTTCCACTTTTAAAAAAATCCCATTCATGAATAAAAATGCACTTTTATGCATTAAAATCATGTAAATAAATAAAAGAATAAAAATAAAGAAAATAAAAATAAAGGCAAATTGTAGATATGTATATATGTACAATATGACTTGTAAAAATAAATATAGCTGAAAAATACAAAAATAAGTTAACAATATTACCTTGTATATATGTCAAGAAATCCAACTTGCAAATTATCAAAATCTCAACTTCCGAACATCATAACTTTCTCATACAAACTCCAATTTCACAGTTTTGGGACCTAACCACAATTGGGTTTCTGGGCTATTTATTTTATCCAAAATACATTATGTTTTTTTAATGATTTTATACTTTCTAATTATTTTCTTAATCTTGTATTTTAACCTTAATTTATTTCATAATTTTTGGAGCTAATTTATTATTTTAAATAAATCAAAAACCCTAATTTATAGGTATAGATGAACTGTATACCTTATATACTTATTTATTAATATATTTAAATTAATTTAGGGATAATTACACCCATAACCCTGAGTAATTTCGCAATAACATTCATAACCCTACATAATCGCGAATTACATGAGAAACCCTGTGTAATGCTTAACTCTTACATGACATCACCCTGTGTCATGTTCTGTTTGAGATGGGCGTTATGTTTGACGGTTTCCGTTAAAAAATATAATACTACCCCTGATACCCATTCTTATTTACAAAATATGCCATTCTTCTCCTCTCCCCCTACATCCTCCTCCAGGCCATGCACCCTGTGGGTCGAGCTTCCCCGTCCCGGAGCTCTTTACCCCCCCACCCCCCCTGCAGGCTGAGCTTCACCATCCTGGAGCCTCCTCCTCCTGCAGGTCGAGCTTCCACGGTCCCCAAACCCAACACCCCCCTGCCCGCCCCCTCCTCCCCCCAAGCTTCTCCCGTCCCCAAGGAGCTTCCACGGTCCCCAAACCCAAGCCCCCCCCTTCGCGTGCCGAGCTTTCACCAGTGCTCTTCTCGTCCCCTTCAATCCCAAGAGACCTATGAGCTCCACATCTCTGGGGCACCCAGAGAAGGGCTCGACAGGCCTCCTCACGTGTCCATCTCTGGTCGGGAGGCGGTGGGAATCGAAGTAGCAGCTGGCGCAAAGCAGGAGGAGGTGAGTGCAGCGCAGTCGGTGGCCGGGGAGCAAAGACAAGAGTCGTAGAGGAGCGACCGGGGGTGCCTGGAGGACACGGGGCAGAGGTGCGACCGTGGGAGGCGCGGGGGAGGGGGGAGTGCTGGAGCCTCGCATGCGTGGGGGAGGGGGCACGGGGAAGGGGAGGGGAAGGTCGGAGGGAGGGCGGGGGAGGGGGTTGCTGGAGCTTGCATGCCGCCACAGCGGGTAAGGGTTGGGGGGAGGCGCGGGGGGCGGAGGCGCAAGGGAGGGGGGCATGTGGGGGAGCCGGGGAAGCACGGGGGAGGGGGTGGCGCAAGGAGACGGGGGGCACGAGGGGCGGAGGCGCAGGGGAGGGGGTATGCGGGAGAGCCGGGGCAGTGCACGGGAGGGCGCCCCCGGCGACCGCCCAGAGAAGCCTCCCTCCCCCCGCCCCCGAGACCCACCCGCCACCGCCCAGAGAAGCCACCGTCGAGGAGCTCTACGCCTCCCCTGCTCGAAGTATTTTCCTTCTCCTGGAGAGAGAGAGTATCAAATGGGATAATTTTTTATTTAAGTTAATCCTAATCGTTGGATGTTTGATTGGTTAGATTAACTCAATATCTGGTTGACTTAGCGAAGTCAAGTAACGGAAGGTTATGGATGTAAGACGTCACACTTATTGAGGGTTTTGAGCGTAATTCGTGATTATATAGGGTTATGAATGTTATTGCGAAATTACTCAGGGTTATGGGTGTAATTATCCCATTAATTTATTAAAATCTACAAAAAATTTGTATATGCTTTATTTATCCTTATAATAAATAATAAAATACAAAAATAATATTCTATTTATTAATTTATTAAATTAAAAATCCAAAACCTCTTTAATAAGTGTTATTTATACTTATTTATTAATATAATATTTATATTTGGTAAAATATTTATTATTTATTGAAACTAATTATACCATAATTTAGATAAATTTTTTATCTATATTTTTTGTTCTTATATTTATTTAAAACAATGTAATTTATTATTTATTCCCTATTTATTAAGGTATTTGCTCAAACTGGCCAACCAGGTGTTGACACATGTCAACACCTGGTGTCTTTTTCCCCAAGAAGCCAGGTCGTTCGAGTTGTTCCACCGGCCTAACTTCAACTAATTTCACCCGACACTTCATAGCATTTACCTTCGAGCATAACCCTCCATCGTCTTCTCCTAACCCAAACCTAACACGCCAGCCATTGCCCTCCAACTAACCTCCTTCGATTTGTCTATAAAAGCTTCCCAAAGATCTCCAATCCAACTAACTCATCCTTAATCCAGAACAAAACTAGTCATCATCCTCACTTCTCCACCTTACTCCATCGTACTCCGGCCGTGACAGAGCTGGAGAGAGCCACCGTGTGGAAGAGGGAAGCACGGAGGAGGGTTCCAGGGCTTAAACACCACCTTGCAACGCTGTAGCTACGACGTAGAGCTCCAGCCACCGACCGTCGAGCGACGACCAGCGGGATCGTAGATCCTGATACTCCCAGGTACTCCTCCATCCTTTTTAACTTTTTATTTCTCGATCAATGTGCCTTGATTAGCGTCTTAAGTACGTAGATAAGCATCCTCGATACTCCTTCTTAGACGCCCAATCAGAATCTTTCACGAGTTGATTCAATTCACTCCCAGTCGACATCCATTTCTTGCATTTTTTGTTGATACATACTTCCTAGAAATACTTTTTCATAACTTGCATATCACAAACTCTTGGCTGATTTCTATAGCAAATCGAGCATACAAAACTTATTTGCATGGCCATATTCTACTTGGAGCATCAATCCACCGTCTGGAGCTCAAATTCCTCAAAAGAAATATCCAATCAATAGAACCCTTCTTCAGTTGCCAGGCATAGCTGAACTGTCATCTTCTTTGAAGTTGAACCACCGCCTTCCAATCTCTTTGGAGCAACTCACCCGCAGGAGAGCTCGGAGGGAGAAGGAGTCTCTCTCTTAGCCCTACAGGAGGTCAAAGTGACGCACCAATCGCCGGGGATAATTCTGAGAAGGAGCAAGCGTCTCCATCTGTTCAAAAATGAGGAAAAACAATCAGAACTCCAGAAGCTACAGTTGGCCGACACGTGTCCCCATTGGACGACCTCGATCATACCCTCGCTTCTAATTGCAACTGTTAAAGACGAAACAATGGAACAATTGCATCTTTAACCTAAACGAGTTTTAGAACTTCCAACTGCTCCTAGACTTTCCAGAAATTACATTTAGGTCCCTGCACAGGGACCTAAATGTAGTACTTTTAATTTTCTTTGCAGACCAATCCCTATCAAGGACCTAAATGTAACAGGCTAAAAACTTTTTCTTTACACTTATACCCATGTGTTGTAGGGGTATTTAGGACCTTTATTTTTGATGTATTTTTCCTTGATTTTTCTAGGGTAGTTACACAACTACCCTAGCAACATTTTTTGTATTTTTTGTTGATTTTCATCACATATATTTCTAGAATCGATTTTTGTAAGTTGTGTCATTTTTTTATTATTTTCTTGAGTTTGTTGTAAAATCAAGAAGATAGTAAAATTCTCGAGATTTCTTTCCTTCATCGAAAACCATCGTACGGTTATTCTGCCTCCTCGAGATCGACCCAGGGGAACTTACCTAGATAAAAATTAGTTTAAACTGATTAAAATAGGAGAGGATCTTATTGGTTCATTTTCTTCCTCTCTCTCTCTCCTTCTCTCCTGTTTTAATCCTAATTTTTTATCAACGAGGCTTCTGCCTTCGCGGTTTTTTCCTACAACCGACATCTCTCTCAATTAACTACTCGCAGAAGCCGCGTCATCAACGACACGGGAATGGG
Source organism: Ottelia alismoides (assembly GCA_037367405.1). Classification (NCBI taxonomy): domain Eukaryota; kingdom Viridiplantae; phylum Streptophyta; class Magnoliopsida; order Alismatales; family Hydrocharitaceae; genus Ottelia; species Ottelia alismoides. The sequence goes on along the minus strand of JAZKJV010000514.1, from coordinate 412,259 downwards.
CCACGTGGCGTGATATGAAGGTGCCACATGGCCCAATAGAAAATTGAAGAAATTCAATAAATCAAAGATAATTAGGAAAGAATTAGTTAGAAGCCAAATTAGAAAAAGTGTAAAACATGAAAGTTATGAGATCTACAACTTTCATGTAGAAATCAAAGAGATCAGAGGTCATCTATACATAGTTATAAATTAAATACTATTAAAAACCATATAAAATAATTTTCTTTAATTTTTCTTTTGCTTATTTTTGTATTTTTAATTATTTTATTTATGCATAATTTTATTCTAATTTTTATTTGATTTTTAATAAGAAATAAATACATAAAATAATACACCATAATAGAGTTATATTAATGTATAGTAATTAGTGTTAATTATATACAACACAGTAGTTAGTAATTAGGGTTAATTAGCCAATGAATTTCGTATTTAACTTAAGTAAAGGAGATAAATATGATCTATTAAGCTGATAAATCTGGGATTTATCAGATATTGTTAGTCATGTGAGCCTGAGGTGAACCATTCCTACAATAAATCTTATTGTAATGTGTGATATATTGACAAAGTTGTTGATTTATTTCACTTCATGTCTCAGATTTAATGATTGAATGCACTATAAGGTCCCTTAGTACAATTAGGATTATGTATCATGGTAGTCTTAATAATCATAGAGATGTTGATTCAATGGTTGAATCATAGTGGTTGGTGCTTGGATGATATCTAATGAGTTAGATTGAGGACTCGTCAAGCACCGTCAAATGATTGTTCAGAAATGATCTCCAGCCTAAGAAGGAGATGGAAATCCTTCTCTAAAGGTTGGTATCTGGCTGGCCTCTTGATGTAGGTCCTCTGCATAGGAATAGAGATTTGGAGATGTTAGATAAGTTAGGTCAAAGAGTTGACTTAACGATATCGAGATAACCAAGATCTATGTCGTATGTTGTCGTGATATAGGCACGCATTCTCTAACCATAGATAGATGTATTGCTATATGTCTGAGTATGTACATTAGGCAGACCGATAGACTGATAGCCTAATCAAGGTTTATACACTGATGAGCTGGTATCCATACAAGGTCATAAGGGAACATACAGATTCACTTGTGAATCAGAAGACATGAGCTCACTCATGAGGTATTGGGATCAATCAAATTTCGTGCACAGTCATCTTGCTTTGGAAGCATGACAAGAATTTATAGGTATGATATATGCTTTTGGAAAGCACATGATTGATACCAACTCCCAATGATCGAATAAGAAACTTAATGATAAAATCCTGAAGAAGATAGTGTAAAATTGATGTTTATCTTCGGATTTATTCTAAGTCTTCCCGTATGCAGGATGTGCAGGTATTAGGACTACCCGAGGGTGATGTGATCATAAACGATTGTATAATCATGATGCTTCCATTCTGAGGGAGTGATGAAACATGTTTGGATTTTAGTAACTCCTCTCGGTATAGAAGTAATCTACTCTTAGTCCAAATGTTTGACATTGATCTGAATGTGATTCAAATGCAATGAGAAGATTAGAGCTACGGCCTTGATTTAATCAAGCATCTATGAGAGGTCCCTGAAAACTCGGATTTGGCGAGGGTCAAAATAGTCCACACAAGGCGGGACTACAGTGTCGCTGAGCGACCGCTCACGAAACCCGAATTAATCAACAATTAACCCACGACAGATAAATCAAGCAATGAGAATAAATGTGCGGAGTTAAAATTTATTATAACTCTACAACAAGAAGTGTATAGGTGCAAGTATTGCAGAGGTCGAACACAGGGAGCAGACAGGTAGAACGGGGCACAAGTGCACAAAATGTGTATGTGAAAGTGATCAAGTGTCTATTGTGCTATTTTTTTGTGGGTTTTAATTTTATATTTTTTTATTTAATTTTTAATTTTATAATTTTGTATTTTATTTTTGATTTTCTGACTTTTATATTTTATATTTTATATATTTTTTTATTTTCTTTTTCAATATTGGAAAGTAAAAGTAATGTAATAAAAACAAGAAAGGGATATTTCTAAAAATAGATAAAAATATTCAAAAATATGAAAATAAAGTCTTTTTGGTCTTTTTATGCTTTTTTACTGTTTTTGTGATTTTTGGGTAATTTTTAGAATGTTTTTGGTATTTTTAATTATCAAAATAAAGAAAACAGTGGCAAAAATGCAAGGCTGGAACTTAAAATGGAGAAATAAAATAGCAAACAGTAACAAAAATTCTCCAAATTAATTTTCACTTAAAGATAATAAAACAAAGAAAATTCAGGAAAAGAAAACACAATTTTTGGATTTTTTATGAATTTTATAACTTTTAATGAAAGTTTTTAGAGTTTTGCAATTTTTAGGAGTTTGGTTTTATATTTTTTAATGATTTTTGGCTGGGAGTTAAAACAAACTAAAATACACAAAATATATTTTTTTGGGATTTTTCTAGAGTGTTTTTATATTTTTTTGGTATTTTGTAATGCAAACAGTGCTGAAAATGGCTATTTTTGATTTTTAATAAATATAAAAATAAAATAAAAACAAAAACTAAAATTATGGCGTAGAAGTATAAGTGCACAGGAGCTTACGTACAAAATTTGAGAAATTTTGGGATTAAAATGATACTTCAATAAATACTACAAGCAAGCAAAAATGGAAGGCCTGGCAGGGGTATTTGCGTAATAATCAGAAAACCAAGGGGCCTGCGTGCAAATATTTCCAGAAAATATATATGCGAAATGAAATTGCTGGACTTAAGACAAATGACAAAATGCCCGAAGGGCTATCCAACAAAATTACCAAGGGCACGTGCAAGAGAACGCGCACTGGTAGGGTTATAACTGCAATAAGCAAACTGATCGGGGCTCAGATGCAATTGTTACCAAAATTTTTGCTCTGCACTAAAATGTTCTAGAATTAAAAGTAAATAAGTAAAAATCCGGGGGGTTGCTACAAAAATCACCAAGGCCACGTGCGACGCACGCGGCCTGGCGAGGGCAAAACTGCAATGATATTAAAGTTTGGGGGCCAATTCGCAAATATCACAAAAAAACTATAACAGCAGGCGAAAGTTTAATAACCAGTAAGCAATTATCAAAATGAGCTGGGTGGGCACGCAAAATACCCAGCATGGGGCGCATCCAACGGCTGGGTGTCGTTCACTTACGCCACGTGGCGGCACAGCAAAGCTCGATACCCCTTCGCACGGGCGGCCGGGATTAAAAGATTGATTCACGATGGACGGTCCAGGCGGCCTTCATCTGACGATGGCTGCTACTCAGGATGATCGGAGAAGATCCAACGGTGTCAGATGGATCTGGAAGAACACGTCGAAGAGCTCGAGCTTGGGGGGTTTGCCTCCGCCGAGGCTCGAACTCCCATGCACCTCGGACTCCTCCGCCGCTCTTGCAATGCTCCTGCAGCAATATCGAAACCTCCAGGTGCCCCAGATCGAGCCAAAGACCAACGGAGGGCCCTTGGCTGCGCGTCGAAGTTCCGGCGTCCCTGCGGCTCTTCCTTGAGCAAAAACGATGAAACCCGCTACCTCCCTTGGGTCCTGCGAGTAGCAAGTAAACACAGCAGCGACAAAATGCAGAACCCAGCGGTTATGGGCGGAAATAGAGGCGGATGTGGCGTATATGAGGGGGTGATGATGGCGGCCGGATCGTGGGGGGCCGGCGGGGATGTTCGGCGAAGATTCTACACGACTGGTGCGACTAAATGTAAAGAAAAGTTCACGAAATAAAAGCTATATGCTACAGCTACTTAACAAGCAAGAAAAACAAGAAGGAAGTGACCTCGAGGGCTGAGGCGAGCCCAAGGTGGACCTCGACGGCGGCGACCCACCGGAGGTGGTGGAACTACTCCTTCAACTCGTCGAAGACCTCCCCGGATAGCTGGAGGGAGTGTTGTCACCACGCCCAGTCCGGAGCTAGGGCTTGGGAGGCTTCAAACGAGTCAAAGAAGGTTCAAAGATCAAATGGGGCGTTGGGGCCTATTTTGAAAATGGTGGAGACGCGATGTTCGAGGATCGATCACGGGTTCTGTGATGGTGCTCGGCCCAAGATGAAGATAGGGCGTGGTAGCTGGATGTTAGGGGAGCATATCTCGTGAAGACTTCGACCCCATTCGATGAAAGGAGCGCTCTCCAAAAATCGTCAAAAACGAGAGAAAAATCAGTCTGACAACAACAGGCAATGGGTCAGAGAGTTGACCCAGGTCAACTCTCCAGCCCTCCTGGTTGGTCCACATGGACCAACCAGGAAAAAGCCTGAAAAAAATGATTCTAAAATCATTTAAAAATAGTAAACGATTTTATTAATTTTTTATTATAAAATAAAAAATGTTTATTATTTTATAAATTATTTTATTATGATTTTTATTTATTTTTATGAGACTTATTTTTACAAGTTTGCATTTATACCCTTATAGGTATTTAAATCTATGTATTTAAGTATTCTATTTTTATTTAGGTATTTTTAATATTATTATTTTTATTTATGATTTTATAAAATTATAAAATACTTTTATCTACACGAATATATTTTTATTTTATTTTTCTGATTTATTTTGTATATTTAATAAAATACAAATAAGTTTTGTATAGGTATATATTTAGGTAATGTATGTATGTAGTTTATTTTTAAGTATTTTATTTTTGTTTTTATTTAGGTTTTTATTCTTATTTTAATGTACATTATTATTATAAGTATTATTTACAACATTATAAAAATATAAAAATATAAAAATAATGAATAAATAATAAATTGAATATTTTAATATGTACAAGTATACAATGAGGGTCCAAAAGTCAACTTTCAAACCGTAGCTCCGCCAAATGCGAAACCACCGCCATTAATTAGCTTATTTTCTTCTATATACAATTAAAGGTGAGTACGCTGCATTTGGAGTTTTTATTTGTGAGATACGGGTCTGGGAAGTTGGCATTCTGGATTTTTATTCAGACCATAACTTTTTATCTGTACATTATTTTTCTGTGAAATCAATTTTGTATTTTTCTTTATAAAATTATCTACAACTTTCATGTACAAAGTTTCTTTATTTGATGTACAAAAAGTGGAACCAAAAATAGGTCCCAAAATGAATAAAGAATGAATATAATGTATAGGCATTTTATCTATATTTTGGCCCTTATCTCCCCCTACTTTATTCCTTGTCGACCTATTCATCAAGATGCCTAGGTCTCGGGGTTTCGGGTCATAAAATATTTACAACATTTTATTCTTTTTCTTTTCTTTTCTTTATTCTATAATTTTTGGCTTTAAAAACCGCATTTTATACAATATTTACACACATATGCGTGAATGCTAAAATGCATGAATTAATGCTATTTACACGCATTTACTAGGGTTTTTAAGGCCAAAATGATAGAATAAAGATGATGAAACGTGGATTCATCATCCCCCTATACTTGCCTTTGCTAGTCCCTAGCAAACACTTATGCAATAAGGGCAGAAAAAGAAAATTAAAGAAAAGAAAAAGAAGAAAGATGGACTAAATTTAATTACCGAACTTGTCTTCACAAAATCAAAGTTTGGAGCTTAAGTCAAACCTTTGGAATTTTAGTGCGGGCGGAACCTTATTGAGAACCGAATTTGAAATCCAACAGTCCTTGAGAATCCCAAAACTCTGTCCAAGTCTCCTCAATAGACAGGTCAGAAATACCTCAATTCATACGCAGACCCTTACGACTATGAATCTGACTCGTACAGTGTAAGTGATGGTGGCTCTCCCCAACTAGAATGATAAAGAGACTGACTTCTCCAGTACGACAACCCAATGATTCCCCAATCCAGCAACTCCATCCTCGAGGAGCGGGGTATTCCCTTCTAAGTTCAAGTGGCAACCAGCTCAAGAGGAGGGGGTGAAGAGAAGAATGGACGGTAGCCAGTGTAGCTACCTATCCTTGGATGCAAGACCAGTGTAGTCAAGTCATCCAGCTGCAGGCTCACATGATATGACTTTGGAACTCAAGCTTGCTTATTGACTTTACAACATATGTACATACTTTGCAGGCTTTTTATTTTTGTACATGCCTGAACTTTTTTTTTTTTGAAATACTATTCACAGCAGCATTTACATAAGGAGTTTTTCCTCTTGAGCTAGTAGACTATCCCTCTTTTGAAGCTTTATCGCAACCCACAGCCTCCTGTCTTTAGACTTCCTAATCACTGGACGGGTTGGGGTGTACTTCCCTCCCTAGAGGAGGACAAGTGTTTCCACTTGTGTGCGTCTCATACCGGCAAATCCAATCCCCTCACCACTCCAACTGAGTTGAGCCATGTGAAAGGTGCAGGTGTCCAAGTTAGGTCATTATCAACAAGAGTCGTGCGTGTGCTCCGAAATAATCTACTTAGGCAGTCAAGAATCCATTGAACCAAGTCTCGTGATCCTCAAAGAATTAAGTCAACCAGACCTGAAGTACCTCAAACCCAGTTCCTATAAGGTTCCTGTTATTAGGTAGATTTTAAGGTCCAATCAAGCTCCAATCTCCGGATTTTACTTAGACTTGTTCAACTATCAAACTCAATCCGAAAAATGCGAATGCCATGCAAAAAATATTTTTGTGATGCAATAAAGGATTTTGAACTTTTTATGGATTTTTGAAAATATGATGATGATGCATATGCAGATGCATTTTTTTCGTATTTTTCAAAAATATTTTTCAAATGTTTTCTGGATTTTAATTTTGCAAATGTTTTTGGGCTTTTTGAAAACAAAAAGATTTTGGCTGAAACATAGGTTAAAATATGTACACGGGAGTGCTTCTTATATATACAAGAAGTGGATTTTAAGGATTTACAAGGGTAAGTGATCAATTTTATACATATATACATAGTGGATTTTGGTGTGATGTTAGTACTCCTCAAACTTATTTGACACAAGCTTTTCACACAATTTTTGAAAACTATAGTCCAAAATAATTTTTACAAACATTTTACAAACATGTGAAAATATTTTGCAAAGGCTTTCAAAACAGTATATATAGGTTTTTCAAATCATTTTTGCAACCATTTTCAAACCATTTGCAAATCATTTTTCAAACATTTTATTTCACATAAAGAAAAGAAATTTTACAAACCACACATTTTGACACAGGTTGAAAACACGAAACAAAATATTTTCAAAATAGTTTTCAATAAATGTTCACAAAGATTTTCAAACTATTTTTCAAACATTTTGCAAAAAACATTTTCACCTGATTTATTAATCAGTAAATACAAAAAGAATTTGAGGAATAACCACATCTTTTTATTAAGGAATTTTAATGAATTTTAAAGAATTTTTAAAGAATTATTAGCCATATTTATTAAGAAAATACGAAAGTACGAGTTATGGCTAAAGTATATACGTAGTATATACGACCCCCCTATACTTAGCTTGAGCTATGTCCTCATAGATCGGAGAGAAAAGAGAAGACATAACTCGTACTAAGTATAGGAAAATCGAAAGAATAAAGGAATAATAGATGAATAAATGAATGAGAAGTTGACCGTCCCCCCTATACTTAGGATCAAATAATCCTAAGTATAGCAGACTGTATACAAAGCAGGGAGGGTCAAGGGTGGGAATGAACAGATCATACTCAGATTGTCTCCCCCTATACTTAGTGTAAGATATCCCTAAGTATAGACAAGAAGAGGAGACAATGGAGAGGATCGAAAAGAATGAAGGAAACTCGGGGTGCGCACCCCCCTATACTTAGGACGAAGTACGTTCTAAGTATAGAAAACTGTCTACAAGGGCGGCACCTTTTTGATAGATGAAGAAGATAGAAGAGGAAAAGAAGAAAAGAAGAAAAGAAGAAAATAAATCGGAAGATGGAATAGATCATGGGGATGTACACACCACTCCCCCTATACTTAGGGTAGAAGAAGCACTAAGTATAGGCAACAACAGGAGTGATGACACTGAGCGACAAAAGAGCACTCGGCTCGTCCACCCCCCTATACTTAGGACAAAGTACGTCCTAAGCAAGGCAAACACGAGGAATGGGTGGATGAGCAAAACGAGAGAAGGAAGAAGATGAACATATGAGAGAATATACAACAAAGATGGATGTACACATGATCAAGAAGGTTGAAAGCGAACCTTCTTGCGGGACCGCTGAGGAATGGATCTGGTGTGATGCAGGTCGACATCGGGGTCCACAATGTATGGAAGCCGATCAGGGTCGACAGAAAGTAGATCCTCAGGGGCCCTAGGGTGTGAAGGCACAGACGGATCGGTGAAAGAAGTGTGACTAGGTCCGGCCTTGGGAGTCTCGCTAATATCAAAGTGGAATGGGACGAACTCATCATCATCATAAGTAGTATACTCGGAGTCGTCCTGCGAGTTTTCGTCCAGGTCAAAACCAAAAGGAACGAACTCATCGGTGGAAGTAGTCGAACTCTGGTCGTCCTCTATAATTTCTACCGTATCATCCTTTTCATCAAAAGGACCGAATTTCCGAAGAAAAGCAACTAAATCAAATTCGGCCTTTGTCTCATCAGTATCTACATGGACAGGAGCGGACTCATCAGTGGAAGTAGTCAAAGCATGTCCGTCCTGTATGGTCTCTACATTTGCCCTCCGCTCAATGGTGTCAATCGTGTAGATCCCGCGGATGTCATCAACACATCGCCAATCACAGGAAGCGGAAACACCAAGGTCTATGCTTTCCGAGCTTTCCTCCTTAGAGAGGAATTCTCGGGTCTCATCATCGGTCATGAAGAAGGTCTCTCTGATATCCTCATATAAATCATAGTCCTCGGGGTCAGCCAAGATAGGTGAAGTCATATCAGATGCAGGTCTCTGGTCGACAGTGGGTGCGGTGATCACTGCTTTGCTCTCGTCAGCAGGACGGAAGCGAATCTCTCCTGATCTGTAATCAATAACGACCCTCGCAGAGGCGAGGAATGGTCGTCCCAGGATGATTGGAGAATGCTCCCCGGTGGAGGTCTCCATGGGCAATACGACAAAATCAACATTGTGGCTCGTGCCCTGAATCGATATGACGGCATTTTCAAGGATACCCTTCGGCCTCTTTATTGATCCATCAGCAAACTGAACGATCATCCTGGTCTTCTTGAGAGGCCCTAAGTGAAGAGACTGTACCAGCGAGAAGGGTATGATGCTAATCGAAGCACCGCCGTCTAGGAGAGTGTGATCACATGTGTGGTCAGAGATTGTGCAGCTAATGAAAGGTGTGGCAGTGTTCCTCTTCCGAGGAATGGGACGGTGTGTGATGGCGTGGGCAGTGGCCATGGTCACGATGTGACGCTCAGATCTACTCCTCCGCTTTCTCTTCTTGGGAAGAGGAGCAGATGAATCGGTCATGGCCTGCTGAAGTGGGGCACGGATAATCTCATGTATGGTGGCCACCACTTCGGGTTCAGTCAGCATTTTTTTGAATTTTTGGACCTCCTCCATACAAGGGAGGAGGTCGGAATCAGCATATACACGAGGAATGCCAAGAGCAGTCTGTACAGCGGCATCCTCGGGGTCAAAGGTGGGACCGGGTGTGAAAGGCTGTGTGGTCAAAGGGTCTGGCAAGTGGTACCTCTCCTCACAGTCTGGCTCGATCATGTGTCTCCCGAACTCTTTTTGTATTTTCAAATTTTTCTCATTTTTTTGTAATTTTGGTGATTGCAAGCTCTCATGGAAATCCTCGAGTGAACCCATATCATCAAATGGTGGAACATCATGGTTGCTCTTATTGGTACTAGTGAGGGTGTCAATCCTCTGTCTCATATGATCCATCATCTGGGTCAAGTGCTCAAGGGTGGACTCCATGAAAGGTGACTCCAGCAGCTCAGTCTCGGGTGGATGTGAAGGTGGAGGAGGATAATATACAGGTGGAGGTGGAGGTGGGTGTGGGTAGAAATCCGAGGTCTGATACTGTGGCTGAGGCGGATATGTACAAAAGTCAGGAGCAAAGTCCTCCTGGAAAAAGGGAGATGGACCGGTTGGAGTGAAAGAGGGATCCGCGAAGTCCGGATAAAATACGCTCCAGTCGGCCATCTCGAAACAAAAGAAAATGATCGGGAGAGCACGATGGTCAAGTCAAGAGAAGTGAGAAGAAAGGTGCAAGTGCGCAGAAGCGATCTAGGACACACAAAACAATCACAGACAAAAATGGAAAGAATGCAAACCCTCAATTCACCTACTCAACTCGGTAGAGACCGCAAGAGCGGTCTTTTTATCTTGTCTGTTTTAGAGTTAGGTGAGAAGTCCAAAATTGCGCAAACACTTAGGGGGCTGAATGGGATTTTGGGCTCTAACCTTAGTGTGTGCGCGAGCAAATAAAAGCGAAGACAATGAGGGGATTACTCGACCCAATACAAGATTTCCTTTTTGATCGGTTTTAGGGTCAAGTAATATTAGCAGTCCCAATTTTTATTGATTATCACTTTTTTTGGATTTTTAATGAAAATGCACGATCCTATCGGGGATTCAATTCCTTTGAGCACCTAAGTTGGCAAAACAGAGGGAGAGTCGGAAAAGCAATGCAAGCGGCAAAAACGATGATGAATGCTAAAGCGTAAATGCTCACCTTGCCTCCAGCACTCTACATGCAAAGATGCTCAGCAGAATTGAAACCTAGCTATATGCAAATGCAAAAGCCGATGAAATCGCCCTAGGTTCAGAAATTGCTATTAGCGGGAAGAACCACAAGCCGACCACCAATCCTCAACCCTAGAGTCTGGTCTAGGCTCACCCCTCCTCTGCTCAACAAATTGAGGGTAGGAGAAAGCGCTTTGCGGGGAGAGCTCGCGGCGCGACGGATTGAAGGTGATGATCGACTGTTTAAAATTTTGACTAAGTCCAAACGCGACTATAGGTACATGCAATGTTGATTAAGATGTTCGGACCTAATTCTACGCAAGCAATCCTAAAAGCTAAGGGCTCAATCACACAAAAGAAATAAAATCAAAACCGAGAAAACAAAATAAAAAAATGCGATGAAAACCGACAAAACCGCGGGAGCCCCCAAGTGAACAATCACTTGGAAATTAGGCTCAAGAGTCCAAGTCCGGGGGTACCTGTATTATTACAATAATAGTGGTCTCTCTCTCACAAAAATTACAAAAATAAATGCAGGAAATAAATTCTACAACTAAAGTAGAGCTCGGTCTTCAAAAATCTCTCCTCGTCTCCTTGGTGCTAGCCTGGCTAAGCCGGCTTCACGTGGGTGCGTAGGCGTCTAGGGTGGAGTGCCTCCCTCGATCCACGGTTCCTCGCACAAAGTCAACAAAAGAGAAGGGGTTAGATAGATCAACAGATATATCAAAAAATAAGAAAACTAAAAAGAGTGAAAAATACAAGCCGTGAAATAGACAATCAATCACAAACACAAACAAGACCCGAACTAAGCGCTGTTGCTCCCCGGCAACGGCGCCATTTGAAAACTCGGATTTGGCGAGGGTCAAAATAGTCCACACAAGGCGGGACTACAGTGTCGCTGAGCGACCGCTCACGAAACCCGAATTAATCAACAATTAACCCACGACAGATAAATCAAGCAATGAGAATAAATGTGCGGAGTTAAAATTTATTATAACTCTACAACAAGAAGTGTATAGGTGCAAGTATTGTAGAGGTCGAACACAGGGAGCAGACAGGTAGAACGGGGCACAAGTGCACAAAATGTGTATGTGAAAGTGATCAAGTGTCTATTGTGCTATTTTTTTGTGGGTTTTAATTTTATATTTTTTTATTTAATTTTTAATTTTATAATTTTGTATTTTGATTTTTGATTTTCTGATTTTTATATTTTATATTTTATATATTTTTTTTATTTTCTTTTTCTATATTGGAAAGTAAAAGTAATGTAATAAAAACAAGAAAGGGATATTTATAAAAATAGATAAAAATATTCAAAATATGAAAATAAAGTCTTTTTGGTCTTTTTATGCTTTTTTACTGTTTTTGTGATTTTTGGGTAATTTTTAGAATGTTTTTGGTATTTTTAATTATCAAAATAAAGAAAACAGTGGCAAAAATGCAAGGCTGAAACTTAAAATGGAGAAATAAAATAGCAAACAGTAACAAAAATTCTCCAAATTAATTTTCACTTAAAGATAATAAAACAAAGAAAATTCAGAAAAAGAAAACACAATTTTTGGATTTTTTATGAATTTTATAAATTTTTATGAAGGTTTTTAGAGTTTTGCAATTTTTAGGAGTTTGTTTTTATATTTTTTAATGATTTTTGGCTGGGAGTTAAAACAAACTAAAAGACACAAAATATATTTTTTTGGGATTTTTCTAGAGTGTTTTTATATTTTTTTGGTATTTTGTAATGCAAACAGTGCTGAAAATGGCTATTTTTTATTTTTAATAAATATAAAAATAAAATAAAAACAAAAACTAAAATTATGGCGTAGAAGTATAAGTGCACAGGAGCTTACGTACAAAATTTGAGAAATTTTGGGATTAAAATGATACTTCAAATAAATACTACAAGCAAGCAAAAATGGAAGGCCTGGAAGGGGTATTTGCGTAATAATCAGAAAACCAAGGGGCCTGCGTGCAAATATTTCCAGAAAATATATATGCGAAATGAAATTGCTGGACTTAAGACAAATGACAAAATGCCCGAAGGGCTATCCAACAAAATTACCAAGGGCACGTGCAAGAGCACGCGCACTGGTAGGGTTATAACTGCAATAAGCAAACTGATCGGGGCTCAGATGCAATTGTTACCAAAATTTTTGCTCTGCACTAAAATGTTTTAGAATTAAAAGTAAATAAGTAAAAATCTGGGGGGTTGCTACAAAAATCACCAAGGCCACGTGCGACGCACGCGGCCTGGCGAGGGCAAAACTGCAATGATATTAAAGTTCGGGGGCCAATTCGCAAATATCACAAAAAAACTATAACAGCAGGCGAAAGTTTAATAACCAGTAAGCAATTATCAAAATGAGATGGGTGGGCGCGCAAAATACCCAGCATGGGGCGCATCCAACGGCTGGGTGCCGTTCACTTACGCCACGTGGCGGCACAGCAAAGCCCGATACCCCTTCGCACGGGCGGCCGGGATTAAAAGATTGATTCGCGATGGACGGTCCAGGCGGCCTTCATCTGACGATGGCTGCTACTCAGGATGATCGGAGAAGATCCAATGGTGTCAGATGGATCTGGAAGAACACGTCGAAGAGCTCGAGCTTGGGGGGTTTGCCTCCGCCGAGGCTCGAACTCCCGTGCACCTCGGACTCCTCCGCCGCTCTTGCAATGCTCCTGCAGCAATATCGAAACCTCCATGTGCCCCAGATCGAGCCAAAGACCAACGGAGGGCCCTTGGCTGCGCGTCGAAGTTCCGGCGTCCCTGCGGCTCTTCCTTGAGCAAAAACGATGAAGCCCGCTACCTCCCTTGGGTCCTGCGAGTAGCAAGTAAACACAGCAGCGACAAAATGCAGAACCCAGCGGTTATGGGCGGAAATAGAGGTGGATGTGGCGTATATGAGGGGATGATGATGGCGGCCGGACCGTGGGGGGCCGGCGGGGATGTTCGGCGAAGATTCTACACGACTGGTGCGACTAAATGTAAAGAAAAGTTCACGAAATAAAAGCTATATGCTACAGCTACTTAACAAGCAAGAAAAACAAGAAGGAAGTGACCTCGAGGGCTGAGGCGAGCCCAAGGTGGACCTCGACGGCGGCGACCCACCGGAGGTGGTGGAACTACTCCTTCAACTCGTCGAAGACCTCCCCGGATAGCTGGAGGGAGTGCTGTCACCACGCCCAGTCCGGAGCTAGGGCTTGGGAGGCTTCAAACGGGTCAAAGAAGGTTCAAAGATCAAATGGGGCGTTGGGGCCTATTTTGAAAATGGTGGAGACGCGATGTTCGAGGATCGATCACGGGTTCTGTGATGGTGCTCGGCCCAAGATGAAGATAGGGCGTGGTAGCTGGATGTTAGGGGAGCATATCTCGTGAAGACTTCGACCCCATTCGATGAAAGGAGCGCTCTCCAAAAATCGTCAAAAACGAGAGAAAAATCAGTCTGACAACAACAGGCAATGGGTCAGAGAGTTGACCCAGGTCAACTCTCCAGCCCTCCTGGTTGGTCCACGTGGACCAACCAGGAAAAAGCCTGAAAAAAATGATTCTAAAATCATTTAAAAATAGTAAACAATTTTATTAATTTTTGATTATAAAATAAAAAATGTTTATTATTTTATAAATTATTTTATTATGATTTTTATTTATTTTTATGAGACTTATTTTTACAAGTTTGCATTTATACCCTTATAGGTATTTATATCTATGTATTTAAGTATTCTATTTTTATTTAGGTATTTTTAATATTATTATTTTTATTTATGATTTTATAAAATTATAAAATACTTTTATCTACACGAATATATTTTTATTTTATTTTTCTGATTTATTTTGTATATTTAATAAAATACAAATAAGTTTTGTATAGGTATATATTTAGGTAATGTATCTATGTAGTTTATTTTTAAGTATTTTATTTTTGTTTTTATTTAGGTTTTTATTCTTATTTTAATGTACATTATTATTATAAGTATTATTTACAACATTATAAAAATATAAAAATATAAAAATAATGAATAAATAATAAATTGAATATTTTAATATGTACAAGTATACAATGAGGGTCCAAAAGTCAACTTTCAAACCGTAGCTCCGCCAAATGCGAAACCACCGCCATTAATTAGCTTATTTTCTTCTATATACAATTAAAGGTGAGTACGCTGCATTTGGAGTTTTTATTTGTGAGATACGGGTCTGGGAAGTTGGCATTCTGGATTTTTATTCAGACCATAACTTTTTATCTGTACATTATTTTTCTGTGAAATCAATTTTGTATTTTTCTTTATAAAATTATCTACAACTTTCATGTACAAAGTTTCTTTATTTGATGTACAAAAAGTGGAACCAAAAATAGGTCCCAAAATGAATAAAGAATGAATATAATGTATAGGCATTTTATCTATATTTTGGCCCTTATCTCCCCCTACTTTATTCCTTGTCGACCTATTCATCAAGATGCCTAGGTCTCGGGGTTTCGGGTCATAAAATATTTACAATATTTTATTCTTTTTCTTTTCTTTTCTTTATTCTATAATTTTTTGCTTTAAAAACCGCATTTTATACAATATTTACACACATATGCATGAATGCTAAAATGCATGAATTAATGCTATTTACACGCATTTACTAGGGTTTTTAAGGCCAAAATGATAGAATAAAGATGATGAAACGTGGATTCATCAGTCCTAAGATCTGAACTTGAGATATGATCTCAATATCCATGTCACTATACGGGGAACGTACAATCGCCCTGTCCTTATCTTCAAGTATCCGCGGAGAAAGTGCATCATTCTTGAAGGAGTTCAAGAATAATTTCATTGATAAAATGTCTATCCATGCATTGAGAAATGGATACTTAAATGAGATTCCATCATCATGAATAATGTGAGTTTAATTCATATTATTTAGATGCATGAGAATGATGATCCAATATATAACTAAATGTGATTTAATTATCATGGATATGAATAATGTGGATAGTGCTATCCATATTAATCATATATGTTATAAATGTGAATTATAATATATAAGAGAGAGCTATTTATAAATAACATTTAAAATTTAAATGTTGATGTGAATTGGATTCACATTGGACAATTAATTGAAAATATAATTTACATTTTATTTTGGATTGTGAATATGATTCACAAATTTACAATAGCATGATTGAAATTTCACAAAATAATTTTAAATTATTTTTGTGAAATAATTTACAATAAAAGTTGTTGTAAATAATGAAGGATTATATGAGATATTAGATCTTATATAATAGGAATGAGGAGCCTCCCTTCCATATTAAGAGGGTGGATGATCACTCTTGATTTAGCAGTCAAGGTGGTCGTCCCCCCTTAATTCGAAGGAGGCTTGCCTCCTTCCTAATCCATCATGTTGTATTGATTTGATTGAATTAATTTATTGTTGATTTATTCAATATATATTTAATTAAATTAAATGGTGTTGTATTTTTATAACAAACACATAGCCATTGAAAGAAACACAAATCAATCTCAACCATTGGATTTGTGGTGTCCATAGATTGAGATTCATGGACTCCTAAAATATTATAAAAGAAGAGGCAACCTAGCTCTTCTTGTACAACATAGAAATCACAAGCTCTCTCTCTCTCTCTCATCATACATGTTCTCTCTCTCTAAGTGGTCGTTCACTTTGTGACCTAGAGAGGATCGATATCGTCGCTATGTCGTCATGCTACCACTTCGAATGCTCATGGATCTTTGTCTTCCTCGGTGCCTTCGGTACACAAAGAAGACCTCAGATTTCGTATGAAGAAATCAGGAGACCCGTCTCTTGGATCAACATCTTGGATTGCGAAAAGGATGCATTTCATCAACGCGCTCGCAAGCGTCTCCTCCGTCGAGTCGGACTTGAGACAGACAGTCTCTTCGTTTAGAGCCTTCGATCGCAACCATTCTTCAAGAGCTATTCGTGTATCTTCTTCTTTGTGGTTAAGATGAAACAACTCGAGAAGTGTTCTTGGATCATGTGGTTTCATCGCTTTATTTTTTTAAAAATCTGCTTTTCTGAGCTACTATAAAGACTAGTCTCTCTCGATCGCATATGATGCGATCTTCACGCTTCCATAATGCATTTAAGGTTCTTTCCATAATCTTCATATCAAACCTACAAATTCAGTCAAGCTTCCAAAGCTAGATGACCGTGCATGGAATTTGAAACTAATATCTCATGAGTGAGCTTGTGTCTTCCAATTCAGTAATGAACATGTATGATCCTTTTGAGAGATCGTATTACTCATATGCCCTTGTATGCACACCAGCTCGCCGATGTATAGACCTTGATTAGATCACCAACCTATCATGTTCCAAATATACATACTCAAACATATAGTAACACATCAGTCTCCAATCAGAGGATGTGTGCATATATTATGACAATATACGACATAGGTCTTGGTTATCTCTATCGCGTTAAGTCAACTCTTTGACCTAACTTATCTAACAACTCTGAATCTCTATTCTTATGCAGAGGAGCTACATTGATAGGGTTAGATATCAACCTTCGGAGAAGAATTGCCATCTTCTTCTCATGTTGGAGATGAACTCTTAACAATCACTTGACAGTGCTTAATGAGTCCTCAATCTAACTCTTTAGATATCATCCAAGCACCATTCTCTATGATTCAATATTTGAATCAACAGTTGTATGATCATTAAGATGGCCATGGTACATGACCCTAATTGTATTAAGGGACATGTTATGCAAATTAGTTATTCTTCACTTCAGATCAGGGAACATTTATTGCATAATGGCTCATTGTGGGCTAGCATATCCAACAATCTCTCACTAGCCTCGAAGATCCATTAATGGGTAAATCTTTAAACCCACACTCAAGTGTTAATCATAAGCTATTTAGAAAGTTGATTAGTCACTATTTTCCCAAGAGACTATACCAAGTCCTTTTACGGTATTTGCATATCTCCTACTAACAGTGCTCGCATACAATGTGAATGTTTCATCTTGTGCAACCAATACTCAAATTTGTTAAAGCAATTATAGTGTCTTTGATACTACAATTCAATAATCATTACAACTAGTATGTAATTTCTATTAACCTTATCAGAATGCCCTTATTCTCGGAGATCTCTATCTCCTAAGGGTAAGACCCAGTCTTAAGTCTTAAAAGGCATATGTAGTTAAGAATTTTTAGATCACTGTCTACAAAGTCTTAAGTTCTTGAAGGTAAGACTTTTGGTATCATTATCTCAAAAAAATCTTTTCATCTTTGAAGATATTGTTATTACTGCAATCAAGTGTTTTATCTCCATAGTAGGATTAGTAACAGTTTACTATCTCACTGTATGCAGACATCTGACCTTTTGTACACACCTAGAATACACTGAGCTTCCCATAGATGATGCCCTAGATCATGTAGCATTGGTATTCACATCTGTAGCTCTTTAAGGTGTTATCCATTTAGATAGATCAGTACCATATCTTAAGGGAAGGAAGCCTTCCTTGGGTTTTTCTAAGAAAATGGAACATGTCCAAGGTATACCACTAAAGTGACGGTCCCAATACCATCTTATTTTTGCTTCTGAACATCTTCAAAACTAAGATCTAAGAGGTATCCTTGAGATCTTTTATCTCAAGGTATGGAAAAACCAGATTATAAAGCACCTATTATCATCCTTATATCATTCCAAATGATTAAGACTTTGTCTACATTTAGCACGATGAACACAATGGCACTCCCACTAAGCTTCACATGGTTCATCAAGATTTTGTATGAAATCATAACCTTTATAGTTTCATTAAATCTCATGTTATAACTACTAGAAGCTTGTTTGAGTCCATCGATGGAGTTGTCTTACACACTTTGCCTTCCTCAACTGTGAAGCCCTGGGGCTACTTCATATGAATATCCTCGGTGAGGAATTCATAGAGGAATACAATCTTGACTTTCATCTTATAGATGTCATAGTCAAGATGTGTAACTAGTTAGCAATATTATGATGGGTTCAAGCATGGTCACTGAAGAGAAAGTCTCATCTCAAGCGATGTATTCTCTTCGTGTATATCTTGTGGATATAAGCTATACTTTGAAGGTCTCTACCTACTCATCAGGTTCCCTCTTTCTCATGAAGATCCATTTACTCCTAATGGGTTTGACCCTGTGTATCCTCGAGGGTCCATACATAACATTTGTATATGAAGTCTACTTTAGACTTTATTACTAGCATCCATCTCTCCTTGTCATGATCCTCAGAAGCTTCATCATATGAAGTCAGATCAATAGTCAGACTTATCTGTCACATGAAATCCATACCCTTTAGGTATTCTTACCACCCTCAAACTAATTTGAAGAGGTATGAATGTTTCATCTTTAATTGTCCTTTTAGTTTCTAATTTCAGGAGCCCCGTTATCTTCTCAAGATTCAATGAGTTCCTTTGCTTCATTTTCATCTTGATTCTCAAGAAAGTCATCCTCTTAGAATCATATTCTTAGACGTGAAATCTTTTAAGAATCTCAAGGTCATAAAGTAGGTATCCAATACCATCCTTTATATTCCTAATGAAGCAGCACTCGCTTGTGTTATATTCTAGCTTATTTGCATCCATGGCATGGTTATGGACCAAGCAACCCTAAATCCTCAAGTGTCCAACACTAGGCTAGGTTCCAAACCATAGCTTATGAGGGTTTTCAGGTTAGATTTGCATGGAATCTTACTGAGGATATAAATTGTAGTCTCTACTACATATATACATGGGAAATAAGAGGTAATTATGCTAAGATTCATCATTGATCAAATCATGTCACACATGATCTAATTTCTTCTCCCTATAACTCTATTGAGTTTAGGTGTATTAGGAGGAGTGAAATATGAATGTATTCCTTTCTCCATGAGGTATACCTTGAATTCATCTAATAGGTACTTGCTACCTTGGTTAGATCAAATTCATTTCATCTTCCTTCAAACTTTGGTTATAAACCAAATACATGAAATCTTGAACATTTCAAAGATTTCTAAGGTGAAGGGAAGAAATCTCATATCACAAATAATCATCAATAGATATCATATGTTATTAATGTTTATTATGATATAGATGATCCGCGTACATCAATACGTATGAGATCTTGAATACCTTGGCATCTTACATCATTCTCAGAGAAGGGTGCATTGGACATTTTTTACTTTGAATACAATATTCATAAGTATGTAAGAATTGAAATTTCAAACAGTCTTAAGTTCATTATCTTACTAGTCTATTCATTATCAATATATGTACAAGGCTTGATGATATATCATTGTGAAATGATATTTATCCTCCTTTTGATCCTTTAAGGTTTAATTTATCAGTATTTAGAAATGTTAATAAGCTATTTTTATAATTTAGTAGAGTCCTCTAGATGTTAGATTACTATCTGAAATATATCATCATAACTCTTTGATAGGTCTATTCCAGAATGCAAGTTTATTTCCAACATATAGAAATAAACAATGAATATATTTTAATATCTAGGTCATAGAAACATTATCTAAGTCTAAGGGCTCTCCCAGTGGAGATTGTTGCAACAATTGCATCAACATCCATGTGGATGACTATTAAACCGTAAGATCAAATTTTTCTGATCTTTTAAAATATATGCAACCAATTGCAAGTGTTATTAGAAGAATGAGATACAATGATTAGACTTTGATCTTATCTAATAAGCAAGTCAATTTTAATGATTATACGTAATGTATAATATATTTATGCACTATCCGGGTCCTTCTTTAAGTATTTCAGATAGCCTATGTAGTCATAATATCAATACATTGGTTTGTTGCAGTATTGACATTCATCCAACTCTTTGGATGTCATATGTATGGAAGATACAGAAGTACAGTCAACTCTTTGACTTTCCTTCTTACATGGGTCAGACCCATGGTTCCACTGCGCTTCCTTCATTTATAAGCAACCATTGCTTATGACAAAGGATCTCTTATGTTGAACTTAAAAGATATCAATATAAGATTGTTTCAATATTTACATATGCTTCATTCAATTCATAAAATATGAATATTATGAAGCTTCATGAAAGACTAGAGTATATGTAGTAGAATGATGACATTCATCATATCTACATCCATCTTAACTTTTAAAGACTTTGGTTCAAGCAGGTACTCAAACATTTTGATTACATCATTTCTTATCAAGCCACCATTCTGCATAATGCACAGAACCATGTCATTCGTGATTAAATTTCGAGAGCACATATGTATGCCAAAAACATCTTCTTAGATTTTATAAGAATTTTCGATAATTGCGATCATCATCGACATGATACTTCCAAAGCATACTCGATGAGAGATCAAGACTATAGAGATATACATACTCAAGGCTGTTGTCATATTGTCTTATTTAATTATCATTCCTCGTTATTATGAGGAAACTTGCACATTGTAACCACATACATTATGTGTCCAACTGCAAGTACAATATCTTGATCATGGATCCAATCCATGATATTTTACTGGTTATTATTGAGTATAGTTTTGAGTGGGTTTAATGTAGGTCATCTAAAATAAAAAATGTTTGCATAAATACATTTTTCACTTGATTAAGGATTTTATATCAAAGTTGTCTTGCTTGTCAACTCTGAATGTTCATTCCCTTATTCATTTTCAAAGCAAGAGACATACTTACCATTATATCTCAGGCAAAATCTGGGATCTCCTTCTTACCTTTGATACATCCTAATAATATGAGAAATTGTATTTCGGATAAAAAGAAGCAAGAACTCATTCCGCCTTGCAAGTCCAACTTGTATTTTCCAATTTGGCCTTTAACACATGTGCCTGCCACCCCTAAGGTGATGTTGATCTGACATTAGTTGAACCAACCGTCAACAGGAATAGAACTTATGCGTAATCTAATATTGCTCAATAATATGAAGAACTGATATTGGGGTCACTACGTATACAGCCTTACTCTTTAGAAAAGCAAAGAGCATGATCCATGTGTAGGCATGTATCTCCTATATACAATTCATGGTGACAAAACCCTTTGCATTTACGAGAGACCATGGATGTCACTTACGTGATCCTCAATATCATGTTCAAATTTTAATAAATTATTGTGAATCATATTCACATAATCAATTCTTCCAAGGGAATTACATCTCTATTCATAATAGAGTATTTATTTTAATTGGATTGAATTCATTTTATCATATTAAATCAATTATCAATCCAATCCAAAACCAATAATTAGGGATTGCTTGATATTATCATATAGTATAGCTTTCATAAGTACGTATTATTTTGTATTTAATGATTAGAGTACAACTTGACTTACTCATATTATTCTTTCCTCAAAAATGGATCCGGACACTACACTGAAGTTATGCTGGAAGGGAGCATTTCCTTGACATGCAAGGTGCTAATTAGTTAATCAAGCCAGCATATCTGGACTAGACACTTCACCATTCTGATTAAGAACAATACAAAATAATGCCAACGTACTTGCAGTTTTATCGATCAACTTTGATGACTGACATTATACTATATATAGTAATCACTCAGAGATTTAGGCATATTTAAAATAACTTTAAGGATCCTAAATTTCTAGCCATATCAAGCAAACATGTTCTTGGTTTTGCATGTAAAGTTGTCCTACAACTATCGTAGCATAAACTAGGATTTTCATGAAACATATATTCAATAACCAATGATGTTTAGTCAATTATTTTTTGTAAAATATTAAGAGTCAAATTAATCAAGGTAAATTCATAATTTCCACTATCTACATTGAATGATAAACACATTAAGTAAAAATATTTGATGATCCAATCATCATCCTACCCATCGCTGCTAAATATGGATTATCTAGACCAAACGGAGTCGGAATCGCGTGAAATAAATTTGAGCAGTTTGTTGGTTGATTCTCTACTTAATCCAAGCATTTACTTCATGTTTCATGACGGTAAAACAGTAATTAAAATTAAATTTCTCACATATCCACGAATATATGAAAAAATAATTTTCATGGTGAGAACTCTTTGAATCATATTCACGCACCTTTGCTACCAATAATAGGTTATTGTTTTTTTGGACATATTTAGACATTCTAAATGTATTTTAATAGCCAAAAAACACATCCAAACAGTGCACAAATAGTAGGCTTTTATTTTAGCGAAAAAACAATTCGAATCTTGCATCTAATGCAAAAATAATGATTCTCGCGCATCCGCCTTCATCACCTGGGGTTTCAGATCATATCCAAGGCCTCAAACAAGGCTCTGATACTACTTCAAGATTATTGAAATAACCTTAAGTGCATCACAGAAGCATGAAGATCACACCATACGTGATCGGGAGCGGAATTTTAAAAAGAATAAAGCAAGGAAACCACATGATCCAAGAATACTTCTCAGATCATTTCATCTAAACCGCAAAGAATATCATAATACCTTTTGAAGCGTCGTTAGGATCGAAGTCTCTAAACGAAGAGACCACATGTCTCAAGTCCAACCCGACGGAGGAGACGCTTGCGAGCGCGTTGATGAAATGCATCTTTCTCACAATCCAAGATGTTGATCCAAGCGATGGATCTCTTGATTTCATCACATGAAATCTAATGTCTTCTTTGCATACCAGAAGCACTGAGGAAGATGAAGATCCACAAGCAGTCTAAGCGGCAGCGTGACGGTGTAGCGATGATGGCGATCCTCTCTAGGTCACTGATGGGAGGTTATCTTGTTAGAGGGTCGTACAACCTCACAAGTGAGATTGCAGTTGCTAAGATGTCCGCTCAAGAAGACTGTCTAATCAACAAGTACCTACAATATATGAATAATCAATGAATAATAAACATGCGAAGTACAATTTATTTTACTCTACAAATAAAGGTGTATAATGTGTAAGCATGTAGAGGTCGAAACACTGAGAGCAAACATGATAGCCTTATGATTATTTCTAACCAAAGCAAATTATATACACAAGTATCTACTTAGTCTTTTTGTTAGGGTATTTTATTTTACAAATTTTATTTGATTTTTACTTTTATTTTTTAAATTTTTAATTTTCTAAGTTTAATTTATTTTAAATAATATTATATAATATTATATAGATATATATAAGAGTATATGAATATATATATAAGATAATGTATATGTGATATAAAGTTTATATATACAATATAATATATATTTATCAGAAAACTACCCTAAGGTACAATCCTTTTAATTTTTAAAGGTATTTAAAATATTTATAAGGAATTTATAATAGTTAATAATAATATAAACTATATGTAGGTATATAAAGATATATAATACAATATGGGGTATTATAATAATAAATACAGCTAAAATAATCAAAATTTACAAATAAAATATTTTGGGGTTTTTGTATTTTTCTACTATTTTGTGAATTTTCAGGTATTTTTCTAATTTTTATGTATTTTAAAGTCCAAAACATGCAAAATCATGGACTTAATAAATAGGTTGAATTTTTTTGAGATTTAAAAATATTAAAAAGTGTAAGATATCTCAAAACAAATTTTAATATATCATAATATATATAAATAAAAATATGAAACATGAACTAATGTTTTTGGGTGTTTTGAAGAATTTTTCTATTTTTTATAAGGACTTTGGAGTTTTTAATTTTTAGTGATTTTCTTTTTTTAGGGATTTTTGGTATGGAGGAACAAAATACAATAATAAGCAAAGACTATTTTTTTTATTTTTAAACATGTTTTAATATTTTTTGGTATTTTTATATTTATATATTAAATAAATAGCTATGATTTGATTTTTAATAAATTGGTAAAAGCCCCAAAATGATAATAAAAATAATGGCATGGAAGAGCATCATTGTAGGCATCTACATTAATTTTTGCAATATAAAAAACAAACAAGAACTGTTTATTAAAAATAGATTAAAAGTAGATAAAATGTTGCAGACTGTACAGACCATTTTGTAATTTAGAATAAGTTTGCATGCATTCAGTAACCCCAAAACAAAAATCCAAGGGCATGCTCGCAATTTGCACAACATTTAAATATATATGGTGCCCTGGGAGGGGCATAAATGCAATTTACATAAATGACAGGTCTTACATTGTAAAGTATACAAAACTATTTGCACTTTATTTGCATTTGTCAGACTAAAAGTATATACAAAAAATTGGGAGGGTACATGTGCAAAATGCCCACCTGGCGTGGGGGGACCACGTGAGGTGAGCTGCTAAGGACATATATGCAAATACAAGAAAAGACAAGGGGCTCCATGCAAAATAACCTCATTTATTTACACTCCAGACAAAACATAGTATTAAAATCAAATAAGCAATTACCCTTTTATTTGCGTGTTAATGGACGCTCAGATGCTCATTACTTATACGATTAACAGTCCAGATAGACCGATATCGCTTCGCCATCAATGCTTTGTGTTAAATCACGCCCTTGATCTGATGGTGGAACAGGGTAAGGATCGGACGATGCTAATATGAACTGGAGTCGCGCCCCGACCGACAGTGTTGGAGCCACCATGACGAACAGGGAAGAACTGCTCTGAGGAGCTACTTCGAGCATGGAAATCTCGCATCTCCGACCTCCATTCTTGATGTTGATTGGTCCATCATCCTCCTGGGAGTCTTTTGCATCGAGTGGCACTAGCACAAAGGTTTGGGTCCCATTGAAATACACGTATTTTGCCAGGGTCTAGAGTAATCTACACAATGCGAGAATTACAATGTCGCTGAACCGACCTCTCACGAAACCTGGGCAATCAACAACTAACCCACAATAATAATCAAACAATGAAAATAGTGTGTAGAGTTAAAATTTATAATAACTCTACAACAAATATGTGTATAGGTGTAAGTATGTGTAGAGTGTCAAATATAGGGAGCAGAGAAGGATAGATCGGGCAATTGAATGCACAAAAGTGATTGCGTGATCTTTGCCTAATTTTTATGTGGGTTTTTATTTTGTATATTTATTTTATTTAATTGCTTTATGTTTTTACATTTTGTTTTTAATTTTTATATTTTATATTTTCTTTTTATATTTTTAGATTTTTAAGTTTCTTTTTCTTTTTAATATATAAGATAGAGTATATAAGGCTATATGTATAATAATATATACTACAATTATAAATACAATTAAAAAATCAAAATACAGAAATAAAATGTTTTTTGTGTTTTAAATATTTTTCTACTATTTTTGTGATTTTTTCAGAAAACTTTTTCAATGTTTATATATTTTTAAAGTAAAAAATACCCTAAAGCATGGATTAAATAAATAACAAAAATTGAAATGAAGAGGAAAAATAGCAAAATCATAGATAGAGAACAATATAAATAAAATTATAAAATATAAGACATAATTTTTGGGATATTGAAAAATTTTTAATCTTTTTTATACTGGATTTTAGAGTTTTTTTATTTTTATGTATTTTTGTTTTCTATTTTTAGGGTTTTTAATTTCTGGAGTTAGAAAATAAATAAATGGGAAAAATTGGAATTTTTCGAAAACTTTTTATATTTTGTAGGTATTTTATACTGTAGACATGGGCTTTTTTTGTTCTAAGTGATTTTTAATAAATAATAAAAAGTTCAAAATTGCAAAAAACAATGACGTGGAACTGGCAATCAGGAACCTACATGTATTTTTTGGTGATTTTTGGAGCACAATAGCTATATTTAATAAATAGAGGAAATGCGCAAAAATTGCTAAACTAGCAGGGGTATATATGTAAATAAAATAAAGTCTAGGGGTCTCTTTACAAAATGTCCACAAAATATATAACATCGTGTGAAAGTTTTGGGGCCCAATCGAAATACAACAAAATGCAAGGACTTGACCGCAAAATAGCCAAGCCCACTTGCACAGGCACTTATCCAGGTTGGCATGGACCTAAGTGATATTACAATAAAGACTAGGGTCCCACGTGTAAATGTACCAAAAAGTTTTCACTACTTAAAATATTTCCAGGGATATTTCGTAAAATATAAAAATGCAGGTGTTTATGCAATATTTACCCCTACTAGCGGCACGATCCAATGGTGGAAGGTCGCCCACTTGACATGTGGTCGCTCCACGTGCGACGATGATGCTTCGAAGTAGTGATGGAGATTAGATCACCCCGCAGATCTGACGATGGGGAGCGGGGTCAATCCAACAGATCTGATGCTATCTGGGTGCGCGTTCTTGATCTGATGGTGGAGTAAGGATGAGGAAAAACAGGGAGAACGATCCAGCGAGGAGAGCTTCCTCTTACTATAGATCCCTCCTTCATCGTGCTCTGATGCTCCAAGGAGGCCGAACCTCTATCTGCAGAGATACTCTACCGAATGGAGGCATCAAATTGCTTCAAAGCTCACGGGGGCATGCCCACAAGGTCGGAGAAAGTAGACAGCTCCATGTAGCTCCGGCGAGCAGCAAAATCGACTTCATAGGACTCTATGCTTCAGATACATGCATGATGATCTTATAGGGTCGAGGGAAAATGCATCGACTCTTCAGTACGCAAAGTGGGTGAAAGGTGGAGTGGACGGAGATGCTCCGGCGGGGCTGAAGGTGGTGGAGCACTCAAAGCCAGATCCACAATGGATATGGTGATCTGAGGTGCGGTGGGTGTTCAAGAAGCGAAGGGGCAGAGAATGGAGTGGTCTGCAGGGTCAGAAAATTGTGGATGCACGATGGAAGGGGTTCGCTGCAGCTCAGCTCTGGCGAACTACGAACGACGAGATTACAGCTAATATGTTTGATTAAAATACAAAATAAAAGATAGAGATGAAATCTTTAAGACCTAAGCTACTTAAAAAGCAACTAAAATTAGTACCTCAGTGGTCGGAAGACCACAAAGAAAGGACCTCGATGGCCGGTGGTCGGAGATGATGGTGGAATGCCCTAAGACCGTGCCTGGCTTCGCCAACACGGAGCTGGAGATATGGTTGTCACCCATCTCGATCTAGAGCTCGAAGAAGGATCCAAAGATGAGGCCAAAAGAAGGTTCAAAAATAAAAAAGGAGCTTGGGAGAGGTCTTTGTACATGTGATGTAAGCGGTGGAAAGATCGAGGAAAATCTGGCGAATCCAAGATCCTCGACCTGAGTAATCACGCACGCGTGATTGGGGGTAGATCGAGGAGGAAAAAGCGTGAAGGGATCCCCATCGATTGGTGAAAGAATCGATGTGGAAAAAATCGAGAATAGAAGTCGAAACCCAGGTCTGTCTAAACTTAGGGCCTCGATTAGAGAGTTGACTGAGGTCAAATGGAGGAGGAGCCTGGTTGGTCTACGTGGACCAACCAGAAAAAACCTGACCATAAACTATTTATAAAATCAATAATAAATAATAAATGATTTTATTAATTTTAATTTATAAAATAATAAATGTTTATTTTTTTACAGTATTTTATTATTATTTTTATTTATTTTTTAGAGGTATTTAATTACAAGTTACTTTTTAGGGTTCAATTTATAGGTATATTTATCTATATTTTAATCCTTTCATTTTTATTTTAATTATAATTTATTTTATTATTTTATTATTTTAAAAAATTTTTATATACATAAATGTACTATTATTATATTTTTTTGATATAATATATACACTTAAATAAATATAGGTGTATAGTATATAGGTATGTGCATTGTATATTTATCTATGTATCTTTGTATTTTAGTTTATTTTAATATTTTATTTATTGTTTTATTAAAGTTTTAATATGTACATATATTATAAATAATATTTACAAAATTATAAAAAAATAAAAATAATTCAGAATAAATAAAATGAATATTTTATTTGGATATATTATACAATAGGGGTCCAAAACCTAACTTTCACACCCTAACTCCAAAAAAATATGAAATCATCTTCATTAAATAGCTTATTAAAAGTTATAGACAATTAAAGTGATTTTGACATATTTTGAATTTTTATTTGAGATATGGGTCTGGGAAGTTAGGATTTTGGAGTCTTATTTAGAATATAACTTTTACACTGTATATTATTTTTGTACGACATCAATTTTGTATTTTTCTATATATTATTATATACAACATTGATGTTCAAAGTTTCTTTATTCGAGGTATAAAATTATAAAAGAAAATGGATCCCAAAAATGAATAAATGATGAATAAATAAAAGGAATTTTTATTGAATTATTTGCCCTTATCTCCACCTTATTTATTCCTTGTCGACCCAGTCATCAAGATGCCTAGGTCTCGAGATTTAGGGTCATAAAATACCTTTGTAATTTTATTCTTTTTCTCTTCTTTTCTTTTCTTTATTATATAATTTTGGCATTAAAATAGTATTTCATATTGTATTTATACAACAAAGAGTGCATGTTAATTAGTGCAAATTAAGGCCATTTACCTGCATTAACTAGGTTTTTAAGGCCAAAATGTTAGAATAAAGGCGATGAAATGGAGATTCATCACCTGCTGGGAAGGGGCATGGAGCTCAACGAAGTTCTGGATGTCTGGGGAACTCTGAAATCGACCCTCTTCGGGTCCCTTACTGCACGTACCTACATAAGAAGGATCATGGGCACGAAGCAAATCGCCTCGACCCGATTGGAAGCTGTTACGTATGAGTATGGAGGCGAGTGAAGAGTCTTTGGTCAAGGGCGGAGATGGAACCTGATTCGTGGATCCAAGGAGGTTTCGGTTGGGTCGAAAGGTGGAATGGATGCAGAAAGCAATAGGGATTGAAATGGAAATGGATTAGGGAGTTGAAATGGTCGGGAGCACTGCAGACCATGACCGGAGCAGAGATCTCTGACGATGGAAGGAATTAAAATACGGCTAAGATAGAGATCTAATTATGAAATAAAATGAAGGAATGGAAAAACTAAAACTAAATCTACCTAAAAATGGATAAAATGGGCATAGCTCAAATCTAGAAACTATGGAGCAGAGGTGTCACCGGAGCTATATCTTGGACCACCACTCTTCCTTCATATGCCTTGCTAACACCTTAGGGATGTCCTCGTTGTCATCAAAAACACACATACGTGAATGGTAAAAGGCTTCAAGGCTCAGAGAGGGATCCACGAATCAAGGAATGAAAATGGGGTTTTATTTATAGACAATGGTTAGGGCCAACTTCGATCGAGATTATTTAGCGGATCGATGGAGATTGATGGAATCTAATGATGGCGTGTGAAGAAAGATCATGATGGGAAGAGAATCGAAGAAGAGCATGAGGCGATTTGGTGATCATGGCAGCTTGGATTCAATGAAGTGGAATGCTCGAGGTTATGGCAGAAGTCAGAGAGTAGGGTAGTACAGTTGACTCGAGTCAACTATTAGAGTTTAGGGTTTAGGGTTTAGATGGAAAATCATTAGATTCTCTTCAATCATTAGATAGCCATCATTAGGGACTAGGTCCACATGGACCAACCAGAAAAAAAGGGAATGAGAAAATAATTGTAAAATAAATAAATGATAGTAAATGAATTTATTAATTTTAGGCTATAAAATAAGAAATGTTTATTATTTTATGTAGTACATAATTCCTATTTTTATTTATTTTTATGGAGTTATTTGTTACGAGTTAATATTTACATGTATAATCATATGTATATTTACCTATATATGTGTGTTATTTTTGTATTTTATATTTTATTATTTTACACACTTAATTTATATAATTATAACTCATTTAGATATACACAAATATATTTTATTATATTTTTTATGTTATTTGTACACTTAAATAAATAGATGTATTTATTATATAGATACATGTATAGGTAATTCATCTATGTATTTTAATATATCATTTTATTTTAGTGCATTTTTTATGGTTTTATTGTATTCTAAATATGTACATATACAATAAATGATATTTACAAAATTATAAAAATATAAAATTGTGAAAATGTAGAGAATAAATAAAATGAATATTTTATTCAGGTATAATGTACAATAGGGGTCCAAAAACCTAATTTTTTCTCTTAACTTCAAATCAAATGACATTGCCTTTATTAAATAGTTTATTAAAAGTTATATACAATTAAAGGTGATTTTAATGCATTTTGAGTTAATATGGAGAAGATATGGGTTTGGGAAGTTTAGGTTTTGGAATTTTATTTTGAGCATAGAATGCGCAATATGCATTATTCTTGTATGAAGTAAATTTTATATTTTTATATGTATTTTTATATACAACTTTTATGTACAAAGTTTATTGACTTGAGGTATAAATAACAAAGAATAAAATTGGTCCCAAAACTAAATTATTGGGCAATTATGAATTAGAGTTTCTTTTATTTTTTCGACCCTTATCTCCCCCTACTTTATTCCTTGTCGACCAAGTCATCATGATGCCTAGGTCTCGGGGTTTAGAGTCATAAAATATCTTTGACATTTTATTTCTTTTTCTTTCCTTTTCTTTATTCTTTAATTTTTCTTTTAAATGTAATATTTTATGCAACATTTATACAATAAATAAGAGATGTTAATTTATGCAAAATAATGATATTTACATGCATTTAGCTAGGGCTTAAAGGCCAAAATGAAATAATAAAGGTGATGAAATGGATATTCATCACCCCCTATACTTTCCTTTGCTAGTCTCTAGCAAACACCTATGCCTATTAGTGCAGAAAAAAATAAGGAAAATAAAAAGAAATAAAGTGGATTAATTATAACTCTTAAACTTGTCCTCACAAAATAAAAGTTTGGAGCTCAATCGAACTTTTAGTAGTTAGGTTTGGTCGGAACCTTATTGGGAAACGGATTTGAAACGCAACAGCCTCTAAAAGTCACAGAAACCTGCCCAAGTCTCCTCAAAAGCCACGTTAGAACACTTCGATGTCATACGCAATCCCTTATTACTATGAGTCTATCTTGTACATTTTGTGTGATATGTAGCTCTCCTCAACTGAAGCGGTAAAAGTCAGTCTTCTCCAACATGGTGACCCTAATTCCCCAACCCATCAACTCTTTCCTCGAGAAGAGAGGTATTTCCTTCTAAGTTCAAGTACAACCAACTCAAGAAGAGGAGGTGGAGAGAAGAATGGACGGTAGCCAGTGTAGATACCCATCCTAGGATGCTTGACCAATGTAGCCAAGTCATCCAATCACAGGCTCACATACATATGACTTTGAAACTCCAACTTGCTTATTAACTATACAAATATATACATACTCCGATGGGAATTGATTTTTCTAGATTTGTGCTCGTCTTTTCTTTTTTGATTTTGCATTTTTTGAATACTATATAAAGCAGCATTTACATATGGATTTTTTTCCTCTTGAGACAGTATACTATCTCTCTTTTGAAGCATTATTGCAACCCAGAAACTTCTGCCTTTAGACCTCATGGCTACTGGATCGGGTTGGGGTACAATGGCCACAAATGTGTGACTTCCGATGTTTCCATTGGCTTGTGTCTCATGCCAGCAAATCCAACCCTCTACCACTTCAACAGAGGTGAGAAAAGTGTAAGGTGCAGGTGTGCAAGCTAGGTCACTGTCGACAAGAGTCATTTGAGTGTTCTGAAATATTCTACTTAGGCAATGAATATGACATTGAACCAAGTCTCGTGGTCTCAAAGAATTAAGTCTACTATGCATGAATTGTCTCAATGCCAGTTCTTATAAAGTTCATGTGATTTAAGTGGATTACGGTCCAACCAAGCTCTAATCTTCAGATTTTACTCAGACTTGTTTAATTATCAACATCAATCCGAAAAATGCAAATGCTATGAAAAATGCAAGGAAAATATTTTTTGATGTAATTTCTAATTTTGAATTTTTACTGGATTCTTGAAAAAGTTTTACAAGTTTTTATGCAATTTTTAAAAAGATTTTTATAAATGTTTTTGGAATTTTTAATTTTATAGTTTTTTACAGTTTTTTCAAAAACAAAAGTTTTTTAGAAAAAGAAATATGTAATATATTTACATGAGAGTGCTTCTTTGGTATTTACAAGAGTTGGTATTTAAGAATTTACACCAGTTGGTTATTCACAAGTTTATATCTAAATTTAAATATTTTTCTTTACTTGAATTGTATATATAGTTCTCAAAATAATTTGAAAACATTTTGCAAACATTTTGAAAACTTTATTTTGCAAACTATTTGACAAATAATTTTTACAAACATTTACAAAATTTGCAAATCATTTTGCAAAGATTTTTCAAACAGTATGTACTCACTATATATTCAGCTCCTTCCCGTATAAACTCTCCACTGTAATGAGAAGCAGCTTTTTTGATAGTAGCAAATGAGGTTGAGAGTTGATTGCTCTTTCATAGGATGTTTCATGACAGTTGACTGTGAAAGCTGTAGAAGGAGTTCTTTCCGGGCGAGCTAAGTCTGATTTGAGAATTCTACTACTTCGCTGGGTGGTCAGTGAGTAGGTCTTTTCTGCGTCAAGTCTTTTTTGACTTGATAATCAATATATAAGATTGGGTTGAAAATAGGAAGTCAGCACGCACCACCGGGACTGAGAACCTTCTAAATTCGTCTCGATTTCCCCTCTCTTCAAAGAAGGTTATAACAGCTCCTCATTAGGGTGACACCACACATCCCAAGCTGGTCACGACTGCCAAGCTAACATGTTAAACACGGCCAACAGACCCGCACGCTGATAACAAATGCCTTTCTTCTTCCTCAGCGCAGGAGAGTCTTTCTCTTTGGGCCCCCCTAACCACCCCCCCCCCCCAGACCCCCAACCCTTCGAGTTGCAAAGCTCAAGTAGCATTGTACGGGAAAGGGTACGGTGAAAGATGCCTCCCAGTATGCTCTTAGAGAAAATGTTCAGGTATGATAGTTTTGATCAGGCAAGCGAGTCGTAAACAGCAAGATCAAGGCCAGAGGTGGCGTTTCGAAGACTCGGATGGTGAATAGGTATAATGAACCCAGCCACAAATATCACGATAGGAGAGGTAGAAAAAAGGAATGAGCCTATATATTCCGAATGAAGGACTCGGAATCAGATGTTAGATGGTGGGATTAAATAACCTGAAATTGGAGCAGGTCTTTCTCTCTGAGATATTTATAGGTATTCTCTTGATTTCACGGGGCCCTAGTTTCTTTCGTCACATATATTCCCTCAAAAGTTCAGGCGGGGCCTCACTCACAGACAGGGAAGACTATCCCGGAATTCCCAACTACATTCCATCCGCATCCCCGAGAAAACCGATGAGAAGATTTTTCAAAATATTTTTGCAACCGTTTTCCAAACCATTTGCAAATAGATTTTCAAAACATTTTATTCACACAAAGAAAAGAAATTTTTACAAACAAAGTATTTTTACAGGGGTTGAAAACATTTTATAAAACATTTACCAAATAATTTCAAAAGATTTTTCAAATATATTTTCCAACCATTTTCAATCATTTTGCAAAATATTTTGAACTTGACTTATAAATTAGTGTATATACAAGGGATTTTAATGATTTTTTAAGCCATACTTATTGAAAATATGAAAGTACGAGTTATGCCTAAAGTATATACAACGTATATACGACCCCCCCATACTTAGCCGGAGCTATGCCGTCATAGATCAAAGAGAAAAGAGAAGACATAACTTGCTTATGAATTTTCTTTTCTCCTCCCTCCTACTTCTTCCTCTAAATATTTTCCCCCGCTAAAAATATTTTTTTACTATTAAAATTTCTCATTTGCATCAATTAGTATCAGAGCATGGCCTACAAATCGCTCCTACAATCTGACGATCCTTTCAAGCATTCACATAAAGCACAAGGTCATATAATTACGGCTAAAAGATCACATAAACTGGGCGGAGTGACTGAAGATCATTGCAACGATGCAACAATCGTGCTTGGAAGCACAATGTGGGATTTGAGAAATGCTAGAATCTAAGGTTTCAAAATCTCATGTCATTGCCCACAACAATCTCGTTAGTGCAGTGTCCGTACATGGCGAGTTTGAAGCCCCTTATGGAAAAGAAATTGAAGAAACAGAGAAAAAAAGTCCTCTAGACTTATTATTGAGCATGTTTATGATTAGTTATTGTCAGTAGAATCGACTCTGCCAATGCTTCCAACCCCCTTGCAGTTCCCCTTTGCCACCCTAATGAACCCGTTGTCACCCCTTCTCACCTCCCAGCTCGCTGCTAGCTTCTCTTGTACCACCGCCACTAGCCACTTCTTTACCAACGACAAAACAACCACCAACCCTCGTATCAACACCACCTAACACCACTCCGGCAGCAATCCCATCCCTCCATTCTCACCACAATGTAGGTATTCGTCACTTGGAATGCACCAGGAAATCCCAGCGATGCCGTCGAATCTTCAATAGCCGTGAACACCCCCATAGTACCTCGTGCGAGGTGCACAGCGACCTCCCCCCATGTGCATCACCATCTAGATCTCTACTACGACTGCCATCTTCTCGATTAGCACCAACATAATTTCCACTGCATATATCCTTGCAACCAAAGCCCCCGGAGGTATGCAATGCACTGTAGGCGAGTCTGCCCGTCAACCTTTAGATACCACCATCGTCGAGACCCACCCACATGTGCTACCGTCGAAATTGATATGGAGATCATAGTCGGCAATATCGCCATATATCAACAATATATTGGTATCGACGAGATATGGGTATCGATATTCATATAGATATCCTTTTCCAGGATATCAGTCGATATCCGGCGAGATATCGACGACATATCTCCATATCGAGGCATATTGCTCGAAATTGGTTGGTTTTTGTACAAAATTTCTCGGATATCGATCGATATCATCAATATTTCACTGATGTCTATATATATATATCAACGATATTATCCTTGTATGCTTGAATTTACTACTTATTTTGCTACTCCTAGTATTAAAATGCGTTATGAATTATATATTTTATTTCGGGTCAGGGGGAGCACACCCACAGGGGGAGCACACATGCTCCCCTTTGCCCCCCCAAGCTCGTTGATTGGGCAGCGAGACCTTCGTCTGGTAGGGTATGGTGCTACAGGGGGTGCATACGATGGCTCTTCAATTTGTAGACTTCGCACTCTTTGAGAATATAGATGAAAACAAGTCTAATGCTGATCAAATTAGAATCACATGTCCATAATGCATCTCCATAATCAGTAGTCAGCTCAGCTGTCAGCATTAACAACCATCAATTTATGCGATATATTGTGTATTAGTGTGCTAAATACACCTCGGTCTTGCATATAAATGTGTATTTGCATGTTATTTATTGTTTTAATAACTAGGATGATCTAACTTTATGAAAAAAATAACCTTTTTATGTCATTTTCGACCAGACGAACAGATACGACATCGATATCCATATTTTCTACCTTACCCTCTTGGTTCTAAACCCTTCGTGACTAGGTAATCTCTTTTACAATATTGCGTTATTTATATTTTTCATTTATTTTTATGAATTTATAAATCTTTATACCAAAAAAACATGTTGAGGCATTGGAGAAGTTTCCATTGTTGATCACTTGAACTGCATCGACAACACCCAAAAAAGTATCATGCTCGAGGAATGACTTCAGTAGCTGACCGTTGATGACAAAAGGTTGTGCATCAAGTGACAAGTCTAATATTAAGATGCTTTCATTGTCACATACTTCTTTTACCATGAATGGTCATGTCCATTTAATCTTTAATTTGCCAGGGAATATCTTCAACTTTTATGTCGAATAACCACACTTCCTGCCTAGTCTCGAAGGTTTTTCGTCTCATGTGCTGGTCATGCTAGTGTTTAACCTTCTCCTTATACATCAAGATGTTATCATACACATAGTCTTGGAATTCCAGGAGCCTGTTCAGATCCACTTTTCTTTACTGACCACCTTTTTGTGAGTCCATATTGCAAATGTTCACTACCTGTATTGATTTATGAATTAATTCAACGTGCAAATGGCACGACTTTCCATACACAAGATGATGGGGTGACATGTCCAAGGTAGACTTGTAAGTAGTTCTTTATACCCATAGGATGGAGTCCAAGAGTTTGGACCAATTCTTCATGTCCGACTTTACAAGCTTCTACAAGATGGTTTTGATTTCTCTGTTTGATAGCTCGGCCAAGCCATTTCTGAGGACGATAAGGAGATGCAATGCTATGCTCGATGTCGTACTCCTTCATTAATTTCTTGACATCTTTATTGATGAATCGACTTCCCCTATGATATCAGAATCTCCAATATCCCAAACTGTGAAATGTTGTTTTCTTTCAGAAATCGACAAACTATACATCTATCAGTAGCTTGGGCGGGGATAGCTTTTACCCAGTGACTTACATAATCAACGACAAGAAGGATATATTCAAATCCTTTACTGTTAGGAAATGGTCCCATAAAAATAATGTCCCAAGTATCGAACACACTAAAAATATGAATGAACTTCAAGGGCATCGAATCTTTAGTTGTAAGGGTTCCTCCCATTTTCTAACAGTTAATGCATCCTATGACATATGCTGATGCATCCTTGAGTAGTGTGGGCCACCAGAGGCCATACTGCAGTACTTTCGTTACAGTTCTATCTTCATAGTGTTGTCCACCAGATTCAAGAGAGTGGCAATGCTTGAGAACACTATGATGCTTCTCTTGAGTGATACACTGACACCAAATACAATCTGCTTCTTCCCTGAATAAGAGTGAGTCTTCCCATTGGTAGAAATGGATTTAGGACAAGAACTTGTCCTTTATAATCTTCGTCCAATCTTGTGGAACTACACCAAATACAAGGTAGTTCACAATATCGGCATACCAAGGGAGAGAATCCATGGCAATAATAAACTCATCAGGAAAGGTGTTTATGATGGGTGCACTGCTCAGCGGAGGTTCTTGATGTTCAATTCTGGAGAGGTGATCAGCTACCGCATTTTGAACTCCATGCTTGTCCTTGATTTACAAATCGAATTCCTAGAGGAGAAGGATCCATCTAATCAATCTTGGCTTTGCATCATTCTTCTGTTCTAGATGCCGGATAACAGAGTGGTTGTAAATTATGACTTTAGATCCAAGCAGATAGGATCTGAATTTCTCAAGGGCGAAAACCATAGCCAGCAACTCTTTCTCTATAATAGTATAGTTTCTTTGGGCTCTGTCTAATGTTTTGTTGGCGTAGTGAATGACATAGGGCACTTTGTCTTTCCTCTTTACTAACACCGCTCCAACTACAAAGTCTGATGCATCCATCATGATCTCAAAAGGTAGAGACTAATCCGACGGCTATAGGACAAGAGCTTGAGTAAATAGATCCCTCGACTGATTAAAATATAGGAGAACCTACTAATCAACATTAAACTATATATCCTTGCACAATAATCCAGTTAGAGGTCAGGAAATGCAACTAAAGTCCTTGATGAATCGTTTGTAAAAGTCAACATGCCCCGGGAATGACCTCACAGACTCATACCCCTGATATTATGAGGTGGCTCAAGATTAGAAATATCATCCACTTTTACCGGATCGACTTCCATTCCACGCTTGGAAATGATGTGGCGCAGTATTATTCCTTCAGTGACCATAAAGTGGCTCTTTTCACAAGATAATATGAGATTGACTTCTCAGCATTCATGAAATACTATGTCTAGGTGTTCAGGACAAGAACCAAAGCTGTCACCATAGACGGAGATCTCACCATTTCTGAAATACTTTGTCTAGGTGCTCAAGACAAGAATCAAAACTGTCACCATAGATGGATAAGTCGTCCACAAACACCTTGAGAAAACGGTTGACCATATCGTCGAAAACTACAAGCATGCACCTCTAAAATGTGGAAGGTGCATTGCACAAACTAAAGGGCATTCTCTTGAAAGCATAGGTGTCGAACGAACAAGTGAAGGTAGTCTTCTCTTGGTCCCATGGGGCGTTTGCCACTTGGTTGTACCCGGAATACCCATCCAAAAAGTAGAAGAACTCCTTGCCGGCCAATCTTTCCAGAACTTGATCAGCAAATGGCAAGGAGAAGTGGTCCTTCTTCGTTGCAGCATTCAGGCAGCGGTAATCAACACACACATACAACACACACACACACACCAAGATGTTGGTACCTGAGTAGAAATCTCCTTTCTTCTTTCGTTTGTAACCACGGTGAGTACTGATTTCTTTGTAACTACATGCAAGGGATTCACCCACTTTGAATCAGAGATGGGATAAATGAAGCATGTGTCACACCACTTTGTGATTTCCTTCATGATGTTGTCCTGTAAATTTAGGTTCAATCTTCTTTGAAACTCTTAGGACATCTTGGCATCTTCCTCCAAGTAAATATGATGTGAACACAAAGCAGGATATATTCCGTGGAGGTCTGATGCGTGCCAACCAAGCACCTTGCGGTTTTTCTCTAGAACCTCGAACAACTGAGATTCTAGATCCGGGGTCAGCCTTCTGTTGATGATGACCGTATACATATTTTCTACACCCGCAAGGAAAACATACTTGAGGCCTGTCAAAAATGGCTTTAACTCTGGTTCTGATCTAGCTTACTTCTCACTCACTTCAGAAACTAGATTGGTTGGTGGATGATCTGTCGTGATTTTGGAGATGCTGCTTACCTCGATCACTCGTGTCTTAGTTCACAATGTGCTGAACAAACCATTAATGAATTCATCATGTTCGGACTGGCAGGAATCTTCTGAAACAAAAAGATGCATCAACGAATTGGAATTGTCCTCCCACTTGACATCGGAGCATGTGTCAACTGTGCTTTCTAGGTCTTCTTCAGGAGAGGAGATTTCCAGTGTCCATGCATCATTCAAAGATAATTATGTATCTCTGATTTCTACAATAATGTCACAGTTTGCTTCAGATGGTGATGCTTTGCTTTCACCAGATATGGCCTTTGGTTCACTAACCATATCCATCGTTACTTTGCCACTGCTAGAGCAAAACGTGATCTTCCCAAACTGCAACCTCTGGACCCATACAAACCCAAACCCGATCCGATTAGAGTTCGTTTAACCCAATAAAGTTATTAGATAATATTAAATAACTTAAACTGATCAATTAATCATAAATCAAAAGTCGTTCGGGCGAAATCAACTAAAAACTGAGTGCACCGTAAAGCGTGTCACGAAAAAGATGCAATGTGAAATCGAAAACCGCAAAACAAACCAAGACCACACAAAAATCCATTCGATAAAATAAGACCAATGGAAATCGACCGTTCGTCAATCGGAGGTCATTTGATATTTTAAATTGCAAAATTTAATTCCAAAACCAAAATTGTATCTCAAGAATTTTCGAGTATTCAAAACCGATCAAAAGTATATCAAATTATAGTCATATTGATCGTTGTTCAGAGACGATCAAATCGAGATATTGTGTGTTGAAATCCGAGGCCCAAGGCGTAAATACAGTCAACTTTAAGTTGTTAAATAAATATAGATTTTGATAAAAAAAATATTTATTGTACAGAATAACAGTCGGTAGACATTTGGCGCAGATAGCCTTCCATATGTCCACCTTAAATCATGTTCCCTTCTCTATGTAAAGCCCAAGAGACTTCCTTTATTTCCCATTTATTTTCTATCTTTTTTCTATTCTAAATTTCCACTGAGAAATCCTTCCCCCTTCTCCATTTTGGCTGCAAAGTTGCTGCTGCAAGCAGCTCCTGGAGTTGCTGCTCCTGCTGGATGCTTCTTGAAGTATGGAATTGTTCTGTTGAAGCCTCTATAACCACTTCATGTTGAAGATGATCTCCAATTTTGGAGATCAAAGGTACATTTCCTCCCATTCTTTTGTTGCCATCCATGATTTTGTACAATTTACCCCTTCTCCCTTGATGTCTTGCATGTTAAGATTTGATTTTTGGTACTTGGGGAAGGAAGGTATCAATACTCCTTTTTGCCCAAAGTCCCCATCTTGGATTCTCTTACATGTTCCTTGTTTTTTCTTATGGCTAAATGGTACTTGGACCAAGATCTGCTTCGTAAGGTATGAGGTCAATTTCTGTTGAGGATAGATTGTATGTTGAAATGTACTGCAACATACTGGACTTACGTGGAAGTCGTGATTTTTGAAATTTTGGTGCTTAAAATGTGATTATATGTTTGGCTGTTCATTTTTGCACTATGGCATTTTTTCCTTAAAAAAACAAAAGTTTGAAAAAAAATATAACCTGAGTTTAAAAAAAATAGGGTTTTTATCAGTTGTGCCCCTCCGAGATATCGCAATATCAGTTATGCCCCTATCTTTTTGGTAATATCAGTTGTGCCCCCGACTTCTTGCCAATATTTCACTTGTGCCCCTCAGAGGGGCATTACTGATAAAAATCTTTTATCAGTAATGCCCCTCTGAGGGGCACAAGTGAAATATTGGCAAGAAGTCGGGGGCACAACTGATATTACCAAAAAGATAGGGGCATAACTGATATTGCGATATCTCGGAGGGGCACAACTGATAAAATCCCAAAAAAATAACAATAAAGGAAAAAGTGGACAACAACTTATTCTTATTGGAATTTAAGGATTGATTTAAAAAAAAGTATCTAAGGTCGTGAAGGTTTGTAACACTTGGTCTTATATTCTAACATTCATGTCCACACAAATTCAACAACACTATTATTTCAAGTGTTCAATCGTGACTCGTAACCTAGTGCAAGTCGATGACATTTTTAGGAGGATCGCCACATAAACACTGATTGCGATTTTGACAAGTTTGGTTGCTTGATATGTTCAAAGCCTTTTTTTCTCCACTTTTGATATACAGGCATGGATATTTTTATCATGATCATCATCATTGAGATTCACTTGTACATATCATGCACTCCTATTCTCAAGGAGTATAATCGAACCCCAACATTTTTGTATTATGTATCTGATTCTCATAGTTAAAAAGGATGTATGTTTTCAACTTAGATAACCGTTATCCTTATTAAGTACCATATTATATTAAGAGAGTGCATATTTGTATACACAGTGATAGATAATTTTTATATTTATAACCATTAGTTTCATACAAGACAAGTTGAACCGATTGTCTCCTACAACTTTCTCCTTTATCATGGTAAATAAATGTTACTGTCAAATTCTTATGATCAGATCCTTAAAATATCGTCACTGTTGGGATTTTTTATAGAAGAAAGTATATGTGCATCTATTCATTATCCATCATTTTATCTATGGCTCGGATTGCCAAACTCGGAGTCGTTGGGTTTATCATGGTTTGTTGTCTTTTACATTTTTTATCTTCATTCGTGCAAATTACATAATCTCAATATTATATCTATTGATCTTACGATTTAAAAAAAAAAGAATATTGGAATTTCGTACAAGTGACTTACCAAATTTAGATCAATAATCATGCAAGTAGTTATGAGTTAAATAAGAGATTGAAGTATATGTATATGTATGGATAGCTTCTCTTAGAAGCCAACAAATAGTTAACATATATGAAGCCATTCTCCAAGAAATATTTTAGATATGATTACATCATCTATGATAACCTGTGACCAAAAAGATGTATTATCTTCATGAAATCATCCTTGAGAATACTCTATCATCTATTAATCACTATCAATAAGATCGTTGACCAAACGACCTAGATCTGTAAAGTTGACCACAAAAAAAGATTGAAGAAAGAATTAAGAAGGTCAGGAAAGTAAAGATGTTCGTGAATCAGTGATGATAAATATTTATGCCGATCATGGTAACCTTTACACCTGATCGTCCGAGGGCGCGGTGACTTTCAACTGGGCGAAGGAAAGGAAGACAGATAGAGAAGAGGTCGCCAAGTACACGGGTTTAGGATCCAATCCTTTTCACAGTTTTTACGTGAGCTTCCAGTATTTTTACGCCTCGTTGGGATCCCAAATTTTGACCAGCTACGCTGACCCTCTGTTTTAGGATACTCATGCGGAGGATCCTCAGTTTTAGTTTTTTTGTACAAGCTCGTTAGCCTGTACTAGTCGGGCCGATTTTTAGAGTGACTTTTCAGGAGAGTCTCTCTTACCATCTTAGTGGCGTAGTTTTGGAGTAGACCTATCCATTTATTGGACCACGCTTCCAATTAGAGGGCAAGACGGAAGAGTCTCATAGGAGTCTTCCTCACCGCTTGATTTTGGTTACTTTCCACCAACATGCTTGGTGATGCTACATCTGAATCATCTATGTCTACATCTGAATCATGTAGGGTCACATTTGAATCAGATACAGTTGAAATTGGAAGAGTTACAGTTGAACTCGGAATGAAGCATAATAGATCTTGGCTAAAATATGAAATCAATTATTTGTGTTGGCTAGAGTTGTTTATAATTAAGTTAATGGACGTGTTGAGAACTTAGTTAGGATGCACTATACCCCATCGCATACCTACGGAGGCACCCCAACCCTAAGGCACTCTTCATGCCTTAGAGTCATAGTGTGAGGTCACACACAGACCAAGACCATAGACTATCCACTAAACTTGAGAATTAAAAAAACCAAAAATCGGTTCAAATCCTCATCTTCCACATTATCAAAATCAATATTTAAGATATCTAAATAATAAGATATTTATATATATAAGTCATTAACCACGATATAATAATATGACATATAAAAGGTAATGGGTAAAACTTGGAGAATTTCTTCTGAGTAGCTTGAAAATCTTTTTCATAATAGCTAGTTGTAAACTTTTAGTTGTTTATGTCTTACTACTTCTTTCTTTTGTAACCACTTAAATGCCTACTTTTTTAAAATAAATTTTTGGGAAGTACCAGTGCAAGCTGACTTCTCTTGTCCCTTGCATATTTTGGCAGGCAAGCAACCTGCATCTCAGTAGCTGGTTGATAATTCCTAACACCCGAGTATATACTAGACAATACAATTACTTTTGTTACAGCTTTTGTTCAGTTTATAATGTAAAATGCTTTCTTTCTCTTCTGAATACTATGGGATACTTGTATACATTGTCAGCTCGTTTGTTACATGATGTATATGTATGGAAAAATTAATAAAATGAAATTTTGGTGGTACATTTTCATGTTGTTCTATGGTTATGAATATTGATTTGAATGTCATGGTAAAACGTGAAAAATTTCCATGTACTTTCATATAACTTGTGCGATCTTTTGTGAATGTAATACCACGAATGTGTTGTAAATGGGTATCCGGATCCTCGGGGGTTCACACAAACACATTGTCAACCACAGCCTCAGTAGTTTGCAGGAATGATCGGCCAAGAATAATCAGGATACGGAATAACGGGGCATGAGATTCCATATCAGGGACTACAAAATCAAAAGGAAATTGCATATCTTGCACTGTTACGACAAC
Organism: Ottelia alismoides; assembly: GCA_037367405.1. Taxonomy (NCBI): domain Eukaryota; kingdom Viridiplantae; phylum Streptophyta; class Magnoliopsida; order Alismatales; family Hydrocharitaceae; genus Ottelia; species Ottelia alismoides. The sequence continues at coordinate 368,519 of JAZKJV010000514.1, read as the reverse complement.
GTCCTCCAACAGACGTCAAGGTCGCTTGATTGATCGAACATCGAACTGAAGGATCATCTTGTAGGTTACAATGGACCCAACCCAAATTCTGTGAGCAATGAGGTGGGCATGAGGTTGATTGAAGAGACACTATCAAGAAGGGTTCTTTCAAAGATCTAGTCAAAAATCTCGCATCTGATTAAAGGTGCTCCTTTGTCTGGCTTCTTTTCTAGGAGATTGTTAATTGTTGTGACTGTAACCATGGTGAGGACGCGCATTTCAACTAGCTGACGTATGTTATTGCAGTTCGGTCAATGCTTGTTAGTACATGCTTCCTTCAATCCCTTTTTGATAGTGGCATATATTCCATGGCTTTCATCAAGGTAATTCAACAGTCAAGTTTTTAATAATCTTCACAACACTTGGATCATATAATGCACTTTTTGGTTTTGCATTTTTTTTGTATTTTTCAATTGCATCAGGAAAAGAAATATGTACATAACTGAAATCAAAAGTAGTGCTCTTATTTACATCAATATTCATGTCCACAACACCTTGTACAACTGGACTACAAAAAGGTGAACAATATCGAGCATGGGGTGGACATCCAAAAACTGTGGTTTCTGCTCTGTCGGCCGGCGTTGGATCAACTGTTGGAGCTAGCTCCTCCATGGCTGATGTGACTTCACTTCGAATATAATCATTTTTTGGTCTTTTTCATTTTTATGTTTTTTGTTCTTTTGGTGGTTGGTGGCGACTAGTTCGTGTGGCTCCTCCTCCTCCTTCCTCACCCGGACTTGTGGCCAGTACGACTGATGCAGAAGACAATGATTCACCAAACAAAGGTTTATTCTTCCCTCTAAAAGTAGCATATGGAGCCAAGGTCTTATCGAACCTGAAGTAACAACATTAGAAAAAACAAAATCACGATCTGACTCTACAGGCACAGACAGGACTTCACATTCTACCTGCTCTTTTTGCTTAAATTATTAGGGTTGGCTTCGACCTAGGCTGGAATTGGAGTTTTAGTGGCCATCATGTCATCCACCTTCTACGTCATCTATGCTAAATTATTTACCAATTGGGCTAAACAATCAAGGCATGGGTTCACAGGAACCGCCTCAGGTGGTTCAACGTGCCGACCATGCTGTGGCTAATTATGTTGAGGTTGCTAGTGGTTGGATGGATAATGATGTTGAGGTGGAGGAAATTGATACTTCTGGTAGTGAGGAGGGGGGTATTATTGTTGAGGTTCAACCGTATACGAATGATACGGTTGGTGTTGGTGGTACTGAGCCTGATGGTACTGCTGGTTCTGTCTCCAAATATTATGATACTGTGGAGACTAGTGGTACTGAGGCCGAGGTTGAGAGGACTGGACAAAACGACCACCTCGAGGTTGGTGGTACTGCCGGTTGGTGGATGACTGGACCTGTGGTTGCCCACCAGGACGGGCCAGTTGTGCATCATTGCTCCACACACCATCAACTTCTTGAATGAGGGGTGGCAGCGGGAATACTGGATCAAAAGATTTCTAGTATTTAGGATGATAGACTACCATATGTTGTTGTGGCGGGGCCTTCTATAGCATCTGCATGTAGTACACATGCTGGATCTCCGACTGTTGTGGATTAGGATGAGGTTGATGTGGCGGTGATGGCTCATCTTTCTTCTCAGATGGAGTCTTGGATGATGGTGCCGTCGATTGGCAAACATTGATGGTACTCACCAGCAACTCCAGCTGCTTGATGATCTAGTCTAGTTTATCCAGATGTTGGATCCTCTATTCGATTACAGCAAGTTTCTCGAGATCCTGTGATCGCTTCTCGATGATATCAACCTTGGAGAGATGGCCCGTGATGATGCTGAGGTTGGAGATCTCATCTCTCTATCTCGTATGAGTCTACCATGTGGAATGGTTTGTGGAGGATCTGGGGTTGTCTTTAATAAGCACAGGATGAAGAGAGGGTGGTCTCTCCTTCGACCATTTCTTCAAAAATATGTCAGATTACATCTTCATCCTTATTGAAGTAGGATCTCCCGCAGGCAGTGTCAACTAATCTTTGACTTTCAATAATCAGGCCTCTGAAGAAATGTTGGACCAAGTTGGTCTTCGGTATGTCGTGGTGGGGGCACTTTTCTTACAAATCCGTAAACCTCTTTCATGCATCATTTGCCTGCGTCTAATCGAGTTGACTGAAAGGGTAAAACTTGTGAAAGAATGTTTATTTAAGTTCCTCCCATGTCATCACAATCTTTCCTAAATGTTTGACCCAGTATAGGTCCTTATCCTACAGACTAAAAGAAAATGTTGTCATCTTGACTATACCCAACCGATTTGGGATAGTATGTTGTTCCACATATTCGGGCAAATTACTGAAGGTGGATATACGACTCTTCGTTTGTGTTCCCATGAAAGTAGGGAGAAGAGCAAGGAGATGTGGCTTGAGTTCAAAATGAGGGTGCACTGGTGGAATTTTGATCCACTCAGTCATCTGGCTCTCCCCTGGATTGTACATTTCCATTAAGGTGGGCTTGTGCACCTCAGTTCCTTGTTCTTCTTCCTCTCGATCATCTCTGGGAATCTCTTATCCTCTCTTGGTATGTTCCTCAAATCATTCAACATGTCTTGTAATGCGGTCTGGACAAGTGCCTGCTCAGTTAGTTGCTACTGGATGGCCTGGATGGAAGCTAGCAACTAAGCATTCACTTTGTTAGCAATGTGAGCCGAGGCGAACCATTCCTACAATAAATATTATTGTAATAAATGATTTATCAATAAAATTTATTGATTTTGTTTCACTCCCTTTCTGAGATTGATTGAATGAATGCACTATAAGGTCCCTTTGTACAATAAGGGTTATGTACCATGGCCAACTTGATAATCATACAGCTGTTGATTCATTGATTGAATCATAGAGGCTGATGCTTGGATGAATATCTAAGGAGTTAAATAGAGGACTCATCAAGCATCATCATCAAATGATTGTTAAGTGATGATCTCCGACCTGAGTAGGAGATGGCAATCCTTTCTCTTTAGGTTGTCATCTGACCGACCTCTTGATGCAGGTCCTCTGCATGGGAATAGTGATTCAGAGGTGTCAGATTAGTTGAGTCAATGGGTTGATTTAACGAGATCGAAATAACCAAAGACCTATGTTGAATACTGACACAACATAGGCATGCATCCTCTGACCAGAGATAGATATGTTACTATATGTCTGAGTATGTACATTTGGAAGACCAATAGGTTGATGACCTAACCAAGGTCTATACACCGGCGAGCTGGTGTGCATGTAAGGACATATGATTAATATGATCTCTCAAAGAGATCATACAGGTTCACTTGTGAACCAGGAGACATGAGCCCACTCATGAGGTATTGGGACCGATCAAATTCCATGCATGGTCGTCATGCTTTGGAAGCATGATATGAATTTGAAGGTAAGATATATGCTCTGTGAAAGCATATGATCTATACAAAATCCTAAAGACCAAGATAGAGAAACTCAGTGATCAAACACTGAAGATGACAGTATAAAAGTGATCTACATCTTCAGAATGATCATATGTCTTCCAGTATGCAGGATGTACAGGTATTGGGAATACCTGAGGGTGATGTGATCATAAACGATTGTATAACCATGACGCTTCCATTCCGAGGGAGTGATGAAACAGGTCTGGATTTTAGTGACTCCTCTCAGTAGAGAAGTGACCTAATCTTAGTCCATATATTGGGCATTGGTCTGAATGAGATTCAGATGCAATGAGAAGATTAGGTTTACGGCCTTGATTTAATCAAGCATCTATGGGAGGTCCATGAGATCTGGATTTGAGATATGATCTCAAAATCCAAGTCACTATACGTGGAACAATACAATCGCCCTGTCCTTATCTCCAAGTATCTGAGGAGCAATTGCATTATTCTTGAAGGGTTCAAGAATAATTCCATAAGATCTAGGCATTGAGAAATTGATAATTAAATGTGATTTAATTATCTTCTTGTATGTGGAAATTATCCAATATAATTAAATGTGATTTAATTATTGTGGATAAGAATAATATGGATAACAATATCCAATTATTCATAATATATTATAAATGTGATTTATAATGCATTAGAGATAACTAATTATAATTTATATTTGTTTATTAATTATTAATGTGTATTGGATACACATTGTGTAATTAATTGAGAATGTAAATTATATTTTGTTTTGGGTTGTGAATGTGATTCACAAATTTCCAATGACAAGATTGCAATATTCTCAAAATTAATTATGAATTATTTTTTAAGAATAAAACACAACAAAAGTTGTTGGATTGAATAAAGGAGATTTCCATAGAGATATGCAATCTCATGAAATCTCATGAGATTGCCTCCACATGGAAACATGTGGACAGCTACCAAGTCCTAAATGGAATTGGTGGTCGTCCACCATGTTGACATGGGAGATGTAATCTCCATGTCAAATTGCCTCCTTATTTGATTGATTTAATTTAGGATTGATTTGTATTTGATTTATCAAATATATTTGATCTAAATTAAATAATAAGTTATTGGTTTTTACCAACAACAATCTTGACCATTGGATTGAACATAAATCAATCTCATCCATTGATTTTATGTGTCCCATGGATTGAGATCCATGGATCCCAAAACCCTATAAATAGAGAGGCACACCATGCTCTCTAAGGCTATGCTTTTGGAAGCACATCTCTCTCTCTCTCTTTCTCCCCACACGCCAACTCTTTCTTCCTCTCCTTGGTGGTCGTCCACCAAACCCTAGAGGAGATAGTCGTCGATGCCCTCGCCACCGCGCCGCCGCTTAGACGTTCTTCGGTTGTCCATCTTCTTTGGAGTGCTATGCTCGTGAAGAAGATGCTCGATCTCGTACGACGAGATCAGGAGATCACCGTGCTTGGATCAACTCGTTGGATTGCGAGGATCACGCGAACTCATCCCCGCGCTCGCAAGCATCTTCTCCGACGATCGGACTTGAGACAGGAGGTCTATTTTCGTAGAGACTCGATCAACCACGCTTCAAGAGGTATTCCTTTGTACTTGTTGTGGTTCTAGATGAAACGATCCGATAAACGTTCTTGGATCATGTAGTTCATCACATGAAAAATTTTTAAATTCCGCTGCACCGAACAACTAGTACGACTAGTCGTTCTTCGTCATATTCGATACGACGTTCACGCTTCCGTGATGCGCTTGAGGATTAAACCATATCCTTCACACTTGATTCTAATTGGGAGGTGGACCTTACTCCTGTTGTGGAGGTTGTTATCCCAATCCTTTTTCTTTGCCCTGAGGAGCCATCTCTAGGTCTGAGTCTGAAGAAATGAACTCCGGATTGAGATCCAGGTCTGATCTCTATCTGCAATGCAAGAGGTATCCCAATCAGACCAATTGTGAAATTGAATACCAGATGAAGTGATGAAACTGATATTAGGGTCAACCCCAGATAGTTGGAAATGGAGTAAGTAATGTAATTGAAATCGACCTCCATTAACAACGAGCAGAAATGGGAGAAGAGTGGTCCTGGTTTATTAAGAAATAGAAGGAGAGTGGAAAGAAAGTGAGGAGTTTGGAGATCGGTTCGCGAGGTCCGAACCGGATTCTCGGGAATTGCCTCAAATTATTGACGATGTTGAGTCCATGGAATCGATGTAGGTGTCGATGGAGTCCCGACTGGACCATCTATGGATCAACATAGTGGAGGAAAAGAAGGATCGATGCAGGAGGAAGGATACGGTAGTCAACAAGGAATAAAAGGAATGTACAATAATAGAAAGGCTCGAAATGAGCATGAGGTCAAAGAGGAAACACATAATACAAATTTTACGCAAGTGCAGGGGACTGATCTTTGAACCTTAATCTAGATCCATACAATACACAATAAAAAATTGGGTTCACCAACTCTACACATGTGAAGCCGTAAGGGATCGGCTATTTTTATCTTTTCGTTTTTAGAGTTGTTATTTTAAGCATATCTTTTAGCAAGTCCTTAGACGCTAACCCTATAGGAGCGAGAGTACTGCCAAAAAAGTATCCCGTACTTTTCCTCCTCATTTGTAACCAATAGTCTACACTTTTTGAGATCCTTGCAACCCTTCCTGGATCCCTACTCAGCCAAAGAATGAGAGTGAGGAAGTCGATAGGCGAAAACACAACTTTGGACCATACTTGTAATGGAATCACTCGTGAGCATGTGAGGCCCTACTCGAATGCGAGACGATGAGACGGACACCCGTGAGGACGTGGCTTAAGCTCAGTACTTTAGACAAGGTCGACATTCTACACAAGGTGAGAACATCATTGTTGACCATGTCCTACTTGTCCACGTATGATGGAAGCACCAATACTTCGGAAATCCATGCGATACATAAGGAAGTTACAGACGGGGTTTTGGGCTCTAATCCTTAGTGGGTCGCGCCTCGCTCATGGGAGGGGTTTTGGTCCCCTCCTGAGGTACCTGAAGATAATGAGAGCTTTATGAACCCAAACAATATAATCCATTACATAATTTAATTAAGGTCAAAGTTTATTTAGCAACCCCCTTATTTTAATTTTTAGGTTTTTACTTTTTTTAGATATTTTGCATACAAGTGCTTCACAATTTTGTGAATTTTCATTTAAGTCCTAAGTGCTCAAAATCAGAGGAAGATAGCGAAAAAGCCATGCAAGCCAATTCAATGATGGAAATCTCATCATAGAATCTAATGATGCATGCAGAGTTAGAGGGCTTACAATGCTTCCCATCTCTCTCCATGTGGTACGCAAAACATAATTTTTAAAACTATCTATCTGGCAGCGTGCAATCGACAAAATCACCCTAAGCATGAACTGTTATTAGTAGTAAAGAAACATATGTCAATTATTCTGAAATGAACCCGAGAGTCTGGTCTTGGAGATACCTCAGTACTTGCTGCAACGGGTCTCGCTAGCACTATAGGTGCCTCTCTCGGCACGTAGGTTCAAGTCTAAATAGTTGACAATTATTAATTTGACTAGATCCAAATGTAAAAGACTAGGAACATGATTCTTATTGGGGTTTGGACCTAACTACCGATACAAGAAGTCATAAAATCTAGAGGCTTCGTGCACATAAATAAATAAAAACAAAGGTGGAAAACTCAAACATCGAAAAATAAATGAAAATAAAGAGAAAATTAGGGAGAAATAAAATGAAAAGGCGAAGAAAACTCGAAGAAAATCACGAGGACCCCCAAGTGAACAAACACTTGGTAAAATAGGTCCTAGAGTTTAATGTTCAAGTCCCTATATTATTACAAATAATAACGAATAATAAATCACTCTCTCATCGAAAAAAATAAAATCCTAAGCTAAGATCTATGCAAAGTATTCTCCTTGCTATGCTTGTTGCTTCTCCTACCGGCCAAGGCAAGAAGGCCAGTCTCCACCAAGTTTGGTTGCATCGACGTCCTAAAAAGCCATCCTCATGTGGCACTCCCTCGCATCAAACACAACAGAGATATGTATTAGCATGGATAATCAAGTAATGTGTTTAAAGAAATAAAAGCTGAAATATGTACAAGTCAGAAAAAGGTAGAAGAATATGTAAACAAAAATAATTTAAAAAGAAAATACAACTATGTACAAATTAGGCTACAACGCATTGCTTCCTGACAACGACGCCATTTGATGGGAGGCTATGTTGTTAGAGGGTCGTACAACCTCACAAAGCGAGATTGCAGTCGCTGAGATGACTACTTAAGAAGACCACCTAATCAACAAGTACCTACAGCATATGAATAATCAATGAATAACAAACACGTGAAGTACAACTTATTTTACTCTATAAACAAAGATGTATATTGTGTAAGCGTGTAGAGGTCGAACCACTGAGAGCAAACATGGTAGCCGAATGATTATTTCTAACCAAAGCAAATTATATACACAAGTGTCTACTTGCTCTTTTTGTGTGGGTTTTTATTTTATAAATTTTTATTTGATATTTAGTTTTATTTTTTAAAATTTTAATTTTTCTGATTTTTAATTCCTTTTTAATTTTAATATTATATAGTATTATATAGATATATATAAGAGTATATGAATATATATAAGATAATGTTTATATGATATAAGGTTTATATATAATAAATATAATAAATATATAAAAATCATAAAAACCCTACGGTGCAGTCCTTTTCATTTTTTAAAGGTATTAAAAATATTTATAAGGTATTTATAATAGCTAATAATAATATAGACTATATATAGGTATATAGAGGTATATAATACAATATGGGGTATTATAATTATAAATATAACTAAAAATGATCAAAATTTACAAAATAAAATGGCTTGGGTTTTTTATACTTTTATACTATTTTTGTGATTTTTCAGGTATTTTTTTATTTGTAGGTATTTTTAAAGTCCAAAATATGTAAAATAGGGACATAATAAATAGGCCACATTATTTTGATATTTAAAAATACTGAATAAGTGCAAAAATTCTCAAAACAGTTTTAATATATAGTAATATGTATAATGTGAAACATAAACAAATATTTTTTGGTGTTTTGAAAGTTTTTCTAATTTCTATAAGGATTTTGGAGATTTTAAATTTTTAATGGTTTTTTTATTTTTAGGGATTTTTGTATGGAGGCACAAAATATAATAATAAATACAGATTATTTTTTGGAATTTGTTAACATGTTTTAATATTTTTTGGTATTTTTATATTTTGACAGTAAAAAAATAGTTATTGTTTGATTTCACCCAAAATGACAAATAAAAATAATGACGTAGAAGAGCATAATTGTAGGCATATACATAATTTTTGCAAAATAAAAACCAAACAGGAATTATTTATTAAAAATAGAAGAAAAAAAATCAAATGCTACAGACTATAAGGACCATTTTGCAATTTAGAATAAGTTTACATGCATTTAGTACCCAAAAACAAAAATCTAGGGGCATTCTCGTAATCTATTTGCACTTATTTGCATTTTTTCAGACTAAAAGTATATACAAAAAATCAGGAGGGTACATGTGCAAAATACCCACCTCACGTGGGGGACCATGTGTGGTGAGCTGGCATGGACATAGATGCAAATATAAGAAAATGGATGGAGCGCCATGCAAAATAACCTCATTTATTTACACTCCAGACAAAACTTATAGTATTAAAACCCAATAAAGAAACTCAGAGGGGGTCATAATCAATTACCCTTTTATTTGCGCAATAATGGACGGTTAGATGCTCGTTACTTACGCGATCGACGATCTAGATAGATCAATACCGCTTCGCCATCGACACTTGGGATAAATGGCACCCTTGATCTGACGGTGGAATGGGGTGAGGATCGAACGACACTGATATGAATTAGTGTCACGCCCCGATCCCACGGTGTTGGAGCGACTAGGACGAACATGGAAGAACAACTCCGAGGAGCTGCTTCAAGCGTGGAAATCTTGCGTCTTCGGTCTCCATTCTTGATGGTGATTGGTCCAACGTCCTCTTGGGAGTCTTCCGCGTCGAGTAGCACTAGCAAAAAGGTCTTGGTCCTGCTCGATAGGGGCTTGGAGCTCATCGAAGTTCTAGGTGCCTAGGTTCCTTATCCTGCACTGAAATCGATCCTCTTCGGGTTCCTTGCTGCTCGTACCTACAAAAGAAGGATCCTGGGCTCGAAGGGAATCGCCTCGACCCGATTGAGAGCTGTTGTGCATGAGTATGGAGGTGAGCGGAGGGGCTCCAACGAAGGTCGGAGGTGGATCCCCGATTCGTGAATCCAAGGAGGGCTCGGTTGAGTCGAAAGTGGAAGGGAGTCAAAAACAGCAGGAGCACGACGGACCATGGCCCGTGCAGAGAGCTTCGATGATCGAAAGAATTGAAATACAACTAAGATGGAGATCTAACTGTGAAATAAAATGTAGGAATGGAAAAACTAAAACTAGATCTACGTAAAAATGGATTAAATGGGCGCAACTCATACATGGAAACCATGGAGCAGAGGTGTCACCGGAGCTCCACCTTGGACCTCCACTCTTCCTCCATTTGCCTTGCTAACACCTTGGGTATGTCCTCGCTATCACCGGGAACACACACACGTGCGCGAAAGTATAAGTCTTCAAGGCTCGGAGAGGGATCCAAGAATCAAAGAATAAAAATGGGGTTTTTTTATAGATAAGAGTTTGGGCCAACTTCGATCGAGATTATTTCGTGGCTCGATGGAGATCGATGGGATCTAATGATGCCATGTGAAGGATGATCGTGATGGGAAGAGAATCGAAGAAGATCTCGAGGCAATTTGGTGATCACAACGGTCTGGAGAATTCGATGAATGGGACACTCGAGGTTCTGACAGAAGTCAGAGAGGAGGGTAGTACAGTTGACTCGAGTCAACTATTGGAGCTTTCTGGTTGGTCTGCATGGACCAACCAGAAAAAAGGGAATGAGAAAATAATCGTAAAATCAATAAATAATAGTAAACGAATTTATTAATTTTAGGTTGTAAAGTAAGAAATGATTATTTTTTATGTAGTATTTAATTCCTATTTTTATTTATTTTTATGACGTGATTTATTATGAATTAATAACCACATGTATAATCATATGTATATTTATCTATATTATGTGTATTTTATTTTTATTTTGTATTTTATATTTTATTATTTTACACACTCAATTTTTATATTTATAACATATTTAGATATACACAAATATATTTTTATTGTATTTTTCTAATGTTATTTGTATACTTAAATAAATAGATGTATTTATTATATATGTATAAGTATAGATAATTCATCTAGGTATTTTAATATATAACTTTATTTTAGTGTATTTTTATGGTTTTATTGTATTATAAATGTGTACACATGCTAGAAATAATATTTACAAAATTATAAAAATATAAAATTGTAAAAATATAGAGAATAAATAAAGTGAATATTTTATTCGGGTGTAATATACAATAGGGGTCCAAAAACCTAACTTTTGCATCTTAACTCCAAATCTAATGAGACGGCCTTCATTAAATAGCTTATTAAAAGTTATATATAAATAAAGGTGATTTGATGCATTTTGATTTCATATGGAGAAGATATGGGTCTGAGAAATTTAGGCTTTAGAATTTTATTTTGAGAATAGAATGTAAAATATGCATTATTCTCGTATGAAATAAATTTATTCTATGTATTTTTATCTGTAACTTTTATATACAAAATTTATTGATTTGAGTTATAAATAATAAAGAATAAAATAGGTCCCAAAACTAAATTATTAGGCAACTATGAATTAGGATTTTCCTTTATTTTTTGGATCTTATCTCCCACTACTTTATTCCTTGTTGACCCAATCATCATGATTCCTAGGTCTCGGGGTTTAGGGTCATAAAATACCTTTAGCATTTTATTTTTTTCTTTTCTTTATTCTTTTATTTTGGATTTAAATACATTATTTTATGTAATATTTATACAATAAACAAGAGACGTTAATTTGTGCAAATAATGATATTTACATGCATTTGGTTAGGGTTTAAAGGTCAAAATGAAAGAATAAAGGTGATGAAATGGAGATTAATCAGTCACAAAGTGGACGTCCACTTTAGAGAGAGGGCATGTATGATGATGATGAGAGACAAAGCGTGTGAATTCTATGTTGTAAAAGAAGAGCTAGGGTTGCCTCTTCTTTTATAAAATTTTGGGAGTCCACGGATCTCAATCTATGGACAATACAAATCTGATGGTTGAGATTGATTTGTGCTTCTTTCAATGAACCTGATTTTGTTGTGAAAAATACAACAACATTTAATTTAATTTAATTCAATATATTGAATAATTATCAATATAACTTTATTAAATCACATCAAGAGGTAATAAAGTATTAGAAAAGGAGGCAAGCTCCTTCCTAATAAGAGGGGGGACAATCACCATGATTTAGGACTAAGGTGTCCATCCACCCTCTCATATGGAAGGAGTGCCTCTTTTTCTTATTTCCTGAGATCATGTATCACATATAATCCATTAATTATTTACAAAAATTTTTATTTTAAATTATTTCACAAAAATAATCCCAAATTATTTTGTAAAATATCAATCATGCCATTGGAAATTTGCGAATCACATTCACAATCCAAAATAAAATGTAAATTACATTTTCAATAATTGTCAAATATGAATCCAATTCACATCAACATTTAAATTGTAAATGTTATTTACAAATAGCTCTCTATTATATATTATAAATCACATTTTAATATATATGATTAATATTGATGGTGTTATCCATATTATTCATATCCATAATAATCAAATCACATTTAGTTATCTTGGATCATCATTCTCATGCATCAAAATAACATGAATCACATTCACATTATTCATGATAATTAAATCACATTTAACTATCCATTTCTCAATTCCTGGATACACATTTTATCTATGGAATTATTCTTGAACTCTTTCAAGAATAATGTGTTTCTTCCGCAGATACTTGAAAATAAGGATAGGGCGATTGTACGTTCCACCTATAGTAACTTGGATATTGAGATCACATCTCAAATCCAGATTTCGGGGACCTCTCATAGATGCTTGATTAAATCAAGGTCATAGATCTAATATTCTCATTGCATCTGAATCACATTCAGATCATATCTAACATTTGGACTAAGATTGGATTACTTCTCTACTGAGAGGAGTCACTAGAATCGAAATATGTTTCATCACTCCCTCAGATAGAAGCATCATGGTTATACATTCGTTTTGTATCACATCACCCTCAAGTATTCCTAGTACCCGTACATCCTGCATACTGGACGACCTAGAATAAAACTAAAGTTTTAGATCTTATTTAGACTGTCTTCTTCAGGGTTTTATCATTAAGTTTCTCATTTGATCATTGGTGGTTGGCATTTGATCATATACTTTCCAAAGGCATATATCATACCTAGGTATTGATCATAAACTTTCCAAAAACATATATTAAACCTACAAATTCAGTCAAGCTTCCAAAGCGAGACGATCGTGTATGGAATTTGATCCCATATCTCATGAGTGAGCTCATGTCTTCCGATTCAGTAATGAACATGTACGATCCCTTTAAGAGACCGTATTACTCATATTCCCTTGTATGCAAACCAGCTTGCCGGTGTATAGACCTTGATTAGATCGTCAACCTATCGGTCTGCCAAATGTACATACTCAAACATATAGTAAAGCATCTATCTCCAGTCACAGAATGCGAGCCTACATCGTGATAGTATACAATATAGGTATTGGTTATCTTGATCTCGTTAAGTCAAGTCTTTGACCTAACTTATCTAACACCTCTGAATCTCTATTCCTATGTAAAGGACCTACATCGAGAGGTCGGTTAGATATAAGCCTTTAGATAAGAATTGTCATCTTCTTCCTAGGCAGGAGATCCTCTCTTAACACTCACTTGACGGTGCTTGATTAGTCCTCAATATAACTCTTTAGATATCATCCAAGCACTGGCCTCTATGATTCAACATTTGAATCAACAACTATATATTCATTAAGACGGCCATAGTACATAACCCTAGTTGTACTAAGAGACCTATTATGCAAGTTAGTTATTCTTCATTTTAGATTAAGGAATGATTTGCAATAATAATTATTGCATAATGGCCCATAGTGCGCTCGCATGTCCAACACAATTTACCCCAATCGCACGTGGGTGGTCACGTGCGGGCAGGACCAGCTAAAGGCTCGTATCCTGGGTCTCTACATGGTGGCTTCTATCTGCTTCGGTAGAACCTGAGGTAAGTAAATCAAATCCACAACTTGGAATTGATCTAGGCCATCCAAAGCAATCTCGCGGCCCATATTTGGGTGAATCTCGACAATTCAGATCTCATGAGTTCTTGATCCAACACGTGTTGTAGGGTCTAGAGCAGAATCTTCTTCCTCCTCTTGGTCGGCACTTAGTTGTTGGCCTTTGATGCAGGATCTAACGTGGTCACAATGCTTTCCCGGAGGACGATGGATGGTTGGTAGATGAATGGGGCTCCGATGATGGTCGTAGAAGGATATTATTGATGGTAGGTCGTGTGGGAGAAGAAGGTAAAGCAAGAGGGAGACAAAGGTGTGATGGGTTCGAGGTCGAGTAAAGTTGCAGGAGATGGAGGTGAACGAAGATACCGGTGACGACGTACAAGGGAGGTGGAGATAGATTTCGAAAAGGAGAGGAGGAAGGAATAAGGGGAATGAAAAACCGCATGATATGTAGGAGTTGTCTGCCTCTTCGATGATTGCTTCAATCAACACGACAAAGTCGGTGAGAAGCTCTGCTGCTCGGTCGTCCTCCTAGAGCAGCAACATGTCGATTGCTCACCGTGGATGTCACCTCACGGAGAAGTCTTTGCCGACAAGCATGGGATGACGTCACAACCTTGTTGAAGAGGATTTTTGCGCAAGTCTAGATATGTCTCACACAAGGCGGAGACACAGTCGCTGCGGCGATCTGCGAGAGACCCAACTTCAAACATCAATTAACCCACAAATAAATCAAGCAATGAAATGAAAGTATGGAGTTAAAATTTATTATAACTCTACAAAAAGATGTATATAGGTGCAAGTATGTGTAGAGGTCAAACACATGGAGTAGAAAAGGATAGATTAGGCATATAAATGCATAAAAGTAATTGTTTGATCTTTGTCTATTTTTTCCTGTGGATTTTTTATTTTTACTTTTTATTTTACTTTATATTTTTTATTTTGTTTTTAATTTTATATGTTAACATTTTCTTTTTATATTTTTATATTTTGTATTTTATTTTTCTTTTAAATATATAATATGTGATGTATAAGACCATATATACAATAATAGATGATATAGATATAAGTATAACTAAAAATGACTAAAAATTACAGAATTAAATATTTTTGTCTTTTAAATATTTTTTTACTATTTTTGTGATTTTTTAGTGAAGTTTGCTAATTTTTATATATTTTAAAGATAAAAATATCTCAAATCAGAGATTAAATAAATATCAAAAATTGAAATGAAGATTAAAAATAGAAAATTAGGCCCAAAATTCTTCAAATCAAGTTTAATAGATAGATAATAATATTATAAATCAGAAAAGATTGTTTTGGGGATTTTTAGAAATTTTTATTCTTTTTATACTGGATTTTGGAGTTTTTTATTTTTTGTATTTTATTTTTCTGTTTTAGGTTTTTAATTTCTTAAGTTATAAAATAAATAAATAAACATAAAATATATTTTTTATTCAAAAACATTTTATATTTTTTTTGGTATTTTATATTGTAAACAGGGCAAAATGTACTCAAAATAATTTTTAATAAATAATAAAAGGTCCTAAAATTGCAAAATAAAAATATGACGTGAAACTACAATGCAACAAGAGCTTAATATTATTTTTGGTGATTTTTGGAGCACAGTAGCTAATTTAATAAATGCAATAAACATACAAAAATTCAATTGTCGGTAGGGGCATAAACATAATTAAAATAAACTACATGGACATAGTGCAAATTCCCCAAAAATATATAACGTGGATAAAAAATCCCTGGGCCAAAATGAGATGCAATAAAATCTAGAGGCATGCCTGCAAAATGTCCACCTCACATGGGCCGACACTTGAGGTGAGTTGGCATGGACCAATTTACAAATACGAAAAGTTAGAGGGTCTTTTGCAAATATTACAAAGTTATATAAACGATATATGAAAGATTATAGACTAACTAATAAAATGCAAAATGTGTCGGGTGAGAAGCGCAAAATACCCAACGAAGGTGTACAAGCCGATGGTCAGATGGAATCCATTAAGTCACGTGTCGGTTCCACTTTGCACGATATTGATTCGCAGGTAACGATTGAGAATAGATCCGGGAGATGGATCCTACGGTCAAAGCATGGTCAGATCGGGCGTCACCTGCTACTCACGAAGAACAGATCGTGAGCAGACGGTCTGAAGCATGAAGGAATAACGACCGAATAACATGGCTCGGATGAGCTTGGATCTTCCAAATGTGCATGCTTGGAGCTCCTACTTCACTTCTGATGGTCCCAAAAGAATCATGTGCTCCTCTTGCGTTGGTTTGATGTCCCAAAATGCCTTGAGGGGCTCCGACGATGGCTGGCGGCAAAGGTGAACCTTTGTCTTCTCCTGCAACTCGATGAGGGTCTAAGAGGACCCCTTCCTTGATTTCTCCTACAGGGGTTAGTTTGCAAAAACATGACGAAGCTCGAGCGGGGCTCCGATGAACTACGATGAGGTGATTTCATGCTAATGCATGCAATAAAATATAAAACAAAAGGCAGAAAATACACATATGAATCGAAACTAAGCTAGAAAAAAGGAAGACGTACCTCAGTAGCCGTTAATCCACAAAGCTAGACCTCGACGTCGGCGTGCGACAGAGGTGATGGTGGAAGTGACCTTCGATCTCGCCTGACCCCGCTCCAGATGGCTAGAGAAACCCCTATCACTGGCTTCAATCCGGAGCACCAGAGAGAGGGTCAAACTTGGTCAAAAGGCGTTTAAATGCAAAAAGGAAAAAGGAGGGTGATCTTATGTACATGATAGCTGGAGCGGGCCAAAGATCGAGGGACAACAAGCGACGCATTGATCCAATCCTCGAGGAAGTGGTCGGGCGTGAAAGCCCTTCGATCGAGGAGAAAAATCCCTGAAGATATCAACCCGAGAGGATGAAAGAATCCTCAAGGAAAAATTGAAGAAAATGAGTTAGAACCTAAGTCTGACACCCCTAGGACCTCGGTCAACGAGTTGACCGAGGTCAACCAAGGGTGAGATCTGGTTGGTCCACGTCAGGGTTTAAAACACTGGACCGGACCGGCCGGTTGGACCGGAGACCGGTCCCGACCCATTCGGTTCGGCCGGTTCTTTGTAATTAATTTCAAAAAAATAAAAAATAAAAAATTGGGTCCGACTAGTGGTCGGGCTAGGTTGACCCGGTTGGTCAGCCCGGGTTGACCCGGATTGAACCAGTTTTGATGGTTTGGTAATTTTCAAAAAAATAAAGGTTTAAATAATGAAATAATGGGATTTTATCATGTATACCCTTCTTAACTTCTGCGATATAAGGTATGTCCATCTCTTTTTTGGAATATACATTATGTCAATACTTTCTTAGAGTAATTTTCTTGAAACAACTATAAATAAATTATTACAATATTATATTCATATATAATTCTAGAAACTGCGACTAACTTTGTAGAGTTTCACCCGGAATAGGCAATCATGTTATTTTATTTAAAGATTTGAAATTTCTAACGATTATTTCATTGATATATAAATACATACTTATATATATGTATCATGTTTTATTGGTTCAAAAAACCGGTTCGACCGGTCTAACAAGTAAATTAAGCCCGGTCCGGTTTTTTCCAAGTCGATAAGAATGATGATGTCACCACCGGTCTGACCGATTTGAATTGACGGTTCGACCCAGTTGGACCAAATCAAAGACTGACCAGTTCAATATCCGGTTTGGTTTTTAAAACCTTGGTCCACGTGGACCAACCAGAAGAAAAAAAGCAGACCTTGAATTATTAGAAAAATCATTAATAATTAATAAATGGTTTAATTAGTTTTAAGTTATAAAATAAAAAATGTTTATTATTTTCTATAGTATTTTATTGTGATTTTTATTTTTTTGTTAAAGGCACTTAATTACAAGTTACTTTTTAGGGTTTCCTTTATAGGTATATTTACCTATGTTTTGTATATTTTATTTTTATTTTATAATTTTGATTTTATTATTTTATTTTGTTATTTTATATATTTATAACTTATTTTTAGATACTTAAATATTTTTTTATTGTATTTTCATTATATAATATATACAGTTAATTAGATAGGTATACTTATTATATAGGTATAGTTATTGTATATTCATCTATATATTTTTGTATTTTATTTATTTTAATATTTTTTATTGTTTTATTCTAGATTTAATATGTATATATATTATAAATAATATTTACAAATTTATAAAAATATAAGATAATAAAGAATAAATAAATGGATATTTTATTCGGGTATATTGTACAATAGGGGTCCAAAACTTAACTTTCACACCTTAACTCCAAAAAATATGAAATCACCTTCATTAAATAACTTATTGGAAGTTATATACAATTAAAGTGATTTTGATGTATTTTGAGTTTTCATTTGAGAGATATGAGTATGGGAAGTTGGTTTTTTTGAGTCTTATTTAGAGTTTAACTTTTACATTGTATAATATTTTTTGTAAGAAATCAATTTTTTATTTTTCTGTACATAATTATCTACAACTTTTAAGTTCAATGTTTCTTTGTTTGAGGTATAAAAAATAGAAAATAAAATAGGTCCAAAAAATGAATAAATAATAAATTAATAAATGGGATTTTTATTGTATTTTTAGCCCTTATCTCCCCCATACTTTATTCCTTGTCGACACGGTCATCAAGATGCCTAGGTCTCGGTGTTTAGGGTTATAAAATACCATTGGCATTTTATTCCTTTTCTTTTCTTTTCTTTATTCTATAATTTTGGCATTAAAAATAACATTTTATATAGTATTTATACAACAAAGAGTGAATGCTAATTTGTACCAATTAATACTATTTACATGCATTGCTGGGATTTTTAAGACCAAAATGTTAGAATAAAGGTGATGAAGTGGAGATTCATCACACTTGACATAGCAACTTTCTTTCTCTTTCTATTGTTGGATTAATGGAAGATGAATTGTCTGGTGGTCAGCTATGGAGTTTATAGAGAGTGGAAAGGATAAGAGGGAGTTAATGGTGGATGGTTGGTGATGGGTTTAGGTTTTGGTTATTTTCATGTCGAGGCGATTGGGGATTAGGTAGGATTTGGTTAAGGATTCGAGGCAACTGGAACGAAAAGATCAGAGGAGGTTGGTTGTGGTTGGGATGATCGGAGTAGGAGACGATGCTCGGAGGTTGCGATGATGGAGGGAAGAGATAAGATGAAGTTGTTGAGGGTTTTGGTGGTGAGTGGTCAGTTTCGGCCATTAGAGGCAATTGGGTTAGGATGTGGACGGAGAGGATAGGATAGAGGGGAGGGAGATTACAACTTGGGAAAAGGGGACGACGAAGCTACTGGCGGTGGTGGTCAGTTGAGGCGGCACAGCTAGAATCGCTCCAGGCTGCTGGGGTTCGTAAGGAGGAGAAGACCCTCACGTGCATGGCACGTGAGGATGAGAGAGATGGGGGCACATGCCCTACACGTGTGAGGCTGGTGATTGGAAAGCACGTGCTCGGGGGCTAAGGTGTAGGAGAGGCGGGTTTCCTGAGCCAAGCGGCTCCACTAGGGTAGTGACATGTGGCGCATTGGCATGTTTGACCGGTGCTTAAAACATAGTAATAAATACATAACAAATAGTAATAAACATATAACAAATGGAAAATGGTCTCGGATACAAAAGTGCATGACATGAAAAATGTTCGACTAAATGCTATCTATAATGCATATAAAGGACTCAAGTGCAATTGGGATGCATAATGAAAGATATGCATTTTTTAGTTATATTTTATGTATATAAAATACCATTTTTTATAGCTTTGTAATTTTTATTTGATTTTCCGTAGACTAATAAATGCATGCAAAAACAAAAATGCTATGAAATGATGCAGTGGACCCAAATGCATTTTTTGGTATTTTTATGAACTAAAAATAGTTAGAATACATTAGAGAAGTGAAATATGTACATATGGATCGAGTTAGCAAGCTTGAGTCAGAAACTGGTTTTTTAAATTGTTTTTTTTTGATCTTTTTGGATTTTGAATTTGATGTAATTTAATAAAGCAATGAGAAAATTTAAGAAATAAAAAAATAAAATAATTAAAATGAGTGAAATATGCACATGAAATGATAGGTCAAAATAAAAAATATATAATGCACACTTAGGTGTCAAAATCAAATGTTCACATACGAACTTCGATTCTTTTGAACTTAGTCTTGATTTGTGGATAATTGGATGTACATTAATTCAAAAGTGAGTATAACTCATTTGGACAATGTATGAGAGAGATATCATCGTTTTCGTCCTTATGTCCTGAATTACAGTTTGGGTTTATTTTGAATATGTATAAGTTAGCATTTTTTAAGATTTTTCATTGATTAATGTTAGTGATATATACACAATGAAGTTGATTTTGTATCAAATAAAGTTAGCATGAATTAATTGGAAATAGGCGAAGTTAGGTGAAAACATGTAGATGGATATGAATGTAGAAATAAATGCTAATTTATGCAATTAATTATGAGCGCGTGAAAATTAATTTTATAAAGATAACATGTAAATGATCCTAAATTATTGGGATGAAGCTATATTTTCAACTAATCAGAGTGATAAATCACATATTCATCAGTGCCTCGTATGACATGCTCGAGTATTTTGCACAAGGATCCCGCCGCTTCTTGAGAATTAAGTAAAGGTTCCTGTGCACCAGGAATCTTATGGAGAAGGCCCTTGCGGTTTTTATTTATTGCAAAACACCCCTCAGGGTCCGGTTTGTGACGTTTCATTTAATTATTTTTATATTTTCCTTTTATTTGTGCTCATGCACTCTTTTTTAAATATCTTGAGCATGTGAACTCCTATTTCGATGATCTCAATTCCATTTCAAAGCTTATTGTATCACTATCTAACATATTGTATTCCCTGATTTGGCACTTTAAATAGTATGAATTATTTAGAGATGCCCATTGTCATTTGCTTTCTTATTTTAATGCCATGAGATGAATTTGGATCTGTTTTGGTGCATGAAATGAATAATGAAATTACACGGATCTTTATTACTCACTTATCAGACTAATTTAGGTACATAATTGTGTGTTAATCTAAGTATATGTGTCATTGCATCTAGTTGGATCATATCATTTATTTTAATGTGCATGAAACCTTAAAAAATTTGCATTATGTGCATGCATCATGTTCTACATTGTATTGTTTGTTTGTTGACCTAGATAGAATTATGAATCACTAAAGTTATGCATTAATCTTTGATTAATCACGAGGATGGTTTGTATTACCTGAGTTCGAACTTGGACTTCCTAGGTTAAAATATAGAATAGTTGCACCAAGCCCCCTCCTTGCTGAGATAATTTGAGCTCGGTTTCCGATAGATCGTAGAGTGGACATGTTACAACATGACAAAACTAACATTGCCATTAGTGGTTAATCAGTTGCCTCTCAAAGATGTTCGATTAAATCAAATCATAAATCTAATCTTCCCATTGCATCCTAATCACATTCAGATCAATGCCCAACATTTGGACTAAGATCGTATTATTAATCTTCGACAATGAGTCACTAAAATCCAAATCCGTTTCATCGCTCCCTTAGAATGGAAGTGGCATGGTTATACAATAGTTGGTTTTATCATTAAGTTTCTCATTTGATCATTGGGAGTCAGTACCAATCATGTGATTTCCAAAGCATATGTCATACCTACAAATTATGTCATGCTTCCAAGATAAGACGACCATGCATGGAATTTAGTTGTCATAGTATTTCATGAGTGACCTCATGTCTTCCGATTCAATAGTGAACATATATAACCCCTTTGAGAGATCATATTACTCATATGCCCTTGTATGCACATTAGCTCGTCGGTCTATAACTTGATTAGGCCATCAACCTAATGGTATGCCTAATGTACATACTTAGACATATAACAATACATATATCTGGTCGGAGGATGTGTGCATGTATCGTGACCGCATACGACATATGTCTTGATTATCTCAATCTTGTTAAGTCAACTCTTTGACCTAACTTATCTAACATCTCTAAATCTCTATTCCTATGCAGAGGGCCTACATCAAGAGATCGTCCAGATATCAGCCTTTAGAGAAGGATTGTCATCTCCTTTTCAGGTTGGAGATCATTTCTTAACAATCATTTGGCGATGCTTGATGAGTTCTCAATCTAACTCATTTGATATCATCCAAGCACCAACCATTGTGATTCAACCATTGAATCAACAACTCTGCGATTATTAAGATTGCCATGGTATATAACCTTAATTGTACTGACATACCTTTTAATGCGTTCACTCATTTAATCTCATATAAGGAGTGAAATAAACTAATAACTTTTATTGATATATCAAAATATTACAATAACATTTATTGTAGAAATGGTTCGCCCATAGCTCACATGTCTAATACATTAAACCTATAAAATCGTGGCTTATTTATCTAAACAAAATCATACACACATATCCTTATATAAACTTATGTTATCTAAAAAATGAAGTCACTTTTAAAAACAACATTCATGGATGATGGACACTCCTATCAATGCTCTCATACTCTATTATGATCCATTAGGTCGTAAAAGTCCGTTTATGGGAGATCAAGCTCACTGATTCACAATTCAATTTCCCAGATCATCTCTCTCTTGAAAGTGGATCCCATTGGAATCAAGTTTTTTTGCTCCACTTGAATTGATATGGATTCATATATATGAAATCAGGGATCCCGATCCTATAGCATGGACTATAGTGTCCCGCACTATAACAGAGGATCCTTGCTCCATTCTTACTAATGTTAACAATAATTTCAATAGTTCTTTGCCAAAATTTCAAAGATATATGTTATACATATGTTGATAGAAATCATGCATATGAACTAGGCAAAAAAATAAATACTTTCGTATGGCATAGATTGATAAAAGTTGTATGCTTTACTAATCTTAGATTGTCTTCTTACGAATCAAAATCCTGATTAATGTTAGCATCAGACTAATAATCCACCTAAGTCATTTACTTTACTAGGTAGATCTTTGGAAAAGATCTTCCTTTCTCAATCTACAAAGAACTTCTATAACGCGACTGAATCGTATTTTTAAAGTGCGACATCCATCATCGGGGACTCACATACTCGACAATCTAATCCACGTAATGCAATCCCATATTCAAAGCACATAAAGTAAGCTAGAAGCATCGTATAAAGAGACAATAGAAAAAAGCAATAAAGTTTTTACATTAATATCCAACAAGTAACCACGTCCACAAGAAGCAATACATGTATACATTGAATTGTTCGTACTATACAAAAATTATCTCTCAAAAAGTATAAGTAAAGGTAGGAGAAACTACGAAAGTGTACATACCAAAAGTAACTAACCAACAATATAAGAAGAACCAGCAAGCTGCTCGCCGCTATAGTTACTTTTGAGGACCTATCAGATTTATGGAAGTAGTTACGTCATGAGCAAAATTGTCCAGTACGGTGCTAAAAAACTAGGAAAGAAAGAACCACTAGAAGCTACAAAGTGTACAAAAGTAGGTAACCATGTAAACCTAACCCACACTGTAACTAACCAGAAAACCCATATCCTTGATCCCTAACCTTATTCTTATCATTGTCCTTGTGATACAAGACTTGATTCAAATCATGCAACCCCACACTTCACCGTATGCCAAATAAAACCCCACACTTTACCATGTGCTAGCCCTTACCATTGGTCTGAAACCTACCCTTGAAATGTCTAATCTTGAAACCGTCCTAAACCTTCTCCTTCATGCAAATCCATAACTCCAAGAAGTCCTTATTTAAGATTAACACTTAGGATACTAATCAATGTGTCCTACGCCAACGAGTACCTAAAATACCAACCTTAAGTGAAAGAAGCGAAGCACATATAACCGGCCATAACTATTTGGCACTGCACGTCTGAAGCTGACTTACACTGAGTAAAAATGTCACACTGGTGCGTCGAGTAGTATGCCCCTCGACCAATGACCTATTGGGATCACGATCATGTAAGCTTCTACCCGAGGCCCCAATGGTGCATGCCCTTCCATTGGCGATGATACTCCAATCTACCCAGATGCCACTGAAAATCAGACACAATGACATGAAATTAGAACTACATCCGAAAACTCGGCTGCTGGTCCTAAGAGCCGAAACTCAGATATGAAGGTGCACGAAAGATGCTCAAATCTCATTCTCATCGAACCTTACTGAATCCATGCGCATCTTGTAGTTTCAATTTAAGTTATACCAGACCCAATTCACTTGATTACAACTTTCTTGCTATAATCCAGACATATAACATATATATCAATGTCCTGTAAGGTCTACATCATTTTCAGAAACAAATTCCATAAATTTTAAGGTCAAAATGGGTCCACAATCACAGAATGACCGACTATCTAACTTTATTATCGATCATTATTGATCGATCATAAAACCAAACATAATCTATTATTTTTGGTCCAAAATGAACGATCAGCCTTAAGGCATGATCGATCAATAAAAGTGCATGATCGATACATACTTAGACAATAGCTGAAACAACTCTGACGATGTTCCACAAAATTGCTCCTATCGGTGATTCGACTACACCATTATGTTCATAATAACACCATATCACAATCACATGCTTGGATCACAAGGGCATGCCACGGATTGGTAGGAAAATCCAAAAAATGTGATGCGATGAGTTACCCATTGCGTACAAAATCATGATGAAAATACGATGAAAACCCGACAGTGGATAGCCCAGAAACCCTGTAACCCAATGATGCGAAAATATAGCGAATCCTGTAATAAAAGGAATGTGAAAAATCTTACCTTGGGGCCGTTCTATGTGGCACTCCCTCATCTGGAATGATTATTTAACAATGTTTAGTGTATTTCAATCCTCCACGCCACTCTCCACGTTCATGCCTTCATGACGGTGCCCCAGATCTCTGATTAGCCA
Organism: Ottelia alismoides; assembly: GCA_037367405.1. Classification (NCBI taxonomy): domain Eukaryota; kingdom Viridiplantae; phylum Streptophyta; class Magnoliopsida; order Alismatales; family Hydrocharitaceae; genus Ottelia; species Ottelia alismoides. The sequence continues at coordinate 343,828 of JAZKJV010000514.1, read as the reverse complement.
CTGGAAATCTCTCCGGTGGGGGAGCTCCAGCGAAGGGGGTGGAGCTTCGGCGAGGCTATGGCATCTGGTTAGCCAGACCACCTTTGGGCTGACCCCTTTGTACATGATCAAGCCTAATCAGATTCGGGTCAGAAAAACCGTAAACAAATAGAATTTTCCTCTTAACTTTCCTCATACACATCCGATTTCGATGTTCTTGGGTTTCTTGGAAAGGTCTCGAAGAGTACTATATGATAAAGTGGTCATTTGTTTCATTTAGACAATGGATTAGGTATGAAACTTAGATTTTGTGATTTCCAATACTTAGAGGTCTTACATGAAGTTTAGAGCTCTTGACGACAAAGATCACTATAATTTGTTACTTTCTTGAATCGATCCCTAGAACAAAATTGAAGATCCCGATCCCATATGAAGGGATATTGTGACTCAACGGGTAACAAAAGCACCCCATTCATTCCATAATTACCATTTTCTTAGATATAATCTCTCTCTCAAGATCTAGATGAAAATAAACGAAAATCTTTTTTTGGAGTTAAAGTCATGGATACTATAAAGTGCTTTGTCTTTGACAAAAAAAAAGTTTTTTTAGACCCTATATTAAGGAAACACTTAAGTCACCGATGCAAATCTATGCGAAAAGATCTCCCTTATGTAAGAAGCAAAAATCTTCAATCATATAACTAAATTATAGTTTGAAAAGTTTGAGCTCCTCGAGCGAGGTGAATCTCTTTCTTCTAGACACTTCTTTTCCCATGCACATACAAATCAAAACACACACATACACACATAACAACAATGTATTGGATTAGAGTAGGCTCATTGGAAATGATTAGTAAGATGGGCAATCTTATTGAAACTCGTTAGTTTTTTTATTGGTTGAGCTCCTCGAGCGAGGTGAATCTCTTTCTTCTAGATACTTCTTTTCCCATGCACATACAAATCAAAACACACACATACACGTATATAACAACAGTGGATTGGATCAGAGTAGGTTCATGGGAAAGGATTAGTAAGATGAGCAATCTTATTGAAACTCACTAATTTTTTGATTGTTTGGCAAGGATGGAGTGGTAAATAAGATGTAATGTGATACCGTCTGTATGCTGTATTCATGATATTCATGGTTAAAATATATTTATGATGTGCTGTATTTTTTGATTTATAATTCTAATCAAGAAATTTAGAAGTGAACCCAATCTAAACATGAGTTGAATTAGCTTTCCCATGTACACCCCCAAGCTCCCCGGATCCTACGACTTAACCTCCCCATCCCTCAACCATCTCCCTTTCTCTCCCTTCACTGGTCTCCCTCCCATCGAATCCCTTTTCTTCTCCCCAGCAGCCCAAAACCTCGCCACTCACCAAAACCCTACCACATCACCCCACCCTCCTTGCCGCCTCTCCTCTCCATCTTCCCTCCCCGTTCTCCCACTCCATCCGGGCCGCCAACGCCATCCTCCGCCCCCAGCCACCGCCGGTTGCCACCGGAGCCCCCGGACCGCGCCATCGCCTCCTCACAGCCCCCTCCCCCATAGCCTCCCTCGCCGGGTCCTCTCTACCTAATCTCTTCCTCCCCTTCTCTACTATTAGTGCGGTAATTTTCCACTATTGCAGCTTTTTTTTTGCTTCGGTCTGATTTTTTTTCTGTTGGATTTCTGCAAGATTAGTGCCCTTGGTTCAAATGAGATTGTCGATCTTCTCTGACTCGTTCTTTGGCATCATTATCACATGGTATGTGCACGTATTTGTAGAATTTTTTGGCCGTTAGCTTGGTTCTCATCGAAATATACAAGTAGATTTGCATCATCAACTTTTGCGAGGCCAATAAGACGTGCATATAACTCGAAATTAAATCGACCAGGAAGACAAAAAAAGGACAAAAATATTTTTTTAGATAGATCTAAAATCACGTAAATCAAATTTCACAAGTAAAATAGTCTAACACCTAAAAAAAGAGCTTTATGAATGAATGGACATCTCCACTAACCTCTAATAGTCGAGAGCTTAGATGAAATCGAATTGGTTTGAAGGACCTGGTCAGTAATTCATCATTAGATAGTAGATCAAAAGTTGAGAAATATCGATCAATAGGCTCCCCTTGTTTTTTTTTCTATCAGCCATCTTTATCATTGAGAGCTTGGGACTTTGAAATTAGGGTCTGTCCGTTAGATGTAAGATCTTTGTGTGTATAGAAAATGAAAGTATTCTCCTGGAATTGACGTGCCCTAGTTTTTTCGAAGTAATATTGGAGGTTTGAAGGGAGTAATGGGGCCAAAGAGAGAAAAAAAAGCCCGTCAATTGCACCGGAGGGGCTGCATGGAGAATGCATGGGACGAGAGAGTGATGCAAAGCAGCTCTTCATATGAGCTAACTAATGCAAGTGGATGTATGGGAATACATTGGTGTATTCAATCAATTAACAGTATGAAGTGCTCGTTTAATGCAGTGTTGTATGTAAAATCTCATGCCCAGGAATATTCGAATGGAAGTAGTAACCATAATGATGCAGAAGAATTCGGCGACGGCGGGAAATAGAATTTTTTTGTGAATTTTTGGTGGAAGAAGTGGAGGGGTTGAGGAGAGAATGCTCGTCGGAGAACGAGAGATTGGAGGAGAGAAAACGTGAAGACCACGTGGGGGAAGGAGAGAGACTAGAGAGGGGAGAGGATAGAGAATAAATCTCAAATTTTCATATCAATTGAACTGTCTCCATAACTAGTCTATCATCCTTTATATAAGAGGGATGAGATTACAAAAATAGAAATTCAAACTAATTATCCTAAATTGACTCTAACCGACTAACCGACTAATTTGAAATACAAATTGAAACTAACTACTTTAGAGATCACACGATCTCTTATTTAAAATAAAATTACGATAACTCAAAATAAACGTAAATAAAATTAACGGATAAAAAGTAGATAAAAATGTGGCCCTATTTATCCAGTTCACGCTGCATCAACTCTCCTCCGCTTGAAAAATTCGGCTCCCAACGAATTGCTGGATTTGCAGGCTTGGAGGTTGATAAATTCGAATCCGCGTTCTCGGTCATCCCTTGGAAGAACTGGTGTGGGGCAAATTGCGGAATCCATACGTGCTTGGCGCGGGTGTTGGCGACGTTGACCTCACGACGGAAGAGCAGGTGTGGCGCACATGCGGGTGTCCATCCGGATTTCATCCCGTTGACATGGTGCTCGAAGAACTGGTGGGGCATCTTCTTGACGAACAGCTTGGCCTTTGGAGAATCCATAGCGAAGCAATAGCACAAGGAGAGTAGAGGAGGAGATGTGTCCCAATGAATGAAGCCATGGGACCTTTAAATAGGTGAACCCTATGGTCCTAATCCTAATAGGATAAGGAGGCCACCCGAATTTCTTCCTTTCAGTCCTTCTTTTTAAATATTCCTGCTCTAAGGGTTGGAACGCAAAAGTTCTACCCCTTCATTCCATTTAAGTTTTACCCTTCTATACTTAACTTTGGGTGGGGGTTTCTTTTTATAAAATTTCAAAATCAAACAACCATCCCTGAACTTACGGGATGCACCCTTCATTTGAGTGTCGTATTCCTTTCGTAAGAGAACCCACATTAGGGTTTGCTTTTTCCAGGGGCAATAGCGGTGGCGGCTCCTCAAGGCCGAGCTGTGCCGATGATGGGGGCTCAGGTGGTTTTAGAGGAACTAGGTTTGTCAGCCATGGGAATCCTAGGTTTTCTGCTCTCTTTGTTTTGGGATTTTTTTGTTTGTTTGTTTTGTTTTGTTTTGTTTTTTTTATGCAATGAACAAATGGAATGCATGCGAGATGCAGGATCGCTAGGCTCTGATACCAATTGATGCAACCTAACCAAGTAGTGAACTAAATGGCAATCCAAAAAATTGAAGCTGATGGACTAAATGACGAAACAAATAAAATGATACGCAATGCACAAAAATCAGCAACACATGACATCAATTACTCGAGTTCTAGCACAGGTGATGAATGAGAATTATTTTTCCTCACTTATTTTCCCTCTCTCTCTCTCTCTCTCTCCCTCGGACCCCGCAGCCCTCTATCCCTTTCCCTCTCCCCGCGTTTCTTTTCTCTTCTCCGAACCCTAACCACACCCCCTCTCGCCGCCTTCCCCAATCCCGCACCCATCGCCCCGCCGCCTCCCATACTCCGACCCGCTCCCGCACCCCCCTCCGCACCCCGTGCCATCCTTCCCTGCTTCCCTCCCCACCGCTCGCCCATCTCCCCGCCCGCCAGCTTCCCCACTCCTCCCACCTGCGCCTCCTCTTTCCCGGCTCCAACCCGCCCCGCCGCCTCCCCTCCTTCCCATCCCCGCCCTCTCTCGCGCCCTGCACCCTTCCCTCCCCCTCCCCTCCTCGCCGCCGTCTTCCCCTTCTCACACGCGCCGCCTCCCCTCCCCAGCACTTCACCGCGCCACCTGCGCCTCTTCACACGACCCTGTTGTGCGACAGCCCCCCCCCCCCCCCCCCCCCCCCCCCCCCCCCCCCGCGCGCTCACCCTCGTGCCTCGCCTCCATACCTCGACACCCCCCCCCCTACATACCGCCAAACCCCAACCACCCGCTGCCAGCCTCGCCATCGTTATCCCCAACCACACGAGACTCCAAGTGCCGCCGAAGGGGCCCAGCAAGCCTCGTCGCTGTCGACCAGATCCGACGCGTGCGAACTTTCCCTTGCCGGTTGTGGTATGAGCGCCCGTTTTACCATATTCTACCGTATAATTATTAGTTTTGTGGGTTGATATATTGCTGATTCGGTTTGGTGAATCATTGAGATTCCTAGTTGTTGCAACATTGTTATATTTTTCCTAGGAACTTTTAACTAATTGGACTGCCCTGAATTTGTGGAGTAACCTGTGCTAGAATTCGAGTAATTATTGTCATGTGTTGCTGATTTTTGCGCATTGCGTATCATTTTATTTGTTTCGTCATTAGTCCATGAGCTTCAATTTTTAGGATTGCCATTTAGTTCAACTACTTGGTTAGGTTGCATCATTGAGGCGACTTGATAGGGAGAGGGTGATGTGAACACACTTTTCTATCATGTAATGGCTAGAGGACAACAAGGGAGGAATTTCACTTGCTTTATTTCTGCTGATGATGATGTAGTTTGTGTTGATCGGCCGCCATGTTGATAGGGTAGTTGCAAACTGTTTTCAGAGGTTTAGTAGGAGAGAGAGAGAGCTAGTAACATACGGTGGTTGGCATGTGGCATGTCCATCCTACATCATGAGCATGTTGAGGTGTTGATTCTTGAATTTAAGTTGCACAAGGTTTGAGATGCGATCAATACGCTAAATATAGGTAGATCACTTGGTCATTATGGTTTTTATGTCTTCTTGTTTCAAGGAGTTCTGAGATGTTGGGATCCATGTGTTAGTTAATGAATTTTGGATTGGAACTTTAGCTTTGAGAGGGTAAACGTGGCACTTATCTTTTTGTAACGGAAGGAGGCAATGCGGAGATGTGGACTTTATGCCCATTGCATTATTTAATGTTAAATTACCTATTGTGGCCTAGCTTTCGACTAAGATTCAGAAAGTTTGTATGCAATATTCGTTCGGGCAGGTAGTCTGCAACGAGTAAGCGGATAGATGGAAGTATATGTAAAGTATATGCGAATTATGAAGGTTGTAATATTTTAATTAAAAGTAATTAGAAATATAATAATAAATTTAAATATTTGAGATTTATGTTTTAAAAAATTATAGCATAGATGATTATCCGTTGAACTTTTTTTTGTTAAAATTCATGGAATGTGAATATCAACAACCACATACAACAATTGTATGGATATCGATAATGTGTATTGAGAATGCAGATAGATCTCAAAACTCGAACCCAAGGTTGGATAAGCTCTAATATGAGAAGAAATAATATGATTACAACCATACAACACACCAAATCATCAATCTATTAAGCAATCACCTAGTATAAAATGCAATAATTATAATAATAAGTGGGTTCTTTAAAGCCAATAGGTACTATAATAAAGATCAATTGTGACATTGGAAACATGAAAACAATATAAATTGCACCATCACGGATAAAATATCCTGAAGGGAATTCCGAGAATATCATTATCAGATTAACCAGCAAGGAAATGCAATAACAAATCAAAATGAGAAGCAACTGAAATGCTAAGTATCTTCCATGGATTACTTTTGTAAGTTTGCAAACTATGAATACACATGGAAAATCCTGATAATAAAACTAAAAGTAGGACACGTTATAGAGTGAAAAAACAAACATTTGCCACATAAATTTATTAAAGAACTTACGAGAGATAGGGCGCCATTAAAAAGGTACATTGCAGACTATTGAAAGCAATAATCCATGTGTGCTGGAGGTACTCTGGCGGTGCTGGATGTGCTGGAAATGTTGGAGGTGACGAGCGGAGGTGCCGAAGGTGACGAACGGAGGCACATGAAGTGATGTGGCTGCTCGTGGAGTGGTTGTGCATGCAGTAAAGGTGATCAGAGGCGCTCTAGATGCATTGACAGTGATCAAGAGGTGATGCAGGCAGTGGATTTAGGGTTTAATGGGGTGCAATTGTTTGAGTCGAGAGAGGGTTGGAGTCCTTGGGCACTCGAGCCTGATTAAATCCAGGAGAGTACATTTTAAGGAATTCTCTATGGCTGGGCTAGGCACGTACTGAACTTCTAATACATATGAAGTCGCATAAGCGACCACATATGCGGTATACTCGTTCACCTTTATGCTATGACCTGCATAAAGAACAAGTATAGGCTATGCATTGTGTTTGGGGGGGGGGGGGTGAAAACCCTAAAATGCCCTAATTAATATACTGATAATGTTGTTGTAGTTGGCCACTTAAGGATTAATAAAAAAGACCACTTAGTTTTAATGTTAATCTATTAATGCAAAAAGCGATCGAATTTACTTTACTTGGGCGAGCCCGATGTTGATCAGAAGGAGGCAACTATCAACTTAAGATTAATTTCCTGAGTATTTAGTGCACTGTTTTAAAGAAGAAATATTTTTAGTTTTTCGAATAACGAATGTTAATGCAAAATGCAAATGAACCAGATCTTCAAAATAAAACCTATCAACTTGGCCAATTTAATCTTGATTCAATACAATCCAAAAGGACCAAGTAATAATTTTTCCGAAGACCTTATGCACTGACAAGTTTAAAGCATATTTTTATGGAGCTTTTGGGTTTAATATGCATGCATGGAAGACGGATCTTTTTCATGGGGTTTTATGCATTTTTTTATGCAAACAGAATGTAAAAATTACGAAACTTGGACAGAATGTTAAATATGATGAAGTTGACATACTCTGATTTTTTTAGAGTTTTTGGATGCAAATTAAATTTAGTGTGAATTAATAATGCTAGGAAGATTGATTTGTAGTAAGTGAAATTTAATAATTAGCAAATGTAAGCATTTTTTCAGAAATAAAATTACCATTGACATATCCAATTAATAAGTATCCAGGAAAATCTTAAGTCCTAAAAATACCACGTTCACAGTCAATTAAAATTCAATTACATAAACCACCAATTAATTTATTCTGACTACAATATGCATGCAAATGAGATGAAATTTGGGGCAAGACATGACACAAATTAAGTCTACCAAATGTGACCTTGGTGGATTTTTTGGAGCATATATAATTTCCTATGAATTACAGATCACTAAATGTGTAAAATATGCAAATGATCACCAAATTAATTATAATAGACCACTTAGTGGTCATAAAAATATAAATGAGTAACCAAGAGTTGTAGAATTAATTGTACAGTCATATGAGATTTTTGGGAATAAATATAGGATGCAAATCAAAGGTCCAAACAGACTCACAAATGCAAGGGGTATAAATGCACAAATTAGAGAAACTCAATTTACATGCAATAATGGCGAAAAGAGCGTTACCCACTCGTATGGGTTCTATGCAATTATTCCTAGCAGGTGCATGCCGTGCGTGTGAATCTTGTTAGCGGGGATATGGATACAAATTCCATGAATGCAGGGGGTGGATCGCAAAATGTCCCGTGCCCACGTGATGCGCACACGAGCCCAGAGGCGCGTGTGGAGCTTCGGATCCTCTGCTCCACGTGTTGCGTACGTGTCGCTTCGGGTCGATCGAGGCTGATGGTTAGGCAGGAGGATTGGAGACGGGCGTGCATCACCTGCACGTGACGCCACCAAGACCGCTTGATGGAAATCGAACAGTTGCTGGAGCTCGGGCAGAGGTTTTCTTCTTCGAATGGAGTTGCTCGAGGAAGGATCTGGGCCACCCACGTCCGGCTAAGAACGATGACGGTGACACAGTAGCTGAGATGCGGATTGGGTCAATGCAATCAGGGGCTGCTGCTTCTCGTGAAGAGGTTGAGTCAGTGAAGATTTGCTGGATCTCGATGGAATCTCCTTCGGTTGACACATGCCTGGAGGGGATTCAAATCTAAAGCAGCCGAGCCTGGATTCTTTGCCTAGAGTAGATGGACCTGTACTGGAAGAACATATCAAAAGCACGAAGAGAAAGGAAGGGGGAATGGTAATATGGAGGTCCGACGAATGGGAGAAGGTGGAGAACCTGATGCTCACCTCTTTGCGAGAATCGAGGGGGGGTTGGATGTGGAGAGGTCTGATGGAGAGGGAAGAGTGTCGTCGGGTTTTGATTTGATCTGAGGATGATTGCTCCTCTAGTGGGTGGAGGAAGGAGTGGAGCTTCGGTTGCAGTCTCGACTGGAGGTGGAGAGGTCTGGGGGATAGATGGAGCTGGTGGAAAGAGGAGAAGATGGAGGTGGTTGTTGATGATCGAACGAAGGGAGATGGGCACCCGATTTGGGTCTTCAATCCGAAAGAAGAGAAAGGGGAAGAATCACGGTAACGAAGGAATGCGTTAATATTGAAGAAGAAGAAAGGAAATCAAAGGGAAGAAAGAGAATAAATAAGAGATAACAGGCAGGAACAATTGAAAGAACTAGATGAGGAAGATATAGAGATCGAAAAGTCTACATGGAAGGGATGAAGGGTACGCTTGGGAGAAAGAAGCTGGAGCTTCTCCTGTCGTTGCTCAAAAGCAGACATAACTCGAGCTTGAACAGCTCACGTCAGGGCTGCTACGAAGATCAAGGACTTTAGATCTCGTTGGTGAGGTGCACGGTCGTCGCTCTGCGGTGGACTCGCTCCCTTGCTGTCACCAAGAAAGAGGTGGGGAGCTCGGCGCCCTAGCACTCGAAGTGACGGATCCGGTGCAACGAGGGGCTGAGGGCAGAGACTCGAGTTTTGTTGGGTCACGACTAGTTGCGGAGGAGGTGGAGACGTAGAGGGCCAAGAGAGGAGAGGCGAGGCTTGCAGAGGGGGTCAAGAGCTCGGTCGACATTATAGAGAGATCGAGGAAGAGGTTGGCTGCACAGAGGTGGAAGACGAAGTTCCACTGTCCGATCTGATCTCACTGGATGACCAGGAGGAAGCCACACAGTGAGAGGAAATAAAAGAAATAAAACAAAAATAAAAAAGATAAATTAATCGGTGACGTTCGATGAAACACCCTCCATCCAACGGTCCAAAACAAAAAGGGGCGGCTAAGAAGACTTAAGTGGGGAATGCGTGGAGGCTCTAGGAGCTGTCACATGTCATCCCCACAAAATCAGAAAATAAAATCAAAGAAAATTTGAAATAAAATACTAAATAACCTCAAATAAAAAGGTATTCTTCATGAAAGTTGTTCATCTCGAAGAGATCTACAAATTTCGTGAAGGGACCAAACTAAAAGACATCATCTGTATAAAGTGATTTTTTGGTGATATTTTATAATTATAAAATGGGTAAATGGGCCTGCCCCATGGGGAGCTAACTTGGCTTCCCCCACGCCATTTCGCCCATTTTTTTATTTTTTTAAATTTCTTCCGTGGATTTTCATCAATATATACTGTATACATATATTATGTCATTCAAATTTCACGCAAAACAGAGATTTCTACGACCTCCATCAGGAAGAGTCGTTTTTAGCAATTCCGTTACCGTTTAAAAAATGACTATCTGGAGGAGGCTGTAGGAGTCTCTGTTTCACACGAAATTTGAATAGCATAATATGGGATATAGTGATGAATATTCACGGAAGAAATTTCAAAATTAAAAAAAATAAAAAATGGATGAAATGGCGCGGGGGAGCCAAGTTAGCTCCCCCCAGGGGGCAATCCCATTTATCCCTTATAAAATACCATATTTTATGTTTTATAATTTTTTATGATGTTAAATTAAAGATAAATTCGAAATAAAATCAAATGAAATAGAATAAAAATACTTACACATTAATCTATTTTTGGAATTTTTAATAATTGAGAAAGTAATGAAATTACATAAAAAAGACATACTCTATATGTAGTCTAGAATGTCTTGCTTTCTTTGATTTTTTCATAGTTTTAGAAATTGTATTTTTGCACACTTTATTAAAACAAGAAAATAAAAAAACAAATAAATAACATTTAATATGTACATAAAATGATAAATCAAAGTTAGTCAATATATAAAATATACAATTCAAGCCAAAACCCATGCTTCACATATGAACCTCGATTCTTTCGAATTTGGTCTTAGTTTGTAGGTATTTGATTGTACATTAATTCAAAAGTGAGTGGGGGTTCATAGGAGATTGTATGTGAGAGATATTTGACTTTGTGGCTTTTTAATCTCAAATTATGGTTTGGTTTTATTTGACAAATATATATGTTAGTATTTTTCTGATTTTTTATTTGTTTATGTTAGTAATATGTACTCAATGGTATGGATTTTATTTGATTTGAGTTGGTATACAATAATGGAAAATATGGAAAGTTAATTAATTTACACGTGATTAATGTACACGGAATTTTTGGCTTCTCATTAATACAATTATGAATGTTAAAATATGGATATTATTTACACATGCATGAATGATAATAATGCAATATAAATGTCTAAATGCAATTAATCACTTGGGAACAGAACTCTATTTTCAGCTTTTAAAGCACCTTTCTGAACACTGCTTTCGACGAATTATCCTGGTGTTCTGTGACATCATTAACATGTTGCAGTTGACCTATATGCTAAGAAGATTTATGATGGATAGTTGGTGACAGTGAATGTAATGGTGGTTGTTCGGAGAAGGTGATATGTGCAGGGATGCTGTAGAAGGTGGATATCTTCATGGCTTACAAAAGGTTCATTTGGTGTTGTCTCGAAAATCAAACATGAAGAATTGTTTTTTGCATATGACCTTTGTTGCATGAAGATTTATGGTGGAGGGTTTGTTAATGGCAAATGAAATGGTGAATGATTAGAGGAGGCAAATTGTGTAAGGCGTACTATGGAAGGTAGACTTCTCCATGGCTCATGACTGTGTAGATTGGAGGTTCCTTTGGCATTCTCTTCAAAATTAACATTCGGAGGGTGGTCTTTTAGTCGCAAAGGGGCGTTAGGTAGGTTTGTCCCCTTGCACCTCTTCTCCTTTTGATTTTAAAAAAAGAAACCTCCTTTTGCAAATGGCAGATATACTGACACTGACTATGAATCATGATGTGCAAGGCGACATTTGTTCTAATTACATGTGTGTTGGGGTGTTTATATTCAGTTATTCATGTTCTTAAATACCAATCACCAACATACCATGACCTGACGAAACCGACATATCGATGACATGTTGATATTTTGCTGAAATCAGCCTCAAGGTCGTGAAAATACAAAGAAATAAGCCCGAAATTCACCAAGTCAGTGTCGATTTTGCCAACTTGGTGAAACAAGCATATTGATGAAATGTTGACGAAATTTGTCGACATTTCGATCCATGACAATACCACAGTATGCAAACGATACGATATTCTTTATTGAGGATGGAGTTGAAAGGAGTTTCTATGCTTGTAAGATTTTGACGGGCTTTTTGATCTTATGTTGGATAGGAGAGAGCGATCTACTTTTGTTCCATTTGTCATGTAAGATGAGATGACCATAGAGTGCATGTCTATCTTTAATATGCTTGGTCTCTTATGTATTTAGTGTCAGCTTTGACTTGTGACAAGCTTCGATAGTCAGATTAGATGCCTATATCGGAGAAGATGAAGTGCAAGTTGGCTTGTGGAAGGCAACCTGCTTGTATGTGTTGGGGGATTGGTCCTCAAGGTCGTACTCTTGACTAATCTTGTTTCCTACTTGTGGAAGATACAAATGTGACTGGGAAAATGGATGAAACATGTCTTCTGGTCTAAGACAGAACAATGTACCAATGGCATTCCTCTTGTGTACTGGATGCCTATTTGGAGAAGATGAAGCGAAAATTGGTTGGGTGGAAAGCAACATGCTTGTGCACGTGCATGTATGGGGGGATCGGTCCGCGTGGCTATGCTAGCGATTAAATCTTGTTTCATGTCTACTCGGAAGCGGCCTATGGGGATGCTAACATGATTATGAAATGATGATGAAACATGTCTTCTGTCCGCGACATGGCAGCATACTCGCGGCATTTCTCTTGTGTGCTGGATGATCTGTAGCAAGATTTGAAAGTTTGATTGGATGCTTATGTTGCAGAAGATGGAGAGGAAGCTATTTGGGTGGAAGAAAACCTTCTTTGTGGGGGGTGGTCCTTCTCAATTTCGTGCTCTCAATTGTCCATGCTTTCTACTTGTACTCAGAAGCTGCGTATGGGATACATATGCGATTGGAAATGGTGAGAGTCTAGGCAGGATATACGTGGTATTCCCTTTGTGGATTGGACTACCATGACACTACTGAAGAGTAATGGCGGCGTTGGGAATCCGAGAAAACCATGAATGAGTCATTGTTAACAAAGTGGCTACTGAGATCTAAGTGGATATTGGTGATGTGTTTTCTCATTTATGGCATAAAAAAATCTACATACTCTCGTCTGGTTTGGAGGTGTCTAGTCTTATACTCTTATGTTTTGGTTGACTTCAACTTTAGCATCTTTCAGTTTCTGGAAGGATGATTGGGTCGAGACGAGGCGTTGTAAGACGTTCTCGAAAGTTTTTGCCATGGTGGCAAATCATGACTTTTATATCACAAAGGCCTATCCACGAGGCTTGGGCTCCTGCTTTCGACTATGGTTTTGTTGAGCGTAGATCTCATTGCGTATGATTTGGGGATGCAAATTGGCTTCTCTAATGGTCGCCACCACCATGGTTTTAAAAAGCGGCGCCTCGAGGTGCAAAGGCGTGCGCCTCGAGGAGAGTTGCGCCAAAATCGCCCCAAGGTGCATGCCTCTAGTCCTTTGGGTGGGGCGTACACCTTGACCTGGCTTGAGGTGTTTGAGGCGCGAGGCGGAGGCGTAAGCCTTGAGCGGGAGTTTTTTTTACTTTTTTGGTTATTTGCTTTGTACCTCACCTATTCTTACCTAAGCATTATGTTTTTTCATGTTTGTGTTTATGTTTTCATGTTAAACCTTGCATAGTTGCATATTTCTATATATAGTTACATGCAAAAAAGAAAAGATCACCTGAAACAAGCAAAGCTCAATGATCTTGTATACATCATGTTCAATTTATCATACATCTACGCATACTATTTCTATTGCACATAGATTTGAGTTTAAATTATAATAAATTGTTTATATTAGTAAAGTTTGCAACTTAATTTTGTTATTTTGGTTGTATGAGTTGTGAAACCCCCGTCTTGTTTGGTTATGATATGGCATGAGATGCATATGACAGTTCTCCAACTACGTCTAACACGACATATGGTTGGGATTCAAGGCATATCAACATTTTTTTTATTTTGAACACTAAAAAATACGATTTCTATTGCACTTTTAGTATTAAGTACAGACTTTAGTTCATTTCTCATATACAATCGTTGAAGTTGGAACTTGATATTTCATATATTAGTGGTTTAATATTAGTTTTTTTGAACTTCATTGCTTTCATCGCTTATGTGTTGTACCTTTTACTGGGATGAAGTTATTTTTGAATGTGTTTTTGGCAAAACTTAATATTATTATATACTTTTTAAGGTATTTTGCTTTAATTTTATTTTTTTTTCAAAAAATTGAGGCTTACGCCTCGACCGCCTCGAGGCTTATGCCCCGCCTCAACTTCAGGGAAAACGCCTCGGACCGCTTCACGCTTTTTTAAACCTTGGCCACCACTAGGTGGGGGTTGATGGTGATTTCTATGTTAAGAACGCTTACAAGACCCATGCAAATCATTGATGTCTGACCTCCAGCATTTGTCGTGCATGTTAATTTGGGATTTCAAGGAACTTTTGATAGAGAAGCTCTTAATATGCCTCTTGAGTATGGATAAAGGATGACAATGGTGTATTGGGTGTGAAGATCGTTCGTCGGGCGGATGTGTCGTGTCCGCTTCGTTCGGGTGGTCTAAAAGGACATGGTGAACTTATTCTTTTCGTGCAGTGCTATCATTGACTGTGTGGACTCCACTTATGCGGCTTGTTTCTAGGTTTCCATTGATGTAACAAGTTTTAGGTTGCGTAGTGATTAGATGAAAAATTTAGTTATTGTTTGGGCACTTTGGCTTGCCAAAACTGGATGGTGTTTTGTCAGTAAAGACGAGTCTTAGATGATGTAATCTTGTGTACTATGTAATTACCTATATTAATGTATTTTGTGGCGTGCACCATTTTGGGTGCACACCCTTCCTTCTAAAAAAACAACTTTTGCTTCGGAGCTCTTTCGTGCAAGCCTTGAAATCTTGAATTTTGCATTCTCGTCTCCTAGTACTGCTTGGAGTGCATATTTCGGTGATCTTGTTTCTAGCTTCTTGCACACACACACACACTTGATTTCTTCTTCACTCTTTTTACAGAACTTTTTAGATGAGATTATTGGGTTTCATCTCCTGCAAACTTTTTACATCATTTATTGTAAGCTGGATTTTTAGATGGTGAGAGACCTCGCTTTGTTGGTGAAATTACTTGTGTGATGATGATTACACAAGGGCGTTGCAATATGATTTAATCTCACAATATATTTACATATATGCATATGGATGATTGTGTGCTTATAGTGTCTTTAAAGACATTTAGGGAGATACATATGCTTACCAACATATGCACACATATACTTGCAAATACCCACATTTAAATACACGTGGACACCAACATTTAAATACATGCGGGAATACATACACGTGTGCACCCACATTTGTGCATATGTGTTTATTCACACACATCTGTACAAAATATAGTGGCATGTTAGATGAAGTGCAAGCTCTAACATTCAAGTTTTATTTTTTCCATTCTCGTCTCTTCATTTAGTTTAGATTGCATGTTCTGGTGATCTTATTTTTAGCGTCTTAAATCTCTACTCGATCTCTTCTTCACTCATAATTAATACTTACCATTTTTATGTAAGCTTAGTGGGGTTTGTCTCTTGTAATATTGTATTTCATTTGATTAAATTAGATTTTCTAGATTACGAGAGACCTCACTATCCTGGTGAAATTGCTTATGTGAGAATAATCACACAAGGATTTTGTAATATGATTTAAGCTCACCAAATATTTACATACATATGTAAGGATATCTATATGTCTACAGAAAGTGTCTTCAAACACATTTACATAGATAATGTAGTCATGCAGGTAAATATATGCATACATATGTATGTATATGTGCATATTTATATAAAGGTTTTTAAACAAGGTCCAACTTTTTCTACTCCTACAAATCCAATCATCTTGGCCATTGATTTGGAGATTGTTGCGTAAAAATGTGAACTACATTGGAAAAATAATAGATATACAAACAAGAACACCTTTTAAATTTAAAATATAGACATTTTGCTTAAAATTAAGGTATACATGTAATAATGCATACTTGTACATGTAATATTAATTTGCATGCAATATAGACCAATAACCTACATGTAAATTTCTTATAAGCGTGGTTTGGTTTTTAAAATCAAAAAAGGCAAACCTCACTGGAAAGCATCCCTATTTATACTTACTCACATACACACTCTCATGCACCGTGCGTGCATGCATTCTACAAAAAACATAATGGTATATTTACATGAAATTCTTGCACCAATTCTTATCTCAGTTGGCCGAACATTTTGGCTTCTAATAATTGGTAGTTGCAACTTGCAAGTCGATATCAGTAGTAACACCCCTCAGGGTTAGGGGTACAAAGATGAACCTCTTCAGTGTGCTGCTGAGGTTGAGGTTCAGGGAGGATGTAGAACCATTAGTTTCATTGTCTGGTGAATTGCGTGATATGTATCACTAGGCCTCTTCAGTGGCATTTTTTGATTAGTCGATTGCTGTTGGTCGTGGATGCAATCAAGTGACTTTAGCAGCTATCATCGTGCGAGTGTGGGAATGATCGTAAATGACGCATCACAAGTTAGAGATGTGGTCTAATTTTGTATCTGCTGGCTTTATTTCATTTAATTTGTGTCCATCATATTATTATTTTATTTTAATATAATTTGGGATTGACGGGGATCACCAACAGTAGCATTTACGGTGTTGTTTATCTCACTTATTTGCCTGCCATCCCGTCCTCTTTATATGTAAAAATGCTTATGGGTTGATTAAAAGGTAGATTTGAATGATACGAAATTTTGGAATTCTCCATTCCTCTCGTCTTCCTCTCTCCAGGCGCTTCTCCACTGAAGCCCCAGTTTAACCACGATCCTCCTATTCTTCCTCTCATCATCTACTTTATCTCAAATTTTGTGACCATCAATTGGTATATGAACATGACATCTGCATCATTTTTCACGATTTGATGATCCTATGAGATATGCATTCAAGATTGAAAAAAACCGAGAAAATAAATCATCATACTTTATCGTGTAGAGGAAAGGATATTTACAATGCATATATAAAGGTATGGCAATCCTTTTCGCAGGTTATAGATTTATCAAAGCATCTTCAAGATTCATTAAATTTATTGCGAGATCAGAATAATCGACAACACATGCATCACTGTGAGAACTTCTTATTAGATTTAGCCAGTCACCCTTAATCTTGGTTCCATTTTCGTCATTGCTTGAGTGTCAGCCATGGTGGAATCCACTCCAATATTTCATCACCTCATGCTTTCATCATCCCTATTTGTAAACTCAATCATGAATGCTTGCACGTCGTGGCGTTGCTGCCAATGCTTGAACGATTGAACCTCCTTGATTACCGTGGACGCACCTTGCACCCATCTGTGCTCTCGGAATGCCAACCCTCTAGTGTCACAACCTCATCACTCTAGTGCCACATCATGAACATTATTGAATCATTCTACACAACCATCATAGTGAACACGATCATTATACAACCAATGTCGACAATTATTGTCGTGGTGTTAGATAAACTCTAGTGGGAGAAATGTGGTTCGTGATGCTTTGGAATAGCTAACATAGTAAGCCATACTTGTATGGACTTCTTATTGGTCGTGCTGCTATCCAATGTGTCACCACCTTCTGCATGATGGGAGCACCGTGTTGGGTCATTGTCATTTGACTTTGGAGGTCCTCGGTTGCTGTATCATACTGATGGCAACTTGAGTTATTGATCCTTATACAGTTATACTCATGCCTCATACGTAAGTGTTGCTTGTTGCTGATTCCTACAAGAGGCTCTTGTGTCGCCTCACGTTGTTTATGTTTGCATCTCCCTTCATCGAGTACTATGCGGAAGCTGATTCTCCTGAAGCATGTACTCTCAGCCATCCCTATCTTCTTCTACTCCACTCGGCTGATGCCAGTAGGGGTTCGGAGGAAGATTGAGTCTTTGATGAGGATATTCTTTTGGTCGAGCGATAAGCAATAGAGGCCCGAGTTGCATCTGGTGAGTTGGGATGAAGTGAAAAGGGGCGTGATGACGGTGGTCTAGGGGTACGTGATGTTGAGTGCATGAACAAGGTGTTACTGGCCAAGTGGGTGATTCAGATTTGGGGCTCTTCGACTTTGCTGGCGGTCAAACTTGTGTGGAATATTTATGGTGTCAAGGGTGAGTTGGTGGCTGGGAGGATGAGGTTTGAATCGTCGCTTTGGATCAAAATCCACATGGTTTTACCTTCGTTAGCGTAGAGACTCCAACCTAAGGTGGGGAACGGTCACTTATTCAGATTCTGGCATGCTGACTGGACGGGGGAGGGAGCACTTGATGTTTGATTTTCGGGACTATTTGCTTTTGCGACGTGGAAGGAGACCCTTCTCTGTCAGGTGCCGTATTGCGGTTTGTGGTCGCCATTATTCTTGTTGGATCTCTCGAAGCAACGCCTTGAGGAGTATGTTAGGTTGCAGGCGGAGATCCCACCGTCGGGGGACTTCATGCATGACATCGATCACTTTGAATGGGAGGGTGCGAGATTCTCAGTCAAGAAAGCGTATGATGCGATGAGGAGAATGACAGAGGTGCAGGATGTGGAGCTTTGTTCGGACATGAAGGTGGTTTGGACAACCAAGATCCCGTGCAGAGTAAACATTTTCCTGTGGTGTCTGAGAAGAAACCGTTTATGCGAGAAAGCAAGGAGGGTGAGCTTATTTGGCTTGGCGGACACAAGGTGCGACATGTGCAAGGGGTTGGTGGAGGACGCGGATCACATATTCTTCGAGTGCTCGGCATTGTTGTAGGTGTGGAGGGAGGTTGGGATCCAATGGGTGGAGGCCAGCGGGTTAGCGGAGTTCTGGAGATCGGTTCGGGCAGTGGGCATCAACTCTACGGACGACTGTTCCAAGTCGTTTGCCGTACTTTGGGCTGTTTGGGTAGGATGCAATGATCTGATTTTTAACAATCGGAGGTTTTACTCGGAGAATGTCGTGTCTTATTGTAATGTGCTTTTTAATTTTTGGGCATCGAGGTAATGTACTCTAACCTTTTTTTAATGAAATTGTTGCTGCGGTGGCTCTCACCTCGGGAGCTCACCCTCTCTTCAATAAAAAAGATGGATACACCTTAGGGGTTCAAACTTTTATCCTAGTGGGAATCGTACCTTATAATGAAAACAAGATATTTTGTGAAAATTATAACGATCCATTTTCTAAACCTTAAACCCTTCCCAAAATCTTTTTGTGAAATGGTTATACTTTGGGGACTTGAAGGAATAAGATATTTGAATGAAGGTGCTGAAATTTTCAATAACACCTTGGTTCACTTTTTCTAGGAGTGCTGAGAAAGGAAAAATGGGATATAAGCCATTCCTACTTGATTTTACAGGCCATTTTATACGATGGCCTAATGCAAAGGAAATTACTACAATTCTCATTTTCTTTATCTTTCATTTTACAAAGTCCATGGCTACTCTAAAGTCCACTATGCAACTATTACAAGTGTTGCATTCGTTCTTGTTGAAATATGAAATGTGTAAGCGAATCAAAGCAAGAACATATAATGGAGACTTTGATTTTACGTGGAACTCTACTCCCTAGGCAGCATGATGAAACCATGAGAGAACCTCCTCAAATGACTAATTTTCTATTTACTTTCTCAAAGGTTATAATGGGCGTGGGGCTCTTTATATAGCCCCACCAATGTGACCAAAAGTCACCACTCTAAGACATGAGACTAAACATAACCCATACAAGACCATTTTTCAACACTCTCCCTCAAGCAAAGCATGCAATGCTAAGCTTGGATAAACAAAAAGAATGCACCCACTCACATACAAAGTACATGACACCACATACATTATCAACTTAACACACGCTATCGATTGCTGCCAAGAACATTGCTTTTCATGTTCTGCTGGTGAGAAGGAACTAGAGATTGGAGTGTGAATAGCGATCCACAGAGATATTTGAACTACAAAATGAGTTTCCCTGATGGAGTACTCCTGCTCGCAACGTGTCTTCACCGAAGACCGCTCCATCTCTTCGAAGGGCCAACAAGAACGTCGTGGGAATATCCATACATAATGGAGTTCACGGTCATGAAAACATGTCGTGGGAATATTCATACATAGTGGAGTTCACGATTGTTAGAGGATGGAGCCAACAATGAGTCCCACTAGAGGTCTCCACGAAAAATAGGTCACTCAAACAGAGTACCTCAATCAATGGTAGGGCTCGATAACCACTACCCAATAATTAAAACAATGGTAGGGTAAAACACCACTACCCAACAATAATAGAGCATGAAATGCTCTACCTATCACTCCCCCTTTCTCCGAAACTTGTCGGAAATGACCAAGTTGGGAGAACAGTGAAGGATCAACAAGAATTCTTTCTTCCTCATTTTTTCAGTCCCAACATATATTTTTTTGGACAGTATTTTTTTCACAAACATTCATCTCTCTCTTTTTTGTTTTCAATATCATTTTTTCACATTTTTTACCACAACCCCTCAAATTTTCATCTCCTACTGCAGTGACCGACATTTTTTATACTGCATGATAGCCTTTTGGCCTTCAAATTTTCACATTTTCTCTTTCGACCGTCCTCTCTTTTCTTCTCAATACAAGGCCTGTTGGGCATGAATATGCAGCCCACAGTTGGATTTTAAAAAAAAATATGCAGCCCACAGTTGGGCCCACTTTTTTCATGATACAAAGCAACAACCCCCTTTTACATTCCTCCTTTTTTAAAGTAGCAACCCACTTTAGGCATGATGGAGATGCCCAAATAAAAGAGCCCCTTCGAGTCTAGGGTTCCCCGTGAGGAGCACATGCTGCGAGATGCGTCGCCTGGAGGAGCACACCATCACCTTTTTTTGCTTCGTCATCGAGATTTGAGAACGAGGGTCCCGCTTGAGGAGCTCATGCTGCTATTGTAGAAGAGCAACACACCATGAGGGTTGGGAGGTTTGCTCTATTTAGGCTGGAGTGCGCCGGCACCACTGCTGGAGAGGTGCTTCGAGGAGGCTTGTGTAACCCTCGAGAAGGTGCGCGGCATCCCCCAAGGGTGATGCTGAATTTCCGGACTTAATGGAGGCGAGTGAGGCGACACGTGCGGTGAAGCACCCCTTCCGAAACCTGCTGCGTAGGAAGAACATGCCATAACTGTAACGACTAGCAGAGAAGGCTGCAATACTTGTGCAACAACAACGGGAACAAAAGCGACAACATGCACAGAATGCTGTAAACTTGTGTGGCAGTGACAACTGGGGCAAAAGGATGAAGAACAGACGCAACCAAACTTTCAATGCCAATTCACTTCCCTTTGGTAATCTCTGCATCTAAAGGCGGCAGCGGATTCGGGCATTGAGGTACAGTAGCAAAGAAGTGCGCATCAGGAAAAACTTGTTGCCCTACAGGATTGGGGTTTTAACAGGAACCCTAGACAATTTTCTTGAACCCGACAATAACTTGAATCAAGAATTTTGATCATATCATGAACTTCGAAGGACAGTGAATAATCAAACTAAAAAATCGAACAGAAAAAATGGATTATCTCAAAATCGACTTGCTTTGACCATGTTGAAATATGAAATGCGAAAGCGAATCGAAACAAGAACATATAATAGAGACTTTGATTTTACGTGGAACTCTACTCCCTAAGGAGCGGGATGAAACTACGGGAGAACCGCATCAAAGAGTTGATTTTCTATTTACTTTCTCAAAGGTTACAATGGATGTGGGGTTCTTTATATAGCCCCCAACAATGTGACCAAAAGTCATCGCTCCAAGATGTGGGACTAAACATAACCACACAAGACCATTCTTCAACAGGTCTTCAATCACGACTAATGCATGTTGACGACAACTTGAGGGGGGTAATTGCATTAACATCATCCCCACTTTATACGCCACATTTTTTTTCAATCATGTATACAACAATCTCATTGTCAAATCTTCTCTAAGCAACTATTAGGAGACGATTTTTCAAAGTGGAGGAGAGTTGCTGCAACACAAGTTGGAGATTAAAGCCAAGTTAGGGTTAGTTATGAACTTGTGATCTTGCTTATTTTATTTATTTTGCAATCCTATTCTCTTAAAGAGGTATATGGGTTGATTGAATAAATCTGTATTTTCTCCATTTCTCCTATGTTCTTCCCCTCTTCATGTGCTTTTCCTCTCAAAACTTTACGTTACCGACGCCTTCTCCCATTCTTCCCCTCATCCTCCTTAGTTTTCTCTCCTGCATTTTCACTAATGTATCAATAACCATGTCAATTAGAACAATGTTAGTTGAGGTGGAAAGGGGCTGTGCCTCTAACCGATCGTGGCTGGAGGTGTTGAGACATAGAGCATCGAAGGAGGAAGGGCTAGATGGCCTAAAAGACCAAGTCTGAGGATGTGGTAGCGGATTGACATTGCTGGTGGCAGAGTGGTAAACCTGTAGTTATAGGGTGAGCGTGACATGGGGCATTGGTTAGCAAGGGCATGCTAAATGTCGCGACTCTAGCGTTTGAAGGAGGAAAGGAGGTGGATCATGAGGGGAAGAGCTAGGGTTGGTGGTGTCAAGATTGAGCTTGTGAAGTGGGTGTTGTTCTTGAAGGGATTGGCTAAGGGACCTGTTTTGGCAAGTCCAAGACATGTTTGTAGAGACGGGTCATGTGTAGGTCCTAATTTGATTTTGGCTTTGGGATGTAGGCAAAAGGTAGACCTATGCGATTTGACAATGAACCCTGTTTCCCGAGACTTTCGAGCATGGATTTCAACACCGATTCAATTGGTTTGGATATTTGTTTGATATGAATGTGACTTGTAGGAGGGCATCTAGTGCATTCTTGCTGTCTCATGATGACGATTGTTCTTGTACTGAGTCCAACGGCAGTGAGCGGCCTTGGCTCTAGAAGGTGGACTACAGAAGAAAATATTTAGTCAGTGTTGGCTAGGCTTGAGTTTTACGGAAAGGGGAAGCGTTGCGAGGACCAGAGGTGGAGCATGGGTAGTGGATCATCATAAGGGTTAGTGATGGTGGACGATTGGGGTCGTATATGACGATCCATATATGAAGGAATGGTATATAGTTGATCATCACCAGGGAAGAAAATACGTAGTAGCGTGGCAGTTGGCTAGGAGCTACGGGGGAGGGGGGACGTATATGAAGGAATGGTGGAAAGGAGCACTACAAAGGTTTAATGGGAATGTGGTTTAAACACATATATTTGGCTTTGGATGGGGATGGCTTCATGAAGCATGGACTAGGTAGTGGGATGATGGTATACAATAGGCTGCCTCCTCGAGAGGTGGTATGGTGGAGCTGAGAGGGGTCGGTGTGGGTGGGGAATCCGAGGGATCAATGGGGTGTGTGGTAGATGAGGTGGGGCTAATAGGTGTAGTTGTACATGTAGGATTGATTGGAGTGGATGAGGGAATAGGCAACATGGGCTGCCTGTGGAGGTAGGATTGTAATAGACCTTTGTAGAAAGGGATGGGTGAACGATGCTAAGAAGGAAACGTGTGGTGAATGAGGTGGCTTTTGGTGGGAGATTAATCAATGTTGTTGAAGCTGAGAATGAGAAGTTGTCTTCTAAGTTGTCCTAGAATTCTCTTATATAGGAGAAAAGCTGTAGGGAGAAATTACATGAAGAAGG
Source organism: Ottelia alismoides (assembly GCA_037367405.1). NCBI lineage: Eukaryota > Viridiplantae > Streptophyta > Magnoliopsida > Alismatales > Hydrocharitaceae > Ottelia > Ottelia alismoides. Next base: position 320,427 of record JAZKJV010000514.1, on the reverse strand, counting down.
CTGAAAACTGGAGAAATATAAATAACGATAAAATAAAGATAATTTTCTCAACACCCCCCCTCAAGCTAGAGCTTATATATCTATCATGCTCAGCTTGGAACAACGGTGAAAAGGACCTCTTGCAAGAGCCTTAGTGAACATATCTGCAATCTGATCGCCTGAAGTAACATGAGAAGTGGAAATAAACCCCTTTTGGATCATATCACGTGTATAATGACAATCTACTTTGATGTGCTTTGTTCTCTCATAGAAGGCTGGATTATTAGCTATGAACAGAGCTGCTTGATTATCACATTTGAGGTGCATTGGAAGAGGCACCTCAATAGAAGGTCAATCAGGACGGACTTGACCCACATCATTTCCGTGCTCCCTTGGACCATAGCCCTATATTCTGACTCAGCGCTGGATCGAGCAACAACTGTTTGTTTCTTACTTTTCCATGAAACAAGTGAGCTACCAACGAACACGGTGAAGCTTGAAGTGGACTTCCTGTCCTTGGGACACCTGACATAATCCGCATCTGCACATCCCGTGATTGAGAGCAACGTATCTCTTCTGAACAATAGACCTGCACCTGGAGAAGATTTCAGATATATCAAGATCATGAAGACTGCATCCATATGAACCTGTCTGGGTTGCTCCATATACTGACTTACTCTGCTCATAGCAAATGATATATCAGGCCTAGTAATAGTAACATATAACAACTTCCCCACAAGCTCTCTGTATCGTTTCTTGTCTACCTCCTCAGAGTCATCATCATAGAGTTTAGCATTGGGATCCATTGGTGTAGTGGCAGGTCTGCATCCTGTCATGCCTGTCTCGGCCAGGAGGTCAGTAACATACTTCCTTTGCGTCATAACCATACCTTGCTGATTTCGTGCAAACTCCAAGCCCGTGATGTAACGTAGCTTGCTAAGATCCTTGGTCACAAACTGTCTTCCAAGGAAATTCTTAGCTGCCTGTATACCCTGTTCATCACTGCCAGTAACAATGATATCATCAACATAAACCCGAACAACAACCGTACCTCTTTGAGTTCTCTTAACAAAAAGAGAATGATATGCAATAGATCTGACAAAGCCATTCTGTTCAATCAATTCTGAGAGCTTCCGAAACTAAGCCATCGGGCTCTGCTTAAGGCCATATATGGCCTTATGAAATCGGCACACCATACTGGACCCCCCCGCAGCAACAAACCCTGGTGGCTGCTGTATGTAGACTTCCTCCAGTAGATCTCCATCCAAGAACGCATTCTTGACATCTAACTGAAAAAGTGGCCAATCACGTACCACAACAACTGCAATTGAGAATCCGCAATGTGGAGTGACGAACAACTGGAGAAAATGTATCCTGATAGTCCATCCCATAATTCTGACTGAACCCACGAGCAACCAACCTGGCCTTATATCTGTCCACAATCCTTTCAGATCGGTGTTTTACAGTAAACACCCATTTGCTGCCTACAACAGACGCACCTGGAGGAACCTGCACGACACTCCGCGCACCTCGAGATTGTAAGACTGCCATTTCCTCCTCCATTGGCAGACGCCACTTACTATTCTTCAGCGCTTTCCTGATAGGAACGTGGTATCTCTACAACAGACAATCCCACTGCAAACCTTTGAAAGTCCTCTGACAGACGATCCAATGACACATGGGAAGCAAGAGGATGCATAGTGCATGCATGCCTCTGCCTCCGTAGAGAAATAGGCACATCCAAATCCTTGGTACCCGCAAATGATGTAGCATCCTGGACATCCTGCACCTCAAGTTGTACATGTAAATCACCATAGCCATTAGTAGAACTCAAATTTTCAGGACATACCTTAGGCGTGCTGGATGATGGAGGCGCATGAGCACGAGGTCGACTGTGGTACACATGAGGAAAGAAAGTAGGCGGTGGCGGTGATGGTGGTGGATGTGGTGGTGGTGAATGATGGTGTAGTTGAGATAGGAGAGAAATACATAATATACTCAAAGAAGGTGACATCAACACTAACATAATACCTTCGTCGAACAGAGTCGAAGCAATGATATCCCTTTTGGGTCTTGGAGTATCCAACAAACACACATTTGACAGCTCTAGGAGAGAGCTTGTCAAGACCAGGAGACATCAGATGAACAAAGGCCACTGAACCAAAGATACGATGCGTGAGGGAGAAGAGTTCCGTCTTGGGAAACACAATCAAGAACGAGATCTTTTCCTCCAGAACCGAAGAGGGCATACGAATAACTAGATAACTAGCAGTCAGAACCGCATCCCACTGTATGAATGAGGAGCACGACTCTGAATCAAAAGAGTCCTGGTGACATCTAGAAGATGGCGATGTTTTCGTTCAACCACCCCATTTTGTTGTGAAGTATACACACAAGAAGTTTGGTGCACAATACCATGAAATGCAAGAAATTGGGTAAGCGGAGCACTGCAAAATTCCAAGGCATTGTCAGACCGTATAAACTTCAGTTTTGTAGAAAAAATGTTCCTTATTTCATTAATAAAAGACTGAATAACATGACTAGTATTTGACTTATTTTTAAGAAGAAACACCCACGATAATCTTGAAAACTCATCATCAACAAGATAAAATCTATGCCCCCGATGATGTGAGACACGACTGGGACCCCAAATATCAAAATGAATTAACTCGAACAGACTAGGACTGCTTCGACCCTGGCGACTCCGGAACGTGGACCGATGAGGCTTCCCAAGCTGGCAGGCCTCACACTGAAAAGTAGAGCGAGGAGAAATCTGTGGAAGAACATGACTCAGCTTTTGCAGAGGAAGATGACCAATGCGAAGATGCCACGTATAGGGAGATACATAACTAGTGCGAAGAGAAGATGCACTACTAGCATAGGGAGACTGTACCAATCTGTAGAGACCTTGCTCACGACCAATTCCAATCACCCTGCCCGTTAGAATATCCTGAAACGCAAGAGCAGATGGATCAAAAATGGCACGACAATGTAAATCCTTGGTGATTTGACTAATAGCCAGTAAATTCATTGGAAATTCTGGAGCATAAAGAACATTCTGAAGTCTCATTGTACGGGTTATCTGCACCTCCCCCTGACCAGTGATGGGAGAATGAGTCCCATCTGCTATCACAACAGATCTTCCAGGTTGAATTGGACTGAAAGCACTAAACTGATGTCTGTCACCATAGAGGTGATGGGATGCACCTGAATCTATGATCCTTTCTGAAAAATCTGCCCTGTAACAACTGGTAAAGGCATATGATATACCTGATGTAGATGCTGATGCGGAGGCCACTACCTCTGAGGATCCTGAAGGAGAGCTTGTTGACCCAGGAGTAGGCATAATCTCCCTGATTCTCTCCACTAACTCGTCAAATCTCTGATCAGATACAGGGAGGAACTGCTAGACTGTTGAATCTGTTCTACTACTCGTGCTGAAGCTGTGAACCCATGCTTGGAATAGCATGTTTCCTCAGAATGACCAAGTCTGTGACAATAAGTACAAGGCTGACGAGGGGGCCGACTACCCCCTCCCCTACCACGACCGCCACGACCATGAGACTGTGTAGGTCCTCCTCTACCGCCAGATGCTGCCATGGCTGAGGATGTTTGAGATAGCTGAGTACTCCCAGACGATATGGAAAGCCTACTCAACCTGCGATATGCCTCCTCCATTGGAGATATTGTACCGTCAATAAGAATATGTGATCTAGCTGCATCATACTCTGGGTCCAGAGCCGCTAGGAAGATGCTTGTCATCACTGAATCTCTGTATGCCTTGAGCTGTTCTGGTGTTGCAGTCAAGGGAATGTAACTATGTAACCTCTCAAGCATACCCCTTAGAGAAGTGTAAATGGTATGGAGAGGACGACCATTCTGCTTCGACGTGAAGATGTCATGCTGAAGTTGCAGAATGTTAGATTCATTCTTTCCTGGAGAGTATGTAGCGACGAGAATGTCCCACATAGCCTTCGTTGTGGGCTGGCTTAATATGTCATTGGCTATTTCCATGGAAACTGTTCCAGAAAGCCATACCCGTGCGTAAGCATCATCTGCCTCCCATGAGGCGTTAACCCCAGTTTTGTCAACATGCTCCTCCTGTGTGAGGATATGCTTCTTGCCATTACATTGCATAAGACTCATGAACTGCATGTCCCACAGTTCATAATTCGTTTCATCCATCTTAACAATGGGTGCTGGACCTTTGAAGGCACCCAGGGATGAAATCTCTGACTTGTTGTCTGACATGATCATAACGATCTCTAAGACTGGGGTTGCACACTGTAAGAATAGTGTCTACACGGACATATGGGAGGATGATTGTGGGTATAGATTCATACCACAATCACTTCCATTTTTTGGTGACTCCCTTGGATCAAGGGATCAGCACCACAAAGTGGCCACAAGCACATGAGACTCATGCGTAGAAGATGCACATGTGCTGCGCAGAAGACATGCAGACGTTGCACCGTTGGTGCACAGGAGGTGCACGTCACTACGCAGAATGTGCGCGGTCACTGCACTGAAGAGGCGATCTTTGCACACAGGAGGGCAATCGCTGCATAGGGGGATGCGCGAACGCTGCGGAGAACACGCGCGTGCGACACAGGAAGAAGCGCGTGCGCGCAGGAAGAAGTGCGTGCGGGAGGGCGCAGGAAACACACAATGCACAGGGAGCGCGTATGCGCAGGCTGGTGCAGGAAACACATCAGAAGGCGGCGATTGCGCGTGGAGGCGTTGAGGCACAGAGGCGTTGACGCACGCGCGGGGAGGAGGCTTGCAACTAGGGGTGCAAATGGTTACGGATATATCCGTATCCGATCCGTCACCGTATCCGTTTTATACAGATATTGACATCCATATTCGTATTCGTTTTAAAATGGATACGGATATGGATATCGTTTTGATATCCGTAAACATCCGTATCCGTATCCGTATATCCGTTTTCGCATATAAATATAGTCATAAATTTATTTATAACCATATATAGCATAATTCTATACCTTCTTTTACTATATTTGTATAATTTTTATGATACAAACACATTTAATAAATTTATATCATGTGTTTTCCATCCAATTCGTATATATTTAAGTTGTTTCTATAGAGTATTTGTAACATTACTCTATGCGATCAATATCCGTTTTACATCCGTATTCGTTTTTGAAGGATATGGTAAGATAGTTTTAATATCCTTCAATATCCGTATCCGCATCCTTATTCGTATTCAAAAACGGAGGAGGATACGGTAATACCTATATCCGTATCCGTATCCGACCGTTTGCATCCCTACTTGCAGCAGGGTTAGGGTTTTGGGACACAGACTCCGGTCTAGTACCGTCGCTCTGATACCATGTTGAAGTTGAGAATGAAAAGTTATATTCTAAGTTGCTCAGAGCTCTCTTATATAGGAGAAAAGCTCTAGGGAGAAATTACATAAAGAAGGTTGAACACTGGAGAAATATGAATAACAACAAAATGAAGATAATTGTCTCAACAAATGTGTATTGGCGGTTGTTTAGTGGAGATGGGGTTTAAACGAACATATTTGGTTGTGGACAACATGGTTTGAGGAGGGGATTGAGAATGATGGTATATGACAAGCTACCTCCTTGATATGTGGTGTGGTGGAACTAAGGGTCGTTGTGGGTAGGGAATTCGAGGGATTAACGTGTAAGGTAGGTGAGGTGGGGCTGGCAGGTGTAGTGACATATGGAGTCGAATTGGGATGGAGGAGGGAGTAGGCAACATGGACTTCTTGCGGATGTGGCGATGGTGATGGACCTTTGTGGACATGGAGGGATGAACGATGCTAAAAGGGAAACATGTGGTGTACGAGGTGGATTTTGATGGGGGATACACCAATGTGTATTGGTGGTTGTTTCATGGACTGTAAGGGGTATTCATGAGAGATGAGTAGAGGATCGTGGGAAGATACCTAGTGAAGTAGGCAACTGATATTATTTTATTATAGAAGGCATATCTGGAGTAGTGTTTCGTAGGGCACGACTATATGTGGGCAACACCAGTATTGGCGACTTTCACGTGAAAGAGGCAACAAGGCAGTTTGGATGGCTGATGGAACTAGCCATTCCAGCTTCTTATTTTTTGTGTACGGTAGTATGTTTGTTTAATTGAAGAGAGTGGATGTGATGATTTTTTGGGTGGTGGGGATTTATAGTCTGGTGGAGGGTATAAAGGGGAGCTCTGGGAGGATATGAGACATGCCCCAATGAGACTTGATATGTGTCATTTTCGATTGGAGAGGATTTCATTGTGACTTTGAATATGGAAGATATACCAGATGAGCCAGACAACTGGTTGGGAGGGGAAGTAAGGATGTATATGTGGTTGGCTTTTGACACATTGTTGATGAGCTGAGGTTGGTGGATTATTCTGTCTGGGGATGCATATTCACATGGACGTGATGATTTTGGATAAGAAGGGGGAGCTTTGGGAAGATCTACAACATGCACCTGTTGAAGCTGACGATATATCAATTTTGTTTGAGAGTATTTCAATTTGGTTTTGAATCTGGAGGATGGTTTGTGTGGGTCGGGTGGTCGCTTGAGCAAGGAAAGCGGAAATATTAGTGATGATTGACTTTGGATGCATGGCAGATGAGCTGGGGTTAGTGGATTATCCTATCCGGTGATGCATATTCATATGTAATGATTCTTCCACGAGTTTGTAGAACAAGGTGCTCTCGGTATTGGTGGAGTTTTGTAGAGTTACATGGTGGCCATGGTCTTGGCAAGGTTAAGGTTGTCCTTTGACCACATACTGTTGGTGTGTGCCTCGAATGAGGTGAGGTCTAGGATGTATTCTAAGCTTGAGCTTGCGTGGTTGCTAGAATCTGATTTTTGGTAGCTGGTGGAGCATTGGAGGACCTAGTGGATCGATTCAAGAACTTTGACGACGAGACTTATGTATGTACATTTCTTCCTGGTTGATTTCAAGACGTCATCAAAGGAGTCTAGGGTTCAGGCTTTGCAAGTCATTGAGTAGCTAAATCTGGTGGAAGATGGATGACCTCTTTCGTTGCAGGAGGTGTAGAAGTAAAATACCTTAATCGATTTGGTTTGTAGAGGGATGTGAACACTTGATTCTTCCGTTTCACAACATCATAAAATAGATGATGAATTATATTGATAGATTCATGGTGGGCATGAAGGTGGTGGGATTATCCTATTAGGTGGATTATACTATCTGGTGATGCATAATCATATAGCAGAGTTCCTCCACGAGTTTGTGGAACATGGTGTTCATGTTTTTGGTGGAGTTTTGCAGAGAGTTGCACGGTGGCCATGGTTTTGGCAAGGCTAGGATTGTTCTTTGACCACATATTGTTGGTGCGGGTCTCGAATGAGGTGAGGTATATGATGTATTCCAAGCTTAAGCTTGCGTGGTTGCTAGAATTTGATTTTTGGCAGCTGGTGGGAGCATTGAGGAAGGATCTCAGTGGACAACATCGATTCAAGAACTTTGATGACAAGACTTATGTATGTACGCTTCTTCCTGATTGATTTCAAGAAGTCGTCAAAGGAGTCTAGGGTTCAAAGAAAGGAGGAGGATTTGCAGGCCATTGAGTAACTGAACATGGTGGAAGATGGGTGACCTCTTTCATTGTAGGAGGTATGGAAGTAAATACTTGAACGGATTTGATTTGCAGAGGAATGTGGACACTTGATTCTTTCGTTTAACAACATCATAAAATAGATAACGAATTCTATTGATAGACTCATGGTGGATGACATGAAGGTGGTGTGACAGAAAGAGGTTGATGCGATTCCAGTTGATCACTTATGAGATTTCACAATGAGAAGATTGTGCGGGATGTGGAAATGCTATTGGTGGATCCATTAAGAAACTTTAAATGAATCTACAATATGGGATGGTTGGAAAAGTGACATAGGATGATGAGTTTAAATTATGCTCGTGCCTTTGAAGTAGGAAATGTCTTCATGTCTAGATGGCTTTAGTTGAAGGGTTTGCTGTTGAAGATGGATTTTTTAAAAGGATATGACTGTATGGACTATCGTATTCTTTGGGCATCTTTGGAATGGAGGGGTTTCCTAGAGATGTGATTGCATGGATTGAGAGGTGCATTACGACAGCACGTATACTATTTTGGTGAATAGCTGTTCGGTGGGATGTTATTTCTAGCCACAACACGGGGTGTGGCATGGTTATTCATTGGCGCCTCTTCTATTTGTGATTGCGGCAGATGCCCAAACAGTTATGATGAGGTTGATAGCTGATGAAGGAATGTGTACATGATATCTTACATGGAAGGACATATCGATATCGACAACATATCGATACCGATATATCGCCGATATATCTGCGATATATCGATGCATATCGCCGAAATCCGGTATCCATTAGGCATTTTCTCCTGTCGATACCCGATATATCCATATCGGCGATATATCGGTGACCTGTCGATACCGATATATCGCCGATATATCGACGATATATCATGATATGGCGATCCATGATATCTTAAGGATGATATATCTATATCGATACTTCAATATGCGGACAACATTGCAATTTTCATTTGGGGGTGGGGGGTGGGGGATGGAGCATGTGTTGAGGGCTTTTGGATTTTGGATATTTTTGGTGACATTTTAGGTCTTAAGTTCAACAAAGAGAAGTTCACTTTTGTCCCTTTTGATCTCAGCCCGGATGAGATACATGAGATCGTCATTATCTGCAGTGCCCGAGTGGGAACCTACTCGAGTCTTCCGCTTGTTGCTGGTCGCCTTCGTTCGATGGACTGGAAGGTAGTTCTTGATGGATAGGAAAGTAAATTGGCGAGCCGAAAACAATAATTCTCTCTAGAGGTGGAAAGTTGGTTCTACTCATGCATGGCCTGCCTGCAATTCCCATTTTTTCTGCTCCACCAAATTAATTCCAACGAGGGTGCATGCGAAGATTGAAGGTTTGATGAAGCATTTCTTTTGGTCAGATGGGAAAAAAGAAAAAAAGGAGATACATCTTCATTGATTGGGAGGTGGTAACATGCAAGAAGGATGTTGGCTTAGGGATCTTGAAGCTGGAATACACGAATAAGGCTCTCCTATCTAAATGGGTGCTCAGATTGAGAGGTAGGAAGGAGGATTTGGTGTGTAAATGGATGCGAAATATTTATGGCATCCGTGGTTCCCTTGTTGCGACTCATGTTAGGTATTATTCCTCACTTTGTATGGGCATCACATATATCCTTTCCCGAGTTAGGGGAGTCAATGCGTCCGGTGGTTGGTAGCGGTTAGACTTTTTGATTTTGGCTGGACAACTGGTTTGGGCTGGGGACTTTGAGAGATCATTACCCATGCCTTTTTATGCTTACTGAGAATTAGGATGCCATGTTGCGTCGGGTGTGGACAACGGGAGTTTGGAGTCCCTATTTTTCTGTTGCATTCTTGGAACAAATATTTCATGAGTACGTTGTTCTGCCTAAAGATTTGGCTGATCTTGTAGATCTCACGAGTACAGAGATGTTTGAGCTATTGGAAATTTCTCGATAAAAAGAGCATGCCATTTCTTCGTTCACAATCATAACATGGTCCTTCATGGTTACTGAAGGGATCAAAGTCTTTCTCTGGCTTGCTAGACATGGTCGTTTGATTATGAAGGTGCAGCAAAATAAATTGTTTAACATAGGGGACCTTGTGTGTGGGAAATGTGGTGAGGAACATGAAGACATGGAGCACTTATTTTTAAATGCAGAACCTTGAATCTGGTATAGGAAGGAGCTAGTATCCTTGGCTTAGGGTTGGTGATACTACTTCTTTGTGGATCTCAATCACGTCGGCATGTGAAAACTCACAGGAGGATGCTTCTCATGCTTTCACTATACTCTGTGCTATCTGGTGTAGTAGGAGTGAATATATCTTCTAAGGTCAATGCTTCTATGTTGAGAATGTACTTGGTCACTTTAGGGGTCAGTATTTAGGCATGGACGCATGTGTGATCTTTTCATTTTTTAACATCTTATTGCATTGTTTGTGGAGAGTCCCACCTCGAGATCTCACCCTCTTTTTAATAAAAAACTACTAGATGGCTTTTCATTTTTTCCTAGGACAGGATGTGATTTATGTGTATAGGATTTTTCTAGTAAAACTTTGATTTATATAGGCTGGGTAAGTTTTCCCTTTTTATGTTGCCAAAGAGGGCCTTGCCAGAGCGAGCAGAGGACTACAATCTGATTGTATTATCTAATGTCGTGCACTTGATTGTTGCAAAAGTGCTTGCTATGATGATACCATGAGCATGGTTTCAGATTTCGCGAAATTTCGTCGAAATTTCGATTTCGACAAGGAATCGAAATTTCAAGCGAAATGGTGATATGAGGGCAGTTTCTGGTCATTTCTTCCCAAATGGTGGTTGATATGAGCGAAATGTCGAAATTTCGACGAAATATCGTATTGACATGGTATCGGTATGATATCCAAAATCGATATTTAAACCATTGACAATGAGTCATGAGTGACCTAGTGAGCTTAGTGTAGTGTGCTTTCTTCTCAAGTAAATTCTTGTTGGATAATTTCATGGTAGTCAACGATATAACTTTTAGTTGGGAGTAAAGGTGCTATGGAAGGATTCATGTGGAAGGTAGATTTTGCAAAGGTATGCTCTTGTTTGAACCTTTGTGAAGCACTCTAAAGATACAATGATCCCCCCTTTATTATGGTTGTCCTGGGTGAATAGATGTGTTAGAACCCTGTCTTTCTTAGTTTGAGCAAATGAATGCAACCCGATCATTCTTGCTGAAGTCGATATTCAGTATTCAGTCGGAGGTGTCACCTAATCAATAATATTCAATATTCGGGAGAATATTTAAATTTATTCGATTATGCATTTTTTAATTATTTTAAATATAAATATTGCCCTATATCTATACATATATGGTCGTCAATCAATAAGAGTCTAAGATATAAGTACTAATTAACAAGTTGCATATATAGAGCTCGAACATTTGGGGTAATATCAAGATAAATGGAAGCCTTTAAAAAGTAAAAAAATAAAAAAATAGCAGTTTGTTGTAATAACCAGTCGAATATTCGGGAATATTTAAGTTGGACCGAATATTAACCGAATATCAATATTCTATTTGGTCACCTCATCGAATAAGATAATTCACTCGAATATTCGGTCCATTCGGTCGAATATTGCAACAGTAAACCCAATAATGGAGACATATATGGTTTCCCTTTGATACCTTTGCTGTTTGTTTTATCTGCGAATATGCTACCTTCTGGCATATTCCATAGCTATGATGGGGGTCTTTTTGCTAGTTTCTCTAAGACTTCTTCGGATTTGGGATGGAAATTCTTGCTATAGAATGTGGATAATGCGATATGCTTCATTGAGAGATTTGAGCAAGAGGTGTGACAGATGAAAGCATTTGTGGATTTTTTGAGGAATGAAAGTATTTGTGAATTTCTTTGGAGAGTCTTTGACATTGAGGATTATGGTGAAGAAAATATAGTTGTTTATTCATCTGGCCCTAAGGTTCTCTTATATAGAGAGGAGAAACCTTGTTGGGCAAATTACATAATAGAGACAGAAAGAAAGCCAAATGACATAAACACGATAAGATAAAATAACTCTCAACACTTCCCCTTAAGATGGAGTATAGATGTCAATCATGCCCAGCTTGGAACACCATCTCTAAAATGACCCTCTGACTAGAGCCTTAGTGAATACATATGTTGTCTGTTCCCCTGAGCTGACGTAGGAAATAAACCCCTTTTGAATCATATCATGTATGTAGTGACAAGCTACCTCAATGTACTTGGTTCTCTCATGGAAGTTAGGATTGGTAGCAACGAAAATAGCTACATGATTGTCGTACTGTAGATGCATGGGGAGAGGCATGTCAATAGCAAGGTCGATCAGAATGGATTTGACCCACATCATCTCATTGCTTTAGGTCTGACAATCACAGTATGCTTCCTTCTCTTCCATAATACCAAAGAGCTTCCTATGAACACTGTGAAGTCGGAGGCATATTTCCTATCTTTGGGGCATTCTGCGTAGTTTGCATCTGCACATGCTGTGATGGCAAGTGATGTCCCTAAGCTAAAGAGCAATCGGGTACATGGAGATGACTTCAGATACCTCATAATCATGTGAACTGCATCCATTAGGGATACAAACGAACGAATGCGAATGCGAATTCATGTCATACCATAACCATATCCATATTATTTTACAAATACGAATAAGAATGTTACACGAATATAAAAAATCAAGATCCATATCCTCAAAATTCGATTATGAATCTTTTACGAACAAATACGAATACCTAAACGAATGTAACTTTTAACATGAAAAACATTTGATTTTGAAAAAAAATATTCCAATATGTTCAACAACATTTCAATGTCCTAAAAAGATTTCTTTCTAACAATAACATTCCAATTTGGCTGCGGCTGCGAGGGAGGTTAACATTAACATTCCATGTTAACATTTCTAACAATAAAATTCTATTCGCAAAAAACATTCCACGTTCCAAATTTCTTTCTACAAAAAATTAGATTTGACTTCTCGGAATTAACATTACAAGATTAAGAATTTAAGATGTTAAACCAGATCGGATGCAACTGCGATTGAGAAGGAGGTTGCAGCTGCGATGGAGCGAGGTTGGCTGCGACGAATAATTTAAGATGCACAAATTAGATGGAAACCTCACATATAATTTAGAATGGAAATGACATCCGTAGAAAAAACTAACATTGATGAATAATGGATCTCCTAAACAGGATTCTTGAGCACGACAACCAGGAGACCAAGCGTCGTCGGAGGGAGGTTGGGCGAGGGGAGGTAGAGGGAGGTTGGGTGGTGGCAGAGGGGGGTTGGGTAGGGGAGGCGTTGGGCGGCAGGGGGAGGCGGAGGGCAGCTGGGTGGGGGAGGTCAGCGGGGGCGTCAGGGGAGGCGGAGGGCGGCGGGGGAGGCAGAGGGTAGGGGGAGGTAGAGGGAGGTTGGATGGTATCAGAGGGAGGTTGTGAAGGGGAGGCGGAGGGCAGCAGGGGGAGGCGGGGGGAAGGCGGAGGGCTCCTGGGTGGGGGAGACTGAGGTATGCACTTGAGGCGAAGTGCTACGGGGGAGGCGGAGGGAGGTTGGGGAGGAAGAAGGCAGCGCGCCGACGAGGGTGGCAGGGGAGGAAGAGGGAGGCATGCGGTCGAGGGTAGCGAGGGAAAGGAGGGAACCCTGGGAGGAAGAGGGGCTGGCAAGGGAGAGGGGATTTGGGGGAAATGCGGATAATTTTAGGCAATCTAACCCTAATTTCATTTTTAAATTTTAAATATATAATACGAATATTCGTATTCGTAATAAGATTCATTTTTTTGGTATCCGTATTCGTTAACTCAAGATTCGTATTCGGATTTGTATTCGCGAAATATTCATTTAGAATATTCGTTTTCGTATTCGCCTGTTTTTTTAAAAAAGTACCATATTCTCTTAAAAACGAATACAAATAGCAGTGTTGTAGAAGTCACCGACTGGTCGGACTAGTAGGTCCGACTAGTCTGGTCAGTGGGGTGACCGACCAAGTACCGACTAATTCTGACTAGGCACACTAGTCGATCAATTTTTACTTGGAGATACCGTACTTTTTTATGTTTTGTTTTTTTATAAACAAACTTATTATAATATGCTTAATATTTTATTAAAATTCAATTACTTCTTTTATTTTATTACGATAGTATAAAAATGTACAAAATGTATGTAAATATATGTATAAAAATGAGTTATATATTTAAAATAATCATAAAATTCAAAGCCGATTAAAGTCTGACTAAATCCGATTAGTTGCCCGACTGTCGATTAATCCTTAGTTAGTGACCCGAGTGTCCGAGTACTGGCTACCGACTTTTGCAACCTTGACAAATACGAACAAATACGTATATAACCACATCCGTTTACGTCCCTAGTATTAATATATGCATACCTTGGTTGCTCAATAAACTGATTAACTATTCTCACAACAAAATAGATATCTGGCCTAGTGATGGTCACATAGAGGAGCTTCCCTACTACCTCCTTTGGATCGCCTCTTGTCTACCTCCTTTGTATCATCATTATCATCATATAGCTTTTTGGCGGGGTCTACATCAGTAATGGAAATTATGCAATCTACCATACCTGTCTCTGAGAGGTCAACAATATACTTTCTCTGGGTCATCACAAGACTTTGGTGGTTCCTGGTGAACTCAAACCCTAAGAAATAACGTAACTCGTCAAGGTCCTTGGTGACAAACCGGTGTTCAAAGAATTCCTTGACTGGTTGAATGCCCTGTACATCATCTCCTCTAACAGTGTTATCAGCAACATAAACCAATATAACAATGATACCTCTCTGAGTACTCTGAACAAACAATGAATGGTCTGCACTTTGCTATTGATTATGTGAAGCCATGTTGCTCCATCAAGTTTGAGAGATTCTGGAACCATGCTTTGGGACTCTGCCGAAGATTGTAGATTGCCTTATGAAGTCTGCAAACCATTAGACATTCCCCCTCAACAACGAATCTAGGTGTCTGCTACATGTAGACTTCCTTCTGCTAGTCACCATATAGAAATGCATTCTTCACATCAAGTTGGGACAAAGGCCAGTTTTGTACGACTGTAACAGATAGAAGGATCCCAAGTGTAGAATGACATGCCATGAGTGAGACTGTATCTTGATAGTCCACCGCATAGCTTTGAGTGAACCCACAAGCCACAAGTCTAGCCTTGTAGCAATCAACACTGCCATCTGCATGGTGTTTCACTGTAAACATCCATTTGCATCCAACCACAGAAGCCCCTATAAGGGCAGTGACCAGGCTCCATGTGCCACGTGACTGTAGCTCGACCATCTCCTCCTCCTTAGCTAGATGCCAGTGACTATCGCATATAGCCTCATGGTATGTTCGTTGAATCTATACAGCTGACAGACCCACGACAAACCTCCTAAAACCCCTTGACAAACGTTTCATGGAAATATGAGCAACGAGAGGAGAAGTGGTGTACCTATGTTTATGCTTTTAGAGAGCGATGGATATGCCAAGATCATATGTACCCCTTGTGACATGTAAAATAGCCTCCTGCCAATGCACCTACTCGTCTTGTAAAGTATCCTGCTGTAAAGCCAAATCACCAACGTCATTAGTAAAACAAAGTGCTTAGGACGTACCTAAGGTATGTTGGATGATGGGGAAGGTCCATGAGCAAAAAGGTATAGCGGGAGCCTTGTGAATGTAAAGAGGTGGCAAAAATTGATCCAACGTATGCAGTGGTGGGGCTGGAGGATCAACTGCAGTAAGGGGTGGAGGGAGTGGTGGGAGAACTAATGGAGGTGGTGGAGTTGGTGGTGTAGGTGGGACCAAGGTAGAAATATCGATATCGTATTTGTCCGTCCGGAAAAGGATATATCAGGATATATCGATGGTATCGGTGGAAATGTTGAAAATGGCTCAAAAAAGTCATTTTTTGATTTTTTAATATAAGATCATCCAAGATATTAAAACAACAAATAACCTACAAATACACACTTACATTACACATATCAGTCATTTATACCCCATATATCGCACATATCGGTCATATCGAATATATCATTGTTAATGTTGATTTCTAACTTATAGATATCAGAAATGGATTTTTCATGCAATTTCTTATAACATTAATTAACTTACAAATATACACATAGATGGCACATATAGATCATTTATGATCATTATTAATATTGAGTGGTGATTAATAAACACCGGAATTGGAATCAAAGTAGCTAAGTTTAGCACAATTAGAACTCCTATTTTGTTCACCGAAGACTGTGAATACCATTGAGATGAGTCATTTGATTCAAAAAATGTATATAATGATTAAGAAGCAGTATTTCTTTGATATAAAAATTTATCTATTCACAAAAATAATGAAAAATGTAAATAATGCAATATTGTAAAAGAGACTACCTAAAACTAAGAGTTCTGTGGAGGATCTGAATCGCCCTTCTGCCTTGTAGTCTCTCATAGTGAATCACATACTCAATGAACTCATACTAGTTTTCCCATATTATGTACGAATACATTGCCTTGTAATCCATGACATAATGCATGTAATGACAGTCATCGATCACTATGAGTATCCCGAGATGAGGATAAGCAACGCTAGATCCTTTATCATAAGGGCACGATGAGGCTGCGAAGTACTGGCTTGAGATCCTTGGGATGACGACGACGGAGTAGGAGAAGATCTCTGTTGAGGAGGAGGAGGCACATGCATGTACTCGAGGAAGAAACCAAAACTGTCACCACCAAAGAAGCTTCCCTGGATCTGCACTGGTTGGCTACCTTGGTAGTTCTCATCGTTGTAGTTGCTATATCCTCCATACCCTATGTACCCATATGATGGAGGTTTATACACTTGAGGAGGAGAAGGTCCAGGAGGAGGAACATGAAAGAATTCTGGGAAGCCGCCAAATGATCTCTCATCACGTGATGATCCATATCCGTCTAGGGGACTTGGTGTTCCTCCGCGATATGGGATGTGAATGTCCATTAATGAATCGATGGTTCAACATCTTTATTCTTTTATTTCAGCTTAAAATCCTTGACAAACCACCTGTAAATAACAATAATTCTCATCTTTTATCATTTATCATGGATTTGTTAATAATGCTTATTTAGCATTCTTTTTCACCAAAATAAAAGAATAAAGAAGAAAACAAAAAGAAAATAAAAGAGAAGGATGTATATATGAAATAAATACAGACTGACTTAAATCTCGAGATCGGACCAAGCATTGTGATTGTCAAACATGAATAAAGTAATGGGAGATAGGGTCCATAACTTATCAAAATCAACAAAACCAATTCTCACTTGTACATATTCATCATTTTTCACCTTGCACATATTTTCTCCTATTTTATTCATCAATAAAACAACCTCAAATAAAAATATTTCCTTCTTGAAAGTTTTTTTAATAATATATATATATATTAATTTATAAAAATATTAGAAAAAATATTTAATGTATAAATAAATAATTACAATGAACCTAAAAAGCCGCAAAAGCCAACTTTCCTGGTTCATAACTATTTATAGAAAACTTCAAATTGATAAACTCACTTTTAAACTTTGTTTTGTAACTAGTACTTTTATTAAAAAATAAAAAAAAATCGTGAAATGAATCATGTGAGTTTTGGCGTTTGGACCCCTTTGTATATATGTACAATATGTTTATAAACCTTCTTTGTTTTTTTATAAAATTCATAACAACTCCAGTTAACTTAATTCTTTTTCTAAATTGTTCATAAAAATCAGTACAACAACAACAACAAAGCCTTTACCCACAATTAAGTAGGGTCAGCTACATGGATTCTTCGCCTCCATTCAGATCTATCTTGGGTCAATCCCGGGCTTATATCCACAAACCAAAGATCCCTTCATATGGTCTCTTTCCAACACTTCTTGGGTCGTCCCCGCCCTCTCTTAGCCGGCTCAACATCCCAACACTCGCATCTCCTAACTGGTGCATCATCTGATCTTCTTTGCAATTGACCAAACCATCTTAAGCGGTTTTCTCTCATCTTATCCTCGATCGGAGCAACACCAACTTTCTACATAAAAAATATTTTTATATTATTATATTTTTTTAATAAAAATTTGTACACAAATATAAAAATATAACTTAAAAATAATGTGAATAGTTATCAATAAATCTCAAAATCTAAAAGTCGTAAAGCCTAACTTCAGAATCTCATAACTTAGCCATATGAACTCCGAATTGGGTGTATTCACTTTTAAAGTTCGTTTTGTAAAATTATCTATCAAATGAAGTGGTTTCACTGAAACCAGAGTTAATATGCAAAGAAGTAGATTTTGGGACCCTATTGGTATACTTGTATATATGTATATCTTGTATATATTTTTATTTATTTTTTTCTTATATATTTGCACATATTGTATTTTTATTGTTTTGCATATATTTAATTTAATTATATAAAATATAAATAAAATAAACAAGTAAATGATAATAAAAATAATAAAATAATGAATTTATTATATAGGTATAATGTACCTATATTGTATATACTTGTATTTATATGTACCATTAAATTAACTTTTAAAAATACAATAAAAATATATCTAAAATCCTTAATTTATTTTGTAAATAACTAAATTATTAAATTATGTAATTATTTGTAATAATAATTTATTAAAAATTGGATTGTTGTACATATATGTATTTAATACCTATTAATAATGGTTTTTATTTATTTCATTTTATTTATTAAAAATCATTAAAATAATCTATTAAATTAGTAACATTATTTTTTTAATATTTTTATTTTAAAATTGTTTTTTATTTTATTATAACTTATTTAATTCTTTGAATTCTCATTGGTCAATAACAAATGTGAGCAGCGTTGTAGCGAGGATTTGGGATCGAGTGGGCCTATGATCTGGCGGTCATCGCCGTGCTCCGCTTCCGGCGAGCTGAGCCTCCTCACACTGCTGGCGAGTTGAGGCAACGCCCCCGAGGATCTCCGATCCTCAAGCCCAGACACAATCTCCTTCACCCCATGTAACTTTAGATCTTTAATTTTGTTTCAATTTCAACAATTTTTGTTTTGTGATTCTATACCAGTAGATCTGACCTCCGATCAGTCGGATCGGAGGTTCCTATCTTCATTGTTCTGTTTGAAACCACTCCAATCTTCATTACCACCTCATGAACCCTATTGCTGCTGTTCTTTCCCTCACAATCTGTACACCTCCGACCGCGCACAGTGACCGGAGATTTGGAGTGATTCTGTCACCCAACCATCGCTCATCCATACATTTACCTTTTTTCTGCTTGAATTTTGGACCGAGGATCTGTCCTCGAGTCGAGCACAATCTACAGGTTACAGGACCACCTTCGATCATCGAGGAGTTGACTCTACGATCTGAGGTCTCAGCGGACCACGAATTTGGGTCTTGCATACGAGTTGGAGCCACATGAATCACGAGCAAGCTCCTGCAGATCCATCTGGAAGTGATCTACCAAGGCGAGCGGCCTCGTCTAGAGGCAATTGAGTATCGGAGCACGCCTACAAGCAATTCGTCTTCTTTGTACGAACATTTCTTCTTGAACAGCATCACATCGAGAACGATCAGTCTTCAGAGTCCCGTACTAGTCACCTGCATCGGGTTGCAACATCCATTCAAGTGTCGTTAATCTAAATCAATAGCTCCAGACGAAACAACACACAACCTCAAGCTTCATATGGAAGCATAGTCGTCTGGAGTCGATCAGAAATTTCATCGCTTCAACGAAGCCTCTGCCGTCACAAAGCATCAAACCTCATATCGAGGCCATTTAGAACCATCGGAGTTCCTTATACCTCGAAGATCACCACCGGAGATCAGGATCTGATCGAGATTTCTGCTCGCGTACCACCTGGACTTGACTTTACCTCCATCGGAAGAACACTCGCTTAACCTTATCGTCGTGCCATATTTTTGGGGAAGAACAGAGGACGCCCTACCAATTTTACAAGAACCGCACGATCAGGCTCTGATCGCACGATTGTTATCACGCCACGTGTCAGAGCCATAACAAGTCTACCGCCCAACCACATGTCAACACCAGGAAAGCCACCACCCAACATGCTCTGCACGTGCGCCTGAGATATTTTTGGGTAAATTACGAAAAATCCCCTAGAGTTATTTGTATTTGCAGAACAATCTTGAGCTGCTTGATAGCACGTGATCTGGACATGCGTTTATGTGAAAATTGCATGCGTACACTTGTTTTATTTCGATGTTAATCACTACTCAATGACTTTTCAGTAATTACAGTTTAGTCCTTATACTGCTCCAATTTTCTTGTCTTTTATTGCTTGTTTTAAATAGCATAAATGCTCTAAAATTCTATAAAAATTATTGTAAGATCCTGCTTTATTGCTTTATCATCTACACTTTTTATTTTGCAAAATAAATTGTTTTCTTATATTTAATAATTCAAAAACCCTTTAGAAATTCCATTTTTGCTTTATAAAAATCATAAAAATTCAAAAAATGATTTCAAAATTCCAAAAAATTATTGCACATGTATTTTATTTATTTTAATTTCTGTGTAAATTTTGTTTGAAAATCCTTTATAAAAACTAAAAAATTGTAAATTACAGAATATATATAAAAATTAATATAAAATCACAGAAAAGTCAAAAATTACATAACATAGCTTGTTTGAAAGCTTAGAAAATCTTCTTTCTGTCTGTCTTTATTTTCAGTATTTTACTTCCATTTTCTATATGAAAAATCCAAAAAACATCTGCTTGATTTTTTATTAGATTTGTTTCCCATTTTTAATTGATTTGAAAATCCTAAAAATAAAAAAAATCTCTGAAAAATCATAAAAATCGTAAAAAATTTGAAAAATACAAAAATATTTTTATTTAAATTTTCTGGACATTTTTACTATTTGAAAAATACAAAAAGAGTGTGTTATTTCCTTTATCTACATTTTCTTTATTTGTTTTGTTTTGAAAATAAAAAAATATAAAAATTTGCAAAATTCAAATTCATTAAAAAATTTTAAACAGTTGCATCCTTGTGTTCGACCCTATGAGCTATATCGAGGTAATAAAAAGTAAAATTCATTTTTTCTTTTTTTTAGATAAAATTGTTTGATTGTTTCGGGATTCATTTTGGGTCACAACGATACATTTTCTTCATTAATAATTAACCCCATGTGAGATCTCCGAACATCATCCATGCAGCTCAACGGACCCACATATGATATCAAATCGTCCATGTAGCTGTCCGTTGGACGATGGCCATGTCCATATGCATATGCATCGTAATCCATAGATACTGCACTCGGACTTGGGACAAACTGTCGATGTGCATTTCTATGCCACTCCATGTATTCTCACCCTACGTGGAGGCCTTCCTCGAATCTTGTATCATTTGGTCCACGACCACCCTCTGCTGACCCTGACCTTATGAACATGTCTCCCCATCACCAGATCCACCATGACCGCCAACAATAATATCATCATCATCACTTCCACTGTCATCCATTGATTTGGATTGAATTTCGAACTAGTGGAGAGACTATCATCAACAATTGCATCGAGCTCCAATCCTCTAAGAGGGTTCATGATTCACCCGAATCTGGCAATGTAGTCACCAACATTTGCTCCCATTTGCTGGCTTATATTTTGATTTGGTCGCCTCGCAAGCACTCGAGCACCGTTGGAATCCATCCACCTCTGCAGAACATCTTCAGCATCGTCATCATGCATCTTGAAAATATATGCAAGATCGATAGGGTCTGTGTAGTCGTCTTTGTTCTGCCCCTCCCTTGCATGTTTCATCTTTAGCCTCAAGTTGAGGGCACGAAGACAAGATCATGGAGCCTCTGTTCTCTCAACTTGTTCCGTCTCTTCTAATGGATCAAGTTGAATGTGCTCCAGTTCCTCTCACAGCCACCGACATATGCGGCTTGAGACAATACTTTCACTGCCACTTTCCGTATGTTGGGAGCTTCCATCCCGTACAGTAACCAACATTCGACTGCGAAAAATCCAAAACGAGATAAATCAATAATAGTAGTGCATCACAAAACAATCAATGACTTTTTTCATATTCGTCCTCATCGAGAAGAGTACTGCTCCGCCCATTAACCACGGTAATTCTACCGAAGGAACCCAATGCATCCTTGAAGTACTTGACCTGCACATTGTTTGAAGTCATAAATTGTTACATAATACTCTTAAGGAATATTTTGTTACTCCCACTCTAGATTGCAGAATCAAAATTTCCTCATTAATGCACGAGGTCTTATCTTCTCGTCCTTGACGAGCTTCTCTACCACAATTTGTACAACTGTTAGAAGGTCATCATTTGTACCAAGATTGTTCTTGTACCGCTTCTTGGGATTGAAGTAATAAACTGGACACAAACATTGACAATTCTCATATTTTAGTCCATCTAAAGTGCTATCAAAAATGAAAAAAATAGATTTATCACATAATACATAACTCAGAGGTGTACTCATACATCTCACCCTTTTCCATCCCGAGATACTTGTTCATTATCTCCTTAGATGTGGGAGCCTTCACTCCCGTTCCTGATACGGCGATCTCATCAATGGCATACTGCAAAAAAGACCCGCTAGTAACGTTGGCCAGAATGCTCTACCCAAAAAAGAGCTTGCTGATGGCCTTGTCCACTCTCTCTCATGCATTGGTGAACATCCCCTTTACCGTCTTCTGCCTCGGATCCTTGCTTGGCAAGTACTGCATGGCCTTGCTCCTCGTCAAGAAGGGTTCCAGTCATGGTATGAAAAAATAGCTTCGAGGCGGTCGAGGCGTAAGCCTCGAGGCAATGCGGTCCTATTTAGCTTCAAGGTGTGCGCCTCAGTCCAGTCCACTGAGGCGTACGCCTTAGGTGGCTGAGGCGTAGCTTCGAGGCGTTCCATATCGAGGCGGCGAGGTGTTTTGCGAGGTGATTTTATTTTTTCAAGACATTTTTATGATTTAATATCATTCTTGGCAGTTTAAGAAGCTTATAAATATCTGCTTGTTTAGGATAATAATTGTACAAGATAAATGCCTAAATATGATGTTTCTTTCGTGCTATAACTTCATATTTACTATTAATTCCGTCCAACTATTTCGCAAGCTCTTACTATTTCTCTCTTAATGAATGAATTCATAAATATCAAATCCAACAATACTCGTAAACTTAATGAGCTTTGCAATATATCAAACGAAAATGAATAGTGGAGAGATATTTATATATTTCCATATTCTCTATGTACATGTTTCTTTATTTTATTCCACTGTATCCGTTTTATGTAATTTACCCATATGACTCTTCTCTATATAAGAGAGCCTAGGGTTCTCAGAAATAATAACGCACTTATTTCTTCCAACATGGTATCAGAGCAGCGATCATAGACCAGAGCTCGTATACATGCTATTCTAAGCATGGTTTCCCAACACCAACACGGGTAGCGGAACAGATTGAGTCTTCTGCACCTCCTACTTCAGATCAGAGATTTGATGATCTCGTCGCCAGACTTAGGAATATCATGCCTCTTGCCTCATCCGCTTGGAGTAGCATACGGGGGTAGTACATCTAGGCGGAACCTCTCGTCTTCCTCTAGGGAGGGAAGTGCGTCTCAACTTGGTCTAGTGCCATTGAGGTCTAAAGACATGATGCTGTGGGGTTGCAATAATGCTTCAAAAGAGGGATAGCCTACTAGCTCAAGAGGAAAAATTCCTTATGTACATGCTGCACCTTGTATATATTTTCAAAGGATGATGGAGGCCTTGGGGTGCGCAACCTGAAAGAGATGAACAAGGCTCTTCTCAGCAAGTGGATTGCACGTATCTGGGGCGATTATGACAGTCTGGTTTGCAACATTATCCACAAGATTTATATATCATGTAGCTCCCTCCCCAGCTCCGGAGAGCTCAAGCTAGCGCCTTCTTACTTCTGGAGAGGTATTTGTGGTGTGGCGTGGGAGATTTGTCCTTTCTTAAGACATGTGCTTGGGGACGGAAATGGATCCAAGTTATAGACTAATGATTGGTGTGAAGGGCCTTAGGAGTGCGATTCCCGCAGTTGATGGCATTGGCTACTAATTAGGATGCTTCGGTGGTTGAGGTTTGGCTCCAAGAGGTCATTCAGATGTGGCAGCTTCTGCTTCTGCCAGTACATCCGCTACAACCAGTACATCAGGTAGCCCTTTTGCTTTTACCTATTGTCATGGATCTGAGATTACAGAGTGGATTATGGACTCTGGGGCGACCATCATTTATGGGGAGACAGAGAGCAGCTTACAGCATACAGACATGTTCCTCCAGGAAGGACCGTAGTGATAGCTGATGGGACTCACTCCCCGATCACAGGACAAGGAGGGATTTCTTTGATGCCTTCTATGCGTCTGCAGAATGTGTTACATGCTCCGGATTACTCTATGAATTTGTTATCTATTAACAAGCATACAAAGGATTTGCACTGTCAAGCTATTTCTGACCCATCGTCTCTTGTTTTTTAGGACATCCTTACGGGCAGAGTGAGTGGGTGTGCCATGAGCAGGGTGACCTTTATCGGTTGGTTCACACTCCTTTTGCAGGGGCATCTTTCATCCAACCGGACCATCCTCTCCCTATACTTGGCATCTATGTTTTGGCCATCTCCCTCTCCAGAAGATGTGTCACATTTTGCAGTAGATTTCTTCGGGTTCCTCCTTCCAGTATGAAGCGTGTCAGTTGGGAAAGCATCATCGATCAACTTTTCTCAGTCGCCAGTCGGAGTAGTAGCTTCCTTTTTGAATTGATTCATATCAATATCTGTGGTCCAAGTCGTGTTCCTGATCATCAGGACACATATTTTATCTTGTTGCAGTAGATGATTTTTCTCGTTTGTCTTGGTTGTTTCTATTGTAGAATAAATCTGAATCATGAGATGCAATCAAAACTTTTATCAATGAAGTGCATAATGTTTTCTCTTCGTCTATGGAGTTTGTGAGGACCGATAATGCTTTGGAATTTTGTACTCGTGCATTATCTCCTTTTTTCAACCTGTGGTGTAATTTATCAAACATCATGTGCTTATTCTTCTCAGCAAAATGGTGTTGCAGAGAGAAAGCATCGACAATTACTTGATGTCACTCGGACCCTACTTATTCAGAGTCGTGTCCCACATTCGTTTTTGGGTGATGCGGTTCTTACGGCATATTATCTAGTGGATCGCATGCCCTCGTTTGTCTTGGGAGAGAAAATTCCTTTCTCTATAACCTTCCCTGAGAAGGAATTGTTCTCTCTTACTCCTCGTGTCTTTGACTATGTTGCATTTGTTCACCAGTTGGCTCCAGGTCTTGACAAGCTCTCTCCTAGGGCTGTCAAATGTGTTTTTGTTGGGTACTACATGACCCAGAAGGGCTATAGTTGCTATGATTTATTATGGAGGAATACTATACAAGTGCTGATGTCACATTTTTTTATTCTGTGATGTATTTCTCTCCTACAGGTGACGGGTTGGCTTCTTCAGAGTTTGATATCGAAATCTACATGCCACCTCCTCCGAGTCAGTTGCCTCCTCTTCCTGTTACACCACCACCACCACCGCCACACCACCACCTCCACCACCACCACCACCACCACCAGTTCCCTCTACACAATAGCCTGTGTCCACTGTTCCACCCTTACCCGAATACTATACCCGTTGGCTAGCTTCTGCTCATGGTCATGGCCAATCATCCAGCACGCCTCAGGTTTGTTCTGATAACATGTTTTCAAACGATGGGTCTGGCGATATTTCTGTACAAGGATCATTGCAAGAGGAGGTTCCTGAGGACATGGACATACTCATTGTCATTAGGAAGCAAAAGCGTACATGTGCGTCATATCCGCTAACTTCCCCGGTGTCCTTTCATCGCCTGACTGGGGATTTTCAAAGATTTGCAGTTACCTTATTTGTTGTGGATATTCCACGAACTTACCAGGAGTCCTTGAAAGATAGCCGTTGGCGTTTAGCTATGGAGGAAAAGATGACTGCTTTGCAATCACGTGGTACATGGAGTTTGGTGTCTGCTCCTCCTGGTGCCTCTATTGTAAGTTGCAAATGGGTGTTTATTGTTAAATATCATGCAGATGGTAGCTTGATCATTACAAGGCAAGATTAGTGACACGAGGGTTTACTCAAACCTATGGTGTAGATTATATGGACACCTTCTCTCCAGTTGCTCGTTACTCCACTTTAAGTGTTCTACTTTCCGTTGCAGTGGTACACGACTGGCCCTTATTTCAGCTAGATGTTAAAAATGCATTTTTATGGAGATCTACAGGAGGAGGCATACATGCAGCAACCTTCGGGGTTTGCTGCTGAGGGGGAGTGTCAACAGGTTTGTAGTCTCCATAAGGCGATATATGGTCATAAACAAAGTCCAAGGGCATGCAGAAGCTCTCGGATCTGATTGAACGACATGGGTTCAAGAGGTCAAATGCAGACCATTCTCTATTTGTGGTGAGAACATATGGAGGTATAATTGTTATCTTGGTTTATGTTGATGATATAATTGTTACAAGAGATGATGTGTAGGGAATAAAGGCGGCAAAAGAATTTTTGGGCAGTCAGTTTGTCACTAAGGATCTGGACACCCTAAGGTATTTCTTAGGGTTGGAATTTGCTAGGAATGCGTAGGGTCTTGTGATGACCCAAAGGAAATATGTTACAGACATGCTTGTTGAGACGGGCATGATTGGGTGTCGACCTCTACTACTATGGATCCTAGCATGAAGTTATACGATGATGATACACATGAGATTGATAAGAAGAGATACCGAGAGATGGTGGGAAAGCTCATTTATGTTACTATTACCAGGCCAGATATCTCCTTTGCTGTGAGTCGAGTGAGTCAGGTCATGGAGCAACTTCGACAAGTACATATGGATGCTATATACATGATATTGAGATATCTAAAATCTTCTCTAGGTGCAGGACTACTTTTCAAAAATGGAGCAACTCTTTCTGTATCCACGTGTGCTGATGCTGACTATGCAGGGTGTCCTAAGGATAGGAAATCTACTTCGTACTTTGCAGTTTGTTGGCAATTCTCTTGTTTCTTGGAAAAGCAAGAAACAAATAGTTTTGGCTAGATAATGTGCCGAGTCTGAATATAGGGCTATGATACAAGCAAGTACAGAAATGATGTGGGTTCAAGCAGTGTTAGCTGATTTACACATAGATGTTCCTCTACCCATGCAGTTACAATGTGATAATCAAGATGCTCTGTTTATTGCAAATAACCCAGCATTCCATGAGAGAACTAAACATATTGAGGTAGATTGCCATTACACGAGGGATATGATTCAGAAGTGTTTGATATCTACCTCCCATATCAGTTCAGGATAGCAAACAACATATATATTTACCAAGGCATTGCTTAGAGGACCATTCCTGAAGTGTTCGTCCAAGCTGAACACGATTGACATCTATGCTCCATCTTGATGGGGAGTGTAGAGATATTTTTATATTTCCATATTCTCTATGTACATGTTTCTTTATTTTATTTCTCCGTATCCATTTTATGTAATTTACCCATAGGACTCTCTTCTATATAAGAGAGCATAGGGTTCTCAGAAATAATAACGCACTTTTTTTATTCCAACAGATGGGGTTCACGATTTCTCATGCTGTCATATATTATATGTTTGTCATATACCATAAATTTCTTCGACGTATATTTAATCGTACTTTTAATTGTAACAACATTTTAAAGGTTTTCTCGAAATGGATAGGATTCACACTTTCTCGTGCGGCCATATTTTATATATTAGACATATAACATAAATTTCTTTGACACATTTAATCGTACTTTTAATTACAACAATATTTCAAAGATAGATATGTATTGTTTAATTCTTTCACAACATTTATAGACAATGAATTCCTCTTTGATCGGATGAAAATGTGTAGAAAGGGATACGATGTTGTTCTATCTTCTATTTTAGTATTGTTATATCTACAATGAATTCATCATATATTATAATGGTAAGTGTTATATGTTGGAAAAAGAACATCTAATTACATTGAAATATATAATTATAGTTTTTTGCATATTTTTCTCTATAAATTGTGGCTTACGCCTCGACCACCTCGAGACTACGCCTCGGCTCGATTTTGAAGAAAATGTCTCGTTCCGCCTTCATTGTTTTGAAACCTTGGTTCCAGTCCCTTCGCCTTGTGTTTTTGGGTTGTGGTTTTGATGCGCCTCCAGAATCACTCCCATTGCCACCATAGAACTCGTCACGTGCACCACCGAGTTCTCTCCTCTCGAACTCGCTCCTCATAGATTCTTTTGTTGCCCTTCTGTATGCCCCCCTCTCTGCCGAGGTTTGAATATCAACATGGTAGACAGAGTCATCGTCATCTGAATCAGAGAGGACATTGAACTCTTTCTCGAAAATGAATTCTTTTAAATGTTCATCCCTACTGGACCTCTCCACATCTTTGTCCTTCCCCTCCAAGTTTGGCCTTCACCAAGTCCCTCACATCTCTGGGACAACGCGACCCCTTGACAACATTCTTGTTGTTGTCAACAAGATGGTGCTTTAGTCTCGTAATCTCCCCTCCTCCCAACTTCTTCTCATAGAAGTTGCACCGTAGTTTCGATTTGTTGCCATATGGAGCGGTGGCATACCTCCAACCAATCTCTCCACTGCCCAATTGATCACCAGAACCATCAAATCCTGAACCAGAGTGTGAACCCATGATGTTGTTACTGAAGCCTAAAATCTGCAAAGAAGTTACACAAGCACTAGTGAGATATATGAGGAGAACAATCAATCGTTTGCTAATTATTTTTAATTTTAATTTTTGGATTTATTATATTTATTATTTATAACATGCTTAATACACGCAAAGTCTTAGATGTTTAATTTTTAACATACTATCAACATGCTATTCATGTTTATATGTTTCGATTTCTAAGAAATAAACATCCTAGATCTCGAGTTGAGATGATCAATTTCATGACAAACCATGCATGGGACAAAAAACATGAAAATAAATTATAGATCTAATTTTTAATTCACGAAATTAATTGATTACTGTGAGACCTGCTATGCTCTATGGATCTGAATGTTGGCCTGTGAACCATAAACATGTGCAGAGAATGACTGTAGCAGAAATGAAAATGCTAAGGTGGATGTGTGGACACACACACATAAAGATTGGATTCAGAATGATTCAATCAGAAAGAAAGTTGATGTAGCTTCGATCGAGGATAAGATGCGAGGAATCGCGTAAGATGATTTGATCATTTGCAAAGAAGATCAACGGATGCACCATTTAGGAGATGAGAGTGTTGGGATGTTGAGCCGGCTAAGAGAGGGCGAGGACTGCCCAAGAAATGTTGGAAAGCGACTATTTGAAGGGATCTTAGTTTTTTGGATATAAGCCCGTGATTGTCCCAAGATGGATCTGAATGGAGGCGACGAATCCATGTAGCCGAACCTACTTAATTGTGGGAAAAAGGCTTTGTTGTTGTTGTGGAATTAATTGATTACTAATTTTTAGTTAACATAAAGCACCATAGAATCTTGTTTTCTATGTTTAGAACATGAGATCCGAGTTTATTCTTTCATAACTGAACTTAATTTCACATCATAACTCAAAAACCCCGAATTAGTTCCCCAAATATCTCACTAAATTATAGATCTAATGTTTAATTCACAGAATTAGTTAATTAATAATTTTTAGTTAACATAAAGCACCATAGTATCTTGTTTTCTATGTTTAGAATATAAGATACGACTTTATTCTTTCATAACTTAACTTAATTTTACAAAATAACTCAAAAATCCCAAATTAGTTCCCCAAATATCTCACTAAGTTATAGATTAATGTTTAATTCACATAATTAATTAATTACTAATTTTTAGTTAACATCAAACACCATAAAATTCTTGTTATTTATGTCTAGAACATGAGATCCGAGTTGTCATAACTTAACTTAATTTCACATCAGACTCAAATATCCCAAATTAGTTCCCCTAATCTGCCACTAAATACTTCAAATCTTACTAAAAAATCAAGAATATGCATTACCTAACAACTAGGAATAAAACCCCTAAGAAAGTTCACTATTTTAACATAAATTGGAGTAGTTATAGAGCTTACCTCAAAGAAGGAAGGAATGAGCTTTGGAGATGAGATTCCAGCAAGATACGTGCGATAGTGGGCGATACTGGACAATATGGGTCGATTTCAGTGGAAATCCTAGCTGGAAGATTCTGTCTCGTCTATATATCGTTGACATGCGATATATCGACGATATATTGACCCCATATCGTCGATATTCGTGGAAAAGATATGAAGGTTGATATCTATATCAGTTTCTCACGGATACCGATATATCGCGCCGATATATCGCAATATTGTCTATCATGGGTGGGAGCATATGAGAAGGTGATGGCAGGAGGGGGTATGTAAACTTCCTCAAAGACGGTAGGGTACGTAAACCTCCTCACCAGTCTCAAAGACGGCGAGGTACGTAAACCTCCTCACCAGTCTCAGATGTGGTCATCGTGTCACCTGTAGGAGTAAAGTACACAACTGACTCAAAGAAAGTGACATCCGCACCAACATAGTACTTCTGCTTAATCGGGTCAAAGCAACAATACAATTTCTAGGTCTGTGAGTATCCCCCAAAGACACACTTGGCATCTCTGGGAGAGAGCTTGTCACAAGTAGGAGTCAAGTAGTGCGCAAAAGCCAACGAACCAAACACACAATGTGTTAGGGAGAAACGATGCTTATCGGGAAATGCAATTCAAAAAGGGACCTTTTCACCTAAATACTGATGATGGCATCTGGTTGATCATATAACATGCAATGAGAACATCCCCCATAAAGAATAAGGAGCGTGCCTCTAAATGAAAAGAGTCCTGATCACATCAAGAAGATGAAAGTGTTTGTGTTTTGCAACATCGTTCCACTGAGAAGTGTAAGGACAAGACGTATGATGTATACTGCTATGAGACATGAAGATCTGACTGAGTAGTACAAAATTCTAAGGAATCATCAGAGTTAATATACTTAATCGTAGCAGAAAAGGTATTCTTTATTTCATAAATATAAGATTGAATGATAAACCCAACCTCAGACTTGTTTTTTAAAAGAAAAATCCATGATAATTTAGAATAATTATCGACAGCCAAATCCTATATATCCACTCATATGGTACTTCATCATACGATTCATATAAGATCTATCTGTCTAGATATCATCATATACATATAGAAAGCCGTATGCTTTGGAAGAAGCTTGTACAGTTTGGGAAGTGGTTTTTATTGATAACAAAGAAGAATCCACTTCAACCGATATGCCCTTAGGCACAGCCATACATAACATAGAAATCACACTTGGAAAGGGTGGACAATTAGCTAGAGCAGTGAGTGCTGTAGCGAAACTGATTGCAAAAGAAGGTAAATTGGCCACATTAAGTTACCGTCTGGAGAGGTCCGTTTAATATCCAAAATCTGCTTAGCAACAATCGGACAAGTGGGTAATGTTGGGGTGAACCAAAAAAGTTTGGGTAGAGCCATGGTTATTAAGGCGGCAAGGCGACAAGGCGTTCATCCTGGGCGCCTGGGCGCCTAGGCGCGCGGCGCGCCTAGGCATCTAACAAAATGTGACCTATATCGCATTTGAGACATGCGACATCTAATTATTAAAAGCAAATGGATGTCGCATGTCTCATATGCGACATCCTTTTTTATTTTTTAAGCGTATGTCGCATTTTGGAGATGCGATATCAATTAATATATTTTTTTAAGAAAAAAATACAGTAAGTATTGGATTTATTTTTCTGTCAAGAGACTCAAGACCTTTTGTATTTATAAATACATAGTAACTAGAGTGTTAGAGTAATAAATATCATTTAACCAAACATTAGTGATTAATCACAAGAATCAAGAATCACAACACATAAAGGAATCAGTACATAGATAAATAAACAAGCTATGTTTGGCATATAGACAAATTGTTTGGCAAAAAAGTGGAAAATGTACTAAAAAAACACACAAATTGTTTGGCATAACAAACCATTTCAAAGACTGAAATACAATAATCTAATACTGCAATGCTTCAATCATCATCATCACACAGGTTAGTTTCTTCTTCATGTTCTTCATCTTGCTCTTGGCCATCATCATTAAGATCCATCCAATCATCTTCCTCGTCTTCTTCCTCCTCGTCGTCCGGAACATGAGGAGGTACATATTGTCGCCTAATTACATGTGCACCACGAGTACCACGACGACCACGGCCACGAAGACCACCACGTGCTGAAGTGCTTGGTTGTGCTTGTGGTTGACTCCTTCTTGGACGAGAACTTTCATATGCTTGAGAAGCACATAATGCTTCATCAATGACCCTCAGTGTAAGCCCCGGTACAACCTCTGGTTCCACGTAAAGACCTGTCATCCATTCACTTGACCAATCTAACTCTGAAAGAGCAATTGGATCAAAATCTTTTGCTAAATTCCCGAGCCTCCTATTTTTGAATCTCTCTTCAAGTTGCTTGTTGTATTGGATGTAAACAAGCTTGGAAAGTCTATCAACCTCCAACTTATTCCTCCTCTTTGTGTGGATCTGCACATTAATTCAAGTATTACGTAAATTTACAAGTATAAAGTTGGCATTTATATTTGTAAATTTATATGTGTTTTTGATACATACAAAGTCAAAAGCACTCCAATTGCGTTCACATGAGGAAGATGTGCAACATAGTCCCAAAATACGCTTTGCCACCCGCTTCAAAGCGGGGGTGAGACTTCCATAAGTATCCCACCATTCCACTACACAATAAGTCAACAATGTAAACACATGTTACCATTAAATCATTCAATATAAATAATAAAATGTAACTTACATGGTGGTTTTTTTCCCCTTTGTCAAATAGCAATTGCTCTGCCAAACATACCACGAGCTCCTTTGTAGACCTCCATTTCAGAGCATATCACGTCTTGTTGATCGGGATCATCAACCATCCTCTCAAGGCAAAATATGAAATCACCTTCATACCTTCCCATCAATGCCTCATTGTTGTCCTTCACTTTGTAATAAAATGCAGGATTCAAGAAACATCCTGCACCATACAAAGGACGAGCCATCTGATTATCCCAGCGAGAATCAATAATTTGTAGAATAGGCATGTAATCTGTTTCCTTCCTGCCAAAGTTTTCAATAATCATTTCCTTTGCAGTGTCAAAAGCCCTAGCAATGTATCCCATGGGCGGCTTCTCGTCAGCATCCACTAAACGCAGCACAGTAACGATGGGTTGCACAGCTCTAAGATAATCTTCAATTTTTTCCCAAAAAGCATTCGCCATCACAGTTTCATAGACATGTTTCCCATCCTGTGTCTTCGACCAAGAACTAGTGTTCCACACCTCAGAAATAAACAAAGACGCCAAAGCTTTCCTTTGCTTGAGCAAACTAGTAAGGGTCAAATAGTTGGTAGCAAAGCGGGTAACTCCGCTTCTTGACAGCTCTTGGTGATCCTCACTGAATTGTAGAAACGCATCATGCAACCGAATATGCTGGTAAATATAGGTTGTTACTTTTCTGGCCCTCTTGATAACTCCTGCAAATTTCTGAAACTTGGAAATATCCTCAAGCATCAGATCCAAGCAGTGTGCAGCACATGGAGTCCAAAAGAGGTTTTTCCTCTTCTCCATCAGTAACTTTCCTGCTAAAACAAAATTGCTTGCATTGTCGGTGACAACTTGTACAACGTTCTCCTCACCCACCATCTCCACAGCCTCGTCTATCAATTTGAACACATACTCACCGGTGTGTACATCGGATGTTGCATTCTTTGCATAAATAAAAAAGGACCCTTCTGGAGAATTAACAAGGAAGTTAATCAGACTTCGTTGTCGTTTATCAGTCCATGCATCACACATAATCGTGCATCCATATGTCCTCCAATGGCTTTCATGCTTCACATGCAAATCTTTGGTCCTTGCATATAATCTTTCAAGTAGGGGCTTTCGCAATTGGTGATAAGATGGAGGAACAAATCCTCTCCCAGCTTGGACAATAGCCTCCACTGCCACCTCAAAAGCTTCTCGTTGTGCAACATTAAAAGGGATGCCACCTGTATAGAATAGCTCAGCTATGGCATCATATGCCACCTGGGTAGCATCCTTTTTTAAAGCAAACTCAATTGTAGTTTGTTGTGCTTCACCACGAGCCCTTGCTGCCCTCCTTTGTGCCACAACTTCCCATGGGCTAGCAGAACTAAACGAGTCCATAGGACCCTTGCCGTGTGGATCCTTCCGTACAGGTGGCCTATTTGCAGAACATGAACCATAACCAGATTTAACGTTTTTACCTGTTGTAGCCGTAGGATGTGAGTCATCCAAGATGACTACATGTTCACCATGATCACCATCATCTGCATCTGGAATGTTTGAATCAACTCCACTATATCTGTAATCAACGACTATCTTCCTCTTCTTGTTACGATTTTTGAAGTCAGCCATCTCTTTCTTAATCTCTATAGTGGCTTTTGGACACATAGATACATCTCGATAACCACCAATCAAGTGTTCTTTCTGCCTTTTGATTCCACCATTAGTAATGTGGCCGCACAATGCACATTGCACCTTATTCTTGTCTAGTGTATTCGGCCAAAAAGAGCACTTCCAACCGTGATCCTTCGATGCCGCTTTCAAGCATGGATCATTCATCTTGTCGGTGAAGCGGGGATCAATTTCTCCAGGCCTTTGCACAGTAGATGGGGTTGGTGTAGTAGTGGGATTAGGAATGGCATCCCCATCCAAGGATTCCATTGAAGTCATTCTACAATGGGAGAGAAAGAGAACGCACGGAGGCTGTTGGAGCAGGAGGGAGGCCACTGGAGGAGGTAGGGAAGTCGCCGGAGGAGGAGGGAGGCCGCTGGAGGAGGTGGGGAGGCCGCTGGAGGAGGAAGGAGACCGTTGGAGGAAGAGGGCGTCTGTTGAAGGTGGTAGGGACTCGGGAGGATGTCGGAGGAGGATGGAGGCCGTCGGAGGAGGAGGGAGCCCGCTGGAGGAGCTAGGGAGGCGACTGCGGAGGAGACAGGGGCGATGCAAGGGGTTTCTCTGCTAAACACGTAATGAGGGTCGGA
Source organism: Ottelia alismoides (assembly GCA_037367405.1). Lineage (NCBI taxonomy): Eukaryota > Viridiplantae > Streptophyta > Magnoliopsida > Alismatales > Hydrocharitaceae > Ottelia > Ottelia alismoides. Next base: position 285,762 of record JAZKJV010000514.1, on the reverse strand, counting down.
TCGAATGCGGTGGGGTAATACAGGGTCTGTTCGTATATCGCATTTCCAATATGCGACATGTATATCGCACTTTGAAAATGCGATATATGTGTAAGTACGCATAAAAAAAAGTCGCCTAGGCGGCGCCCAGGCGCACCTTGACGCCCAGGCGACCCAAGGCGTGCGCCATTTTTAATGAAAGCAAGGCGTGCTTTCTAGGCGCACGGCTTGGGGCGCCTGGGCGCCTAAGCGGCCGCCTAGGCGCGCGCCTTAACAACAATGGGTAGAGCCGGATCTAAGTGTTGGCTAGGTAAATGTCCTGTAGTAAGAGGAGTAGTTATGAACCCTGTAGACCATCCCTATGGGGGCGGTGAAGGGAGAGCCCCAATTGGTAGAAAAAACCTATGACCCCTTGGGGTTATCCTACACTTGGAAGAAGTAGGAAAAGGAAAAAATATAGTGATAGTTTGATTCTTCGTCGTCGTAAATAAGAATTAAGAATATTGAAAATAGAATTTTTGGAATTTGAATTGTTTATGATATTTATATTTTTACAAAAAAAGGAGTTATCAATTGTGGTACGTTCACTAAAAAGATCCTTTTGTGACGAATCATTTATTGGGAAAAATCGAACAACTCAATTTGAAGGAGGAAAGAGAAATAATAGTAACTTGGTCCAGAGCATCAACCATTATACCCACAATGATCCGCCATACAATTGCTATTCATAATGGAAAAGAACATTTACCCATTTATATAACGGATCGTATGGTATGTCATAAATTGGAAGAATTCGCACCCACTCAGACTTTTGGTAGACATGCAAAAAACGATAATAAATCTCACCGTTAATGCTTTTTTTATTTCAATCTCTATTAAATAAAAAATATAAAATATGTATATATATAGATAAAAGAGTACAAATATAAACAAATAAGTAAATATAATCAAAAGTTCTAAAGTAATAAAAAAGAAAAAAATATAAATTAAGATTGATAATAAATTAATAATTAATAAAATAATATAATTAAATAATATACAGAATATATATTAAGTTAAGAAGTTAAGTATTAATAATTTATATTAAGTGGAATAATAGTAATTTAAGTAGAGTAATTATAGAACAAAAATAATAGAATAATTTCTCATCATCCATTGGTGGGGGTAACTAACCTTATGATAAACAAGAACTCGAATAGATCGGGCACAGAAGTCAAAGTTTTAGCTCAACATATACTTATGTCTGTTTTCAAAGCCCGAAGAGTAATTGATCAAATTCACGGGCGTTCCTATGAAGAAACACTTATGATACTGGAACTCATGCCTTATCGAGCCTCTTATCCAATTTTAAATTTGGTTTATTATGCATCAGCAAATGCTAGCCATAATATGGGTTTGAACGAAGCTGATTTATTTATTAGTAAAGCCGAAGTCAATGGGGGGTCCCATTGTGAAAAGGTTAAGACCCCGGGTTCGAGGGCGCAGTTATCCAATAAAAAGACCCACATGTCATATAACAATTGTACTGAAGGATAAATCTAAATAATTTTTATAGAAATTAAAAATTTAGATGCATATTTAAAAATAACATATGGATGAAAGGATAGTATAATAAAAAATATGGGACAAAAAATAAATCCACTTGGTTTCAGACTTGGTACAACTCAAAGCCATCATTCCTTTTGGTTCGCACAATCAAAAAACTTTTCCGCGGGTCTCCAAGAATATGAAAAAATATGAGACTGTATCAAGAATTATGTGCAAAAAAATGAGAATATCCTCGGTTTCGAAGGAATTGCCCGTATAGGAATTCAAAAACGAATAGATTTAATCCAGGTCATAATCTATATTGGATTCCCGGATTTATTAATAGAAAGTCGAATACGAGGAATTGAAGAATTACAGATAAATGTACAAAAAAAGTTAAATTCTGTGAACCGAAGGCTCAACTTTGCTATCACAAGAATTGAAAAATCTTATGGGCAACCTAATATTCTTGCGGAATATACAGCTTTACAGTTAAAAAAATAGAGTTTCCTTTCGAAAAGCAATGAAAAAGCTATTGAATTAACTGAGCAAACGGATACAAAAGGAATTCAAATACAAATTGCAGGGCGTATCGATGGGAAAGAAATTGTCCGTGTTGAATGGATTAGAGAGGGCAGAGTTCCCCTATAGACCATTCGTGCTAAAATTGATTATTGTTCCTATACAGTTCGAACTATCTATGGAGTGTTGGGCATAAAAATTTGGATATTTGTAGACGAGGAATAATAAAATCATATAATGAATCCCTTTTTATTTGTCTTGTTATTCTATCTAGTGATAGAACAAAAAAATTTAAAAAAATTCATTCTTTTCCCCTGCATTCAATAAAAAATGAACAATAAATACTAATTTTATTTCTACAGGGTTAAATAAAAATTCGATTGACCATTTCAATTGGTAGAATTGCTATGCTTAGTGTGTGACTCGTTGGTTTTTTCTTTTTTTCTTTAGTTAGAGTTGGGATTAAAAAAACAGACCCCTGCACTTGCACTATAGAACTATAGACTAATAACTATAGAAACTAAAAACTAACTTATTGCTTCGTATTGTCGACATCCCACAAAACAATCACTATATGATGTATCGATCATGTAGTTGTAGCAACTGAAATTTTATTCCATAAAAATGGGATTATGATAAATCCAATTAAATTAAAAGATTATGAAACAAAAAAAAGGGATGTAGATAAATGGAAAGATGATAGAAAGAGAGAAAAAAGATATCAATACTATTATAATACAATTCCAATATGTATGGTCAATGAATAATATCGGAAAAAGCAATGTGATAAAGCATCAATACTTCTAATAAAACAAAGTAAAGAGCCCGAGTTAATGGAAACTGAGGGGATTGACTCAGAAACAAATTTAGTTGGGGGCTCCATTGCAGAATTCATGCCTAACCATTAATGAAGAAGCTATAGGAACGACGGAACCCATGACTACATAAGATTCTATTGAAAACGAATCCTAATAATTCATTGGCAAGGATGGCGGAATGAACCAGGAACCAATTTATTCTGAGTGGTCATAGTATGAGTTGACCTCTACGAATGAAGCAGAAAAAAGTTAATATTCGCCCGCGAAACTCTTATTTATTTACTAGATTACAAAATTTTGCGTGATTCAATAATAAATAAAAAAACGAAAATAAAGAAGAATTAATTACACTAAAAATTTATAAATAAACATCTAACTATAGTCTAACTATTTATTATATATATACAATATAAATATATCTTCTTCTTATAAATCCCATGATTTTAACATTTTTTCATTATTTTTATTTATTAAAATAAAAAATATATTCAATATATATATATATGTAATTGTAATAATAAAACTCCTGCCCTTGATGGTCATGGACATGATTGGGACCCCATACATTAAAATGTACCAACTTAAATAAAGAACTACTGCTATAACCATGACGACCAGAAAAACTAGAATGACGATGCTTTTCAAGCTGGCAAGCCTCGTACTGAAAGGTTGATTTGGAAGAAATCTGAGGGAAGAGTACGCAGATTCTGTGGAGGAAAATAACCAAACCAAAGATGCCATGTGTAGGAGTAGATTGACCCAACGAGAATGGAACAGACACTATCATATGGAGACTGAGCTAGTTTGTAGAGATCCCTTTGCTCACAACCACATCTAATCACCTTGTCCATGAGTATATTCCGAAACACAAGAGAAGAGGAGTCAAAGATGACACATCAATGTAAACCCTCAGTGATTTGATTAATAAATAATAAATTCATCGAGAAATCAGGAGCGTGAAGAACATTCTGCATGTGCATGGACTATGCCAGTCTAATCTCCCCTTATCCAGTAATGTGTCAGCAATAACCATTGTCCCGCCAGGATGAACATTTTTGTAGGAAGCGAACTGAACCCTGTCTCCACACAAGTGATGAGTAGCACCCGAATCCATAATCCATTCCGAGCGATATGCTCTGTGACAAGTAGTAAGGGCATATGCTATATCTGAACTCTGAAATATTGGCAGAAGCAGAGGCAACGGAGTCGGATGACCCTCGTGGAGCACTAGAAGTTTCGGAAGTGGGAGGCATGATCTCCCTCAGACGGGAGATTAACTCATTGAATCTCTATCAAAAGAACTGACATAATGCGCACGAGTCTCAACCTGCTCAGCAGCACGAGCATAGCTGAAAAGCCATGCTTAGAATCACTGTTGTAAAAGTCGCCCGACTAGTCGGTCCGACTAGTCGAGTCGGGGGGGGGGGGGGGGGTTACCCGACTCGACTAAGCCAAATCGGCCAATAGTCGGTCAGACCCGATTAATCACCCGATTAGTCGGCCGACTAGTCGGCCGACTTTTGCATAGAGATTTCTCGGCTGACTTTTGCATAGAGATTTCGGATATATGTTTCGGCGCAAACCGTAAACTCGATTACCCGTTTAGAATTAGATGAGATTTAGGGCTTGTTGTTAGACAATAAGATGACATAATTAAGGTTACATGCTAATAAGTATAACTCACAAATAAATTTAAAATATAAAAACAAAAAACACTAAAAATGTTAAATAAAAATTATAAGAAACTTCTGTATACTTCTGTACTTTAAATTATAGTTTTCATCTAGATATAAAATATCAACTAATTAGTATACTATCTTGGATAATTTTACTTAAAACTTTGTGATTTAATTTCACGTTGGTTAACTTATATAAGATTAGAATTGTGTTTATTATGCCTAAATATTCGTTAACTTAGATACTTCTTGTTGATTTGCATGATAGTTAGGTAACTTAGGTTATTTACCTGTTGTGGTTGTTGATTAGCTTTGTATTAATTTATTTCTAACTTCAACTCGTGCTATGTACCAAACATTTTGTTCTTAACATTTTGTCCGTGCTATGAACCAAACATTTTGTTCTTAACTTGCTTCGTTTTTTCTTCTGTTGCTATAATTTTTTAAGCTCTCAAAAATATTAAAACTGCTAAATATATGAATATAAATGAGAGTATATGTTATAAAACTTGATTTATATATTTAAAATAATAAAAAATTCAAAACCGACTAATGCCCGACTAAATCCGATTACTCTCCCGACTGCCGATTAATCCTTAGTCAGTGACCCTACCGACCGAGTACCAACTGCCGACTTCTGCAACCTTGCTTAGAATAGCACATGTCCTTCGAGTGACCCGAGGTGACAGTAAGTGCATGGCTATCATGAATGATCCTCTGCCACGAGTACATCATGCTCTAAACTGTGAAGATCCTCCTCTACCACGAGATGCAACCATTATTGAGGTCTGATATGTTGTCGACGAAGGAACTGTGGACCTACTTAGTTTGCAGTATGCTTCCTCCATAGGAGGTATAGTAGCATCCACAAGCAATTGTGATCGTGTGGCATCATACTCTGGATTAAGAGCCGCCAAGAAGACACCAACCATGGTGGCATTCCTGTATACCTTTTGCTACTCTGGTGTGCCGTAAAAGGGATTAAGTTGTGGAGCTTCTCAAACAAACCCTTGAGAGATGTGTACATGATGCGAAGAGGGCGACCATTCAGCTTGATCATGAAGATGCCATGTTAGCATGCCAGTATCTTCGTACCATTCCTCGCTTGAGAGTATGTGGCTGTGAGGATGTCCCACATTGCCTTGACTGTTGGCTGATGTAAGGTATCATTGGCTATCTCCATAACTAGGGTATCAGATAGCCACACACTCGCATACACTTCATCTTCCTCCCAGTCTCAAGAGGCAGTATGCCCAGTCTTGTCAGTTGGCTCCTCCTGAGTCAGAATGTTCTTATTCCCATTGCACTGCTTAAGTTTCATGAACTGCATGACCCACAACCCGTAGTTGATCCCATCCATTTTGACGATGAGCGTTAAACCTTTGAATGTGGCAGGGGATGGGATGCCGACCTTGTTTTCTGACATGATGCATGGATAAACGAGGACTAGGGTAGGCTGTAGCAAACACATTTACACGAACTTATATGGACTCGGTTGTGTGTGCAGACTCATGCCATAACCATTCCCATCAACTGAGCAAGTGCTCTAGGTCTCGTAGATAGACTAGAATTCTGATTTCACCCTAAATGGTTCAATATCAGACCATTTTGAGACCTTGGGAGCCCAACCTCGTGATAATCAGACCTCCCGCGCCCTAGATACTGCTGGATGGCACTGAAATACGGTTAGAACCCTTTTTCAGCGAAAAGGTAGCAGGGGTTGAAATGGATCTCCGCAGGTCCCCTTTGGGCCTCGAGGCGGCATCGCTGGTGGCCTCCAACCGTCGCTGGTGGCTGCTGCGAGGACCGGCGAGACCCCTACGGGCTCTATGCGGTGCAGCAGGTGGTCCCCAGCAGCCGCACGTGGCCGTGTGCGTGGCCGTGCGAGAACCTTGTGACAAGGCTTGCAGGTAGTGGACGGCTAGGGTTACAGAAGACAAGGACCACTGCTCTGATATTATGTGAAGAAAAAAACAAAGAAGTTTATTCATCTGGCCCTAGGGGTTCTCATATTTAGAGAGAAGAAATCCTGTTGGACAAATTACATAATAGAGATAAAGAAAGCCTAACAATATAAACATGATAAGATAAACTAACTCTCAACAAGGATGAAGTATATTTTCGTGGCATTCAACATTGGGCATGTATTTCACATTCAACATGCATTGATGCAGTGCCAACTGCCAAGGCAGTTTCTATGGAAGAGAGCGAGACGACTTTTAACCGAGAGCGAATGGGGTATAAAAGGCTGTGTAGGTGGATTTCACAAAGCTCATAACGCTCTTGTTTGATCCTTTGTAGATCACTCCGAAAATACAGTGATGCCCTTTATTATGGTTGTCCTGGGTGAATAGTGCGTTTGAACCCCCATGTCTTTCGCGGTTTTGTTGAGGGAATGCCAGCCTAGTAAAGGAGGCGTATGTTTCCCTTTGACGCCTTTTCTATTTGTTTTGGCTGTGGATGTGCTAGCTTCTGGCTTCTTCCAGGGCTGTGATGGATGTCCGTTTGTGAATTTCTCTAGGACTTCACCGGATTTGAGACGGATACTCGTGTTATAGAACATGTGGATGATGTGTGCTTGCACTTTGTGGAGTGGGGGCTTTTCCTTTTGAGTTATTAGGTTGAGACGCGCCAATCCATCAGCAGAATCAATTCAGATGATTGTCTTATCTTTCATGAGGAGACATTGAGGTATCATTGGGCCTTTTCCTTTGAGTTATTAGGTTCAGATGTGCCGGTCCGTTGGCACAATCAATGCAAATGGTTGTCTTATTTTTCATTAGGAGATATCGAGGTATCATTGGGCTTTTCCTTTGAGTTATTAGGTTCAGAAGCCAATCCATCAGCAGAATCAATGCAGATGGCTGTCTTATCTTTCATGAGGAGCTCGATATCATTTCAACTGAAGGTTTAAACCTATTGCCAGTGCACTGATTTATTTTTATAAAATGTACTCAGTTGAGAGTTGAGATATTCATCACTTTATCATCTGGAAAATTAGGAGGCACGTGTGATATGATTTTTTTCTTTTTGCATTCAGTAGACTCGAGATTGTTGTTTTTTCAAATTGTAAATTGTCCTTTTTTTTTAAATTTATTGGCCGATTACGAAGGTACCTTTCTTTATGCCATCTTTTGGCACCTTATTGCTCTAATCTTCCTGAATATTAGAAGAGGCTTATGATTGTTTTATTACATTTCTTTTGGTAAATTTGCTGTCGTCGTACCAAGTAAATAGAAAAATCGATTTTTGAAGTAATTGTGACTTAGTACAAATTTGAGACATAATATATAATTTTTATAATGTTATATCTTGATTCATGGGTTTCCTTCTAGAGTATTGATGGCGGAACATTTGGCATCTATATTTGGCACTGAGAAGGACCGGGTGAACTGCCCGTTCTACTTTAAGATTGGAGCTTGTCGCCATGGGGATCGTTGCTCACGCCTTCATAACCGGCCAACTATTTCCCCAACTCTCCTGCTCTCTAACATGTACCAACGCCCTGACATGATTACTCCGGGAGTTGATGCTCAGGGCCAGCCAATTGATCCACGCAAAATCCAGGAGCACTTTGAAGATTTTTATGAAGACATTTTTGAGGAGCTTAACAAATTTGGGGAGATTGAGAGCCTTAACATTTGCGACAACTTGGCCGATCACATGGTTGGCAATGTGTATGTCCAGTTTAAGGAGGAAGAACAGGCTGAAGCTGCTCTCCGGGCATTGCAGGGTAGATTCTATTCTGGACGCCCTATTATTGCTGATTTCTCTCCTGTGACGGATTTTCGTGAGGCTACATGCCGTCAGTTTGAAGAGAACAGCTGCAACAGAGGTGGATACTGCAATTTCATGCATGTTAAACAGATTGGTAGGGAGCTGAGGAGGAAGCTCTTTGGTCGATATCGGAGGTCGAGACGAAGCAGGAGCCGCAGTTCCAGCCCCCATCTTCGCAGGGAGCAGCATCGTGATCGTGATCGTGAATACCATCGTGATGGCGGGCGTCGTGGCGGTGGCGGAGATAGACATTGGAAGCATGCTGATGGGGGAAGGAAGCGGCCGGGGAGCCCAAGAGCACGGAGCCCTGTCAGGGAAGGGAGCGAGGAACGAAGGGCTCGGATTGAGCAGTGGAACAGGGAGAGAGAAGAACGGCGGTGACCCATCTCTAATGGTATGAATCCACTACTTGCCTTCCTCTTGGATTTTTATAAATGTGAGCTCATGTCCTGGGCAATCTACTCTGAGCTGTAACTGTTGTCCTCACTGTCTTTGTGTGATCGAGGATTCTGTATCTGACCATTTTCTTCGTATTCTTAGGTTCTTTAGGTTAGCTTATCAAATGCTCTTGCTGCCGGACGTCCTATTGTTGTGCTTCAATTCGGCTATGAAGTACATTTGCTATCTTGTTTTGCTGCATCTGTAAAATGTTTGGATGCTTTCTCAATAGAAATTGAAACATTTGGTAGGGGTCAATTTTGTACATGCCACTATTTGCTTATTGTGGTCTCTTGTCGCCCACAATGCACTTGGGGTCTGCTCGGATTCCTGCATTGCAATGGATACATGGATATCTTTTTGAGATAGGTAAGATATAAACTCTGGTCTTTTGCTTACTGAGTCTACTCTCAGACCATTTAGGTGAGGTTCTTACCCAAGGGGTGTCATTACACAGTTGTTTTCAGCATTGGATTTGCTGTGAAAAATTTTTCTATAATGACCAGATTGGATTTTATACCTTGTCCATGTGAACTAATTATCAAAATTATAACCTTCTGTTCCGTTATTTCTCGTGGATACTTTAAAAGCGTTGGCATATGTTTCAAACTGGTGTGTTTGTTTTTGTTCGAGATTCTTATACCACAAACCCTATGAACTTTACTAATTATCCGTCCGTCTGCATGTTATCCTTAAAATAACCCAGAACTCTGGCAAACTTACTTTTACATCACAACTTTAGGCCATGTTTGGATTGAGGGTTAACCCTCCCTTTGGGAGGTTTACCCCACCAAAACCCACCACTTCTCTCACTTGTGGGTTCCACTCTTCCTTTATTTTTTAATACATTATATAAATCATTTCTCTTTCATCTATTCCATCAAAATAATATATTATAGCATCATATAATCTAAAAAATATAAACTACTCAACTTCTACATACTTTTTCAATCTCAAATACAATCACATCACAATAACTATTCATTTTTCCAAATTCCAATACAATTATATTACAACAAACCCTCTCAATTCAATACCTTCTATCCAAACACCAAAACACAAAAACTGGTTATCCTCCCTCAGTTTACCCCGGGTAACCCAGCAAATAAACACACCCTTATAGTTAACTCCCATCTATCTGACAGTTAAAATTAAATTATTCATTATGAAATCATTATATACATATTTTATTGTTTATTAAACGTACAAATCCATGCCATTGAAAGCAACTCTTATGTCCCCATACTCAACTCTCCTCTTCCCAGCCACCCCTTCGTCCCCAGCCACCTTGTTGGCATTGCAGTTAGTGGCACCGTCATGAGTCTTTGCATTGACACCGTCGTTGTCATCATCTTCAGCTCAATCATTGTCCTAGCCGCGATAGCTATCGTGTTGGTAATTATGGGGTTCCTGATGTCCGGCTTCCTAGTTATCACGCTTGCATGGATCATCAACTTCTGCTTGATGAAAGGGCAGTGCAGGAGCAGCTTGGAGCACGGCCACCATCACGGACTGCCTCCTTTTCTCTTTAAACAAAAAGTGGGCTGAAGGTTTATAACACAACTTATGCTTGATGAGGGGATGCCGCTGGCACATCGTAGAACATCTTGTTTACCAGCTTATTGCATCAAACATCCAACTCAATGTCCAGCACAACGGTCAACCTAAGGTAGCGTAAAAATATCATGACTAATCAACAACCTTAATGCTTACATGAGTGTCATGTTTTGTAGAAGTTCCCTATCTTTTACAAGTAATTTCTAGCTCGAGCTTATCCTTGGCAAGATATATGCATCAATGGACAATTCTTACAGCCGCGTGGTGATAGAACTGAATACTTCATCGCATGCGAATCCGGAAACGACAATGACAGAAGCTTGTCCATCATGTAGGAGGGGGGGTTCGAAAATCCGGGTCAATGTATACTCAGCTTCATCCGTAAATTGTGACACTTAAACCCACAGGTAGATGTTAGAAAATATAGGGTCGGGTACGCTCTAGATCATGACCCATTCAAAAAATCCATTTGAAAAAGTGGGCACTCGTTGGGTATCCAGCTCTAAGCTTCTATTACCTTCATTGATTAAAAAATTGCAAACGGTTATTCACAGATATGGACAGTGTTGTATTATTCTTATCCTTTTTAAAATATGAATACGGATAAACATATTATTTGAATGTGAAAAAATTTCAACCATTTAGTTAAAATAAATATGGATATGAAAAGAATGCTGATTAGATACAGATAATAGTAGAATTATACTTAAATTTACATGTATTGGAAGAGTTTATACATGATATTCGTATCCATATACATATCTATTTTGAAATAGATTTAGAGACGGATGGTGGTTATTCACTCATGTAACAAGAAAAACATTGGTTATTACATACTCTTGAAGGTGAGTTTTTTAATAGACAGAAGCTACAAAATGGTGGTTGTTATTACTATTTTTGGAAGTAGATTTTACATCATTTGGTGCATGTGTTGCTATCATTGGTTCGAGGAGGAGCACGAGGTGATGGGAGAGAGGGTGACAAGTGACAACAAGGGGGCAGTCGGCGGTGCCACTACTGACATTTTCCACCGTCAATGTGAGAGATGATGACCAATGGCATATGGAATTTACATATTCCAGCATGTATTTTGAATAGTATGTTACTAATTTACAAACTTGTATTTATTTTTTTACAAGTTATTTTTCTGAAATTAATTTATATATTACTAACTGCCCTTTCATTTTGCATAGCATTTTATAATATTTACACAAAGAGCGTGGATTTTACATATTTGCATATGATGTTTGCTAAATATTGTTGGTTGAAACATAAAAGATAATTGATATATTATCAATCTACTTATTAGTTTATAAAGAGCTCGGTAAAATTTACAAAGATATGACAAGATATACATAAAACCACTGGAATTTACAATCGTGAAAGATTATGAATATACTACAGTTACAGTTATGCAATTCTTTTTACAATGAGCCTGGTAAACATTCGAAATAGAAATACATATTTTTCTTTTAAATCATCGGTTGAGAACATAAATAAATTAATGAATTTATGTCAGACCACTCGTAATTCGGCCCTAGATTTCTTCCAAAAAAAACTGCTTTTACTCGGTGTTCAATTTTTTTTGAACACTCTATCATGTAGAGTTCATCGAGCCCTTTCTAACAAGTCCAAGAACATTAAAATGCGAATTCGGGAGCTCAAGTTATGGCTGTTTAAGCGAACCTGGGTTCGGGTCCATTTCGGACTCGAACCAAGATCCGAATACAAATACCCCTTCACATAAAAACCTTCAATTGTCCCTATCCTCTCTCAAAAACGCCCCTAACTAAGTTCTAGTTCCTTCCTCCTCCATCCCCCACGTCGAAGCGCAGCCGGAGCTCACCGGAGCGCGATGAATCGGCGATCCAATGTCGCCTCCACGTTGAGGAGGTAGAGGTCACCTCCATGTGCGGTTTCACATCGTCAACGAAGCGCCGGACGTGCCATTCTCAGTGGGTGGAGAAATCGAGATGCCGAGTTTCTTTTTGAGGTACGATATTTCCCTTCCTCTTGTTGCGGCTTCCACATGATTTGACCCTTTATTTGAACATCATTAGAGCCTTAGACATGCTTATACAGCAGATTTTTGAGGGTGAAATGAACTCATTTCAAAACTCATGTGACGGAGTGACTCCAATCAAATAGATAGAAGGGATGAAATGAAAAAGATCACAAAGATGGAAAGCATGGAGCTGTGGACGAGCTATCGAGTACATCAAAGTCATTCTATTGCAACACAACCATTAGCTAATTTGGCAAGCATGGTAACCATTTAGATGTAATGAAGGGAAAAAGGATACACGATAAATAATAAATTTATACTTTCCAGCTACCATATCTATATTCAACCGATCTATTCTATGTGCTCTATGCAATAAAAACAAAAATTACTCAGTAGATACTATAACAAATCACAACATATTTAAGATGTAACTCCAAAATAACAAGCTGGGTGCTACAACAAGATCAAGAACAATCAGTGATGAGTTGGGCCAACCTGTGGTTAGGATCTGATGAATGCTATGATCGCGGAGGAATTTTATCGTCTGATCTTGGAGGGTCTGCGGTGTCTGAAAAGTCGGGTTTGACAATCGCTGTGTCGACTGCTCTCACGTCTCTCAGATATCCTTAATCAAAGCACATCAACAATTAACCCACACTAATGTTCAACTAATGAATAACAATGAGCTAAATTTTATTATATCATACATAATGTTACGTATAATATACAAGCGTATGGGTCGAATCACAAAGGAGCAATGGGAATAACCCATGAAAATTTATTAAAAAGACAATAAATGTTTTTATGTTTTTATAGAGATTTTTGAATTTTTTGTTGGTTTCTAATATTTGATTTTTTGGATTTTTAATTTATATTTTTTATTTTGTTTTTGATTTTATAATTTTTGCTTTCTTTTAATAATTTCTAATTTTTTTCCTTTTAATATATGTATACGTAATAGATATATATAGGGTGTATAGATAATATATATAATAAGATAGTTAAATAGGATATATATATGTAATATAGAAAAATCAGAAAAATACCCTAAGTACAATCCTTTTTAATTTTTAAGAATTTTTAAAATATTTAGGGTATTTTTACTATTAATAATAATACAAGTAAATATGGCTATATATAATATAGGATAGGATATATATATAAATATCTATAAATACTCAAAATAGGTAGAATAATTTTTTTGCCTTTTTAATATTTTGAACTATTTTTGGGATTTTTATTGAATTTTTGCTATTTTTTGTTTTTTAATTGAATAAAAATGGCAAAACAATGCATATTGATATAGAGCCGAATTATTTTGGAATTTAAAAATAGCTAAGTAGATTAAAATTTTTCAAAACTATTTTGAATATATAATATATATAACAAATAAGATAAGAAATAGAAAATGTAATTTTGGAAATTTTAAATATTTTTTATAAGATTTTTAGGGGTTTTCAATTTTTAGTGTTTTTCTTTGAGTTTTAATGATTATTGTTTATAGTTGCATAATACAATAATAAAGCCGTTGTAATTTTTTTTGGAATTTTTCAAAATATTTTTCTATTTTTTTTATTTTTTAAATGCAGACATGGAAAAATGTAATGTTTTTGAATTTTTAAATATGGAAAAATATTTTAAATGGCTTTACGAAAAATATACGTGATTTTATATAATGTCAGACACTTAAATTAATTTTCCTACAAATTTTTGATGCAAAATAATTTTTTTAATGCAATAAATACAATAACTAAAAATGCACATACTGGCAGGGACCTAAATGCAATTAAATTTAACTTAACATGCATTCCCGAACATAAAAGATAACTATAGGGGCCTCTACGCAAAATCCCAATGATATTTAATTTAATACACCTAGCATGGGTATAAATGCAATATATAAGAATATCCAGGGCCTACTTGCAAATTATCCAAAAAGTTTTAAACTGGAATACAAATTTTATGGACCAAGTAATAACCAAAACCCTCAGGGGGTCCCCACAAGAAGCCCGGCCCCTCATGTGTATGTGCACGCGAGGTGACATGGTGAAGGATCTAAATGCAAATAAAACAAGTACTAGGGCAATTTTGGAAATATTACAAAAGTTTTGAACTACAACTTAAAATTAATGTATTGAAATGAAAAGCCAAAAGTAGAAGGGGGTCTATGCAATATACCTCATTGCGGGCAATCAGATGGCGGAGGAAGATCACTTATCCACATGGCGTGCTATCAACGACTGATGATGCTTTGTGGGGGACAGTAGAGATTATATCTCTGCAGGAGATCATTCGGTTGATGGTGCTCAGATCCGACGACCGACGTACATTCTGGAGCACCCCCTTGATCGGATGTCTCCTGCTCTTCACGAATAACAGGGAAGAACTCGACGCTCATGCTCCTTCAAATCGTCTGGTTCTCCCTTTTCTGGAGGTCTCCCACGATGCTTTGAGGCTATAAATGCTCCTGTTGGTTGCCTCCAGTTGCTGATGGCTTCAAAGGCTCCAGGAACCTCAGATGAGGTCCCAAGAGGTCGACGAAGTTGCAGAGCTCAAGGAACCTCTGACTAAGTCAAAATCTCCTCCAAAGAGGCTTTGGACCTCCAAAACCTGCACGTGAAGCTCTAATACACAAAATAAAGGCTCATGGGAGTCTAGTTTGGGTGAAATGGGTCGGAATGGAGCCAGGTGGGGATCTCCGGCGAAAGGCGACAGAGGGAGACCTGATCTCCTGATCCAGAGAGGGTAGGGTGAGTGGGATGCATCGGGGTATAAAGAAAGTAAAGGGGAATGAAATTGAGGTGCTCAGTAGATCAGAGAACAGCTGGAGAACGATGAAAATGATGGTCAGAGCCGAGCTTCGGCGAACTACGATCTGGTAATTTCACGAAATAAAATGACATTTTAAGTAAATCTAAGACCTAATCTACACTACTGCTACTAGTAGGAATGAAAAGCTACACGAAACTAAGGATCTACCTTCGGAAGAAGGAGTCAGGCAGGGCTGCAACAGATATCCAACGAGCTTGGATCACATTCTCCCGCACCTCTTCCTCCATTCCAAACTCTCTGGCGAAGAAGCTCCTGTCACCATTAACCTAACCTACGAGAAATCTGGGAATTTCGAAGGCTTGAGCAGGATCAAATTCAAATTGTGGTCGGAGGGTGGTATATGTATATGAGGGTGATAAATCCCAGATTTATCATCATTATTTATTATCTTTCTTGCCTAAGCAAATCACCAAGATTCATTGTCAATTCACTTTAATTATCTAATTGTGTGTTGTAAATAACTAGCCGTAATTATACTGTAATATATAATCTATTATTGTGTATTATTTTATGTATTTATTCTATATTAAAAATAAAAAAAATCAGGATAAAAATTTATGTAATTATTATACCTAAAGTATAATTCAAAAATCCAAAAAACGAGAAACAGAAATAAAAGAAATATATTTTCATGATCTAATTACTTGTTTAATTTTTATCTATGTATAGATGACCGTCTTTCTCTTTGACTTCTACACAAAAGTTGTAGATCTCATCGAGATCTATAACTTTCATGTTTACTATTTTTTCTATTTCTTTTTCTATCTAATTCTTATTGATTTTTAAGATTTTATTCTTTTTCATATTTTCTGATTGGGCCACGTGACCCAATCTTATCTCACGCGTGGTCGACTCTTTAGATTCATTCCGCCTTCATTGTCAGCCATCCATCTCTTCTTGATGATTCAATCACCACTGTTGCTTGGTGCCTTCTCCTCAACCACTGATCGTCCTTATCAAACTGATCCAAGTCGCCTATTTGCACATGAATCTAGGTCATTGGACTGTTGCTTGTCGTCAACCTCCAGCAGTCGGGGTCCAAGCGATGTGTCCATTCTTTTTCCCCAACTTCTTCCCTTTTTCCTAGCAACCTTCGATCAATTCCTAGCTAACTTCAACTTCCAAAGCATTCGCCTAACCTTTTTCATCTTCGACAACTAACCAAAACTTCCACTCCCTCTCCCTATGACCGGTTGGTGGTGATTGAAACCATCTCCAGTTGCTGTGTCATCTCCTAACTCCTCTGCCTCAAAACCCCTTCTCTTCCCTCATGTAACAGTCATCCGCCACTTGGCGAGCCAACTTCCTATCTTCTTCCTTTGTATTGTGACAGAAAACCCAAGTGAAGTTAAGCCGTGACAGAGTTCAGGCTCAGGCGAGATCCGCATCTTCTCCGACGTGTTGCAGTGACCTATTACTGCTTGAGCTTCGATTCTTAAGCCGAGAATCGTTAAGGCGATTAACGAAGCTTCAAACATTTGTTTTAGGCCCGATTTATCTTCAATTCCATTGCATTCATTCCATTTCCAAGCAAGTCTCCAAACTTTTGTTTATGTTGACAGACATACTATTCACTTCATATTTCATCTGATCTGTTTGCATCATCGCTTTGCACTCTATATTCACGCATGAACTCCATCGAATCCCTGACATTTCTTCATGAGTGTGTTCACTTTGATCTGTCTCCTTGTTTACAATCTCTAGAGAACCTACTAGGGTTACGTTCCTCCACCCTCTTCAGAGCCCTCATTTCACCTACACCCCTGTGCGTCCTTGTTGGATTTGTCTGCTAACCCTGCAGGCACAGAGAGGGTTCATTGATCAGAGAATTCAAGGGGTCTCCGACCTTGAGATATTCCTCCGATGAGTCGCCCTTGATCTAATGACTCAACCCTCTTCAATCTTTTCTATACAGACGAGCATATTTACGAGGTCATCACGAAGCTGTCTTGACCTTCAACACTCGTTGGGAGGCGCGAAGGAGAAGTGACTTGGTTGTCGGAGCACAAGCCCCTCTGCCATTCATGGAGGAGGAAGAAGAAGGCCCCGAGCAACAGATACCCTTGGATCTGCTCAATTTGGACAAGATCCTATGGCTCAGATTTGGTTATGTTTTGCCCGAGCCTAAAACCAGAGCATCGGTTCATGCCTTACGTTTGGACCCCTGAGCCAACCACGAAGCAGAACTGAATACCACATGTCCCAAATCGACGCCCGAACCTACATGCGATCACATGCAACACACACTTTGATGGGATAATTGTAGTGAAGCCCTGCTGATTATCAGAAACTGCAGATAAGTCCCCACCCTTTTGGTGAAATTGCATAATTATCCCAGTGGGATCTTGTATTTACTTTTGAGCCCACTTTTGGATTTATTTATTATAAACCTAATAGTTTTCTTACACTTATGCCCCTGGATTAAATAGTGAATAACTTTTGATTCCTTTATCCAAATTAAATGAAACTAGTGTCATTAGAAATCTTATTCAAATTACATTGATTGTTCACCTCTTACACATTTAAATTTGAGATGAAATATTCTTGTTATTTAACTTGCTTAATGAATTAATTCAAATCTTTCAATTGTTGAGTTGAATATATTTGACACTAGATTTATATTAATTATTTAAATAGAACCACACATTTTTATTCAAGTAACCAGGAGCATTTTATTGTGTCATTTGTCTTTGCCTGTTTGTTGTATAATTGTTTTTCATATTAATTAGATACATAAAAATTGTTTTGAAGATTTTGTCACTGATTTTTTAGTGCACTTGTGTTGTTATTAACTTAGGATCTAGAGAATCACTAAGACTATTAATTAGAATTAAGTGAAGTTGAATAATAGCTCGTGTCCTTGAGTTTGACCTTGGACTTCCCAGGTTAAAAATTAAAGCCAAAAAACTCTTCGCAGAGATGCTTATCTCGGTTCTGTATGAATGTTGATCAGACATACTGCAATTAGTAATAATTAATCTTGCGATTTACGATTCATCAGAGGGGTTTTGACTTGGGTTTCTGCTGGAGGCATTTATCCATTGATCGAGGAGTTGATTGTGCGTGAAAACATTGATTGAGGGATAAAAGTCAAGAAGAGCTCGAGCAAATTTCGTGAAAGGCTCAGAGTGGAAATATCGAGGATGAGGGCAGTCGATGAGGTCTGAGTGACTTAGGGGCGCAACAGATCAATTGACCGACGGGTCAACCAATGTCGCATCCCTATTGGTCCACGTTACCCGCTAAATGCCAAACCAGAAAATAAATAAAAAAGAAATAGTAGATAATTTTATTAATTTTCATAAAACATGAAAAATACTTATTATTTTACGTATTTATTTAATATGATTTTTATTTATTTTTTGAGTTAACTTATTATAGGTCACTTTTTATATGTATATTTATAAGTATATTTACCTATGTATTATGTATTTTAATTTTATTTTCTATTTTATTATTTTATATACATAATTTAAATATGTATAAATTTTAAATTCATATAAATATATTTTTATTATATTTTTCTGAGGTATTTGTACACTTAAATAAATATAGATATTTATTATATCGGTATATGTTTGTATAATTCATCTATTTAGTATGATATGTCCATTTATTTTAGTATATTTTTAATGGTTTTAATTTATTTAAATTATGTATATGTATTATGAATAATATTTACAAAATTTAAGAAAATAAAATAATGTAAAATGTAAAGAATAAATACAATATTATTTTATTCAGGTAAATTGCACAACGAGGGCCCAAAACTTATCTTTTGCATCTTATCTCCAAATTAATTAAAACCATATTCATTAAATAGATAATGTAATTTATGAACAATAAAGGTGAATTTGATGAATTCTGAGTTCATATGGAGAAGTTACATGTATGGGAAGTTTTGATTTTGGCTTTTTATTCTGAGTGTCTAGGACACACTGTGCATTATTTTTGCATGAAATCAATTTTGTATTTTCCTTTATATTTTTATCTACAAATTTCATGTGCAAAGTTTATTGATTTGAGGTATAAATAATAAAGAATAAAATATGTCCCAAAATGAACTATTAGGGATGAAAATTAAAATAGGTCCCAAATTGAATTTTTAGTTTTTGGCACTTATCTCCCCTATATTATTCCTTGTCGACCCAGTCATCATGATGCCTAGATCTCAGAGTTTAGGGACATTCAATACCTATGATATTTCATTTTTTTCCTTTTCTTTTCTTTTCTTTGTTCTTTTATTTTGGATTTAAATACATTATTTTATACAATTACAGAAAGGATATCATCCACCTTAATCAAACGTCATTTCCCTTCCTTATCCCGCCACCATTATCACATGATTCCTAGGCTCTTGGAAGACAACTTTGCTTCTGCTAATCATGGTCAAAGGATTGTTGTCATTGAGAATGGATATGGGGAAGTTGACATAAATGGTTCGCTAGTAGCTGCCAAAACCTCTGGAGCTGAAGACATAGTAATAATCAACAATGGATGCTTGTGTTGTACAGGGAGGGGTAACCTTGTTCGGATGATAGCTGAATGGGCTGTGATAGAGACGATGTGCTTAGCAAAGAATGCACCGATCATACAAATATTCGATGCAGAAGACCAAGTTTTTATTTTATGATGTGAGTTGGATGGGGTGGTTAAATTTGGTTGATGTTAAGCATGCAAATCTCCACCTTGATGAGGTTAAACCTGAAGGCATTGCCAACGAAGCAGTGGAACAAATTGCTTATGCATATAGAATTATAGTGAATAGGGTATGCATGTTATTAGGAACAAATTTGAAAAGGTCAATCTCTCATTAGATGATTGCACTATTAATTTAAAGATAAGAAATGATAAGTCACTTTGATAGCCTTCACCCATCCTTATCGGCAAGGTTTATACTGATTGTTTTAATTGAATTTTTAAGGGCCATGCCTGCACTTGCTGAAAATAAATAAGATCATATCTTCGGGTTTTCCCCTCTGCATTGAGGATATGGTCATTTAAATTCTATGGCTCTCTTACCCTTCCACGCGAGCATTGTTGGATTTTTTTGTGTGTTCCTGTAAGCATCCTTAGCATGTCTACCTTATTATATTGCTCATCATTCACCTCAATGTGACATCCTAATACTTAATGTGTTGGACATGCGAGCCCGCGACTAGCCTTTATGCAATAAATGTTATTACAAATATCATTCCCTGATATGAAATAAAGAATAACTAATTTGCATAATAGGTCCCTTAGTACAATAAGGGTTATGTACCGTGGCCATCTTAATGATCATATAGATGTTGATTCATTTATTGAATCATAGAGGCTGGTGCTTGGATGAATATCTAAATAGTTAGATTGAGGACTCATCGAGCACCGCCAAATGATTATTAAGAGATAATCTCCAGCTTGAAAAGGAGTGACAATCCTTTCTCAATAAGATGATATCTAACTGACCTCTTAATGCATGTCCTCTGCATAGGAATAGAGATTCAGAGATGTTAGATAAGTTAGGTCAAAGAGTTGACTTAACGAGATCGAGATAACCAAATTCCTATGTCGTATACTGTCACGATATAGGCACACATCCTCTGACCGGAGACATATGCGTTACTATATATCTAAGTATGTACATCTAGCAAATCAATAGGTTGATGACCTAATCAAGGTCTATACACCGGCGCGCTGGTGTGCATGCAAGGCATATGAGTAATACGATCTTTCAAAGGGATCATACATGTTCATTATTGAACTGGAAGACATGAGCTCACTCATGATATATTGGGAAGAATCAAATTCCGTGCACGGTCATTTCACTTTGGAAGCTTGACTGAATTTGTAAGGTTTGACATATGCTTTTGGAAAGTATATGATCAACACCTGGATATGATATATGCTTTTGGAAAGTATATGATCGATACCAATTCCCAATGATCTAGTAAGAAACTTGATGATAAAACTCTGAAGTAGACAATGTAAAAGTGATCTTATACTTCGAGTTTAATCTGGGTCTTCCAGTATGCAGGATGTACATGTATTAGGAATACCTGAGGGTGATGTGATCATAAACGTTTGTATAACCATGACGCTTCCATTCCTAGGGAGTGATGAAATGGGTTTAGATTTTAGTGACTCCTCTCAGAAGAGAAGTAATCTGATCTTGGTCTATATGTTGGACATTGATCCGAATGTGTTTCAGATGCAATGAGAAGATTAGATTTGCGGTCTTGATTTAATCAAGCATCTATGGGAGGTCCGCAAGATCTGGATTTGAGATGTGATCTCAATATCCAAGTCACTATACATGTAACAATACAATCACCCTATCCTTATCTCCAAGTATCCGCGGAGAAAGCGTATTATCCTTAAAAGAGTTCATGATGATTTCATTGTTGATATAAGTATCCAAGCATTGAGAAAATAGATAATTAAATGTGACTTAGTTATTATGAATAATATGAATTTGATTCATATTATATGGCGAGTTATCTAAGATAATTAAATGTGATTTAATTACCAAAGATGTAAATAATGTGAAAGTCATATTATTTGGGCACATGAGAATAGAGATCCAAGATGATTAAATATGATTTAATTATCATGGATATGAATAATATGGATAGCACTATCCATATTAATCATATATATTATAAATGTGATTTATAATATATAAGAGAGAGATATATGTAACTTACATTTGTTGATTAAATGTTGATGTGAATTGGATTCACATCGAACATTTAATTGAAAATGTAATTTACATTTTATTTTAGGTTGTGAATGTGATTCATAATTTTCCAATGGCATGATTGCAATGTTCACAAAATAATTATTAATTATTTTTGTTGAATAATTTACAACAAGTGTTGTTGTAAATCTTGGAGATTTCCATGGAATAATGTAATCTCATGAGATTACATGAGATTGCCACCAACTCCCATATTATGGAAGGAGTCAATCTTCATTCCATAATCTCTATACTTGATTGATTTAATTTGAGATTGAATTATATTGATTTTTCAATATATATTTAATCTTAATTAAATTAATTATTGTTGTGTATTTCAACAACAAGATCATAGCCATTAAAAGAAACACGGATCAATATAAGCTATTGGATTTGTGTTGTCCATGGATTGAGATCCATGGATCCCAAAATATTATAAATAGAAGGGCACCCCTTGCTCTTCAAAGGGCTAATGAGAATATAAGTCTCTCTCTCTCTCTACACGCCCTCTCTCCCTCTCTTTCTTGTGGCCGCACACCATGATGCCCTAGAGAGAGTCTCCATCGTTGTAGCATTGTCGTTATGCTGCCGGATCATTTGCTCATGGATCTCCATCTCCTTTGACATGCCTCGCTCGTGAAGAAGATGTCGGATCTTGTGTGTTGAGATCAGGAGATTCGCCGCTTGGATCATCAACATGTATTGCGAGGAGCACACATTTCATCAACGTGGTCGCAAGCGTCTCCTCCGTCGGATCAGACTTGAGACATGAGGTCTCTTCATTTAGAGACTTGATCGCAACCACGCTTCAAGAGGTAACCCTAATACTTGTTTGTGGTTTAGATGAAACGATCCGAGTAGTGTTCTTGGATCATGTGGTTTCATCGCATGATTTTTTTAATTCCGCTACCTCAAGCAACTAGTGCGACTAGTCGCTCCCGATCGCATATGATGCGATTCTCACGCTTCCGTGACGCGCTTAAGGATTTCACGATATACTTCATAATGCTCAGTTGATCAAACTTTTACCACATATGTTCTGTATGCACGACATACAATATAGCTTTGGATTGTAGATCTAACCAAGACAGATAAGCTCTGCTTGCATTTGAAGATTAAATGGGATAACTGTTTCAGTTCAATATCTGAATGTTGATTATGAAATAGGCTTCCATACCGAACAAAACATGTTGTAGATGATTGCTCATTCCATGGGTTCACTTGGGTACTGTGCATTTTATTGTGATTCGATTCTTCTATTTCAATAATTCTCATGGCTGGATGGGTGCTGGAGCTAATTAGAATACCACATGTCTTAGAAAACTGTTGATATGATATGTTATTCTTTCAAAGGAAATTTGCAAAGGTACTGTAGGCCATAGTGAAGGCCATTTTGTCTCCTAGTAACAAAGAAATACTTGTTATATACACATATAGCTTGTTGAGGTATAGTTCTTTTGCTTCAAGCATGCACTAATATATATCAAGGCGTTTTTAAATGGAATCTTGGCATGAATCAATGGTTGTAGCTTCTTAGTTCAACATGTTTAGGCATATGTTGCTCTAGTTACTTGGACTGAATATGGATATGAAGATCGAAAATATGATATCATAGTGATTGGGTAGAGGAGTAGTTGCCGCCAAGGGAGGGGAATGCGCCCTTGGGGTCCCGGATAGAAGCCTAGATGATCGCGATCCCAACCGCTACTATGTAGTTACTACAGTTGGAGGACATGTTGCTTGGCACACTGAGGAGTCATCACACAGTGTTCAACCTCAACGCTTGCGTGCCTTTAGCCCAGTGCTTTGAGTGTGGGCCAAGTAATCATGGTTGATAGTCTAGTATTTCGCTTGTTCTCTTAGAGTTAAGACTCGTGTACTGGCTGGTGTAGGACACATTGATTAGTATTCCGCGTGCGAGCACTAAGAAGGGAGTTTTAGGAATTTGGGTTAACTAAGTTGGGAATATTGTGATGGTTGTGGTGACTTCAACTGTGGTACAAATAAGACTCGTGACCTATGCCACGATGGACTCTTACACGTGGGTAGTGGACTTGGACAGTTCGTGAGGATTCGTGGGTTGGAAATCGCTTTGGGAATCAGAGTTACAATCTTAAGTGAAACCAAGTGGACATGTTGGGAACTTAGTTAGGATGCATGTCTATAGAGGCACCCCAACCCCAATATCTTCTTCTTGCCTTAGAGTCATACTGTAAGGTCTCAGACGGACCAAGACCGCGGGCTATCCACGAAGCTTGGTTGATCCATATCAAATAATAATGATTAGAAGTTATCTCCTTGTGAGGATGGTTTACCCAATTGTTTCTTTTGCATAATTTTTAATTATATCTTTCTTGTTGTATTTTTTATCTTATTGAGCAACTTTGCTCATACATACCTTTGCTTTGATCCGCAAGTTCTCAGCAGAAGCCCCTGCAATGAGCGACTTAGAGTTATTTATTTTGCGCAGCTACACGGTTTTTTTCGCAGTATAGTACATGTTGTAGCTTTACTGCTTTACTTTACTTGTAGATTTTTTTGAGAGATATGAGATGTATACCATATATATGGGTGATGAATCCTCATTCATCACTCTTTGTTCTTTTATTTTAGCTAAAAGCTTTGCAAAACACCATGTAGATACTTGTAAATACAATAAATTATCAAAATGCATGCTCTGTGTAAATATCAATAATTAGCTTGTTTTTGTTCAAAAATAAAAAATAAAGAAATAAAGAAAAAAGGGAAATATTTAGAATAAATACTGAGTGACCTGAACCCAAGAGAGGGCCCAAGATGGGCCAGATCGCCAAATAAACAAGTAGAGAGAGATAGGGCCATTCACCATATATCCCTCCTTCATGTATATATTCTATTTTATTAAAAAAACAAAAAAACAAAATTAAAAATAGGTTTCTATTATAACAAAATAAAAATTAGAAAAATAAAATAAAAACAAAAAGAAATAAATTTTCTCTCTCACCTATGTATATACCATGTACATATGTGCATATATCTATTTATTTTATCCCTGTAAATAAATAATAAAAATAAAATAAAAATAATTTTATATCTCAAATTTTATGTTGTAAATAAATAAAATGTAAAATTGGGATAATTGTACAAAAATAAAATAACAAAATAAAAATGTAAAATACATAGGTATAATATATATAAATTAATTTATATATGTAAAATTTATTCATGTATATATAATATATATACATTAATTTATTTTTCAAAAAAATAAATAAAAATCATTAAAAAATACTTTGAAAAATAATAAACATTTTCATTTTGAAAATATTTTGAAATAAAATCATTTACTATTTTTTATTTAATTTATAAATAATTTTTGAATCTTGAATTCTCATTGGTCCACGGGGGAACGTTGACCCCCAGTCAACTGCCCCCCTGGACCACTTCACGTGGATCTTTGTTTCGACCCGACTTCTCCCAATTTTCACGAAGCGATCCGCCTCCCATTTACCCAAACCCCGAGCTCCGACCATCGATGGATGATCCATGATCCACGCCTATTGATTTTCTTAGGGATCCATTCATCGAATTGTGCACCCGACTACCCTCTTCTCGGACCTCTACTAGTATATAGCTTCACCTCCAGTCGCCATTCCACGCATCTTCGGCCACCGTCTCCAACCCCTGTGATCTCCAGTCCCTTGCCTTGAGTGACAGCAAGCCTGAGGGAGTTTTGTAGAGAGGAGCGGGGCGCTCTAACCCCAGGTCCGGCGACCCACATTGCCGCGCTCCGCCACCGGCGAGCTCGAGCCTCTGGAGGCGTCGCTCCATCGAGGCGAGGATCCCAGGAGGACCAGGACCTCTAGCACAGACAACCTCGATCATCAGGTAGACTCGATAGCACTTAGATTGCCTTGTCTTCCGATCTTTAGGTTTCCGACCACCGCCCGTTCCCCGATGTTACGATCACTTATTCACCCATCCGACCACACCTACACCTTCGCGAGACTCCTCCGCACCTTCTTCGCCCAGTCGCTCCCCCTAGTTCGCCACGGAACAGGGAACTCGGGTCTCCTCTGCCGTCGCTAGCCGGAGATCCACGCCCGACTCCCCTGATCACCCATTTCACCATCACCGGGTCGAGGCAGTTTGTCCTCGACCGAGCGTTCTTCCTGTGCAGGTTAGAAGGCCAAGGAGCCTCATCTGGAGGCCCGACGATTGAAGCACAGAGCTCCAGGGTCCACCTCGTCGCCGGAGCGCTCCCACTGCTCCCGACGTCATCAGAGCATTGCACCAACTACGGACGACCGAGAGCTTCGATTCTCCCATTCCAGCAGCATCGGAGGACGTTCCCACTGCATGCAACGGTCGGGCAAAGTTCGCCGGCAACCAGTTCCTCCAGGACCCTCCATAGCCATTTGATTGAGTCTCTCGCACCAGTTCAGATCTCAGCTGTCCATCTGCGGGAGGCTCTTGACCGTTCGATCCATCTGCAGATCAGATCCATGATGTTGATCACCGAAGGGGTATCCACCATCCACAACCGTCCGATCTGACGTGGACCCCCTCCACCGTTGGATCATAATAAATGGGTATATTTCACTTAGGCCCTTCTTCTTTTAGCATTTATGTTTCAGTCCTGTAAATATTTGTCGAAGTTGTTTTTAATTTGGGTAAATTGCACTTTGGTCCTTAGAGTTTTAGTATTTGCATTTTAGTCCCTCTATATGTGGAGCACTTACATCGACACGTGATTTGTGGGTTATTTACACATTTTCCCCTGCACTTTATTGCTGTTACTATTTGGATTTTTATAAATAAGAATGACATTTATACCCCTCCGTGTCTGATTCACGTGCTGCCCACGTGCGAGCTTGGGCTTTTGCGGATTTGGCCCTGTACTTGTTACACGTGTTATCAGTTGGCCCTTGGAACTTGTTTTATTTGCACTTTGGTCCCTGTGTGCTGTGCCTTTTCTATTGGTTGAATAAAATATCAAATCAAGTCCAAAAATCATGAAATTTGGATACATGGCCCCTGCCACTGTGTAAAAATTTCACTATTTTTTTGGGACAATTTTGTTTTGTTTTTCTATTTTTAAAAAATCAAAAACCCTCATTTTCACTACTGTTTCAATTTAAAAATCAATTAAAAATATTAAAAACTCTCCAAAAATTCTAAAAAATTAGTGTTAGCTTGTTTTGTTGTTGCTTCAGTTCAATTTTTGCTTAATTTGGATTTATAAAACACCTAAAAATTGAAAAACTCTAAAAAATTTATAAAAATCATTAAAAATTCTACAAAATTAAAAAAATGCAATTTCTTTTCGTGTAGCTTAGTTTTTACTTATAGTTTTTCATAAATTTGTCTCTAGATTTTTAGAGGCTATTTTTACATTTTTAAATAGCCTTTCAAATCTTGCTGCACAGTAGTCCTTATTTTTTTGCCTTATTTCATTTTTATAAAATCAACAAAAATATAAAATCTGAGAAAATTACCAAAAACACTTAAAAAATTATAAAACCCAAAAATATTTTTATTGCAATTTTCTGAATTATTTTTGTGTGTTTAATAATTCCTTAAGTGTGCTTTTTGTAGCTTGTTTTATATTTTCTTCATAATTAAACATCACAAAACAATTAAAAACCCATAAAATCCACCAAAAATATTTTCTTATTTTTATTTGATTTTCTAACTACTTCGTAGGCTTTTAAGCCAATCCGTGCTCCTTGAGTTCAACCCTGGTCGGTATACCAGGTTAAATAAAATAGCGAGACCGCTATTCGACTCTATTGATTGATTATTTTATTTGGTGGTCTTAGTTTTCTTGTTGACCGAGCTTCGAGATTCGGATCGCAACGACCCGTATTTTTACCTTTACCCGGATCTTGGAGATTTTTAGATCATCAGAATGGCGCCGTT
Organism: Ottelia alismoides; assembly: GCA_037367405.1. Taxonomy (NCBI): domain Eukaryota; kingdom Viridiplantae; phylum Streptophyta; class Magnoliopsida; order Alismatales; family Hydrocharitaceae; genus Ottelia; species Ottelia alismoides. The sequence goes on along the minus strand of JAZKJV010000514.1, from coordinate 258,012 downwards.
GCCAGGGAGCACGGCTTAGTAGTCGCGTTTTGTTTTCGATTTCCGTTTGCGGCTTTTTTGCGGTTTTTCGTTCTTTCACGGCTTTTCGTGGCTTTTTCGTCTTCTTTTGTTTTCTTTTATTTTTTTGTTTGTCTTTATTTCTTTTTATTTTTTATTTGTTTTTATTTTTCATTTTTTCATATATTTATTTAATTTCCCTTTTTATTATAATAACTTGTGTCTGATATACTTCTGTTTCCCTTTCTTGCAAGGGCCTGAGGACCGAGGCGGCTTCTTTGGAAGCCGACGCAACTGCGGGAGCTAGAGGTAGCTCTTTTCTTCATAGAGCCGCAGGAGAGCGCGAGGGAGGCGGGCAGAAGTTCGAGAGTGTAGTTTAGCTTAGATTAGTTTATTTTTCCTGCAAACCCTTATTATTGTAATAATACAGGACCAACCAGAGACATTCAGACTTGTGGATTGCCGGGGTCTATTTCGCCGAGCACCGGTGTGCTCGGGGGACCCCATCGTAGTTTTCTGCCGGTTTTGTTTTTACGGCTTTTATTTTATTTTGTTTTCCAAGGATTTGGACTTAGCTTAGGAATTTCTTTGCTTGCGACGTAATTGATTAGGACCCCAGCCTAATTAGATTGCATGTTCCTATAGACCGTTATAATTGGACCTAATTAATTAATTAATAAGAAAATGCTAACCTGGTCACTCGAGGGGTCACGTGCCGCTAGAGGCTGTATACAGCGCTGGCAGGATCCGTTGTGGCGAACACCGATCGGCATCAGAGACCGGACTCCGACCCCTCCCGTTGACTCGTTAGCTCCCGTTCTTCTCGTGTAGAAATTACTGTTAAGACCGTTTTCTTCGCTGCATCATATAGGTAGTTTTATTACTGTCTTTACTTTTATGCGCGGTTCACCCTGCATGTAGACTGCTGGAGTCAGGTACGCATCTCTTACTCTGCATGCATCATTGATTTCTTCACGCATCGACTTTTTTGTCTTCTCCCCCCGATTTCTGGACTTAATAAAATCAGGAGAACCGAAAATTCGTTAGGCGATTATTTTTATTTGAAAAATACCTAAAAAGAGAAACCATAAAATTGGGACTATTAAAGCAAATTGGATCTAAAAATCATCTCACAAAAAAATCTTGTATTGGGAGAGTAATCCCCACATTGGATGGTTTGATTGGGTGAGAGAGTGACCCGCACCCTAGGCTAGAGCCACATCTAACCCCTCTTCAGACTACTTCTGGGCTAGTTGTTCTCCAGTGAGGATTGCTTCGGTCTCTGGTAAAGCGGGCCACGATATCCTTAATAGAGCGAGCTGATCGAGTAACTGGTAAACGGTCCGTGGCTAGTATTGGCTGGGAAAGATCTAGTTCGGGATCAGGACAGTCTCCTGGGGGCGTTGGATTCCTAACAGCTCACTAATCACTCTGATAGACTATCTTCTCACCAAAATAAAAAAAGACAAGATAAAAGGCTGAACTCTTACGGTCATCAGCTCGCGTTGCGTTGGTGAATTTGGAATTTGGTTGACCATCCTGTTTGCTTTCTGGATTCCATCCGCTTGACTCGCCAGATCAAGATGACGGGTCGGAGGTCCCTTAGGCAGCCTCTGGTTGCACCGCTTTTGAGCACTCCAGCCTGCTCATCTAGGTTGGTTCGTGGGAGCCGAGACCCGCTCTCCGAACCCGAGTTTGCTTCCATCCTGTTCCCCCGGACCATCTTTCTTCTGATATTCCTGAGGTGCCCGATCAGAGAGGGCAACAATCAGATGATATTTCAACACCTGAGCTTGGGTCTTTGCCTTTTGCAGAGACCATGGCCAGCAGCGAGGACCGCACCGATGGATCGAGAGCCGAGCATACATACGTGTTGGACCAGGGTGCGATCAACAACACCTTGATAGCTTCCTCGAGACGATGCAGCATCAGATCAGAGATCAGGGAGCTTTCATGGTCGAGATGCGCCGGGAAATGGAGTGGATGAGAGCCAACCGCGAGCAGCGCAGACCCGATGGAGGAGACATACCTGAGGGAGAGCAGCTAGTGCAGCCAGCTCGGCCAGCAGCAGGAGCCCGCCCGATGAGAGAGTTGCACAACCCTGGTGCAACTCTAACCCATAGATGGATCGTGTTTCCATCCATAGCAGGAGACTTCAAGTTCCCTCCGCAGACTATTCAGTTGCTTCCCCGCTTTCACGGACTCGCCACCGAGGAGCCACACCTTCATCTCCAGGAGTTTGAGATGATCTGCAGCACTGTCCACGATCGGCAGGTGGACGAGGACACTATATGGATGATTGCTTTTCCATTCTCCCTCGTAGACAGAGCAGCCAACTGGCTGAAGCATCTAGGGAGATTTGTTACCACCTGGGAGCAACTCAACACCAAGTATTTGAACAAGTACTATCCACTCGGTCGGAAGAATGCAACGAGGGCCTTGATCAACAACTTCTGCATGCTCCCTAATGAGCAATTCCACAAGGCATGGGAGAGGTTCCGAGAGCTTAAAGATAGATGCCCGTACCATGACATCTCGAAGCCGATCCTAGTTCAGAGCTTCTTTTGCGGGCTTACACCAGAGCTGCAGGGGTTGGTGAATGCATCATGTGGAGGATCGTATTTCACCAAAGATGAGGACCAAGACTGGGCCATCTACGAGGAGATGACTGAGAACTATACAGTGATATCTCAGACCTGCCTCTACACACAGGGGAAGCCCCACCCACAGGCCGTATCCTATCAGAGGATAGCATGGGTCGATGCCGGTCCCTCCACTTCGTCAGCGACATCAGCACAGGCAGAGTCAACAGCTGTTGACATGGGCATTATCAGCGAGAAGCTGGACTGGATCGAGTTGATAGAGAAGAAACAGTGCAAGGGCATGACACAGATCGATTAGATGGCACAGATGCTGAGTGACCTGAAGACACAGATCATGTGTCTCCAGGAAGCACAGACGACTTCTCAGCCCTGTCTCAGGTGACGAGCAGACACCGGCAGCAACAACAGTTCGGCCCAGCCCTCCGCCCACTACCGACAGGTTCACCGTGTTCTGGCGGAGCCCTACCAGCCGCAGTAGCAGCAGTACGTCCAGTCACCACCATCTCAGGACAGCCAGATGGTGGTGTATCTGCCGGACCAGCCCCTGGCAGTACTCCCGCCACCCTCTTACGAGCAGGAGCCGTTGATGGATGTCAACGGGATATGGTATGACCGACCCCAGCCAGGGATCCGACGAGACCATCCCGGATTCCGTTGGACGACCGGAGGTACCAGTTCCCAGCAGCAGCCTCTAGTTCAGGGTGGCCAGTATGGCCAGCAGCGTGAGCAGCACCAGCAGCCCCAGTTCCCAACACACCAGCAGCCATCCCACCAGAGAGAGTAGTACGGTCCTCGTCCCTATCAACAGGGACAATCTTGGAGGCAGCAGCGGCCTCGGCAACAATATCACTCAGAACCCCCTTACCTATCTCACTAGCAGCAGCCTCATTACCAGCGAGGCCACCCTTCAGATTCTCATGGGCCCTCCTATGAGAACCCCGCACTGGATGACTAAGCCCGCCTCATGTCCGAGCAGCATGCCACCTTCCGACGGGAGATGTACGAGTTCAGGCAGGAGATGAGAGAGACAGTGAAGGTGAAGGCCGCCATTCCTACACAGATCGAGACCAATCTGAACAATCTCAAGAGGAAGTCTGAGCAGGTAGAGTTCACTGAGATTACCACTCCTAGTGCTTCACTTGGTAATATGACTGCATACATGTTTGATGCTTATTTTGTTACACTTAGGAGCGGTAGTATGCCAGCAGGCAGTGCCTCGTCTGAGCGATGACACCACGCCACTTCAGAAGCACCAGATGAGGAGGAGAGCGGTGTTGATGCCGCTCATGAGCATGACGATAACGGTGGTACTGACGCCACCGCGGATGATGATCCGTCCGACGGTACTGAGGCCGTCACTTCACCAGATGGAGGAGGTGGTATTGATGCCACCATACCAGTTGCTGAGCCAGAGCGCGGTACTGATGCCGCGATACAAGATGCCGAGGGTGGTGCTGAGGCCATCATTTCTAGTTCTTCTAGTTCTGTTGTTTTTCATTCAGTTCATGTACCTTAGGACACTTCTGTGAATAAAGGAAAGGGTTTGTTATTTTCGGATCCATCTGTGTTGATTGATGATGTATTTGTGGATTCTTCTATACTTGAGCAGCCCAGACCCGATCCTAGTCCTTCGTCTGAGAAGGACCCAACCGTCCCCTTTCCCTAAGCACTCCGCTTGGCTAAGGGGCCAAAAAAGGAAAATTAGAAAAGTCCCACCAGCTAGAGTTCAGCCAACAGATGATGGATCGATTTCATATACAACTGACTCTACAGGAGGCCTTGCGGCACATCCCTCTCTTCCAAAGATCCCTCAGAGACAGGACTACAGTTCGGAGGAAGAGGCGGAACCACCAGTCAGAAATCCATGTGCTCACTCGCACCACATGCTTTGCGATCCAGAACCGTCTGCCAGCCAAGAGGCCAGATGCAAGAGCCCCGTATGTCAGATGCCATATTCAGGAGCAGTGGTTCGATCGTACTCTATTAGACAACGAGTCTTCGATAAAACTACTTCCGGCAGCCCTACTCGACCGATTCGAGTTGGGCCCTCTATGACAGAGCAGGACGATCCTTCAGTTTGCTGATCGACCTATCAAGAGGTCGAAGGGGTTGCTGAAAAATGTTGTCATCATGATTCAGGGCCTGAAATTCCCCGTGGACTTTGTTGTGTTGGACATGGAGATCCCTGAGTCCGTGACCGATACCCCCATCATTTTAGGACATCCGTTCTTGGCCACAGCCAAGGCAGTGTCCGACCATGATAGCGGGAAGGTATACTTTTGCATCGAGGGCGAGAGTATACACATAGAGACAATCGAGGAGACTAGAGATAGAGATTCCACTTGCTCGGAGCCACATTCAGATTCAGAGCAGACGATAGAGGCAGGGCGGGACATCCACCAGCACTACGATTTTGTGATTACAGATGACGAGGCAGCTTGGGCAGATCCAGCAGCACGTGCCATCCTCTCACCTTCAGAGTTCGCTGATGCACAGATGACAACAGAGGAGAGCTTAGAGAGCGCATTCCTGGTCTAGGATACATCTCAGGAAACAGAGCCGGTTCCCGATCGTGAGGCAGAATTTTCTTGTGATACTGATAAAGATCCCTCGGAGTCAGATATAGATTGGACAGAGTCTAATGATTTGATACCATGTCTGACTTCCACAGAGCCTACAGCTAGGGAGGAGGTTGATTCCATGCAGAGCAAAGACACACCAGCAGAGCAGCCTTCACCAGATGCAGATTGTGAGAGAGAGTTCTCATTCTCCCATGCATATTTGGTCGCATTCACTCAGACATTTCAGAGGCCAGATCCGCCAGCACCGAGTTGTCCAGAGCTGAAGCCGCTACCGTCATCGCTGAAGTATTGGTTCCTTGCGGGTGAGCATGAGATGTACCCAGTCATCATCTCAGCAGATTTGACTGGAGAGCAAGAATCCCGTCTGATGGGGGTTCTTAAAAAGAACCGGAAGGCGATTGGATGGAGTGTAGCCTATCTCCAGGGGATAAGTCTAGCCCTGTGCTCCCACCATATCTATCTCGAGGAGGACGCGAAGCCGTCGCGCGAGTTCCAGCGACGGCTAAACCTGAACCTTCGAGATGTTGTCATGAAGGAGATCTCGAAATGGTGGAGCGTCGATTTTATCTACCCCATCTCCGACTCCAAGTGGCCCAGTCCATTGCATGTGGTGCCCAAGAAGACGGGCATCACCACAGTTGTCAGTGAGTCTGGAGAGGAGATCGCTACTCGGGTACCCACTTCTTGGCGGGTCTGTGTGGACTACAGACGATTGAACCAGGCCACCAAGAAGGATCATTTCCCGCTGCCTTTTATTGATCAGATTATAGAGAGGCTAGCTGGGAAGAGCCATTACTGTTTCTCGGACGGGTACTACGGATACAATAAGGTGGCCATTGCGCCAGAAGACCAGGACAAGACTACCTTCACCTGTCCCTTTGGGACATATGCTTTTAGACGGATGCCCTTTGGATTGTGTAACGCCCTGGTGACATTCCAAAGGTGCATGTTGTCCATCTTTTCGGACATGGTTGGGGAGTGCTTGGAGGTCTTCATGGACGATTTTTCGGTCTACGGCGGCAGATTCGATTCTTGTCTTGACTGCCTAGACCGCATCCTTCAGCGATGAATTGAGGTTCACCTTGTGCTTTCATGGGAGAAGAGTCACTTCAAGGCGACTCAAGGGACGGTGCTTGGCCATATCATCTCCAACAGGGGCATGGAGGTTGATCCGGCCAAGGTGGATGTCATTAGAAAACTCAATCTACCGTCCAACTTGTGGTAGTTACGGTCTTTTCTGAGGCACGACGGTTTCTATCGATGATTCATTCACGATTTCAGCAGGATTACTTGGCCGTTGACTGATCTGCCGACCAAGTACACTGAGTTCATAGTCGATGATAAGTGCCTTGTGTCATTTGAGACTCTCAAGAGTCTAGTTGTAGAGGCTCCTGTACTCCACCCGCCTGATTGGTTTCTCCCATTTGAGATCATGACGGATGCCTCCGATTTTGCCGTAGGGGCGGTGCTGGGACAGAGGAGGGATGGAGTCCCCTTTGCTATTCACTACGCTAGCCGGACTTTGGATGCCGCTCAGCGGAACTACACCGTCATTGAAAAGGAGATGCTAGCCGTAGTATTCGCCATAGATAAGTTCAGATCTTACATCATTGGATCTAGAGTGACCATTTATACTGATCACATCGCCATCAGGTACCTCATGACAAAGAAGGATGCCAAAGCCAGATTGACCAGATGGATCCTTCTACTCCAGGAGTTTGATATAGAGATTAAGGACAAGCCTGGAGTCAAGAATGCGGTGGCGGATCATATCTCCCGATTGTAGTTTCTTGAAGTTTCTGAGCAGACTGAGCCTATTTGTGAGACCTTCCCAGATGAGGCGATCCTTGCTATCATCTCTCTCCCGTGGTACGTCAATATTGTGAACTATCTTGTTGCCAAGAAAGTTCCACAAGATTGGCCCAGGCAGCGACTTGAGACCATCCTCGCGAAGGCCAAGTTCTACCATTGGGAGCATCCCATCCTTTATCAAGAAAGAGGGGATAGCGTCTGGCGTAGGTGCATTCCTCAGGATGAGCACCACAACATCCTCACTTACTGCCACAAGCTTGAGGCAGGAGGACATCACTCTGGGAGGAGAATGGCACAGAAAGTGCTCCAATCCGGCCTATGGTGGCCTACTCTCTTCAAGGACTCTGATGAGGTAGTGAAGAAGTGTACTGACTGTCAGAGGATGGGCACTTTTGGACAACGTGATATGATGCCAATGCAACCTATTCACTTTTGTGAGGTTTTTGACGCATGGGGCATCGATTTCATGGGTCCATTCCCTAGGAGTCAGGGATTCGAGTACATTCTGTTGGTCGTGGATTATGTAGGTCGTTGGGTTGAGGCCATCCCCACCCGAACCGCAGATGCTAGGACTGTTTGCATATTTTTGAGGAAGAATATCATTTCACAGTTCGGGTAGCTAGAGTTTTGATATCTGACGGGGGGTCTCATTTCGTCAACGATAAGGTAAAGGCCCTTGCTAGCAAGTTCAGCATAGACCATTGAGTAGCTACACCGTATCATCCTCAGACCAATGGTCTTGCTGAAGTGTCGAATAGGAAGATCAAGACTATTCTACAGAAGGTCGTCCGCCCTGACCGAAAGGATTGGTCACAGCTTTTGGACTCGGTTTTGTGGGCATATCGGACATCCTTCAAGACACCTTTGGGTACATCTCCCTTTCACCTCGTTTATGGCAAGCCCTGCCATTTACCTGTTGAGCTGAGATATAGGTCACTTTGGGCAGTCACAGATATTCTTATGGATCCAATGAGTGTAGGAGATCAGAGGAGGGCAGAGTTAGCAGCCCTGGAGGAGCTTTGTGATGCAACCTTTTCGAGCAGCGTTCAGTACAAGGAGAGAGTGAAGGAGTGGCATGATTCTCATATCAGCCACAAGCAGTTTGAGCCAGTACAGAGAGTATGGTTGTTCGATGCCAGGTTGAGATTATTTCCAGGGAAGTTACAGAGCAAATGGAAGGGACCCTATCTGGTCAGAAAGGTACACGACAACAGAAGCATTGACATATCTGAGTTGTCATCTGAGAGTACCTTTCGTGTTAACAGGCAACGGCTCAAACCATATCTAGATCATGAGCCGCTGGTCGTTGACGTTGCCCCTATTCATTTTGCATGAGATGTGGTCTCTTGACTCACATCTATTGCATCTCACGCCTGATTATCACTGTTCTCCTGACTTGTATAGATCCAGTTGTCTATATCACACTATTCTTCAGTCCAACATCCCATTTCCATCTTTAATTATGCTATACTTAGGGTGCACTTTACCCTAAGTATGGGGGGGGGGTGTGAGACTTTTGAGTTTCTTTTGATTCTTTTCTACCTCTGTTTTGCTGCCTATACTTACGGATATTTTACCCTAAGTATAGGGGAGGTATACCCTGTACATTCTCTCTCCAATTTCCCTTAGTGTATAGCCAGCTATACTTAGGATTACTTGATCCTAAGTATAGGGGGAAACCCCGAGATCTTCTCTTTTATTTCCATTCTTTCATTCATCTTTATATATAGCCTTCCTTTTCACTTCCCTATACTAAGCACGAGTTATGTCTTCTTCATCGCTCTTTATTCGATCTGAGGACATTGTTCGAGCTAAGTATAGTGGGGTGTCGTATATATTTCATATATACTTTAGCCATAACTCGTACTTTGTGTGAGTGTGTTAATAAATAAAAATGGATAAAACCATTAAAATCCATAAAAATTAAATATTTTTCCCTGTAAATAAAATTCTTTTCTTGCACATACATAGCTAGTTGTACAAATTATTTTTGTAAAAATGTTTGTAAAAAGCTTTTGTGTAAATAGTTTGTAAATATTTTCATATCAAAATTATGTAGATAGTACAAAATTTTTGTAAAATGTTTTGAAAAACAAAAGTTTGCAAAAACCTTGAGTAAATGTTTGCAAACTTGCATTCATGCATACATCCATGTTTTCAAAACATTTTTCAAAAATTTTGCACATTTGTAAATATTTTGTAAAAATGGCATCTTTGTAAATATTTGTACAGTTTTCCGAATCATAGTTGACCTTTAAACTAGCCTGGAATTAAATTGAAAAATGGAGCTTGGTTGAGATCTTGATCCACCTAATTCTAAGAGGAACCTTATAGGGCTTAGGGTTGAGACTTTTTAGGTCCATGGTGACTTAATTCTTTGAGTCCACTAGGCTATGATCATATGCCATCTCGATGAGCCTAAGTAGAGCACTTAACAACACACGCATGACTCTTACAGACAATGAATTTACTTGGACCTACACTTCACACCGAGCTCTCCACGGATGAGGTGGTGAGGAGGCAGTCTTCTTTGACTTGGGGTAGCATATGAGGGTAGTACTTTTAGGCAGAACCTATCTTCTTCTTATAGTGAAGGAAGTGCGTCTCAATTTGGTCTGGTAGCCATGAGGTCTAACGATATGAGTTGTGGTTTGCAATAATGCTTCAAAAGAGGGATAGTCTACTGGCTCTAGAGGAAAACTCCTTATGTATATATGCTGCACATTGTAGATATGTTGTATATATGCACATAAAAAAATGCAAAAAGAAAATAACTCCAAAAAAGTGGTGGGTCTGAGGAATGGTAATCCCACCGGAGTATATATATAGTGCAATAAAGCAAAGCTTATGTTATCCATGTTTCATCTCATGAAGCTTGCAGCAGGGAGACTTAGCTACACTGGTTGAGCTCCCAAGGATACATGGCTATACTGGCCATGGTCCATTCTCTTCTTCCTCCTCTTCTTGAGCCGCTTGAACTTGAACTTAGAAGGGAATACCCCGCTCCTCGAGGAAAGAGTTGCCAGACTAGTGTATTAGAGTTACCTTGTTGGGGAGGGTTGTCACATTGCTACTTCTGAGGTGGAGAGCTACACCTCACTTACATAGTACAAGAAAAGACTCATGGTCTTCAGGGTTTGTGTATGTAGACTTGTTCTGATCTGGATTGTTGAGGAGTCTTGATTATAAATTAGTGGAACTTAGAGGCTGTTAAGTTTTAAACCTAAGTCCAAATAAGGTTCCGACAAATTAATAATCCAAAGATCTGAATAAGCTCCATACTTCAATTTAATGAAGACAAGTTTAATAATCAGCATTGATTCATTCTTTTTCCCGTCTTTTTCTTTTCTTTTCTCTTTTTTCACTTCTTTTTCAAATAAGTGTTTGCTAAGGGACTAGCAAAAGTAAAGTATGAAGGGGTGATGAATCCTCATTCATCACTCTTTATTCTTTTATTTTAGCTAAAAATCTTTGCAAAACACCATATAGATACTTGTAAATACAATAAATTATCAAAATGCATGCTCTGTGTAAATATCAATAATTAGCAAGTTTTTGTGAAAAAATAAAATAATAAAGAAATAAAGAAAAGATGGAAATATTTAGAATAAATATTGAGTGACCTGAAAGGGCCCAAGATGGGCCTGATCGCCAAATAAACAAGTAGAGAGAGATAGGGCCATTCACCATATATCCCTCTTTCATGTATATATTCTATTTTATTAAAAAAACAAAAAAAATTAAAAATGGGTTTCTATTAAAACAAAATAAAAATTAGAAAAAAAATAAAAACAAAAGGAAATAAATTTTCTCTCTCACCCTTGTATATACCATGTACATATGTGCCTATATCTATTTATTTTACCCCTGTAAATAAATAATAAAAATAAAATAAAAATTTTTTTATATCCCAAATTTTATGTTGTAAATAAATAAAATGTAAATTGTGATAATTGTACAAAAAAAAATAAAAAAATAAAAATGTAAAATACATAGGAATTTATACCTGTATATAATATAATATAATGTATATACATTAATTTATTTTTCAAAAAAATAAATAAAAATCACTAGAAAATACTTTGAAAAATAATAAACTTATTCATTTTGAAAATATTTTGAATAAAATCATTTACTATTTTTATTTAATTTATAAATAAATTTTGAATCTTGAATTCTCATTGGTCCACGGGGGAACGTTGACTCCCGACAATTGCCCCCCCCCCCCCCCCCCCCCCCCGTGGACCACTTCGCGCGGATCTTTGTTTCGACCCGACTTCTCCCAATTTTCATGAAGCGATCCTCCTCCCATTTGCCCAAACCCCGAGCTCTGACTATGGATGGATGATCCATGATCAACGCCTATCGATTTTCTTAGGGATCCATTCATCGAATTGTGCACCCGACTCCCCTCTTCTCAGACCCCTACTAGTATATAGCGTCACCTCCATCCGCCATTCCATGCATCATCGGCCACCGTCTCTGACCCCTGTGATCTCCAATCCCTTGCCTTGAGTAACAGCAAGCCCGGGGGAGTGTTGTAGAGAGGAGCGAGGCGCTCTAGCCCCAGGTCTGACGACCCACATCGCCGCGCTCCGCCACCGGCGAGCTAAAGCCTCTGGAGGCATCGCTCCATCGAGGCGAGGATCCTAGGAGGGCCATGACCTCCAGCACAGGCGACCTCGATCATCAGGTAGACTCGATAACACTTAGATTGCCTTATCTTCCGATCTTTAGGTTTCCGACCACCGCCCGTTTCCCGAGGTTCCGATCACTTATTCACCCATCCGACCACACCTACACCTTCACAAGACTTCTCCGCACCTTCTTCGCCCAGTCGCTCCCCTTGGTTCGCCAAGGAACAGGGAACTTGGGTCTCCTCCGCCACCGCTCGCCGGAGATCCACGCCCCGACTCCCCTGATCACCCATTTCGCCATCACTAGGTCGAGGCAGTTTGCCCTCGACCCAGTGTTCTTCCTGTGCAGGTTAGAAGGCCAAGGAGCCTCATCTAGAGGCCCGACGATTGAAACACAGAGCTCCGGGGTCCACCTCGTCGCCGGAGCACTCCCGCTGCTCCCAGCAGCATCAGAGGACGTCCCCACCGCGCGCAACGGCCGGGCGAAGTTCGCCGGCGACCAGTTCCTCCAGGACCCTCCATAGCCGTTCAATCGAGTTTCTCGCGCCAATTCAGATCTCAGCCATCTATCTACGGGAGGCTCATGACCGTTCGATCCATCTGCGGATCAGATCCAGGACGTTGATCGCCGAAGGGTATCCACCATCCACAGTCGTCCGATCTGACGTGAACCCCCCTCCAGCCGTGGGATCATAATAAAAGGGTATATTTCACTTAGGACCTTCTTCTTTTAGCATTTACGTTTCAGTCCTGTAAATATTTGTCGAAGTTGTTTTTAATTTGGGTAAATTACACTTTGGACCTTAGAGTTTTAGTATTTGCATTTTAGTCCCTCTGTATATGGAGCACGTGCATCGACACGTGATTTGTGGGTTATTTACATATTTTCCCCTGCACTTTATTGCTATTACCATTTGGATTTTTATAAATAAGAATGACATTTATACCCCTCCGTGTTTGATTCACGTGCTGCCCACGTGCGACCTTGGGCTTTTAGCGGATTTGGCCCTGTACTTGTTACACGTGTTATCAGTTGGCCCCTGGAACTTGTTTTATTTGCACTTTGGTCCTTGTGTGCTGTGCCTTTTCTATTGGTTGAATAAAATATCAAATCAAGTCCAAAAATCATGAAATTTGGACATTTGGCCCCTACCACTGTATAAAAATTTCAATAATTTTTTGGGATAATTTTGTTTTGTTTTCTATTTTTAAAAATTCAAAAACCCTTATTTTCGCTACTGTTTCAATTTAAAAATCAATTAAAAATATTAAAAACTCTCCAAAAATTCTAAAAAATTAGTATTAGCTTGTTTTGTTGTCTTGTTGCATTATTTCAATTTTTGCTTAATTTGGATTTATAAAACACCTAAAAATTGAAAAACTCTAAAAAAATCATAAAAATCATTCAAAATTCTACAAAATTCAAAAAAATGCAATTTCTTTTCTTGTAGCTTAGTTTTTATTTGTAGTTTTTTATAAAATTGTCTCCAGATTTTTAAAGGCTATTTTTACATTTTTAAATAGCCTTTCAAATCTGGCTGCATAGTAGTCCTTATTGTTTGCCTTATTTCATTTTTATAAAATCAACAAAAAATATAAAATTCTGAGAAAATTACCAAAAACAATAAAAAATTATAAAACCCAAAAATATTTGTATTGCAATTTTTTGAATTATTTTTGAGTGTTTATTAATTCCTTAAGTATGCTTTTTATAGCTTGTTTTATATTTTCTTCATAATTAAAAATCACAAAAAAAATTTAAAACCCCATAAAATCCACCAAAAGTATTTTCTTATTTTTATTTGATTTTCTGACTACTTCGTAGGCTTTTTAAGTCAATCCGTGCTCTTTGAGTTCTACCCTGGTCGCTATACCAGGTTAAATAAAATAGCGAGACTGCTATTCGACTCTATTGATTGATTATTCTATTTGGTGGTCTTAGTTTTCTTGTTAACCGAGCTTCGAGATTCAGGTCGCAACGATCTGTATTTTTACCTTTACCCAGATCTTAGAGATTTTTCGGTCATCAGAATGGCGCCGTTGCTGGGGAGCACGACTTAGTAGTCTTGTTTTGTTTTCGGTTTCCGTTCACGACTTTTCCGTGGTTTTTCGTTCTTTCACGGCTTTTCACGGCTTTTTCGTCTTTTTTTGTTTTCTTTTATTTTGTTTTTGTTTGACTTTATTTATTTTTATTTTTATTTTATTTATTTTTATTTTTCATTTTTGCATATATTTGTTTAATTTTCTTTTTTATTATAATAACTTGTGTCTGATATACTTTTGTTTTCCTTTCTTGCGAGGGCCTGAGGACCGAGGCGGCTTCTTTGGAAGCCGACGCAACTGCGGAGGCCAGAGGAAGCTCTTTTCTTCATAGAGCCACAGGAGAGCGCGATGGAGGCGGGCAGAAGTTCGGGAGCGTAGTTTAGCTTAGATTAATTTATTTTCCTACAGAACCTTATTATTGTAATAATACAGGACCAGCCAGATACATTCAGACTTGTGGATTGCCGGGGTCTGTTTCGTCGAGCACTGGTGTGCTTGGGGGACCCCATCGTAGTTTTCCTCCGGTTTTGTTTTTACGGCTTTTATTTTATTTTATTTTCCAAGGATTTGGCCTTAGCTTAGGAATTTCTTTGCTTGCGACGTAATTGATTAGGACCCCGGCCTAATTAGATTGCCTGTTCCTATAGACCGTTTAATTGGACCTAATTAATTAATTAATAAGAAAAAGCTAACCTGGTCACTCGAGGGGTCACGTGCCGCTAGAGGCCGTATACACCACTGGCCGGATCCGTTGTGGCGGACACCAATCGGCATCAGAGACCGGACTCTGACCCCTCCCGTTGACCCGTTAGCTCCCGTTCTTCTCGTGTAGAAATTCTTGTTAAGGTCATTTTCTTCGCTGCATCATATATGTAGTTTTATTACTGTCTTTACTTTTATGCGTGGATCACCCAGCACGTAGATTGCTGGAGTCAGGTACGCATCTCTTACTCTGCATGCATCATTGATTTCTTTGCGCATCGGTTTTTTCGTCTTCTCCCCCCGATTTATAGACTTAATAAAATCAGGAGAACCGGAAAATTTGTTAGGCGATTGTTTTTATTTGAAAAATACCTAAAAAGAAAAATAATAAAATTGGGACTGCTAAAGTAAATTAGACCTAAAAATCATCTCACAAAAAATCTTGTATTGGGAGAGTAATCCCTACATTGGATGGTTTGATTGGGCGAGAGAGTGACTCGCACCCTAGGCTAGAGCCACATCTGACCCCTCTTCAGACTACTGCTTATGGGCTAGTCGTTCTCCAGTGAGGATCGCTCCAGTCTCCGGTAAAGCGGGCCGCGATATCCTTAACAGAGCGAGCTGATCGGGTAGCCAGTAAACGGTTCGCGAATTCTACTGGCTGGGAAAGATCTAGTTTGGGATCGGGACAGTCTCCTGGGGGCGTTGGATTCCTAACAGCTCGTTAATCGCTCTGATAGACTGTCTTCTCACCAAAAAAAGATAAGATAAAAGATCGAACTCTTACGGTCATCAGCTCGCGTTGCGTTGGTGAATTTGGGGTTTGGTTGACCATACTGTTTGCTTTCCAGATCCCATCCGCCTGAATCGCCAGATCAAGATGATGGGTCGAAGGTCCCTTAGGAAGCCTCTGGTTGCACCGCTTTCGAGCACTCTGGCCCGCTCATCTAGGTTGGTTTGTGAGAGCCGAGAACCGCTCTCCGAACCCGAGTTCGCTTCCATCCTGTTCCCCCCCGACCACCTTTCTTCTAATATTCCTGAGGTGCCCGATCAGAGAGAGCAGCAGTCAGATGATATTTCGGCACCTGAGCTTGGGTCTTTTGCCTTTGTAGAGACCATGGCCAGTAGCGAGGACCGCACCGGTGGACCGAGAGCCGAGCAGACATACGTGTTGGACCAGGGTGCGATCAACAACACCTTGATAGCTTTCCTTGATACAATGCAGCAGCGGATCAGAGATCAGGGAGCTTTCACGGTCGAGATGTACCAGGAGATGAGAGCCGACCGCGAGTAGCGCAGACCTGGTGGAGGAGGCATACTTGAGGGAGAGCAGCCAGTGCAGCCAGCTCGGCTAGCAGCAGGAGCCCAACCGATGAGAGAGTTGCACAACCATGGTGCAACTCTAACCCACAGATGGATCGTGTTATCGGCCATAGCGGAAGACTTCAAGTTCCCGCCACAGACTATTCAGTTACTTCCCCGCTTTCACGGACTCGCCACCGAGGAGCCACACCTTCATCTCCAGGAGTTTGAGATGATCTGCAGCATTGTCCACGATCGACAGGTGGACGAGGACACTATCCGGATGATTGCTTTTTCATTCTCCCTCGTAGACAGAGCAACCAACTGGCTAAAGCATCTAGATAGATTTGTTACCACCTGGGAGCAGCTCCGCATCGAGTACTTGAACAAGTACTATCCACTCGATCGGACGAATGCAACGAGGTCCTTGATCAGCAACTTCTCCATGCTCCCCAATGAACAATTCCACGAGGCATGGGAGAGATTCCGAGAGCTTACAGATAGATGCCCGTACCATGACATCTCGAAGCCGAACCTAGTTCAGAGCTTCTTTTGCGCGCTTACACCAGAGCTGCAGGGGTTGGTGAATGCATCATGTGGAGGATTGTATTTCGCCAAAGATGAGGACTAGGTCTGGGCCATCTACAAGGAGATGGCTGAGAACTATACAGTGATGTCTCAGACTCGCCTCTACACACAGGGGAAGCCCCAGCTACATGCCATGTCCTATCAGAGGATAGCACGGGTCGATGCCGGTCCCTCCACTTCGTTAGCGACAACAGCATAGGCAGAGTCAACAGCTGCCGACATGGGCATTATCAGCGAGAAGCTGGACCGGATCGAGTTGATAGAGAAGAAGCAGTGCCGAGGCATGATGCAGATCGATCAGATGGCACATACGCTGAGTGACCTGAAGACACAGATCATGTGTCTCCAGGAGGCACAAACGGCTTCTCAGCCCCGTCTCAGGTGACGAGCAGACACTAGCAGTAGCAGCAGTTCGGTCCAGCCCTCCGCCCAGTACCGACAGGTTCACCATGTCCAGGCGGAGCCCTACCAGCCGCAGCAGCAGCAGTACGTCTAGTCACCACCATCTCAGGACAGCCAGATGGTGGTGTATCAGCCGGACCAGCCCCTGGCAGTACTCCCCCACCCTCTTACGAGCAGGAGCCGTTGATGGATGTTAACGGGATATGGTATGAACGACCCCAGCATGGAATCCGACGAGACCATCCCGGATTCCGTTGGACGACCGGAGGTACCAGTTCCCAGCAACTGCCTCCAGTTCAGAGTGGCCAGTATGGACAACAGCGTGAGCATCCCCAGCAACCCCAGTTCCCAGCACACCAGCAGCCATCCCACCAGAGAGAGCAGTATGGTCCTCGTCCCTATCAGCATGGACAATCTTGGAGGCAGCAACAACCTCAGCAGTAGTATCACTCACAACCCCTTACCTCTCTCACCAGCAGCAACCTCATTACCAGCGAGGCCACCCGTCAGGTTCTCATGGGCCCTCCTATGAGCACCCCGCACTGGATGACTTAGCCTGCCTCATGTCCGAGCAACAGGCCACCTTCAGACGGGAGATGGACGAGTTTAGGCTGGAGATGAGAGAGATAGTGAAGGGAAAGGCCGTCATTCCTGCACAGATCGAGCCCAATCCGAACAACCTCAAGAGGAAGTCTGAGCAGGTAGAGTTCACTGAGATTACCACTCCTAGTGATTCACTTGGTGATATGACTACATACATGTTTGATGCTGATTTTGTTACACTTAGAAGTGGTAGGATGCCAGCAGGCGGCGCCTCATCTGAGCGACGACGCCATGCCACTTCAGGAGCGCCAGATGAGGAGGAGAGCGATGCTGATGCTGCTCATGAGAATGACGATGACGGTGGTACTGACGCCACCGCAGATGATGATCCAGCCGACGGTACTGAGGCCATCACTTCACCAGATGGAGGAGGTGGTACTGATGCCACCATACCAGTTGCTGAGCCAGAGCGCGGTACTGATGTCGCGACACCAGATGCCGAGGGTGGTGCTGAGGCCACCATTTCCAGTTCTTCTAGTCATGTTGTTTTTCATTCAGTTCATGTACCTCAAGACACTTCTGTGAATAAAGGAAAGGGTTTGTTATTTTCGGATCGACCTGTGTTGATTGATGATGTATGTGTGGATTATGCCATACTTGAGCAGCCCGGACCCGATCCTAGTCCTTCATCTGAGAAGGACCCAACCTTCCCCTTTCCCCAAGCAGTCCGCTTGGCTAAGGGGCCAAAAAAGGAAAATCAGAAAAAGTCTCACCAGCTAGAGTTCATCCAGCAGATGATGGATCGATTTCATATACAGCTGACTCTACAGAAGGCCTTGGAGCACATCCCTCTCTTCCAGAGATCCCTCAGAGACATGACTACAGTTCGGAGGAAGAGGTAGAACCACCAGTCAGAAATCCATGTGCTCACTCGCGCCACATGCTTTGCGATCCAGAACCGTCTGCCAGCCAAGAGGCCAGATGCAGGAGCCCCGTATGTCAGATGCCACATTCAGGAGCAAAGGTTCGATCGTACTTTATTGGACAACGGGTCCTCGATCAACCTACTTCTGCAGCCCTACTTGACCGATTCGAGTTGGGCCCTCTACGACAGAGCAGGACGGTCCTTCAATTTACTGATCGATCTGTCAAGAGTCCGAAGGGGTTGCTGAAGGATGTTGTCGTCACGATTCATGGCCTGAAATTCCCTGTGGACTTTGTTGTGTTGGACATGGAGATCCCTAAGTCCGTGACCGATACCCCCATCATTTTAGGACGCCCATTCTTGGCCACAGCCAAGGCAGTGTCCGACCATGATAGCGGGAAGGTATACTTTCGCGTCGAGGGCGAGAGTATACAAATAGAGACGATCGAGAGCCAGAGATTTAACTTGCTCAGAGCCGCATTCAGATTCAGAGCAGACGACAGAGGCAGGGCGAGACATCCACCACGACTGCGATTTTGTGATTATAGATGAAGAGGCAGTTTGGGCAGATCCAGCAGCACAGGCCATCCTCTCACCTTCTGAGTTCGCTGATGCACAGATGACAGCAGAGGAGATCTTGGAGAGCGCATTCGTGGTCCAGGATACATCTCAGGCAGCAGAGCCGGTTCCCGATCGTGAGGCAGAATTTTCTTGTGATACTGATACAGATCCCTCAGAGTCAGATATAGATGTGACAGAGTCTGATGATTTGATACCATGTCTGACTTCCACAGAGCCTACAGCTAGAGAGGAGGTTGATTCCATGCAGAGCAGAGACACACCAGCATAGCAGCCTTCACCAGATGCAGATTGACAGAGAGAGTTCTCATTCTCCCATGCAGATTTGGTTGCATTCACTCAGACATTTCAGAGGCCAGCTCTGCCAGCACCGAGTTGTCCAGAGCCGAAGCCGCTACCGTCATCGCTGAAGTATAGGTTCCTTGCGGGTGAGCATGAGATGTACCCAGTCATCATCTCAGCAGATTTGACTGGAGAGCAAGAATCCCGTCTGATGGGGGTTCTTGAAAAGAACCACAAGGCAATTGGATGGAGTGTAGCCGATCTCCAAGGGGATAAGTCCGACCCTGTGCTCCCACCATATCTATATCGAGGAGGACGCGAAGCCGTCGCATGAGTTCCAGCGGCGGCTAAACCCCGAATCTTTAAGATGTTGTCATGAAGGAGATCTCGAAATGGTGGAGCGTCGATTTTATCTACTCCATCTTCGACTCCAAGTGGGTCAGTCCATTGCATGTGGTGCCCAAGAAGACGAGCATCACCACAGTTGTCAGTGAGTCTGGAGAGAAGATCGTTACTCGGGTACCCACTTCTTGGCGGGTCTGTGTGGACTACAGACGATTGAACCGGGCCACCAAGAAGGATCATTTCCCATTGCCTTTTATTGATCAGATTATAGAGAGGCTAGCCAGGAAGAGCCATTACCGTTTCTTGGACGGGTACTCCGGATACAATCAGGTGGCCATTGCGCCCGAAGACCAGGAAAAGACTACCTTCACCTGTCCCTTTGGGACATATGCTTTTAGACGGATGCCCTTTGGATTGTGTAACGCCCCGGTGACATTCCAAAGGTGCATGCTGTCCATCTTTTCGGACATGGTGGGGGAGTGCTTGGAGGTCTTCATGGACGATTTTTTGGTCTACGACGACGGATTCGATTCTTGTCTTGACTGCTTAGACCGCGTCCTTCAATGATGCATTGAGGTTCACCTTGTGCTTTCATGGGAAAAGAGTCACTTCATGGTGACTCAAGGGATGGTGCTTGGCCATATCATCTCCAACAGGGGCATGGAGGTTGATCCGACCAAGGTGGATGTCATTAGAAAACTCAATCCACCATCCAACTTACGGCAGTTACGATCTTTTCTGGGACACGTCGGTTTCTATCGACAATTCATTCACGATTTCAGCAGGATTGCCCGGCCGTTGATTGATCTGCTGATCAAGGACACCGAGTTCATAGTCGATGATAAGTGCCTTGCATCATTTGAGACTCTCAAGAGTCTAGTTGTAGAGGCTCCTATCTTCCAGCCGCCTGATTGGTCTCTCCCATTCGAGATCATGACGGATGCCTCCGATTTTGCCGTAGGGGCCGTGCTGGGAAAGAGGAGGGATGGATTCCCCTTTTCTATTCACTAAGCTAGCTGGACTTTGGATGCCGCTCACCGGAACTACACCGTCACTGAGAAGGAGATTCTAGCCGTAGTATTCGCCCTAGATAAGTTCATATCTTACATCATTGGATCTAGAGTGACCATTTATACTGATCACACCGCCATCAGGTACCTCATGACAAAGAAGGATGCCAAAGCCAGATTGACCAGATGGATCCTTCTACTCCAGGAGTTTGATATAGAGATTAAGGACAAGCCTGGAGTCAAGAATGTGGTGGCGGATCATCTCTCCCGATTGGAGTTTCTTGAGGATTCTGAGCAGACTGAGCCTATTTATGAGACCTTCCCAGATGAGGCGATCCTTGCTATCGTCTCTCTCCCGTGGTACGCCGATATTGTGAACTATCTTGTTGCCTAGAAAGTTCCACAAGATTGGCCCAGGCAGCGACTTGAGACCTTCCTTTATCATGAAGGCCAAGTTCCTCAGGATTGCGAAGGCCAAGTTCTATCAATGGGAGGATCCCATCCTTTATCATGAAGGAGGGGATAGCGTCTGACGTAGGTGCATTCCTCAGGATGAGCACCACAACGTCTTCACTTACTGCCACAAGCTTGAGGCAGGAGGACACCACTCTAGGAGGAGAACGGCATATAAAGTGCTCCAATCCGGCCTATGGTGGCCTACTCTCTTCAAGGACTCCGATGAGTTCGTGAAGAGGTGTACTGACTGTCAGAGGATGGGCACTTGTGGATAGCATGATATGATGCCAATGCAACCCATTCACTTCTGTGAGGTTTTTGATGCATGGGGCATCGATTTCATGGGTCCAATCCCTAAGAGTCAAGGATTCGAGTACATTCTATTGGCTGTGGATTATGTGAGTCATTGGGTTGAGGCCATCCCTGCCTGAACCGTAGATGCTAGGACTGTTTGCAGATTTTTGAGGAAGAATATCATTTCACTGTTCGGGGTACCTAGAGTTTTGATATCTAACGGGGGGTCTCATTTTGTCAACGACAAGGTAAAGGCCCTTGCTAGCGAGTTCAACATAGACCATCGAGTAGCTACACCGTATCATCCTCAGACCAATGGTCTTGCTGAGTGTCGAATAGGGAGATCAAGACTATTGTGCAGAAGGTCGTCCGTCCTGACCAAAAGGATTGGTCACAACTTTTGGACTCGGTCTTGTGGGCATATCAGACGTCCTTCAAGACACCTTTGGGTACATCTCCCTTTCGCCTCGTTTATGGCAAGCCCTGCCATTTACCTGTTGAGCTGAGACATAGGTCACTTTGGGCAGTCATAGATATTCTTATGGATCCAGTGAGTGTAGGAGATTAGAGGAGGGCAGAGTTAGCAGCCCTAGAGGAGCTTCGTGATGCAGCCTTTTCGAGTAGCCTTCAGTACAAGGAGAGAGTGAAGGAGTGGCATGATTCTCATATCAGCCACAAGCAGTTTGAGCCAGGACAAAGAGTATGGTTGTTCGATGTCAGGTTGAGATTATTTCTAGGGAAGTTACAGAGCAAATGGAAGGGATCCTATCTGGTCAGAAAGGTACACGACAATGGAAGCATTGACATATCTGAGTTGTCATCTGAGAGTACCTTTCGTGTTAAAGGGCAGCGGCTCAAACCATATCTAGATCATGAGCCGCTGGTCATTGACGTTGCCCCTGTTCATTTTGCGTGAGATGTGGTCTCTTGACTCACATCTATTTCATCTCACTCCTGATTATCACAGTTCTCCCGACTTGTATAGATCCAGTTGTCCATATCACACTATTCTTCAGTCCAACATCCCATTTCCATCTTTGATTATGCTATATTTAGGGTGCACTTTACCCTAAGTATAGGTGGGGGGTGTGAGATTTTTGAGTTTCTTTTGATTCTTTTCTACCTCTGTTTTGCTGCATATACTTAGAGATATTTTACCCTAAGTATAGGGGAGGTAGACCCTGTACATTCTCTCTCGGATTTCCCTTAGTGTAAAGCCTGCTATACTTAGGATTACTTGATCCTAAGTATAGGGGGAAACCCCAAGATCTTCTCTTTCATTTCCATTCTTTCATTCGTCTTTGTATATAGCCTTCCTTTTCACTTCCCTATACTAAGCACGAGTTATGTCTTCTTCATCGCTCTTTATACGACTCTAAGGGAGTGTCGTATATATTTCATATATACTTCAGCCATAACTCTACTTTGTGTGAGTGTGTTAATAAATAAAAATGGCTAAAACCCTTAAAATCCAAAAAAATTAAAAAAAATTCCCTGTAAATAAATTCTTTTCTTGCACATACATAGCTAGTTGTACAAATTATTTTTGTAAAAATGTTTGTAAAAAGCTTTTGTGTAAATAGTTTGTAAATATTTTCATATCAAAATTATGTAGATAGTATAAAATTTTTGTAAAATGTTTTGAAAAACAAAAGTTTGCAAAAACCTTGTGTAAATTTGTGTAAATATTTTGCAAAACTTGCATTCATGCATACATCCATGTTTTCAAAACATTTTTAAAAAATTTTGCACATTTGTAAATATTTTGTAAAAATTGCATCTTTGTAAATATTTGTACAGTTTTCCAAATCGTAGTTGACATTTAAACTAGCCTAGAATTAAATTGAAAAATGGAGCTTGGTTGAGATCTCAATCCACCTAATTCTAAGAGGAACCTTTCCATGGTGACTTAATTCTTTGAGTCCACTAGGCTATGATCATATGTCATCTCGATGAGCCTAAGTAGAGCACTGAACAACACACACATGACTCTTGCAAACAATGACTTTACTTAGACCATCACTTCACACCGAGCTCTCCACGGATGAGGTGGTGAGGAGGCAGTCTTCTTTGACTTGGGGTAGCATATGAGGGTAGTACTTCTAGGCAGAACCTCTCTTCTTCTTATAGTGAAGGAAGTGTGTCTCAACTTGGTCTGGTAGCCGTGAGGTCTAACGACAGGAGTTGTGGGTTGCAATAATGCTTCAAAAGAGAGATAGTCTACTGGCTCAAGAGGAAAAACTCCTTATGTATATATGCTGCACTTTGTAGATATGTTGTATATATGCACATAAAAAAATGCAAAAAGAAAATAACTCCAAAAAAGTGGTGGGTCTGAGAGAAAATGATACTCCCACCGGAGTATATATAGTGCAATAAAGCAAAGATTTTGTTATCCATGTTTCATCTCATGAAGCATGCAGCAGGGAGACTTAGCTACGCTGGTTGAGCTCCCAAAGATACATGGCTACACTAGCCATGGTCCATTCTCTTCTTCCTCCTCTTTTTGAGCTGGTTGAACTTGAACTTAGAAGGGAATACCCCGCTCTTCGAGGAAAGAGTTGCCAGACTAGGGTATTAGAGTTACCTTGTTGGGGAGGGTTGTCACTTTGCTACTTCTGAGGTAAAGAGCTATACCTCACTTACACAGTACAAGAAAAGACTCATGGTCTTCAGGGTTTGTGTATGTAGACTTGTTCTGATCTGGATTGTTGAGGAGTCTTGATTATAGATTAGTGGAACTTAGAGGCTGTTAAGTTTTAAACCTAAGTCCAAATAAGGTTCCGACAAATTAATAATCCAAAGATCTGATTAAGCTCCATACTTCAATTTAATGAAGACAAGTTTAATAATCAGCATTGATTCATTCTTTTTCCCGTCTTTTTCTTTTCTTTTATCTTTTTCACTTCTTTTTCAAATAAGTATTTGCTAAGGGACAAGCAAAAGTAAAGTATAAGGGGGTGATGAATCCTCATTCATCACTCTTTATTCTTTTATTTTAGCTAAAAATCTTTGCAAAACACCATGTAGATACTTGTAAATACAATAAATTATCAAAATACATGCTCTGTGTAAATATCAATAATTAGCATGTTTTTGTGCAAAAATAAAAGAATAAAGAAACAGAGAAAAATAGAGAAATATTTAGAATAAATATTGAGTGACCTGAACCCAAGAGAGGGCTCAAGATGGGCCTAATCGCCAAATAAACAAGTAGAGAGTAGAGAGAGAGAGGGCCATTCACCATATATCCCTCCTTCATGTATATATTCTATTTTATTAAAAAACTAAAAAAACAAAATTAAAAATGGGTTTCTATTAAAATAAAATAAAAATTAGAAAAATAAAATAAAAACAAAAAGGAAAAAAATTTCTCTCTCACCCTTGTATATACCATGTACATATATGCCTATATCTATTTATTTTACCCCTATAAATAAATAATAAAAAAAAAATAAAATTTATTTTATATCCCAAATTTTATAACGTAAATAAATAAAATGTAAAATTAGGATAATTATACAAAAATAAAATAAAAAAAATAAAAATATAAAATACATAGGTATTTATACCTGTATATAATATATTATAATGTATTTACGTTAATTTATTTTTCAAAAAAATAAATAAAAATCACTAAAAAATACTTTAAAAATAACAAACATTTTTCATTTTGAAAATATTTTGAAATAAAATCATTTACTATTTTTTATTTAATTTATAAATAATTTTTGGATCATGAATTCTCATTGGTCCACGGGGGAACGTTGACCCCCGGTCAACTGCCTCCCCCTGGACTACTTCGCGTGGATCTTTGTTTCGACCCGACTTCTCCCAATTTTCACGAACGATCTGCCTCCCATTTGCCCAAACCCGAGCTCCGACTATCGATGGATGATCCATGATCCACGCCTATCGATTTTCTTAGGGATCCATTCATCGAATTGCGCGCTCGACTCCCCTCTTCTCGGACCCATACTAGTATATAGCTTCACCTCCAGCCGCCATTCCACGCATCTTCGGCCACCGTCCCCGACCCCTGTGATCTCCAGTCCCTTGCCTTGAGTGACGCAAGCCCGAGGGAGTGTTGTAGAGAGGAGGGGGGCGCTCTAGCCCATGTCCGGTGACCCACATCACCGCGCTCCGCCACCGGCGAGCTCGAGCCTCTGGAGGCGTTGCTCCATCGAGGCGAGGATCCCAGGAGGACCAAGACCTCCAGCACAGACGACCTCGATCATCAAGTAGACTCGATAGCACTTAGATTGCCTTATCTTTCGATCTTTAGGTTTCCGACCACCGCCCGTTCCCCGATGTTTCGATCACTTATTCACCCATCTGACCACACCTACACCTTCGTGAGACTCCTCCGCACCTTCTTCGCCCAATCGCTCCCCCTGGTTCGCTACAGAACATGGAACTCGGGTCTCCTCCGCCGCCGCTCGCCGGAGATCGACGCCCCGACTCCCCCGATCACCCATTTCGCCCATCACCGGGTCTAGGCAGTTTGCCCTCGACCCAACGTTCTTCCTGTGCAGGTTAGAAGTACAAGGAGCCTCATCTAGAGTCCCGACGATTGAAGCACAGAGCTCCAGGTTCCACCTCGTCGCCGGAGCGCTCCAGCTTCTCCCGGCATCATCAGAGCATTCCACCAGCTGCGGACGACCGAGGGCTTCGATTCCCCCATTTCAGCAGCATCGGAGGACGTCCCCACCACACGCAACAGCCGGGCGAAGTTCGTCGACGACCAGTTCCTCCAGGACCCTCCATAGCCGTTCGATCGAGTCTCTCATGCCAGTTCAGACCTCAGCCATCCATCTGCGGGAGGCTCTTGACCGTTCGATCCATCTGCGGATCAGATCCAAGACGTTGATCGTCGAAGGGGTATCCACCATCCACAGCCGTCCGATCTGACCTGGACCACCCTTCAGCCGTTGGATCATAATAAAAGGGTATATTTCACTTAGGCCCTTCTTCTTTTAGCATTTACGTTTCAGTCTTGTAAATATTTGTCGAAGTTGTTTTTAATTTGGGTAAATTGCACTTTGGACCTTAGAGTTTTAGTATTTGCATTTTAGTCCCTCTGTATGTGGAGCACGTGCATCGACACGTGATTTGTGAGTTATTTACACATTTTCCCCTACACTCTATTGCTGTTACCATTTGGATTTTTATAAATAAGAATGACATTTATACCCCTCCGTGTCTGATTCACGTGCCGCCCACGTGCGGCCTTGGGCTTTTTGCGGATTTGGCCCTGTACTTGTTACACGTGTTATCAGTTTGCCCCTGGAACTTGTTTTATTTGCACTTTGGTCCCTGTGTGCTGTATCTTTTTTATTGGTTGAATAAAATATCAAATCAAGTTCAAAAATCGTGAAATTTGGACACGTGGTCCCTACCACTATATAAAAATTTCACTAATTTTTTGGGACAATTTTGTTTTTTTTCTATTTTTAAAAATTCAAAAACCCTCATTTTTGCTATTATTTTAATTTAAAAATCAATTACAAATATTAAAAACTCTCCAAAAATTCTAAAAAAATTAGTTTTAGCTTGTTTTGTTGTCTTGTTGCTTCAGTTCAATTTTTGCTTAATTTGGATTTACAAAACACCTAAAAATTGAAAATTCTAAAATACTCTTAAAAACCAGTACAAATTCTACAAAATTCAAAAAAATGCAATTTCTTTTCCTGTAGCTTAGTTTTTACTTGTAGTTTTTTCATAAAATTATCTCGAGATTTTTAGAGCTATTTTTACATTTTTAAATAGCCTTTCAAATCTGGCTGCACAATAGTCCTTATTTTTGCCTTATTTCATTTTTATAAAATCAACAAAAAAATATAAAAATCTGAGAAAATTAACAAAAACACTTAAAAAATTATAAAACCCAAAAATATTTTTATTGCAATTTTCTGACTTATTTTTGAGTGTTTAATAATTCCTCAAGTGTGTTTTTTGTAGCTTGTTTTATATTTTCTTCATAATTAAAAATCACAAAAAAAATCAAAAACCCATAAAATCCACCAAAATATTTTCTTATTTTTATTTGATTTTCTGACTACTTCTAGGCTTTTTAAGCCAATCCGTGCTCCTTGAGTTCGACCCTGGTCGCTATACCAGGTTAAATAAAATAACGAGACCGCTATTCGACTCTATTGATTGATTATTCTATTTAGTGATCTTAGTTTTCTTGTTGACCTAGCTTCGAGATTCGAGTCGCAACGACCCATATTT
The DNA here is from genome assembly GCA_037367405.1 of Ottelia alismoides. NCBI lineage: Eukaryota > Viridiplantae > Streptophyta > Magnoliopsida > Alismatales > Hydrocharitaceae > Ottelia > Ottelia alismoides. Next base: position 230,676 of record JAZKJV010000514.1, on the reverse strand, counting down.
TTACCTCTACCCGGATCTTGGAGATTTTTCGGTCATCAATGGGTACATTTTTATGAAAGCATACATGTAATACATTTCCGTGGACATGGATGGGATTGTAATGAAATGTAATGATTGACATGTTATGAATGGATAGTAATGAAATGAATGTTGGTTATGAAGTGAATGGAAAGAAAATTTTTAATTCAGTCCTTGTGCTATTTTCTCCTACTTACAGTTATGTTGTGATTTCGAATGTGGAATGTGTATGTGCATGGAATTGGTCTGTCAGGTACCTAGATCCTAGGGGGACGGTCTCCACAATTTGCAAAAAAAGAATATGGATTCTACATCTACTCATTGGACTTAACAAACATATTCTAAAATCAAGCTTGTTGAGAATATAATTGAATGTTTAAAAATAAATGTATTAACCAAATAAAACAAATCTAGATAACCCTAAAATAGTAATATGAATTTATTTAATGAAATTTGAATTTAATGAATCAATATGGCAGAATACCCTTTTCGATAATGTTTTGGAAGCATCTGTTTGATCAAGATCCAACAGATCTCATTGATGGCTTACCATGGAAACAATAAGACACCACCTTTGAAGGGCCTCCTATACATACATACATATAAACATACAAACATACATACGTACATATCACATACATACGTACGTACCTACGTACGTACATACGTACATACAAACTTACATACCTACATACGTACGTACATACCTACATACGTACGTACGTACGTACGTACGTACATACATACATACGTAAGAACATACCTACATACGTACGTACGTACATACATACATACATATGTACGTACGTATGTACGCACGTACCTACCTACCTACATACATACGTACGTACGTACGTACCTACATACCTACATACATACGTACGTACGTACGTACGTACGTACATACATACATACATACATACATACATACATGCATGCATGCATGCATGCATACGTACATACGTACACACATACATACCTACATACGTACATGTACACATACTTGCATACGTACGTACGTACGTACGTACATACATACACACATACATACATACCAATATACATACATACGTACGTACCTACGTGTGTACCTACATGCCTACCTACATACCTACGTACATATATACGTACATACGTATGCACGCACATACTTACCTACATACGTACATTACATACATACCTACATACATACCTACATACGTACTACCTACCTACATACGTACGTACATACGTATCTACGTACCTACATACATACATACCTACCTACCTACCTAGATACATACGTACCTACGTACGTACGTACCTACCTACGTATGTACCTACCTATATACCTACGTACCTACCAATGTACCTACCTACGTACATACCTACGTACCTACATACCTACCTACATACATACCTACATACCTACATACATACCTACCTACATGCATACCTACATACATACCTACATACCTACATACCTACATACCTACCCTACCTACCTACCTACCTACATACAAACATACATACATACATACATACATACATACATACATACATACATACCTACATACCTACATACATACATACCTACCTACGTACGTACATACATACATACATACATACATACATACATACATACATACATACATACATACATACATACATACATACATACATACATACATACCTACATACACACCTACCTACCTACATACATACATACAAACCTACATACATACCTACATACATACATACCTACATACATACATACATACTTACACACATACACACATACCTGCATACTTACATACCTACATACATACATATACCTACATACATACCTACATACATACATACCTGCCTACCTACATACATACATACATACCTACATACATACCTACCTACATACGTACCTACCTACCTACATACATACATACCAACATACATACCTACATACATACATACCTACATTCATACCTGCATACCTACCTACATACATACATACATGCATACATACATACCTACCTACCTACCTACCTACATACATACATACCTACAAACGTACGTACGTACGTACGTTCGTACGTACGTTCGTACATACATACATACATACATACATACGTACGTACGTACGTACGTATGTACATCCGTACATACATACGTACATACATACGTAGATACATACATATGTATGTATGTACACACGTGCCGTGTACATATATTGGTACATACACATGTAACCTACGTATGTACGTACATACATACCTACGTACATACGTACATACATATATACATACATACATGCATACATACATACATACGTACGTACGTACATACATGCATACATATGTATGTACGTACATACCACGTACATATATAGGTACATACACATGTAACCTACGTACCTACCTATGTGCATATGTACACGTACATACCTAAGTACGTACCTACATGCATGCACATAGACATAAGTACGTATTTACGTATATGTATGTACGTGTATACATACCTACAAACGCACGTACGTACTTACATACATACGTACACACATAAGTACATTCTTACCTACATATGTATGAACCTATATACATATCTATATTCATACGTACTGCATACATACGTGCCGACATACGTACGTACCTATGCACATACATACGTATCTACGTACACACCTACACACATATGTACATAAGTACGTACTTACCTACATATCTATGTACATACGCACATAAGTACTTATGTACCTACATACTTACGGACCTACATACACACATACCTACCTACATACCTACCTACCTACATACATACCTACATACGCACGTACCTACACACATACGTATGCATCTACGAACATACGTACAAGTGTACCTACATATGCACAGACGCATACATGTATGTACATACATACCGTGCATACATACATGTGTACACATAGTTACTTACGTATGTACGTACTAATGTACCTACGCACGTATGTACCTACGTACATACCTACCTACCTACATACATTCATACATACAATGCACGCACGCACATACACCCATGAGAAACTTCAAATCAGATGAGATCTTTCTCGAGTAAGAAATATCAACCTCACTTTAGGCATTTCCTCTTATATTTTAAATTTTTTAATGTCATAGATTTAATAATAGGTATTAATATCATATGTGCATTGAGATAGAATTACAAAAATATTAGTATATTGGATGAAAAGACTTATTACATGTAGGTATATTTTTTTATAAAATATTCAGTATTTCACTTTCTTTACAATGTAAAATTTATAGTTTACAAATTTTATACATGATTCTACTAAACCAATGGTAGCTTTCCTTACTCAGGAAACACCCCACATCATTTGAAGGGCATATATTATGCATGCATGTATGTATCTATGTATATCATGAAATAATTTTAAAGCATGACCTAGTCCAACTTGGATCAAAGGATTGTGAAAACATCGGCTTAAAATACAATCTATTCATTATTCCTTCTAATGTACTCATTAGGGAACCCAAGTACATGTGTTTGGTGTATACTAGTGTTCAGCTCGCGCTTCTCTACGTAGTATGATGTTATATCTTATATTTTATAAGAAACTTTTTAAAAGAACTTCAAGAAATAACCATTTTATATATGTAAAAAAACTCTAACATGAAATACAAAATTCTTCTTAAGTATTGTATTGTAGCATATCGTCAACGGAAATTGAGTTTTAAAATTGATGTAATTTATAAACTTTGCATTACCTAATTTAAAAAAAAACATTGTCGTACAATAGTTTGATGGATCTTTATATGTTTAAAAAATTATACATAACTATACAATATTTTTTTTATGAATTTTCACAAATAAATATGTGTTTAATGTATGCATTTTGTAATTATTGTTCTTTACTCTAGACACATCTTAAATTTGTAAAATGTAATCAAATGAGTATTTGAAATTATCTTGATGGAGATATAACATGTTTATAATCTATTTGTATTATAATAGGTTATAAATACATTTAATTTGCTGAGGGGACACTACATATAGTAGCCATTAACGTAGGTCGCAATAACACACATTATAATAGTTGTAAATAGTTATATTTAGTGTGAGATTTATTTATTTATGAATAAATTATATAAATAATAAGAATATGAATAAATTATCTTGTGTGATACCTACTCTTATAAGTGATACCTAACTTTCCCACATATTAATTTAGTGTTAGACTAAAGTTTCTTGTCTCGTCTTATCTTTTCAACTTCCTTTTACACAAATACATGCTAAAGATCACATTTAAAGTGCAGAAATCATTATATTTAAATGTAAGGAAGAACTATAGAAGACATATAAAAAATATGTACATAGACGAACTCCCTTTGGATTTCCTCTTGTTTGTATTAGGAAAATATAGATGCCTAATGGTGAGGGATATAACAGTGTGGAATATGAACTTCATTGTAAGTCTCCAATAACATTGCTATTGGTTTGAAGAAATTTAGCCTTGTCAGGAAAATATAGTCTTAGTTTTCAGAGATGGAATTTTTTGATGTGCACACTCACATAATACTTTCTTATCCTATATTAATGGACTTATATATAGTTATACAAAAAAGTTAAAAAATCGTATCCTTTTTGTTATATCAATATTTATAAAGCCGTCTATCGAATATTTTGATAGGTGACTACCTATATGTATACATATGACGTTAAAAGTTTCATGTGGAATTATATATAGTATAGCCTATGTCTAGTATAGAGGATCATCTTTGTATAATGAGAAACCTATAGAATGATATATGAAAAAAATCAGATATATAAAAATTATAAAGCACTTGAATAACATCAAATAGTTGATCATCATATGTGCAAAAATTTCCAGTGGCAACCACATTAAATTAGAAAATTTTAAAGCTATAACATGTTTTTCGGGGGATTTGTCAAAATACAATAATGGAATTTTTCAAAGGAAATTCAAAGGTGAAATTCATTCTACTATGTATTACGTAAAATATTGCAAATAAATTTGTGACATTTGTAAAAGTGTAGGAAAAAAATCCAAGAACAATAACATTAAGTTACGTATTGAAAGTTAAAATATAATTGATATTTTAATAGTTTATCAAAATTAAGGCAGGAACAAAATAGTACTAAAAAGAAACATACATACTCCATCAATTTTATCTTTTTAAATAAAATACACGAAAAATCAAAAATTTAAAACACATACTTAGCTATGTAAAGGGGAAGAATCGTAAGGTCCCAATAATCAATATTCACGATACAGAGCAAATATTGCAGAAGATCATTTGTTGAATCAGTTAATGGAGGGAAGTCTCAATGTATCTAAGACAAACCTATAAAAAATACATCAATGTATATTAAAAATGAAGGGTGTCTAGAGTCTTTTTTTAATTTACATTCCATTTCTAAAAATAGTGATTTAAAAAGAAAATTTTATTCTATATTTTCAAATTTTACAAAAGATATAAATAGTTATGATTTGCATTTATATAATTGATGTTAATATTTTATAAAATTAAGAAAGACGAAATGAGAGAGGGAGGGAGTAACGTATTGGGTGTATATAGAGAGAGAGGCGGGAAGAGGGGGATATCGATAGTAGGAAGATGGGGAGTGTGCCATGTGTTGGTTTTAGGATGAAGGAAGGAAAAAACGCACTAATAATGTGGGTTATAGATGTATAGAGGCCTAGTGTAAGGGTACACGACATGATGCACACGTGCACTATTCTCTGGTGCACCAATGCTTCAGCATCGGATTTCATTTCCTTGGTTGAATGGTGCACAAGTAGGGCTGCTAATCGAACCGAACTATAACGAACGTGCCTATGTTCGAGTTCGGTTCGATAAGGAAGTTCGAAAGTTCAAGTTCGAGTTCAGTTCGATAAATGTTCGATAGGTTATGTTCGAGTTCAAGTTCGTTTAGAAAACGAACGTTCGAGTTCGGTTCGATAATAGTTCGTTAACAATTTAACTCAATTAAAACTTGTTTATATGAACAAGTTCGAAGATGAAGTTCGATAACAAGGTTCGATAAGCAGAAATTATTCAAATTAAAGTGTTATAAAGTCCAATAAATACCGTAATTGTTTTAACCTCAAAATTTATTAAGTGTATAATACCTAAGTTACACATACAAATACACACACACACACATATCGAATTCGAACTTTTATCGAAGAAACATATGTTATGTTCATGTTTGGTTCGTTAAGCTATCAAACTGAAATTTGAAGTTCATGTTCAGTTCGTTTAGAAACGAACAAACATTTTTCGAACTATTATCGAACGAACTCTAATCAAATACGAACATGTTCAGTTCGATTAGCAGCCCTATGCACAAGTGACATGTGCATAATTTTTTTATCATTGGGTGTGATATGACATCTCCATACTGTAACAAGAAAACTTTGGTCTTTTTGAGGCTTTCATTAGTTTTTTTAGACTTTTCACTTCACTCGATCTTGCAAAGTGTAAACATGAATAAGTATACATGACTATCGATAATTGTATGTCTTACGAAAACAATTGCTTGAAGTGCATTTCCTAAACCATAGTTCCCAAAAATGGTAATAAGTTACATGGACAATATGAACAATTGCTTGAAGTGCATTTCCTAAACCATAGTTCCCAAAAATGGTAATAAGTTACATCGACAATATGTGTCCAAAAATGTACACATGGAATCTTTATAAAATATACTTTGCAAGTCTGCGCGCGCACACGCGCACGTTCACACACACAGCACACGCGCACATACACACACTTAGGCACATATATACATACCATATTTAAATGCGGAATTGAAATACTACAAAAAGGATTATACTTTGAATGATACTTTTTTAAACTTTGCAAGCACTTTATGTAGTCCTAGCCGCTATTACTATTGTGTTCCCACAAGAAAAGAAATAAATGAGCTTAACAATGACACTAATATGCTATAAAGGGACAAACTCACGCCTTAATGCTCAGCGTCTAAAAAATAAAGAAAAGGCACGAAGGGATACTCAATTCATAGCTTTGTGTCCCTTAGCTTTTGATATATAACATTGATCATTGCTAGGCCAAAGTCATGGTGGTTCTTTGTGTTGCAAAATGAACTTGCTCAACAATACACAAGTAAAAGGCAATCAAGAAGAAAATACACACTGTTTCTTAGCACAAGGACATATAGCCAGCGTTCGAAAATGCAGTCCAAGCAGTTGCATCTGCGTATGCAGGTACCCTTTCGAATTGCATATGTCATATACGGTTATAGCGTATATGCGGTCCGAGTAATCTACATATGCACCCACGTATTAAATAGGATTAATACTCGACCTCTTGCTTTTTATTTTGAAGCTGCAATCACAACATTTTGAAATCAATGCATTCAATAATTAGATGCTGCAGAAATAATAGTTTTAAAAATATTTTTTTGAAACGGGTTTCAATAATCATATGCTTAAGATACTATTAATATTAAATGCTTTAAAAATATAATCTTACCACATTCATTTGTTTACACAGTATTAATTGATTAAATGCTTAAGATAATGTTCATATTAGATTAGATGCTTAAGAAATAAAATCTTACCATATGGATTCTTAAGAAACAATAATTTTTGATGCTTTATAACATCAACAATATTTTTTTTGAATCGTCAACAATATTTTTAGAACATGTGATTTTGGAATCATAAATACAAAATATTTATTTTTAGGCTATATCCATTAACTTGGAAATTTTGGTGATGATCTATATTACAAAGGTCAATATTGTATTTGCATGTCTTATGCATAAATTGAATAATCATCTCCGATTTTCAATGGAGTATTTCTTTCTTTTATAATTTGTTGTATTCATATGATTCAATTTACCAAATTGTGTAGCCAACATCCATCTTATCCAAGATTCTTGTTAATGAAATGAATCATGCAATTCAATCTTTTGTTAGCTATTTTCATTGTTATATTTTTATTATTTTTAATTAAAATAATACAAACTGCATAATCAATATATACTTCTGCTTATACTTATGCCTTTCCGTTAGCTCGCTTCAAATCGCCTGACCGACCGAATATCACATACCAACTTTCTGAACCTTGCATATAGCGGTTCAGCTAATTGCTGACTCCATTGGTCATATTAGGCCCTCTCTCTAATCTATCATGAAAATGAACTTCGAGTAAAATGAGCGACAGACCCCAAGGATACTCTTAAACCGCAATGTTAGGATTCCAAGGTTAAAAAAATTACCAATATACTCTTCGCACCAATGTTTTTTAAATCCTTACTAAAAAGATCATATCGAAGTTAACCATAGAATCAAATCGATTCAAATGGATGATGATGTCATCATTCTTAAAAATTAGATTAAATCACCAGTAAGGAAAATGTAGTTGAACCGACTGATCAAATCAAAATGAATAAAAAACATTTATAAAATATGTACTTGAATATACTTGAAATATATATAAAATACACAGTCAATGTATATATCTTACAATATACATGACATTTTTTCCATATGTAATATCAAATGCTATACATATAAACATGTATATCATATATAAACAAAACAATATTTAGAATAATAATAGTTTAATTATATTTAAAGTTATACTATACTATTTTTGAAAAAAATCAAAATTAAATGCGGTTCATTTCTGGTTAAATCAAGTTTGAAAAAAAAACAATTAAACTCATAATTTCACTAAACCAAACTTTCAAATTGAACCAGTAAAAACTGATTAACTAGATTAGTCCACGTTTGGCTCGTCGGTAGAACCGATGAGTCCGATCTGATTTTCAAAACATTGCCTAGCACATTAAAAACATAAAACTTTGTTAATTTATTATTTCATTTATTCTTCATAAGAAACATGGCCCCTTTAATGATAAGATCACATTCTGGTTACTATTCACAGTAGCAAGTAAAAGGTAGCATAGGACAAGGTTTTAAATCTCGATTTTGATTTCGTTTTGAGATTTTGAAAAAAAACTAAACAATTTTGAAATTTCATCGAAATTTCGATGAAATTTCACTAATCTCGGCCAAAATCGGCCTATATTTGTTAAGGGGTATATATCGAAATTTAATTTTCATTTCGGTAGGCAGTCGAAACCGAAATTTCAAAGAAATTTCACGAAATTTGAAACACTGGCCTAGGGCTTGAATCTTATCACGTCCTAACCACCTCAGAACTCTCATATTAGAAACACTCAAACATGACCAAGCTCTGTCAAGCGAGTACTATATTAATAGTAATGAGCACAATTTTCACTTAACAAGTCCCTACTGAGCAAGGAACTAGGTCTAGGGAAGGTCCATGCATGATATGTATGTCAACTAACTCAACCATTAGGGTCCCACCACAACTAAACTCCTCTCATGCAATCCATGTTTGAGACAATCAAATACAATTGATATGGTCCTCTAACCAAACATTTGCTGTAACCTTATGGTTTTCTTTTCATAGTGAAACTCAGGGAAACTTCTCATTTAGCAAATATTTTGATGCATATTATTTATTAGTGAAACTTCCATCTTTAATTAAGTTTGACAAGAAACCTGCGATTTTGAAAACACATTAAAAGGATCTTATGCGAACTTCGAAAACATGTATACATCCTAGGATCTAAGTCTTTTCAAGAATTTTAGACTTGAAGCACATGGATACCAGCAATTTATAGGTTTGAGAGTTCATTAACATCCTACAAGGACATGCCCTGTCTTAAAAGACGTCTCATTTGCATCTTCACAAATAAGTCGATGGGCATGCAACGTTGTATGTTCGTTGTAACCTTCATGTTCATCTTTCTTTTGTTATATATCATCATACTCGGCATCTACTTTATTCTAGGCATTACCTTTGAAACACCTTGTTTTATAAGGATCACCTCCATCTGGATCTTGCAAAGTTGATATCGTGATCAAACTTCTCAATCTCGAACTTCATCTCATCCAAACTTCATCATCATGGAGTCATGGACGAGACAAATCCTCAACAATACTCTGCTAGTAGTTTGTTGGAAATCATCAGACACAAAAACAAACCACACATGACATGATAATCAATTCTGCAGTTGAAGAGAGACAGATGCCCCCTTCTGGCCAGAAGTATCCAACTTGGTGTAGACAAGAAGATGAGGCCACAAGATACCTGCGCATATGGCCAACAAAGCAAGATATTGTTTATTTCATCTTAAATAAATAAATTTACAATCCTATGTGCTAATAATTAACAGGCTACAGTTTACAAATACCTTGGGCATGCTGACACCTGTAACTGCGGCAATTAAGCTCCATTAGTTCAATGAAATCTTATCACCTGAGTGTTGACTAACAGTCTATCTTTCAAGAACAAGTTACATATGAACGGCTAATTTAAATTTCAAAAACTCTTGATGGAAAAGTGTAGAAGGTGCAGGAGAGGAGCCAACCGGAACTCTTCTGTTTAATTCATGCATGCTTGCAGCTACTAGAGAAGCCATGATAAAAAAATACAGTTTAGTACAAATCCCATTATACGCTCCTGCAATTATTGTTTCTTACAAATGATACATTACATCCATCTTTGTTGTTCCTACATTCCTAAATAAATAACATCGTGACATCCAAAAAGAATAATATGCAGTTCCACGTGGGCGTGCCGGATTTCAAGCTGAAGGCTGAGAACTATTTTGATTCACCTCTAAGGACTTCTCGAACTCCTCGATCGATTTGAATAACTCAGAGAAATTGCCCTTCCCGAAGCCACCACAACCCCCTTTCTGGTGAACGTTTCCTTTCTCGTCGCGATCCATGCAACCAATTCTCTGAATGATTTCCAGGAATAATGTCGGCCTGTCAAGAACATCAAAAATTTAAGGTCACATACATTCTCCTCATTTGCAAAATCAGATATAATAGGAAACATAAATCAGATATGGCAAAGTCAGTACAGATCATTAAAGACACATTTACTGACTAAGAACATCCTCCTTTCAAGGTAGTAGAAACAAGCTTCTACATTTTCATATCCCAACTTGAATCAGGTCAATTAAGTACAGACAGTTCAATTAAGCTTCTGAGACAGTAGAAAGGTGGTTCGAATAAGGTACATTCCCCTACTTAATTACAGTAAGTTGTTCCAAACACCAGCTTTAAATGTAGGTTCATCTCTTCTAATAGCATTCCTATTCTATCTTGCATCACCAATCATTGGCACATGACACCCTCTACATCACGGGTCACTCTCCCTTCTCAAATCAATAACTTTCCATTGTTTTCAGCAGTAGGGGGTCAATTTGTACAAGTACAGCCTTGCAATTATAATAAACACTTCTGAATCAAATGGGGAATCTATACCACCTCTGCGGGGCTGCTTTATTTTGCCAAACCTACAAATTTTTGTCTGTAATCACCACCTTATATAAGCTATGAAGCTAAATAAATAACTAGAGCATGAGCTGAATGTGAGATACCAACAATCCGTAGTCATTAGAATGGGAATCTCACTCACCTGTCCCCAACAGGCTTAGTAAAGATCTGAAGCAGCACTCCCTGATCATCCCTATCCACCAGAACACCGAGCTCCTCGCAGTCCCTCATCTGCTCCTCCGTCAGCACGTCGCCAGCCCTCGCCCTCAGGTTCTGGTAGTACGTGGGCGGAGGAGATGGCATGAACTCGAATCCCCCGGCACCTGACCTTCTCCGCATCTCCCGCACCGTCAGCAAGGCATCATCTGTTGCCAATGCAAGATGCTGCAGTCCTGGGCCTAAATTGTAATCGAGGTACGTCTGAATCTGGCTGCGTCTCTTTCCTTCGACGGGCTCATTCAGCGGCATGAGAACATCCTCGGAATTGTTGGCGAGGACCACGGAGTTCAGTCCACTCTCCGCGGTGCCGACGTCTTCGGTGGTGAACTCCGCGAATTCATGGAATCCGGTGAACTTCCTTATGTAGTCGATAACCGGGGCTATGGCAGGGACGTTGCCAACTGCGTGATCCAGGCGGCGAATGCCGATGTCCCACGGGGAAGGGTGTTGGAGGGGGAGGTCAACGAAGCCTGGGAGGAAGGAGAATGGGGGGTTCTCCGGGAGGCTAATGTAGCGGAGGACCACGTCGCCGTAGAGTTCGACTTCGGAGAGGGTGGCGCCGGAGCCGAGGTCGGAGGGGGGTTGGGCTGGGCGGGCGCCGCGGGCGACGCTGATGCGGAAGGCTTCGGCGGCGTCGTGGACGAGGAGGGCGACGGCGCGGACGGCGAGGCCGTGGGTTTGGGTGAAACGGTGGCAGGCGGCGGCGGAGAAGGAGGGGATGGAGGGGGTGGGAGGGGAAGGGGAGGGAGGGAGGGGTGCGGTGAAGAGGAGGTTGAGGCGGTGGGAGCGGAGGAGATAGGAGGAGTGAGTGGAGTTGGCGGTGGTGAGGTCGGAGATGGAGGAGAGGGGGAGGCCGAGGGAGAAGGAGAAGCGGCGGGAGGCGGTGGTGGCGTCGGAGCACCAGAGCTCGACGTGGTGGAAGGAGAGTACGGGGAAGAGGTCGGACTTGGGGTTGCTGCGGACGAAGCGGGAGTGGCCCACCAACTTGAAGGGAGAGGAAGGGGGCTCTTCCGCCATTGGTGGAGGAGGGGAGGCGGAGGAGCGGAGAGGGATGGGGAGGCGGGGGTTCGGAAGGGACGGGGCGCAGAAGTACATGTGAGTTGAGATGATGTGCTCGCAGGAGTCGCTGTCCAGTCCACCGTAGAAGCAGAAAGGGTGTGAGACGAAATCTACTTTTGTTAGAGGATTTGTCATGGGGAGTTTGAGTTGGGTGAGAGGTGGGGGGCGATGTGGTATCGTCTAGATCGCCTGCTCGCTTCGCTCTCTCTCCCCTTCCCACTTGGATCGGGGGATTACGTGGACATCGTTACCGCACGAGGACACGATAAGGAGGCCCATCCAGGTATATGCTGGCGTTATCTAATCGTAATGCCTATGCTTGAGAATCTGATATTGCTTCCTGTATGGAAAAAATTATCCCCGCATCAAACAAGCATCCATAATTATATATAGAGATTAATGGGGCTGCCTCTTGCGGGCAGCCAACAATGGCTGCCCCCATGCCGTTTTGGCGCTTTTTTTTATTTTTTTTGAAAAATATCGCCGTGTATATTCATCACTATATCCCTCCTATATGTCATTCGAATTTCGTCAGAAACAAAGACTCCTACGACCTCCATCGAGATGGTGTCGATTTAAAAAATCCTGTTACCGTTAAAAAATGAATGTCTCGATGAAGGCCATAGGAGCTTCTGTTGGCATATATGAGGGATATAGGGATGAATATACATGACGATATTTTTCAAAAAATAAAAAATAAAAAAAAGCGCCGAAACGGCGCGGGGGCAACCATGTTGGCTGCCCGCAAGGGGCATCCCCATTAATCTCTTATATATATATATAGAGAGAGAGAGAGAGAGAGAGAGAGAGAGAGGAAAGGGAGTATGCACCCAGGTGCATGTAATTCTACATGCACCTGAGCCTATAACTTCCAATTTTTTTTACTTTTCCGAAAAATACCGTCATGTATATTCATCTATGTATCCCTCCTATATGTCATTCCAATTTCGTCAGATACAGAGACCCCTAGGTCCTCCATCCAGAATAGGTCGATTACAGCAATTCTAAGACCATTAAAATAATGTGTTCTAGATGGAGGATGTAGGGATCTCTAATTCTGATGAAATTGGACATGGCGGTATTTTACGGAAAAGTAAAAAAAGGGAGTTATAGGCCCGGGTGCATGTAGAATTACACGCACATGGGTGCATACTCCCTATCCTCATATATATATGGGTTAAATGGAATTATCCTCTGATGAGTTAACTTAGACTCTCCTCATCTCATTTTTTTCTAATTTTTTATTTTTTCTGAAAATACTTCTGTGAAATTTCATCACTATATCCTTATATTATGTCATAAGTTTCGTACGAGAAACTCATACAACATCCATCCAGACAATCATTTTTTAGCGGTAACAGAATTGTTGAAATCGACTCCGTTTGGACGAAGGCCGTAGGAATCTCTTTTCGCACGAAATTTGAATGGCATAATATAAGGATATATTGATGAAAATCCACTGAAGCAATTTTAAAAAAATTAAAAAATGAGAAAAATGAGGTATATATAGAGAGAGATGGGTGGTCCTATGAGATGGGCTTTTGTCAGAGGGTGAGATGAGTAATCTCAACCGCTCATTTTACCCTCATTCACGACATAAAACCTAAGGAGATTTAGATCACGATGTATCATCATGGTGTCATTCAAAATTCAACTCAATTCGATATTTTTATCCCCCCGTCAAGACTACCGAATTTTAATGGTCTCAAAATTGTTGCTTGATCTCCTTCATATGGACATGTTAGGGGTTTTTTATACGAATTTTGAAACAAATGTTCTGCTCATTATTCTATCTAAATCCCCTTAGGTTTCATGACGTGAATGATGGTAAAATGAGCTGTTGAGATTACTCGTCTCACTATCTCACAAATCCTCATCTCATATGATCGACCACATATATATATATATATATATATATATATATATATATATATATAGGGAAAAATGAGGTTTCCCCCTAGGAGGAGCTAACTTAGCTCCCCCCGCGTCATTTTTCACATTTTTTTATTTTTTAAAAAATAAAATCGTGGAAAATCATGAGTATGTCCCTATATTATGTCATTCAAGTTTCGTGAGAAACAGAGACTCCTACGACCTTCATCTAGATAGTCATTTTTTAATGATCGTATAATTTTTTAAATCAACCCCGTCTAGATGGAGCCCGTTGGAGTCTCTGTTTTGCATGATATTTTAATGACATAATATAGGGATTTAATAATGGATATAGCTTCACCAAGAGTGAAAGACACATTCCCTGTAGGCATCAAGAGTGAATAAGCTGGTGTCATTTTTTCATATCCAGCAGGGTACACATACTGCATCAATATATAGCAGGCACATTGTCTTAAATAGAAAGGCGGGATAAGGCGTATCAAAAGAAGCTAATAATATCAAAAACCCACCATGAGGTTTTATAATGAGAATCTTGTTTGTCCATCTTTTATTCGGTGTATCAGAAGAAGTATGAGTCCGCGGAATGACTCTTGGAATGATGAAAAAAATCAACCTAATTATTATATTTGATTCGTCGGCCAAACCGAGGTCCTTTGGCTAGTTATAGGGCTATTAAGCCTACCTCTGTTGTTTCTGTTATCACCGCCCCCATTCTTGGACCAAGTGGGGCCTCAGTTTTTTGAGAAATAGCGGAGTACTGGTTCAATACTAACTGGATTAATGAATTTCCATGATTTTATTTTTTAAAAAAATAAAAAATATGTGAAAAACGGGATGAGAGGAGCTAAGTTAGCTCCTCCCAGGGGGCAGTCCCATTTTACCCATACATACACACAGAGCACTACGCCATATCAGTGAGACCACCATAAATTGCTTCGTGTTGCATATATACCATATCACATTTTGGGTTCGATTTTATTATATATATATATATGTGTGTGTGTATGGAGAGAGAGAGATAGCACTACGCCGCATCAATGACCTAGGACCACCTCCATGATCACATAGGACCACCATGAATTGCTTCTTGTTGAATATATGTGCTTGATAGCCTTTAATTGCTACCATATCATATCTTGGATTCGATTTCATTATTCTCATGACATGTATTCAGATCAGCCTAGTATTGGTTTAGGGACATGCTATATATCAATTCGAACTTGTTGAAGGTCTTCATGTTGAGTTGGCTTAATTAGACACATGTCGGATCTTTAGGTTATTTTTAAGACATATCTTCAGAGGGCTTAATGTAGTATTACTTCATTTTCATGGTAGGTGTTTGAAGCCAACTTGTCACCGCCATCACTATCTTCTCCTAATCCCACCTGTCGCCGCTACCGCCATTATGACTTGCCGCCATCACCACCACCATATTGTCCTTTGTCCCCACCTATAGTCGTCGATGCCTTCTTCATACTCCTCACTACCATAGCTGCCACCACAACCATTACAATCGCACCACCATCACACCACCACTGTCGCACCACCACAAATGATACACCATATTGCCACCAATGGTGCACCATATTGTCATGTCATCACTGCTTTACCACCACCACCACACTATTGTGCATCACCGTCCTGTCGTGTCACCACCACCGCCACATTGTCCTTTGTCCCCACCAATAGTCGTCGCTACCTTATTCATACCCCTCACCAGCCATAGCTGCCACCACGACCATTACAATCACAGCACCATCACGCCACCACTGTCACGCCACCACCAACGATGCACCATACTACCGACAATAATCTACCATGCTATCATTTCATCAATGCTTTGCCACCACCACCACATTGTTGTGCATCAATACCATGTCGTGCCACCACCACCATTTTGTTTTCGCGCAACACCTTCATTGCTCATAATGTCACTGCCCTTGATGCTTGCTCAGACCACCATGCACCACCATTAACACTTGCTCACACCAATGAACCACCGCCACCATCTCTTTCTCTCTCACGCGGATTACACACATCATTGTGCCCTTGTATACCATTTCACAACCATGCACTCATGTAACGCCGCATCCCTTATGAATGAAGATGTGAGGTTGTTAAAAATAAAATTTTGAAAATCAAGGTAGATGCTACATAAGTATAAAAATATATTTTATAAATGCAATAAGTTTAATAGATAATGAGGTTTTTGTAGAAATATAATTAAATTAGCATACATTATAATAACATATTTAATCATCTAGAGAATAATCCATGGATTACTGTTTATTATACCCTTTATTATATCGTGAGGTATCCCATTTGTTTTCAACTTAGGATATTCTTTATACGATCTTCTTCAAAATTGCATTCTTTTTGTCTCAGTCGATTTTGTTTGTCATCCTTGTAGAACTCTAAAATATGTACAATATTGGTTAGAAATGTCATCTCCACTAGCAATGCTGGAAACGTTTTCTCTAATCTTGAATCTCTCACTGTATCTCAATTGTTTACTAATTCAATAGTTATCAAGATAACATGAAGACTTTAGATGTAAACATGTGGTCATACTTTATTACTTATTTCACTAGGTCATACTCGTCATTAGCAATGCATTTCTCATCAAAATACAAAATGGCTTGGAAATTACAATGATATTTGTGTTCCTAATCTCGATCATGATCACACTGTATATCTACTATAGAAAAGGAATGTGTAAATTATGGATATAAAGTTTTACACTTAGCTCAATACCTAAATCATTATAGTTTGAGATGTAGATATAACAGCCATGTTGAACAGAAGAGTTGGTCGGATATTCTTAACAAGGTTAGAACATCAATCGTTGTATTGACTACTATCTAATTCAAACAACAAATAACCCATGATTAAATAAATCAATTAAGTGTGTATAGGTTAAAATTTATTATAACTCTGCAAAGATGTGTATAGTGTAAGTGTGTAGAGTGTCGAACCACGGAGAGAAATACGTCGAGTAGTAACGATTATTATTTATTGCCAATTAATATTAAATTGTTTTTCAATCTTTCTTCTTCTTTTTTCTTATTTTTATGGCATTTTAACTATATTTAATTTTTATGGATTTTTAGATTTATTTTATATTTTTATTTTAATTTTCAATTTTATATTTTTTAAATTGTGCAAATTTTACTTTTTTATTTTTAAAATAAGATATATAATAATATGTAATAATATAGATATTTTATGTTATATATAAGTAATATGTAGTATATATAGATAATGTAGCTTTATATATTTATAAATAAGTCAAAATATTAACAAAATAAAAAAATAAAAATGTTTTTGTCTTTTTATATTTATTCTATTTTTGATAATTTTTATATTATTTTTCTATTTTATTATGGATTTTTAAATTTACAAAATGTACAAAACAATGAGAAATTAAATGTTCGAGATAGTTTAGGGTTTAGTGAATATATGTCAATCGAAAATTAACCAAAACTATTTTTATTATAAATTATATATAATAAGGAAAATTGAAAATAAAAATATATATATATATATATATTTGGATTTTTATATAATTTTTGCTAATTTTTATAAGGATTTTAGAACTTTATGATTTTTAAGTTTTTTATTTTTTGTGATTTTTGGTTATGTGGTAGAATATAATGGAATATAGATAATATATTTTTTTAATATTTGGAAGAGGTTTTCTAATTTTTATGGGTTTTTTATGTCTAAAAAAGGAATAAAAGCATGTTTTTGTATTTTTAGAAAATATGAAAATGAGTTAAAATGCCAAATAAAATTTACGCGATATCAAAAATGTTACAAACATCTAACATAATTTCCCTACAATTTTTAATATAAAAAATAATTTAATATGAATAAAATACAAGAAAAAAAATACTGTAGTTCACAGAGACCAAATGCAATTATATTAAACAATGCATGCATTTAAGAACACATCCAAGGAATTTAAGATCATGCATGCAAATATTACAATGCCTTACCTAGCATTGCACATTTGCAAAATATCCTAAAATTATTATGCATTCTATTTAGTTTATATGACCAATTAATAAAACAAAAGGCATGGGGGTATGCTCAGAATTTCCCCTGTTGATTCATGTGGGAGGTATGCATCATGATCCTATGGTCTTGAGCATGCCACGTGTGCCAACTTAAGATCAGGTGGTAAGGATTTAGTATCGCTTCGCCTTGATATCAACGACCCAAATTATATCTGAGATGTACCTTCCATCCAACGGCGTTGGATGCCTCACAAAGAACAAGGAAGAACACTTCCCTATCTTAATTTCAATCACTGATTCCTCCCCGTTCAGGTTATCTCCGACAATGTTGACCATCTGTTCTTCTTCTTGGGAGCTTCCTACGCCTGCAAGGGGCCTTCAGATGGTCCAAACCTCGTTGGAGGAGGCCTGGAGGGCTTCTCTATGATAAAGACCCAAAGGCCATGTTCTCATATTAATCCCAACCCTAGGTGGTTCCTCTAGGACTATCACCTATACAAAAACATTAAGGGGCTTGAGGGCTATGTCCTCAACCTGAAAATGAAGCTACAAGCACATGGGAGTGAAGTGGCGGCAAGCCTCCAACGATAGGGGCGGTGTGAGACTCGATTGCTTGATCCTTGCAGGATCGAGATAATCTGAGTGAGGGGTTTTAATGGAGAAATCATGAGGAAGGGAGTGGATATGTTTGCAATTTGAGACAAGGTTGGATTCACAATGAACACAGTGGTCGGATCACTATCTCCGACGGACTACGAATTTACAAATTTACGCTAAATGATAGGAAATGGAATGAAGCTGATGATTAATCTAAACTAAGGAATGGAAATGCGAGATAAAGAACCTAAATCTACATCTCGTCCATGGTAGGAAACCATGGCTGCATGAAGAAGGGGATTGGTGAGAGCTCAGTGCATGGTGAGATAAAGGAATGTGTGGTGATAAGAAGGGTGAAGGTATCGAGGTAGAAGAAGGTAAGGAGAAGGCATTGGAAAATAAATAAGAAGGGTGGTTCACATGCTCTGATAAGGTCAAAGTATAGGGCGGTACAGTTGACCTAGGGTTAATGAAAGGTGGCTCCTGATTGGTCCAAGTAGGGCCAATAAGGACAAAATAGGATTAAAAAAACATATAAATTCAATAAAAATTAGTAAACGATTTTATGAAATAAAATTCAAAGCATGAAAATGTTTTTAATTTTATGAACTTTTTTCTTTGATTTTTAATTATTTTTACCACATTATTTATGAGACGTTGATATTTACATGTATACATATATGTATATATTTCTGTATTTCGTGTATTTTATTTTTATTTTGTATTATATATATTATATTTATCAAATTATTAAATACATATTTACAGATTTTTAGTATTTTTGTATATTCATTTGTATGTGTAAATATATACATGTATATACATTATAGGTATATTATACATATGTATTACCATGTATTATTTATTTTAGTATCTTTTTTAGTATTTTTAATTATGGTTATGTTTCTAATATGTTTTATATAATACATAAAATTATTTAAAAATATAAAAGGGGTAAAATATGAAGAATGAAATATATTAATTTTATACAAATGCCCAATACAATAGTACTTAAAAAGGTGGCTTTTGTATCTTAAATCCATTTTAAATGAAACCATCCTTCATTAGACAGATAATTTAATTTAAAATAAAATGGATGTGATTTTGGTTCAATTTGAGTTTGCATGGAGTAGATATTGATCAATGAAGTTTGATTTGCAACCTTTTTCATCTGTGTATACAATGTGCATTGTGCATTAATTTTATTGGCTATTATTTTTGTAATTTTCTATATATTAATATGTACAAGATTTAATTATTATTTTAGGTGTGTATGAGTATAAATAAAACAATGTAAAATGTTTATTTTTTAGTAGATTGAATTAGGGTTTTGTATGAATTTTTACAATGTCTTGGCCCTTTTCTCCCCTTACTTTCTTCCATGTCGACCCAGTTAACATTGACTTGGTCTTGTGATTTAGGATCATTCAGTATCTTTGATACTTCATTTATTTTTCTTTTTTTATTCTTTAATGTTGAATTTAAATATTGGTATTTATGTGTTAATTACATATGAATATTAAATATTAATTTGTATATTAGCAATATTTACTGTGTTTTGTTAGGGATTTAAAGATAAAATAGAAGAATAAAGGTATATAAATGGCTATTCATCACCCCCATACTTACATTTGCTAGTCCCTAGCAAAAACTTATTAGAAGAATAAGTGATGCAAAAGAGAAAATAAAGAAAAGGAAAATAAAAAAACTTAGAATGATTATAAGTTTTAAACTTATCTTCAGAAATCAAAGTTTGAAGCTCAGTAAGACCTTTGAATTGTTAATGTGTCAGAACCTTATTGAGTATAGAATCTAAAACTTAACAACCCTCAAGTTCCACAACCCTCTATTCAGACCGCCTTAATAGCCATGTCAGAATAAGTCTTTTCATATGTAAACTCTTATGACTATGAGTCTCACTTGTACAATGTGTGTGAAATGTAGCTTTTCTCATCAGAAATAGCAAGAAACAATCTTCCTTAGCAATGTAACCCTAATTTCCTATTCTAGTTACTCTTTCCTCGAGGACTGGGGTATTTCCTTCTAAGTTCAACTACAATTGGCTCAAGGAGAGGGGTAGATAAGAAGAATGATTGTGACTAGTGTACTCACATACCTGTGGATCTTGACCAGTGTAGCCAAGTCTCCAGCTGCAGGCGACCTTGAGATCTTTGGCGTTGATGTATAAACCTTGCTTATTGATACATAACTCCAACGGGATTGATTTTTTCATTGACTTTGTGCCTGTCTTTTCTTTTGGAGTCTTTAATTCATACATTTTTATACTATATATAGCAGCATTTAAATATGAATTTTTCTTCTCGAGCTAATAGACTATCCCCCTTTTGAAACTTTATTGCAACCCACAATGTTCTATAGACGTCTATGCCACTAGATCGGGTTGGGATGCACTGACCTCCTATTGGGGCAGCGTATGTTTCCATACACGTACTTCTCAAGCCAAAGAATCATGCTCTCACCACCTCATCAGAGTTGAGCTAAGTGTAGAGTGCTTGTCCAAGTTAGGTCATTATCAGCAAGAGTCATACGTGTGCTTATACTTAGGCTAATCAAGATGACATGTGAACATAGTCTTGTGGACTCAAAGAATTAAGTCTCAATGATCGGAAAAGTCTTATTTACAGCTCCTATAAGATTCCTGTGAAATTAAATGGATTAAGGTCTAGACTAAGTTCCAATCTTCAGATTTTATTTAGACTAATTCAATTGTCAACATCATTCAGAAATATGTGAATACAATGCACCAATATTTTTGTAAAGAAAATTTTCTGATTTTAAACTTTTTTGTGAACTTTTCAAAAAGTTTTGCAAAATTTTACGAGTTTTGAACTTTTTCAATTTTTTTGGGTATTTTTGAAAAGGTTAGTGAACTGAATGTAATCATAGGCGTTATATACAAATGATTTTATACAAGTACATAAAGGCTTTTGTACAAGAGTTTTATTGGAATAATCATTGCAATACTGTTAGATATAGAATTTCCAAAACATTTTCATGAACATTTTGTAAACATTTTGAAAACTTATCTTGCAAATAATTTTACAAATAATTTTTCAAACACTTTTACAAATAGTTTTACAAACTTTTTACAAATATTTACAAAAGAATATTTTTCAAATGGTTGAAAACATTTTACAAAGATTTTTCAAAGGTTTTCAAGAGATTTCTAAAATATTTTACAATCATTTTTCAAAATCATTTGCAAAATAGTTTCAAACCAATTTTTTTCAAAAAAATACATATTTAAAAAATGTTTTTTATATCATTATCTAGTATAGTATAGTATAGACATATTATTTAAAATACAAGAAGTATGGGTTATGGCTACCATACACATACACACAACTCCCTATATTTAGCTCAAATTATGTCCTCATAGTTACCAACGAGCAATAAAGGAAGACATAACTAAGGTTAAGAGTAGAAGAATCTATAATACAATGATTCAATAAAAGAATAAGAAGTTGATCATGCTCCTATACTTAGGATCAATTAATCCTGAGTATAGTAGATTGTACACTAAGCAGGGATGATCGAGGATTAGGATTTATAAAATCAATGACTCAGCATGTCTCCCCCTATACTTAAGGTGAAATATCCATAAATATAGAAAAGAATTATCAACAAGTTAGAAGATAAATGAGGAACAATACTCAAATGCACTCATTACCCCTATACTTAGGATCTAAGCATCCCAAGTATAGCACTGATGAAATAGATGAATAAATAATACAGAAGAATGAAAGAGTGAAAAAGAAATGAAAAGGAATCAATTAAGAAAATATTTTTGTTCAAGTGATTGTCTGAATCTTCAGATGCTGTAGGGAGATCTTCTTCAAACACCACATTGATAGAATTAATAATGGACATGAATGTATCATGCTCTAGATACGGCTTCAATATTTGTCCATTGACCATAAATGGCTTTGCGTTAGATGACAATTCAGATATAAGAATGCTACCATTGTCATGCACGGTCTTCACCACAAATGGCCCAATCCATTTACTTTTTAATTTGCTTGGGAATATCTTCAACTTCGCATCAAATAATCACATCTTCTGACCAAGATCGAAAGTCTTTCTTCTTATATGATTGTCATGTCAGCGTTTGAAAGGTTGTTATCGTATGCATAGTCTCAGAATTTCAGGAGTCTGTTCAGATCAATTTTTCGGTGCTGACCACCTTCTTGTGAGTCCAAATTACATATATTTACCGTCCAAAGAGATTTATGAATTAGTTTAACTGGTATACGACAATGATTTCCATAAGCAAGACGATAGGGAGACATTTCTAAAGGGGTTTGGAGGTGGTTTGATAGGACCATAGAATAAAATCAAGAAGTTGAGACCAATTCTTCCTATCTGATCGTACACGTTTCTGTAGAATCGTCTTGATCTCCCTATTAGATAACTCTACCAATCCATTGGATTGTGGGTGGTAAGGAGATGTGACACGATGATCAATGTCATACTCCTTCATAAGGTTTTTGACTTCTCTATAAATGAAATGACTACCCCTATCTGATATGAGAATCTTATGAATACTAAATCATGAGATAATGGTGTCCTTGAGAAAGCGACAAATAGTATGACTACCAGTGGATTGGGCGGGAATAGCCTCACCCATCAACTCATGTAATCAATGGCAAGCAGGATGCATTCATATCCTTGACTACCAAGAAACGGGCCCATAAAGTCAATGCCCCAAGCATCAAATACATGTGAGATTTGGACGAACTTGAGTGGCATTGGATCTTTGGAATTGGTATTCCTCCCACTTTCTAGCAGTTGATGCAACCTTTCACATATGCTGCGACATCCTTGAATAGTGCATACCACCATAGGCCACACTGTAATGCTTTTGCTACCGTTATGCTTCCAAAATAGTGTCCTGCTTCGAGATTATGATAATTCTTGAGGACACTGGTGTACTCCTACTAAGGAATGCACCGACACCAAATGTAATCCACACCTTCCTTGAAAAGGCAGGGATCTTCCCACTGGTAGAAATGCATATCAGATAAAAAACTTTTCCTTCTTTACTCGCGTCCAAACTTGTGGAACTTTCTCAGAGATGAGATAGTTCACAATATCTGCATATCAGGCGAGAGAAGCAACACTGAGAATAGATTCATCGGGAATGGTTTCTATTATTAGTACACTGCTCAACGGAGTCTATGTACATTCTATTATGGACAAATGATATGCTACCACATTCTTGACTCTAGGTTTATCTCTTATTTCTAAATCAAATTTCTAGAGGAGAAGGATCCATCGGAGTAGGCGTGACTTGGTATCCTTCTTTTGCTGGAAATATCAGATAGTAGAGTGGTCAATATAAATTATCACTTTTGAACTGAGAAGATGCGAATGAAACTTCTCGAAGGTGAAAACCACGATCAGGAGCTTTTTATCTGTTATTGTATAATTCTTCTGAGTTCCATATAATGTTCTATTGGCATAGTGAATTACATAGGACAATCCATCTTGCCATTGTCCTAACACAGCCTCAATGATGAAATATGGTGCATCTTTCATGATTTCGAATTGAAAAGACCAATCAGGTGGTTGTAGGACAGCTACCTGGGTGACTAATTCTTTCAACTGATTAAAGGCCTGGAGAACCTCGTCATTAATAATAAAATCAATCTCCTTGCTTAGAAGTTTTGTGAGAGGTCGGGCAATCTTGTTGAAGTACTGAGTGAGAGATCTGTAGAAATCAACATGCTCCAGAAAAGACCTTACATTCTTTATTGATCTTGAAGGCTCAAGCATGGCAATCACACCCACCTTTGTCGGGTCGTCCTCCATATCTTGTTTGGAGATGACATGGACCATTACAGTTACTTCGGTTATCATGAAGTGACTCTTCTCCTATGATAGAACCAAATTTACTTCATGGCATCTCCGTATACTTGGTCTAGATGCACAAGACAAGCATCAAAACTATCACCATATATCGAGAAATCATCCATGAAAATCTCCAGAAAACTACCCTCCATGTCAGAAAAAATGGTAGACATATACCTTTGGAATGTAGCGGGCGCATTACATAATCCAAAGGGTATCTGCTTAAAGGCATAACTGCCAAATGGGCTAGTGAATGTCGTCTTCTCTTGATCCTAAGGGTTGATCGCCACTTGGTTATACCCAGAGTACCCAGCTAAGAAGCAAAAGAAATTTTTCCCTGCCAACCTTTCAAAAACTTGATCAATGACATGCAGAAAGTGATCCTTCTTGGTAGCTGAGTTTAGGTGCCTGCAATCAACACAAACATGCCATGACTTGGTACTGGAGTAGAGATCTCCTCTCCTTGGTCATTAGCAACCACCATAATTTTGGAATTCTTTGGAACTACGTGCAATGGGATCACTCATTTTGTGTCAGAGATGGGATAAATAAAGCCTACCTCACACCAGTTCATTGTCTCTTTTAAAACAACTTCTCGGAGATTAGATTCAGCCTAAGCTGAAACTCGCAAGATGGTTTGTTGTCATTCACTAAGTAGATATGGTGTGAACATAGGGCCAGATGTATCCCTTGAACATCCGAGATTTTTCAATCTAGATCTTTGTGGTTTTTCTTTATAATCTCTAGAAATCATGATTCTTAATATGTGGTCTATCGTAAATCGATGAGGATCATATACTGATTCAGCTCACCCACAAGGAAGGCATACTTTAGATTTGCTGGAAGAGGCTTCAATTCCAGGGGAGTCTAAGTCAGCTTCTCAATGATTTCTGAAACTATTTTGGTTGGTGTATGATCTGACATTAAGGTGTTGTCCACCTCTGTTACTCTTGGCTCAGACAGTAATGTACCGAACATATCTGCAATTATTTCTTCTTGTTTAATTTAGAATGAATTTTCATCAAATAATTCGATCAACTCTTCATTAATCTCCCTATCAACAAAGGAATAAAGATTGATTGTGCTTTCCAAGTCCTCCTCTGAAAAGCGAATTTCATGGGTGTTAGTGTCATTTAAAGACAAATATGGGTCTCTAATATCCTCAATAATGTCACAGTCTTTAACATACGATTCTGGCTGACTTATCTCAGATGTGCTCTATGCGGCTTTTGGCTCGGTGATCATGTCAACAGTGAACTTATCACTGCATCCACAATCGATAATCATCTCGGTTGTTCGAAGGAACGATCGATCGAGTATGATCGGTGTCTAGAGCAACTGTACAGATGAATCCATGTCCAGGAAAACAAAGCTCGCTGGGAATTTCATATCATTTACGATTATGATAATGTCTTTCAATAAACCTCATGGTTCCTTAATGGATCGATCAGTAAACTGAAGGATCATTCGAGTGGATTTAAGCGGACCGAGCCTAGATTCCTTAACAATGATGTGGGCATGAGGTTAATGGAAGAATGTTATCAAGAAATATTCACTAAAAAATCTGATAAAAATTTTCACATCTGATTAAAGGTACTCCCTTGTCTTTCTTCTTAGTTGGGAGGTCATTGATTGCATTCACATTAGCCATGGTGGGGATATGTTTATCAGCTCTGCTGCATCTAATTTTGTGGGGTGATACTTTGATATGCATGCCTCTTTCGGTCCTTCCTTAATATTATGCATGTATTCCGTGGCTTTTAACAAAGGCATTTAAAGAAATATATTCTGAAGAATTTCCACAATAGCGGGGTTGGATTTCTAATTTTCTGATTTTTTTGGAATTTTTCATAGCATCAAGAAACAGAATATGTACATCATCAAAAGGCATTGTTCTTATTTACACAAGAATCATCATTATAAATGATTGACTAGACAGAGTACATTCATTCAAAACATGAGAAGGAATAAAAGCTGGAATTTCAGCTTCGTCGGTAGGCATGGGATCTGCAGCTGATGATGTCTTCTCCATGGCATGCACGGCTCGGCCTTGGTTGTTATTCTGATTTTGTGTTTTTATTTCTTGATTTTTTTGTATTTTTGTGATGCTCTTGTTGCGACTCTTTCTCCTTCCTCTTCTTCTTCACCCAGATCTGTTGATGGATCAGGTGATGTAGAAGACGACGATTCACCTATTGAAGGTTTATTCTTTCCTTTGGCAGTGGCAGACGGCTACACGATCCTACCTCTCCTACGAGTCACATTATTAGATAAATAAATGCATTATTCGTTCCTGACTCTGTTAGAATGGAGGACACATCACAAACTACTTGCTCCTTGCGTTAGAAATTATTGGGATTTACCTCGACCTACGTGGACATGATTGTTTTGGTAACAATGAGGTCATTAAGCTTCTGGCTCATCTCAGATAGGCTTTTAACTAGCTGAGCCAGGCAATATGATGTAGGGTTTAGGTGCGGCCTCTGTCTGCTCAGTGTGCTGGACACACTGACTCTGATAATGATGCAGAGGTTGCGATTGAAAGTTATGTGAAAAATGATGAGGAGGATATTACTGATTGTATGGAGGAGGGGGATACTAATTATAGTATGAAGCAACCAAGTAGTGATGGTACTGCTGGTGGCACGCCAGTTGTTGGTAGTTCTGTCTCCAAGTGTGTATGCATTTTATGGAAATTAGTTCTGTTGAGGCTTATTCTGGATGGGTCTCCCACCATGAGATTGGTGGTATAACAGAATGTTTGATGACTAACCTAATGGTGTCTTCCTGGACAGGTTAGTTGCTTTTTATTGCTCTGCATGTCATTCACCTCCTGAATTTTGGGTGGAGGTGGGAAAATAGTTCGATAAAAGAAAATGGGGCTCAGGATGGTAAATCACTATCTGTTGTTGTGGTTGATGTTGTGGTACATGGTCGGGGACTTGCATGTAGTATACATGTTGGACTGTCGATGGCTACCTTGGACTCTTGCGGTTGTTGCTCTTTCGTCTTGGCAGAGGTCATGGCTGATGGGCTTGCAGACTGACAATTGTCGATGGTGATCATTAAGATCTCCAATTGCTTGGTAATATGGTTGAGTTTGTCCAGATTCTTGGTCCTTTGTTCAATCACATCCAATTTCTCAAGATCATGTGATTGTTTCTCAATAATGTCCACTTTGGACAGGTGGTTCCCAATTATGCTCAAGGTGGAACTCTCGTCATGTGTCCATTTCATATGATGCCATCATGTTGATGGTTTTGTGGTGGATCTGCGGTGTCTTCTAGTATGCACGGGATGAGGATAATACGACCTCTCCTTTGGCCATTTCTTCAAAAATCTGCCATACTATGTCTTCATCTTTGTTGAAACGAGAGCCACCACAAGCGGTATCAATCAACCTCTAACATTCTTGAGTCAAACCCCCAAAGAAATGTTGGACTAGACTGGTCCTCGGGATATCGTGATGGGGGAGCTTCTCCTGTAAATCCTTGAATCTTTCTCACGCTTCATGAATGCTCTCATGGGGCTGTTGGGAGAAGTTTGAAATGCATGCACATATCTGGTTGAGACGACCCATGGGATAGAGTTTGTGGAGGAATGTTGACTTTAATTCCTCCCAAGTCATCGCCACTTTCCCCAAGTGATTGATCCAATAAAGAGACTTATCTTGAAGGGTAAAGGGAAAAATGGTCATCTTGACAGTAGTTAATGGGATGTTAGGATAATGTGTAGTTCCGCATATGCATCCAAACTGTTGAACATGGATATAAGGTTCCTTGTTCGTGTTACCGTGGAATCAGGGAAGAAGTGACAAGAGCTGTAGCTTCAGCTCGAAGTGTCCATGGATTGGAGGTATTCAGACACACTTAGACACCTGACCAGCGCCATAATTGTAGGTTTCTTTCATTGTAGGATTAGGCGCCTCTCTTCCTCCCCTCCCTGGGGTCCATTTGCATTGTAGTCTCCTCCTCCTCCTCTTTGTTCAATATCTCTCCTCAATTCCATAAGTATGTCTTGGAAGGTGGCATGTGCTTCGGCATGTACAGTCAATTATTGTATGTATCGCTTATATGGAAGTGAGCATCTGTGCATTCACTTCATTTTGCTTAATGTGTTGTCCTTTCCCTTTTTGAGGATCCATGATCATGTCTTGATCTGACAAGAAATCCAGATCAGGCCTTTCAGCTGCTAGAGGAAATATACCCTGACCAGACTGGAAATAGGCACCTGATGTAGAGAAGAGTTCAAGATCAGGTTCAATCATGAACTTTATTAGGGTTGGAGATGGGTATGGAGATAGGTCGATCTCCATCCAAAAGGGAGAGAATTCGGGACAAGAGTGATCCTGGTTTATTTGAGATAGAAGAAACAGGGAATCTGAGAGCGATACGCAAAGTTCGATCTGATTTCTCTAAAATCACCCCGAATTATTGGAGTTGTTGGCATCAGAGACTCGATATGGGTATTCACAGAGTCTGAACAAATCCATCCTGGATGTGACATATTGAGAAACAAAAATAAATAAGATGAGGAATAGAGAACACATAGGCAAGGACAAAAGTAAAGAGAAAATAAGTAAAGGTTAGAAGTGAGCAAAATATAAAGAAGTGTAAAATAAGTGAAAATAAAAGGCGTAAGTGTGCGGGATTGTAATCTTTATCCTAAATTAGATCCAAACAAACCTCAATGCAATTGGATTCACCAACTCAACACCGGTGAAGTAGTAAAGGCTCAGCTTTTTATCTTGTCAGTTTTTATTTATTGTAATCAAGCAATCTTTCAAACTTAGGTCCTTAGCGCTACCTCTATAAGTGAGTGAGTACTACAAGACAAGTGTCATGGACTTCGCACTGCTTTTGTAACCAGTAGCTTGTACATTTTAAAGGTCCTTTATATCGGATATGGGCCTGCTACTCAGCGAAAGAATAGAGAAAGGAAGTCGGTGTAGCAAATCAAACACTTCCCCTAAAGGGTACTCGGATGTGACATGATGAGATAGGGACCCGCCATTGTAGTTCCCCTATGCTCAAGTAAGTCAGATTGAACCCTCAATTGGACTCAACCCTACTCACCCACACATCGATAGAAGCATTATTACTTCACAAACCGAAGAGATAATCAAGTCAGTACACAAGCTGGGATCTGGGTTCTATTCCTTAAGGGATGCACCTCACTCATTCTAGAAGGTACCTGAATATAATGAGGGCTTAGGGACTCAAAATAATGAAATCCATTTCAGATTTTATTTGGGTCAAAGTTTATTTAACAGTCCCCTTCGTTTTATTTTTGAGTTTTCAATTTTTTTGAGTATTTTTCAATAATGCATAATGAATTTTCTTATTCTCAATTATTGTAAGTTCAAGAAAAACTAGGAGATAAAGTCAGAAAAACCGATGTGGGCATACCTTACTCCAGCCCTTTCCATGCACTATGATCCACACATATAATTTAAATTAAGCTATATATATGCATTCAATGAAATCGTCCTAGAGACAGGAATTGCTATAAGGATGAAGAACTGAATTGATTTGACTAAGTCCAAGCGAAGAGACTATAGGTACACACAGATATTAGGGATTTGGACCTAGATTAATGGATCAAACAATCCTAAGCCTAGATGGCTCAATCAATGAAGATGTAAAATAGGAAACAAATGTGGAAAATGTAAATCGTGAGAAAAAATGAAAATAAGTGGAAAATAGGTAGAATAAAATATATAAGATGATAAAAACATGTAAAAGATGATTGAACACCTCCTGTGAACAAACACCTGATGAAATGAGTCCGAATAATATAAGTATCTGAGAGTGTCAATTTATACAAATTAACATAAATGTCACTCTCTCACCAAAATAAAATAAAAGTTAATCTACGCTACACTGATGCTCTACTCAGTCTCATGTTCGGCTTTGTAGCTCTCTCTCCTATCGACTTGGTATAATGAGCCGACCGCCACCTCGCTTGGGTACTTTGACTCTCCTAAAAAAACCTCCTTCGCTCCATGAATCCTTACAATAAAGTCAAACAAGAAGATGGATTAGAATAGTAATTAGTATTAATTATTTCTAATTAATATTAACTATATTTTATCATTTTCTTGTTTTTTTCTTATTTTTGTGAGTTTTTAATTATATTTAATTTTTATGGATTTTAACTTTTGTTTTATACTTTTATGTTTTTTATTTTCAATTTTTTATTTTCTTTTTAATTTGCAATTTTTATTTTCTTTTTTATTTTTAAATAAGATATATAATAATATTAGTAATATATAGTGTATATATATAATGTAGCTTTATATATTTATAAATACATCAAAATATATTCAAAATGAAGAAAATAAAATGTTTTTGTATTTATATATTTTACCCCATTTTTATAAATTTTAGGCTATTTTCTAGTTTTTATGGATTTTTAAAGTTGTAGAATGTACAAAACAATGAGAATATTATATATTTGAGATAGTTAAGGTTTAATAGATATATATCACTGAAAATTATCCCAAAACTATTTTTAATATAAACTACGTATAATAAGGAAAAATCATAAATAGAAATATATTTTTTATATTTTTATATAATTTTTGCTAATTTTCATTAGGATTTTATTTTTTATGATTTTTTATGTTTTATATTTTGTATTTTTAGTGATTTTTGGATATGTTGTAGAATATAATGGAATATATATTATATTTTTTGAATTTTTGGAAAGTGTTTTCTCATTTTTGTGGGTTTCATGTCTAAATCGAGAATAAAAGCATGTTTTTATATTTTTAGAAAATAGGAAAAAGAGTTAGAATACAAAATAAAAGTTATGCAAGATCAAGCATGGTTATAGGCATCTAACATAATTTTCCTACATTTTTAACATAAAGAAAATATTAAATATGAATAAAATACAAGAAATAAAAATGTTGTAGTTTATAGGGACTAAAATACAATTATATTAAACAATGCATGCATAAAATACAAGAAATAAAAATGTTGTAGTTTATAGGGACTAAAATACAATTATATTAAACAATGCATGCATTTAAGAACACATCCAGGGAATTTAAGAGCATGCATGCAAATATTACAACTCCTCACATGGCGATGCACGTGAGGCGGAAGGACTAAATAGGATTATCATATAAATTCAAGGTCTAGTATGCAAAATGTCCTAAAATTATTACACGTTCTATTTCATTTACATGACTAATTAATAAAGCTAAAAGGCACGGGGGTATGCTAGTAATTTACCCCTATCAGCGCGTACGGGAGGCATGTGTCTTGATCTTGTGGTCTTGAGTGTACCACATGTGCCCACTTAAGATCGAGCAACTGGGATTAAGTATCGCTCCACCTTGATATCAACAACCCAGACTAGATATGCCTCACAAAGAACATTGATGAATCTACGTTTCATCATCTTAATTTTATCATTTTGGCCTTAAAAACCCTAGTAAATGCGTGTAAATAATGTTAATTCATGCATTTTAGCATTCATGCATATGTGTGTAAAAAGTGTACAAGATACAGTTTTTAAAGCCAAAAGTATAGAATAAAGAAAAGAAAAGAAAAAGAATAAAATATTGTAAATATTTTATGACCTGAAACCCCGAGACTTAGGCATCTTGATGAATAGGTCGACCAGGAATAAAGTAGGGGGAGATAAGGGCCAGATACAATAAAGATTTTATTCATTCTTTATACATTTTGGGACCTATTTTTGGTTCCACTTTTTACACTTCAAATAAAGAAACTTTGAACATGAAAGTTGTAGATAATTAAATAAATAAAGATACAAAATTGATTTCATTCAAAAATAATGTACAGATAAAAAGTTAAGATCTGAATAAAACTCCAAAATCCCAACTTCCCTGACCTGTATCTCCCAAATAAAAACTCGAAATGCATCAAACTCACCTTTAATTGTATATAATTTCAAATAAGCTATTTAATGAAGGTGGTTTTGCATTTGGCGGAGCTACGGTTTGAAAGTTGAGTTTTGGACCCCTATTGCATACTTGTACAGATTAAAATATTCATTTTTTTATTTATTCTTTATTTTTATAATTTTCTATTTTTATAATTTTGTAATTATTATTTATAATATACGTGTATATTATAATCAGAATTAAAACACAAAGAAAACACAAAAATAAAATACTTGTATATAATACATATGTATAATACCTATACATATACCTGTACAATTAATACTTATATTTTCTTAAGTGTACAAATTACTTCAGAAAAATAAGATAAAAATATATTTAAGTGTATACAAATATTTTATAAATTTATAAAATAATAAATCAAAATAAATAAATTAAATACACAAAATAAAATAAAATGTTAAAATATATAGATATGTATACCTATACAGGCCTAAAAAGGTAACTTTTATTTTTACACCTCATAAAAATAATTAAAAATCATAATAAAATAGTTCATAAAATAACAAACATTTTTTATTTAATAATCAAAAGTTAATTAAGTTTTTTTCTATTTTTAAATGAATTTTCAAGGATTATTTCCAGGCTTTTTCCTGGTTGGTCCATGTGGACCAACCAGGAGGGCTGGAGAGTTGACCTCGGGTCAACTCTCTGACCGCCACATGTTCACTTGTCAGAGGCTTCGTTTCTCGCCTCTTTTCGCGATTTTTTTTCGAGGTGTATCTTTTCACCATTTGGCGTTGCAATCTTCACGATTTTTTCTCCCCAGTAATCCATGATTCACGCCTATAGTTTATATTGGGGATTGCATCGCTGAATCAATGCCAATCTCTTGTTCTTTGTGCTGCCAGATCCACCTTGTACAAAATACCCCCTCCTTCCATTTTCAAATCTTGAATATCTTTGGGTACCTCAGACCTCCGGGAGCGGGTACGGTGAGACTCCGGTGCTAGGGGAGACTCCTTACACCCCCTGTTGAGGTGCGGCGAGGCCAGAAGATCGGATTCCACCACCTCCGGCCACGTTTGGCCGTCGAGGTCCACCTTGGGTTTTTAACCCTTGAAGTTCACTTTTTTATTTGCTTTTTCTTGCACATTTTTATTTCCAGTAGCAATAGGATCATATTCCCATATCCAGATCCATCGGAACACCCTTCACAACCCCCTCGCCGGAGCTTGCTCCGGCGAGCTTCCCTCTCGTCGTTCTCCTCCCTTTTTCACCTACTGCAGGGTCGGGGCATTTTGCCCCTGACTCCTTCACTCTTATTTGTAGGACAGGAGCAAGGAACAACGCTTGGGTGCGATTTTTCACCCCTCGCCGGAGCTACCTAGAGCATCCAGCTCCGTCATCTTTATGGATGCAACACAGCACTCCGCCGGGAGTTTTGGAATCCTCAGGATCTGGAGCAAACCTGCAGGAATCGCATCAGCCCATTTTGGGGCTTCACACGCCACGGAGGAGGCGTTTGGAGGCCGGGGAAGTTCGCCTACCACGACGTTCTTCCCCGTTCATCGTCGTCACCCTTCTGCCGTCCAATCAAGGGCGTTCTTCCAGCCTCACAACAGCCGTAGGATCCCTTGCATTCCACGCCGTTCGATCAATCAAGATCCATCTAATCTGGGCCGTACGTGCGAAGCGTCATCGGCGCACTGGGAGCGGACATGTGTCTTAAGTGAAGAATCCAGAGCCGTCCGATCTCCTCACTGGGTATTTTGCATACTCGACCCAGCCGGTTTTAGTATTTATTATTTAACATATAAACTTTCCTCGGCTGTTATTATATTTTGGACATTTTGTATTATATCCCCCAAAATTTATTAATATTACATTGAGATCCCTGCCAGGTCACGTGCGACGCGCACGTGACTTGGCAATTTTGTAGGTTTACCCTGAGGATTTTGTGTATTTATTGTTAGTCCCATAACTTTTGTTTGCAGTTATAGTTTTCTGGTAATTTTGCATATCAGCCCTCGTGTTTTTGGAATATCACATCTCAGTCTTCCCCAGGCGCGTGCGTCGCGCGTGCGTGGGTGGGCTTTTTGCATCAATACCCGTGCGGCTTTAGCTATTTACTCTAGGTCCAAAAACTTTCTGCCTAAGTTGTAATTTTTGTGGGATATTTATGTTCTGACCCTTCAACTTTCTGTTATTTCCATAAATACCCCTGCTAGGGCCCAGTTTCTTTTTGTTTCTAGTATTTATTCCATGCATCTTTAAAATCCCAAAAATAACCAAAAAATACCCTAAGTTCTTGTTGCATTGTATTATTACAACATATTTTTGTCTTGCATTTTTATTGCATTTTCATATTTATAAAAATTCAAAAACATGCATTTTCAGCATTGTTTGCATTATAAAATCCATAAAAATTATAAAAACACGCAGAAAATTCCCAAAAAATATATTTTCTGTCTTTCAGTGTCTTTAAACTTCTATCCAAAAATCACTAAAAAAATTCAAAGTAGAAACCATAAAAATTTGAAAACTCTAAAAATCTTCAAAAAAATCTTAAAAATTCTAGAAAAATCCTAAAAATTTATTTTTTGTCTATGAATGTTCTTTGTTGTATTATATTTAGTTTAAAATTAATTTGGAAGATTTTTGTTACTGTTTGATATTTTATTTCCCTATTATAGTTTCAGCCTTTTATTTCCTTCACTGTTTTCAGTATTTTTGACCTTAAAAAACCAAAACAATTTCAGGAAAATCTAGAAAAATTAAAAAAACATTAGAAAATTATAAAAAGCCCAAAAACATTTTATTTCATGATTTTTTAGTATTTTTACCTATTTTTATAAATACCGTGTCCTCCTCTTTCTTACGTTCTATATATATTTACTATTGAAAAAGAAAATATAAAAAATATAAAATACAAAAAGAAAATATAAAATCAGAAATTAAAAATCAAAATATAAAAGTATAAAATTAAAAATAAAAAAATACAAAAATTTAAAAACCCACAAAAATTTGCATGTTTGTATGCATTTGATCACATTCACATTTTGTGCATTTTTACCTTGATCTATCTTGCTTGCTCCCTGTGTTCGACACTCTACACATACTTGCACACTATACACACTTATTGTAGAGTTATAACGAATTTTGACTCCACATTTGCTTCTCATTGTTTAATTGTTATTGTGGGTTAATTGTTGACTTAATCGGGAATTACCGAGGGTCACCGCAACGACTTTTGTCTCCGCCTTGTGTGAGGCATTTAGACCCTTATAATTTTCGGTTAATCAAATGGCACCGTTGCCGGGGAGCAACAGCGCATAGTTCAGCTTTTTGCTTGATTGTGATCGTTTGTCTATTTTTGCGATTTCATTTATTGCTCTTTATTTGATATAATTGCTTGACTTGTCTAATCATCCTCTTTGTTAACTTTGTGCGAGGAACCGCGGATCGAGGGAGACGCTCTACCCTAGGCGTCTACTCACCCAGTGAAGGCGGCAATAGATTTCTGACCTAGCATCAAAGGAGGCAGGGAGGGCTTGAGAAGATAGTCATTTTCTTAAGCATTTTTGCGTTGTCCTTATTTTTGTAATTTTTGTGTGCAAGAGAGACCCACTATTTATTGTAATAATACAGGTACTCGGACATTGGACGTTCGGGCCTAATTTCCCAGTGTTTGTACACTTGGGGGCTCACCGCGTTTTTCACGGTTTTTCATCGCATTTTTTTACTTTGTTTTCTGATTTTCGATTTTATTTATTTTAGTGTGATTAAGCCCTTAGTTGTAGGAGTTGCTTGACGTAGTATTAGGTCCAAACACACTATTCACCATTGCTTGTACCTATAGTCTACGTTTGGATCTAGTCAAATTTTGAAATTGTGCTTCCTACTAATAGCAGCTGCTCATCTTAGGGCGATTTAATCGGCTTTGCATTTGCATATAAATTAGGTTTCAATTCTGCTGAGCATCTTTGCATGTAGAGTGCTGGAGGCAAGGTGAGCTTTTACGCTTTAGCATACATCATCGTTTTTTCGCTTGCATTGCTTTTCTGACTCTCCCTTTGATTTTGATCACCTAAGTGCTTAAAAGAATTGAATCCCCGATAGGATCGTGCATTCTCATTAAAAATCCAAAAAAAGTGATAACCAATAAAATTGGGACTGCTAACATTATTCGACCCTAAAATCGATCAAAAAGAAAAATTCTCTTGGGACGAGTAATCCCCTCATTGTCTTTGTTTTACTTGCTCGCGCACACCGTAAGGACTAGTGCCCAAATCCTATTCAGCCCCTAAGTGTGTGTGCAACTTTTGGACTTCTCACCTAACTCTAAAACAGACAAGATAAAAAGACCAACTTTTCAGTCTCTACCGAGTCGAGTAGGTGAATTGAGGATTTGTATTGTGTAAGTTTTGTTTGCGATTGTTTGTGTGCATCCTAGATCACCTCTGTGCATTTGCGCCTTCTTCTTCACTCTCTTGACTTGACCTTCGTGCTCCCACGAATCATTTCCTTTTGCTTTCGAGATGGACCCCTGGAGCATTTTCTATCCGGACTTTGCAGATCCCTCGCTCACTCCAGTCGGTCCACCTCCCTTTTATCAGGAGGATCCTCCTCCTACATTTCTGATTTTTGTACATAACTGCCTCAGCCACAGTATCAGGACTCAGATTTCTTCCCACCTCCACCTCCACCCGTATATTATCCACCTCCACCTTCACATCCACCCAAGTCTGACCTGTTGAAGTCACCTCCCTCGATCTCCATGAGTGTTGTCTTGAATCCGATGATAAAGCACATTAATTTGATGAATGATGATCTTGCTATATTAAGGAAAAACCAGATTAATGCTCCATTCGTCGAGCTTACGGATTTCCTTGTGGGTGATCATGGGAGCTTGCAATCGCCCAAAATACAAAAAAATGAGAAAAATTTAAAAACACAAAAAGAATTCAGGAGACACTTGGTTGATTCAGACTATGAGGTGAGTGCCCATCTACCAGACTTTTTGACCACACAATCTTTCACACCTTGTCCTACCTTTGACCCTGAGGATGCCGCTGTACAGACTGCTCTTGGCATGCCTCATGTATATGTTGATTCCGACTTCCTCTCTTATATGGAGGAGGTCCAAAAATTCAAAAAAATGTTGACTGAACCCGAAGTGGTGGACACTATTCATGAGATCATCTATGCCCTACTTCAGCAGGCCATGACTGATTTATCTGTTTCTCTTCCCAAGAAGAGAAAGTGGAGGAGCAGATCTGAGCGTCATATCTTGACCATGGCCACTGCCAACGCCATCACACATCGTCCCATTCCTCGGAAGAGGAACACTGCCACACCTTTCATTAGCTGCACCATCTCCGACTTCACATGTGATCACACTTTCCTAGACGGCTGTGCTTCGATTTGTATCATACCCATCTCGTTAGTACAGTCTCTTCAATTAGGGCCTCTCAGGAAGACCAGGATGATCGTTCAGTTTGCTGATGGATCAATAAAGAGGCCAAAGGGTATCCTTGAAAATGCCGTCATTTCGATTCAGGGCACAAGCTACAATGTTGATTTTGTCGTATTGCCCATGGAGACCTCCACAGGGGAGCCCTCTCCAATCATCCTGGGACGACCATTCCTCGCCTCTGCGAGGGTCGTTATTATCAGGAGAGATTCGCTTCCATCCTGTTGATGTGAGAGAAGTGTTGATCACCACACCCACAGTTGACCAGAGACCTGCACCTGATGCACCTTCACCTATTCTAGCTGACTCCGAGGCCTATGACCTATCTGATGACATTAGAGAAGTTTGCTTATTGACTGCTGATGAGACCCGAAGAATCCTCCAAAAGGGGGAAGAATCGGAAAGCATGGACCTCGAAGTTCCTCCTTCTGGTGTATGGCGATGTGTTGATGAAATCCGTGGGATTTACGTGATTGATACCATAGAGCGGAGGGCAGACACTAAGACTAGACAGGACAGACCTGGTTTGACTACTTCCACTGATAAGTCCATTCCTGGTCACTCAAAAGTGATGATGATTGAGGCCAGTTATGATTTTAACCATTATTTTCAGAAATTTGGGCCTTTTGATGAAGAAGATAATCCGTGTGAGATTCTTGATGAAGAACAGAGTTTGACTACTTCTACTGATAAGTCTGTTCCTGGTTGCTCAAAAGTGATGATGATTGAGGTTGGTTATGATTTTAACCATTATTTTCAGAAATTTGGGCCTTTTGATGAAGAACATGATCCGGGTGAGATTCTTGAGGACGAAGAGAATTCGACTACTTCCACTGATGACTTCGTTCCTTTTGGTTTTGACCTAGACGAGACCTCGTAGGACGACTTCGATTACACTTCTTCCGATGATGATGAGTTTGTCCCATTCCAATTTGATATCAGCGAGACCCCCAAGGCTAGACCTATTCGTACTTCTTCCACTCGCCCGTCTGCGCCTTCACATCATAGGATCACCAAGGGCGAACCTAGCCATACTACTTCCATTGACTAGTTCGTGCCTTTTCGATTTGAATCCACTGAGGGCCTTCACCCTGTCGACCCTGATCGGCTTCGGTCCACCATGGACCCCTATGTCGACATGCACCACACCAGATCTATCCCTCGGCGGTCTCGTAAGAATGTTCACTTTCTACCTTCTTGATTATGTGTACATCCATCTCTGTTGTATATTCTCTCTCGTGGATCTCTGTCTATCTTCCGTATTGCTCATCCACCCATTCTCGTGTTTGCCTTACTTAAGACGTACTTTGTCCTAAGTATAGGGGGATGGATGAGCCGAGTGTTCATTCGTCATTCCATTTCATCACTCCTGTTGTTGCCTTTACTTAGGGCTTCTTTTACCCTAAGTATAGGGGGAGCGATGTGTATATCCTCTGATCTCTCCTTCCATCTTCAGATCTCTTTTCTTCTTTTCTTCTTTTCCTTTTCTATCTTCTGTATCTATCAAAAAGATGCCGCCCCTTGTTGTCAGTCTTCTATACTTAGGACGTACTTTGTCCTAAGTATAGGGGGGGTGTGCACCCTGAGTTTCTCTATTCTTTGATCCTCTCCATTGTCTCCTCTTCTTGTCTATACTTAGGGATATCTTACCCTGAGTATAGGGGGAGACAATCTGAGTACGATCTGTTCATTCCCACCCTTGACCCTCCCTGCTTTGTGTACAATCTGCTATACTTAGAATTATTTGATCCTAAGTATGGGGGGACGGTCAACTTCTCATTCGTTCATTTATTCCTTTATTTATTTATTCTTTAGACTTGCCTATACTTAGTACGAGTTATGTCTTCTCTTTTCTCTCTGATCTATGAGGACATAGCTCAAGCTAAGTATAGGGGGGCCGTATATACTGCGTATATACTTTAGCCATAACTCGTACTTTCGTATTTTCTTAATAATATGCTTACTAATTCTTTAAAATTCATTAAAAACCCTAATAAAAAGATGTTTATATTCCTCAAATTATTTTTGTATTTACTGATTAATAAATTAGGTGAAAATGTTTTTTGCGAAATGTTTGAAAAATAGCTTGAAAATCTTTGTGAAAAATCTTTTGAAAACTATTTTAAAAATGTTTTGTTACATGTTTTCAACCTTTGTAAAACATTTTGTTTGTAAAATTTCTTTTCTTTGTGTGAAATAAAATGTTTGAAAAATGATTTGCAAATGGTTTGAAAAATGGTTGCAAAAATAATTTGAAAAATCTATTTATATTGTTTGAAAAACCTTTGCAAAATGATTTTCAAATGTGTGTACATGTTTGTAAAATATTTGTACAAATTATTTTGGACTATAGTTTTAAAAAATTGTTTATAAAATGATTTGCAAATAAGTTTGAGGAATACATACATCACACCAAAATCCTTTATATATACTTATAAAATTGATCACTTACCCTTGTAAATTCTTAAAATCCACTTCTTGTAAATATGAGAAGCACTCCCGTGTAAATATTTGTACCTAGCTTTTAGCCAAAATCTTTTGTTTTGAAAAATCCCAAAAACATTTACAAAAAATTAAAATACAAAAACATTTGAAAAATCTTTTTGAAAAATACAAAAAAATACATATGCATCATCTTTTCAAAAATACATAAAAAGTTCAAAATCTTGAAAATTGCATCACAAAAATATTTTCTGCATTCTGCCTAGCATCTGCATAGCATTAGAATTTTTCGGATTGAGTTTGATAGTTGAACGAGTCTAAGCAAAATCCAGAGATTGGAGCTTGGTTGGACCATAAATCTACCTAATTACAAGGAACCTTATAGGAACTAGGTTTGAGATACTTCAGGTCTAGTTGACTTAATTCTTTGAGGATCACGAGACTTGGTTCAATGGATTCTTGACTGCCTAAGTAGAGTATTTCGGAGCACACACACGACTCTTGTTGATAATAACCTAACTTGGACACCTGCACCTTTCACATGGCTCAACTCAGTTGGGGTGGTTTGGGGATTGGATTTGCCAGTATGAGACACTCACAAGTGGAAACACTTGTCCTCCTCTAGGGAGGGAAGTGCACCCCAACCCATCCAGTGATGAGGAATTCTAAAGATAGGAGAGTGTGGGTTGCAATAAAGCTTCAAAAGAGGGATAGTCTACTGGCTCAAGAGGAAAAACTCCCTATGTAAATGTTGCTGTAAATAATATATATATATATATATATATATATATATATATATATAAGAGACATGCCTGTACAAAAAGAAAATGCCTGCAAAAGTATGTTGTAAAGCCAATAAGCAAGCTTGAGTTTGAAAGTCATATCATGTGAGCCTGCAGCTGGATGACTCAACTACACTGGTCTTGCATCCTAGGATAGGTAGCTACACTGGCTACCATCCATTCTTCTCTTCACCCCCATCTCTTGAGATGGTTGCCACTTGAACTTAGAAGGGAATACCCCGCTCCTCGAGGAAGGAGTTATTGGATTGGGGAATCATTGGGTTTTCATACTGGAGAAGTCAGTCTCTTTGTCATTCTAATTGGGGAGAGCCACCATCACTTACACTGTACGAGTCAGTTTCATAGTCGTAAGGGTTTGCGTATGAGTTGAGATATTTCTGACCTGGCTATTGAGGAGACTTGAACAGAGTTTTGGGATTCTCAGGGACTGTTGGATTTCAAATATGGTTCTCATTAAGATTCCGCCCGCACTACAATTCCAAAGGTCCGACTTAAGCTCCAACCTTTGATTTTGTGAAGACAAGTTTGATCATTAAATTTAATCCACATTTCTTCTTTTTCTTTTCTTTGTTTTTCTTTTCTGCACTTATTGCATAAGTGTTTGCTAGGGACTAGCAAAGGCAAGTATAGGGGGATGATGAATCTACGTTTCATCATCTTTATCCTATCATTTTGGCCTTAAAAACTCTCGTAAATGTGTGTAAATAGCGTTAATTCATGCATTTTAGCAGTCATGCATATGTGTGTAAAAAGTGTACAAAATATAGTTTTTAAAGCCAAAATTATAGAATAAAGAAAAGAAAAGAAAAAAGATAAAATATTATAAATATTTTATGACTTGAAACCCCGAGACCTAGGCATCTTGATGAATAAGTCGACCATGAATAAAGTAGGGGGAGATAAGGGCCAAATACAATAAAGATTTTATTCATTCTTTATACATTTTGGGACCTATTTTTGATTCTACTTTTTACACTTCAAATAAAGAAACTTTAAAACATGAAAGTTGTACAAAATTGATTTCATTCAAAAATAATGTACAGATAAAAAGTTATAATCTGAATAAGATTCCAGAATCCCAACTTTCCTGACCTACATCTCCCAAATAAAAACTTGAAATGCATCAAACTCACCTTTAATTATATATAATTTGAAATAAGATATTTAATGAAGGTGGTTTCACATTTGGCGGAGCTACGGTTTGAAAGTTGAGTTTTGGACCCCTATTGCATACCAGTACAGATTAAAATATTCATTTTATTATTTATTCTTTATTTTTATAATTTTATATTTTTATAATTTTGTAATTATTATTTATAATATATGTGTATATTAGAATAAGAATTAAAACATAAAGAAAACACAAAAATAAAATACTTGTATATAGTACATAGGTATAATACATATACATATACATGTACAATTAATACTTATATTTTATTAAGTGTACAAATTGCTTCAGAAAAATAAGATAAAAATATATTTAAGTGTATAAAAATATTTTATAAATTTATAAAATAATAAATCAAAATAAATAAATTAAATACATAAAATAAAAATAAAATGTTAAAATATATAGATATGTATACCTATACAGGCCTAAAAAGGTAACTTTTATTTTTACACATCATAAAAATAATTAAAAAAACATAAAAAAATAGTTCATAAAATAAAAAACATTTTTTATTTAATAATCAAAAGTTAATTAAATTTTTTTCTATTTTTAAATGAATTTTCAAGGATTATTTCTAGGCTTTTTCCTGGTTGGTCCACGTGGACCAACCAGGAGGGCTGGAGAGTTGACCTCGGGTCAACTCTCTGACCCCCGCATGTGCACTTGTTAGAGACCTCATTTCTCGCCTCTTTTCGCGATTTTTTTCGGAGTGTATCTTTTCACCGTTTGGCGTTGCAATCTTCACGACTTTTTCTTCCCAGTAATCCATGATTCATGCCTATAGTTTATATTGGGGATTGCGTCGCTGAATCAATGCCAATCTCTCGTTCTTTGCAC
This sequence comes from Ottelia alismoides, assembly GCA_037367405.1. NCBI lineage: Eukaryota > Viridiplantae > Streptophyta > Magnoliopsida > Alismatales > Hydrocharitaceae > Ottelia > Ottelia alismoides. The sequence continues at coordinate 187,042 of JAZKJV010000514.1, read as the reverse complement.
CGCCAGATCCACCTTGTACAAAATACCCCCTCCGTCTATTTTCAAATTTTGAACCATTTTTGGGTACCTCAGACCTCCAGGAGCGGGTAGGGTGAGACTCCGGTGACAGGGGAGACTCCACACACCCCCTGTTAAGGTGCGACGAGGCCAGGAGATCAGATTCCACCACCTCCGGCCATGTTTGGCCGTCGAGGTCCACCTTGGGTTTTTAACCCTTGAAGTTCGCTTTTTTATTTGCTTTTTCTTGCACGTTTTTATTTCCAGTAGCAATAGGATCATATTCCCATATCCAGATCCATCGGAACACCCTTCACAACCCCCTCGCCGGAGCTTGCTCCGGCGAGCATCCCTCTTGTCATTCTCCGCCCTTTTTCGCCCACTGGGGGGTCAGGGCATTTTGCCCCCGACTCCTTCACTCTTCTCTGCAGGACAGGAGCCAGGAACAACGCCTGGGTGCGATTTTTCCCCCCTCGTCGGAGCTACCTGGAGCATCCAGCTCCATCGTCTTTGCAGCTGCAACACAGCGCTCTGCCGGGAGTTTTGGAAGCCCTAGGACCTGGAGCAGACCTGCAGGAATCGCATCATCCCATTTTGGGGCTTCACACGCCGCAGAGGAGGTGTTTGGAGGCCGGGGAAGTTCGCCTACCGCAACGTTCTTCCCCGTTCATCGCCATCACCCTTCTGCCTTCCGATCAAGGGCGTTCTTGCAGCCGCACAGCAGCCGTAGGACCCCTTGCATTCTACGTCGTTCGATTAATCAAGATCCATCTAATCTAGGCCGTTCATGCGAAGCGTCATCCGCGCACTAGGAGCGGACACGTGTCTTAAGTGAAGAATCCAGAGCCGTCCGATCTCCTCGCTGGGTACTTTGCATACTCGACCCAGCTAATTGTGGTATTTATTATTTAACATATAAGCTTTCCTCGGCCGTTATTATATTTTGGATATTTTGCATTATATCCCCTGAAATTTTGTAATATTACATTAAGATCCCTACCAGGTCACGTGCGACGCGCACGTGACTTGGCAATTTTGCAGGTTTACCCAGTGGATTTTGTGTATTTATTGTTAGTCCCATAACTTTTGTTTGCAGTTATAGTTTTCTGGCAATTTTGCATATCAGCCCCCGTGTTTTTGGAATATCACATCTCAGTCCTCCCCAGGCACGTGCGTCGTGCGTGCGCGGGTGGGCTTTTTACATCAATACCCATGCGGCTTTAGCTATTTACTCTAGGTCCAGAAACTTTCTACCTAAGTTGTAATTTTTGTGGGATATTTATGTTCTGACCCTTCAACTTTCTACTATTTCCATAAATACCCCTACTAGGGTCCAGTTTCTTTTTGTTTCCATGCATCTTTAAAATCCCAAAAATTACCAAAAAAATACCCTAAGTTCTTATTGTATTGTATTATCACGCCATAATTTTGTTTTGCATTTTTATTGCATTTTCATATTTATAAAAATTCAAAAACACGTATTTTCAGCATTGTTTGCATTATAAAATCCATAAAAATTATAAAAATGCAGAAAAATCCCAAAAAAATATATTTTATGTCTTTTTATGTCTTTCAATGTCTTTTAACTTCTATCCAAAAATCACTAAAAAATTCAAAGTAAAAATGCTAAAAATTAGAAAACTCTAAAAATCTTCAAAAAAATCTTAAAAATTCTAAAAAAATCCTAAAAATCTAATTTTATCTCTGAATTTTCTTTGTTGTATTATCTTTGATTTAAAATTAATTTGGAAGATTTTTATTACTTTTTGATATTTTATTTCCCTATTTTAGTTTCAGCCTTTTATTTCCTTCATTGTTTTCAGTATTTTTGACCTTAAAATTTAAAAAAATCAGAAAAATCTAGAAAAATCACAAAAACATTAAATAATTATAAAAATCCCAAAAACATTTTATTTCCTGATTTTTGAGTATTTTTACCTATTTTTATAAATACCTTATCCTCCTCTTTCTTACGTAATATATATATATATTCTATTTAAAAAGAAAATATAAAAAATATATAATACAAAAAGAAAATATAATATCAGAAATGAAAAATCAAAATACAAAAGTATAAAATTAAAAATAAATAATACAAAAATTTAAAAACCCACAAAAATTTGCATGTTTGTAGGAATTTGATCACATTCATTTTTTGTGCATTTTTGCCTTGATACATCTTGCTTGCTCCCTGTCTTCAACACTCTACACATACTTGCACACTATACACACTTATTGTAGAGTTATAATAAATTTTGACTCCACATTTGCTTCTCATTGTTTGATTGTTATTGTGGGTTAATTGTTGACTTAATCGGGAATTACCGAGGGTCGCCACAGCGACTTTTGTCTCCGCATTGTGTGAGACATTTAGACCCTTATCATTTTTGATTAATCAAACATGGAAGAACACTTCCCTGTCTTCATTTCAATCGTCTATTTCTCCTCGCTCAGGCTTTCTCCGGCGATGCTGACCGACTCTTCTTCTTCCTAGGAGCTTCTCGCACCTGCAGGGGGCCTTCAAAGGGTCCATGCCTCTTTAGAGGTCTGGAGGGCCCATCTATGATAAAAACTGGAAGGTCTTGTTCTCTGATTAATCACTGGCCCAAGTGGTTCCTCTGGGCCTATCACCTGCACAAAAATGTTAAGGGGCTTGAGGGTTATGTCCTCGACCCCAAACTGAAGCTATAAGCACACGTGAGTGAAGTGTCGATGATCCTCCAGCGATGGTAGCGGAGTGAGATTCGATTGCTCGATCCTTACAAGATCGAGATAATCTGAGTGAGGGATTTAATGGAGAAATGATAAGGAAGTGAGTGGAGATGTTCGTGGGATGAGACAAGGTCAGATACACAATGAACATAGTGGTCCGAGCACTAGCTCCAACGAACTATGAGTTTGTAAATTTACGCTAAATAGTAGGAAATGGAACGAAGCTAATGATTAATCTAAACTAAAGAATGAAAATGCAAGCTAAAGCGCCTAAAACTATAGCTCATACCCAGTAGGAAACCATGGAGCAGGCGGTCATTGGGAGCAAGCTCCGACGATGGTGGATTAGCTTCTCTCCGTCTTGTCCATGCCGACAAAACCTAGGAGTCGCTTGATGTCGCCAAAGTCTCAATTCAGAAGGTACTCTTTGGGGGTTACAGTGGAAGAAAAGGGATCAAAACTCAAAAAGATGGAGGATGGTGGATTTTATATAGTGGTGAAGGTGGATCTCATGAAGGTGATTGCGTGAAGAGGGAAGGAGTTAGTGAGAGCTCAGAGCATGGCGAGATGGAGGGATGTGTGGTGATCATAAGGTTGAAGGTCTTGATGTGGAAGAAAGTAAGGATAAGGTGTGGGAAAATGGAGAAGAAGGGTGGTTCGCATACGCTGACAAGATTAGAGCATATGGCGGTACATTTGACGTAGGGTCAACGGAAGGTGGCTCCTGATTGGTCCACGTAGGACCAATAAGGATAAAATAGAATTAAAAATGTATATAAACTCAATAAAAATTAGTAAATGATTTTAAAATAAAACTTAAAACATGAAAATGTTTATAATTTTATAAACTATTTTTCTGTGTTTTTTATTTATTTTTACCACATTATTTGTGAGATGTTAATATTTACATGTGCATATATAGGTATATATACTTGTATTTGGTGTATTATATTTTTATTTTATAAATACATAATATTGTATTTACATATTTTATATATTTATAACATTATTAAATACATAATTACATTTTTAGTATTTTATAATTTTATTTGTATGTGTAAATAAATACATGTATATACATTATAAGTATAGTATACCTATGTATTATAATGTATTATTTATTTTATTGTCCTTTTGTTTTTATTTATGTTTACATTTTTACTTTGTTTTATATAATACGTACAATTATCTAATAATATAAAGGGGTAAAAATATGAAGAATGAAATATATTAATTTTATATACAGATGCCCAGTACAATAGTATATCCAAAAGGTGACTTTTGCATCTTAACTCTATTTTAAATGAAAGGCACCTTCATTAGATAGATAATTTAAGTTGAAATACAATAGACGTGAGTTTGGTTCAATTTGAGTTTGTATAGAGTATATATTGATCAATGAAGTTTGGTTTACAACTATTATTTTTGTAATTTTCTATATATTAATATGTATGAGTGTCATATAGAACATTTATTATTTGAGGTTTGTATGATTGTAAATAAAATAGTGTAAAAATAGCTATTTTCAGTATAATGAATTAGGATTTTGTGTGAATTTTGTACAATGTCTTGGCCCTTATATCCCCTTACTTTCTCGGGGGTTAGGACCAATCAATATCTTTGATACTTCATTTATTTTCCTTTTCTTTTATTTATTCTTTAATTTTGGATTTAAATAACATGTATTTAGGTGTTAATTACTGATGAATATTGAATGTTAATTGTACAGGTTAGCATAATTTACAGATGTTTTGTTAGCGATATAAAGAAAAATAGAAGACTAAATGTAGATGAATGGTTATTCATCAAGTTATCACACAACTGATCATTCTTAGCATTAATTAGAGTAATGTAGAAACAAGAATCCTGGTTTTACCTCACCTTCAAATAGTATATGCATATTTACCATTTATTTTCATGCATGTTTAATTTAAAATAGAAATCATATTAACGAAATGAAAAGGTTCTTTAATTTTTTATACAATAATGTAAATATTACATCTTCATACTTCAAGAAGTTAAAAAAGAAAGCAAAGAAGTTCAAGTTATACTATTATTACGTCGACACAAAAAATAGAATTTAAAATCAAAATTCCAATCATAAAAGCATAAAATACTCTTCGGTTAAGATGTCATTTATATTTCATATGATAGATGGTCATGAAATTCTCTTGATTGTCTAATGTCCTCATGAACTACAACACCATCTTCACTATTCTTGTTATCAAAGACATCATCATCACCATCCCCTTCTAAATCATCTTCCTTCTATTCCTCTAGTTCATTTATTTAGCAAAGATCAAATCGTCTCCTTGAATATATCTTATGAAGTTGTGCATGATACAATATGCATGGAGTATGAGAACTTGTTTAGGGTATATATAGAAATACCAATTATAGATGGACCAAAATCTTGCCTTCAATATGTCAAATGTATACATAACATATGATTAAAGCTGTGATTGATGATGATTGTAAAGCTTCTCATACGTTGCATACATCATCCCGCGATATGCACATAATTGTTGAAGATGATAATTTATGTCACACTATGGAATGAGAAATATGATAACATTTGCATAACTATACTTTATTTTATTGGAACTTCAATCCACATGGTATTAAAAAATTCATTTTCCAGTGACCAACATCGAACCTTCATATCACTGGTAGAACCTTCCTAACGTGCTAATATATTCAAGAAGTGGTAGTCGAAATTGATGCAAGCAATAATATTCCAAAATATAAATTGGTGCTTGTTGTTGAACTTTCGCACATAGCATAACATTGCATTCATCTTAAAATGTGTACTATCTACCGCACCAATGATTTCGTGTAACATGGATCCAAAATAGTTCTTTTTTTTGGAATACATTGCATCTAATGAGGGTTTCTCAGCTGATGCCTCTAAGATCAAGGAAATGGTTAGATGGGAGTGCTTCAAAACTGTTGTACCGAAAGACCAATAATAGAGACAACAAACTGTTACAAATATTCAAAAGAGTTTCTTGACAGGCTATTATAAGATATTTATTTCTAGATATACTTTCGAGATATTCTCTAACCACGAAACTTGAAGTACATCTTTGGGCAATATGAGACAAAGAAGATTCCTAGAGCAACTCAAGGACTATGATTTTAGGATCGTATATCAACCAAGGAAGTCCTATACCATGTAGACGAGTTGAGCCAAGCACCCACACCCATTATGGCTGAGGTCAAAGCCCACATGTAGTATTGGAATTTTTTTTGTAAAACTTGCAAACTAGAGACCACAACAATTGTAGAAATACACTCTCTCTATTTCCATAGTAGATGTTCTTCTATCCCTTATTTGAATGATTATGTAGGGATAGATGTTGGATGAGGACCTTGTTTGCTGGAGAGATAAGGTACTAGCCAACTAACAGTGTGATTTTACTATTGATGAAGTCATTTTCGAAACCACGACCGACTTTGTGTGCCAACTAACAAGGAAATGAAGTGGGAGTTGTTTAGGAAGCACATCACTCCCTATTTTCCATTCATCCTCTAGTAAGAAGATGTATAGGGAGATATATGAGGCAGATATATGAGTATCTTGAGATAGAGGAAGAGGCTTCCTAATATATGCAATAAAGCCTTTTTTGTCAATAGATTAAGGCTAAGCACAAGTGTCCAGTACACCTACTGAAGTTGCTACCCATTCTAGAGTGGAAATAGGAGAGAATAGACATGAATTTCCATTGTGGATCTATCAAGGATGTCAGTTGGTTATGATTCCATCTAGGTAATCATAGACTGTCTAACCAAGCCTTGATATTATTTCTAGTAAAAATATAGTTTATCGTGTTTTCTCTTGCAGACATATACTTGAGGGAGACTATAAGCCTTTATGGAGTGCCATGAGATATATTGCTCAATAAAGGAGCATAGTTTTCCTGCAAATTTTAGAAAGATTACACTAAGGTTTGGGCACAATGCTGAGTGCTCATACAACCTACCACGAGGCAAAGCGAGATGAACATCCATATTTGGAAGATCTACTGAAATATTACATATTGAAGTGCAATGGTTTTTTAGTTCTTTGAATCAGTCTAGAACTTGTGATGTTTCTTGCCCGAATCTTGTTTTAATAATGACACGCTTAAAGTAAGTTGCTTGAATAGCATCCACATTTGACTTGCATGATTATAGTTTGTCTCAAGAACAAGAAGACATCAAAAGATCAAAGTTTTATTTCAATATTTTTTTGTTCATATTGTTGTAGCTTGAATTATAAATATCAACACATAAATATGTATTCTTTAATATCATATTTATGTGATGGTATTAGCAGGACTTTCCATTTCAAAACATGCTCTTGGTCTATCACTTTCAGATCTGATCGATCAGCATCTGATCGACCGACTTGTAGCTCATGATCTACCAATTCTTGATCATTCAACTTACAATTCTAATTGACCACTTCTTGGCCGACCATCAATTTCCAATTGATCTATCACTTCCTGATCGATCAACTCTCAGCCGTGATTGATTAGATTCAAATTCAACTCAAACTTATTTATAAGGAACACTTTTGATCGATAAACCAAGATGACTTGATCAGTGAACTTCACTTTTGATTGATCAACCTAAACAACCTAGTCAATTAACTCTCCAATGTCTCATTGATTTCATTCTAGATTTGTTCCTATGGTTGTCCTTTAAACACACATCTATGGCATTAAAAATATGATCCTAGACTGCAGTTGAAAGACACACATCACATCTCAATGCAAATCCTTCCAAGAGATTCTCTCTATCTATATATATTCTTCATTGTTCATAACATTGAGAGAGTTATTGTTTTGAGAGTAATTCTGATTGTTCAAATTCGTTACAACTCTCCAAGCCAACATGAATCGCATCCAAGCTCCTTGTCCTCACTACAAAAAAAGGCAGGATTGGCGTGCACATAAATGCTCGTTATGTGCACGCCTAGTGCCCGCCATGTGCACGCCCGACTAGTTGGCGAGCACATGTGCTCATTCATGGCGTGCTCGCTTCTATGAGCGTCGCTCCGGGTGGTTGGCGAGCACAGTCGGACGCTCTGTGCTCGCCCGCATATTGGGTGTGTACAGATGTGCTCGTCGATATGATCGCCTCTGTTAAATCGGTCAATCAATCAGAGAGCATATACCGAGCACCTGGCGAGCACATGTGCTCGCCCAAACTGATTTCCAATAAAAAGTATACATGTTCGACGGGGTTTTGACGCCCTGTCGAACCTGTATAACCTGCCAATAAACCACCGCAGGTACTTATAAGAGCTTCCTAAGTGTATATATATTATAGCAGGTCGTTAACTAAGATAACTAGCACTGACAAGTGAAATTCACGCAATATACATGAACTTACAAACAAACATTCATATTTAACATCTAAATATTACAAATATTTGTCCGTAGCATCAACGACAAGTAAACTACAACAAATAATATTATCAACGTTCATAAAGTTCATAAAAATTAAAAAACGTGCTAAAAGTTTAACAACAATAGAAGTCAAAACCAATAATAATTTACTTCTTCTTTGATCTAAAAAATCTAGACACTAAACCCTGCTTTGATTTCTTTTTTTCCTTGTCCTTTTCTTTGAACCTCGCATACATGCGTGCCTCTTCTTGAGGGCCGTTCTCCTCCTCCTCTTCGTCATCAGATTCAATCTCTTCAGATTGAGATGCACGCCCTTGCGACCTATATTATACATGGAAGATATATATCTATTACTTGCATTTTGTAGATATAGAAATATAAAATTATTACTCATTCTATAAGTAGAATACTTACATATACATTGTGAACTCTTCTCGGAGCTTCGTCACTTGCTCCACCATCATCGCCATTTGCGACTCCATTGGAACTGATGATTGGGACGGTTGTGGTTGCGTGTACGACGACTGAGAGTATGCAAAATAGGAGTGACGATGTTCCTCCACATAATATGGAGGAAGACCACCAAGCGTCTGCTTCCTATTCACCACAACGTCCCTCTCCTCCAACACCTTATAAGATTTTCATTGTTTAATATAAAACTATATATTAGAAATGAGTATAGTAAGATAATATTTATCTATATATACCTGCTTCCAGATCGTTTTATCAAATGGTGGTTGCTCTCCAGTTGGATCGACACCCCATTTTTCTGCAGATAGTACCAGATAACGATCCTGAAATACAAAGTTTAATATTTATAAATTAGTTATAATATATCATTTTATTGAAAATAAATTGATAGACTTACCAACAATTCTCCTGCTTCAGGAGTGGACCATTGCGACTGTCCTTCTCTCCCACTCATGATGGACCTCGACCACCACTCCTGAAAAGAGGGTTCCCTTTCCAACCTGGCTGCCTGAAATTTTTTTAAGATATAATAACAACATTGCATTATATTAAAGTTGATCTCCAAAAATTAATTTTAAATCGTAATACCATCTCCGCTCTAATCTGATTGTGGCTTTTAGAGCCACTTGTCGACTTAATCCTTTGTTTCTGGCGGTTTGTCCTTCCCGCCGTAGATCTTCTTCCAAACTCAGCATCCACAATGAATGCATCACAGAAATCCGCCCATCTGCAAGGATTATGTTATGATTATTGATTATTTTAAAAAGTTTATTATAAATTATTTAACAAGTACAATACCTATCCTCCGTACACCATATTGGCGGGAACCTCTTCATCTCCTCAAAATTCATCTCCTCGCATCCCGTCTTCGCATGCGAGTCTCTCCTTGCCTTGAAAAATGTATCGCTCATTCTCTTTTCTGCCAAACGAATGAAGGCTCTACGATAAGACTCCTTCCCCATATCAGAGCCAAGGCAAAACCTACTCTGAAAATTACAACAAATTATAAGATACAAAAAAAATTGACCAAAAAATTCTGTATCACTTCTTAGAAATTTTTCTTACCTGAAACATGTCAAACAGTCTCTCCTATTCTGCAGCAGGGATGCGACACCATCTAAATTGCATGGAAGTCAAGTGTGTCTTTATTATGTTGGTTATCTCCTTTACCACCCTATTGCTATTCAAAAAATCCCTACATTTGCTAGAAATATTAATTATGATACAATCTATAAATATTTGGAAATTTTTTAAATGATGAAATCTCTAAATATTTTACCTCCCATCCGTTGTAACCTCCAATAAAGGGTAGGACGCCGACGTCTGTCCAACTGCAGTAGGTAAGGGCATGGAGGTGCTCGGATGTCTAGAAGAAGGAGAGTCAGAATCCATCGATGTCCGTGCTGGTATGGGGACCTGGACTGGAAATCCTGTAGGGGCTGCTGAGGTAGATGGCTGTCCATAGCCTCCTACGTAAAAGAGTGGCGGAGGATAACTAAGAGACTCGTAGTAGGCTATCACCCGGCGGACCTCGTCGGACTGTGAATCAAGAACAGCATCCGGGGTGGGCTGCCTACTGGACGAAGTTGTGTCTGAGGAAGATGGACGATTGGATCTATGTGATCCATGCGCCCCGCCACGTCCAAAACCTGCCATGACTGTAATAATGATGTAATAGTTAATTACATATTTATTACTTAAGATTTTAATTCCTTCGATTATAATTGTGTAATAAAACTTACAACTAATCTTCATCATTTATTTCGGTGGGATTAAAGGATATTTCTTCGTTTTCTGAGTCGTCATTTCTGGAGTCAAGATCATCTTGTAAGTCAACACTAAAAACTTCATTATCAGCCAATCGAATCGATTCTATAATTGGGACTTCTTCTGTTAAGTCTATTCGTTCATGTGTCAGTGTGAATGCTTCATCTATGTCATCTTCCCGATTAGTGTAATCATTAGAGATACAACCTCGAGAATTTATCTTCACAACAGTTACTGTTTCAACGCTCTTTCTCTTCTTTGGTATTTGTGGGAGATAAAATACTTGATCCGCTTGAGATGCTAAGATGAATGGTTCAAATCTGCGTATAAATTTTCTTTGTACCACATCGACAATCTTATTTCTTCTATCGAGTACTACACCTCCATTGGGTTCATACCAATCACATAAGAAAAGAACCACTTTATTCAAGCCTGTTATACTATATTCCACTTCTAGTATCTCCTTTAAAATTCCGTAATAATTCATATGATCTTCCTCATAACAAGATCCGCGAACCATCACTCCATGATTTTGAGTTGTTAAATATTTACCGGAATTTAAGGTATGAAAACGATACCCATTGCTATAGCAAGAGTTGTAAGATCGGACCTTATAAACAGGACCTTCTCCAAAATATTTTAAAATATGAGAATAGAAATCACCAACGTCCAACTGTTTTGAGCGGTCTTTAAACCAAGCTGGAAATTGATTCCTATAGGCGCTCAGAACTTCGTCATCTGAATACATAGGATTTTCCTCCATAATTTTCTTTCTAAATTCCCTAAAATTGGTAAGAGAAACATAAGAATTACTCGTACATGAATATATACATAAAGTAATACAAATACTTACTGAACATATGGTGTTATTTCCTCGCAATTGTCTAATACTTATAACTCTGCAGCATCCTTATCTTGTTTCGATAAGAAACGTTCAGTTGCTTTTCCTATCAGATGAGTGGATGGACGAAACATACTGATACAAGGTTCTTCATCGGAATAAATTGTCTCATTCCTCCTGCATCTATTGTGGATAGTCTCCACATCTTCTGGAAGATATCTTGCGCAGAATGTTGCGACTTATTCATATATATATATTGTGTTCCTTTTAAAAGACTGCTTCTGTCTTCGATATGGATGATTATTTGGAAGAAACTATCTGTGACAATAAAAAAAATATGGTTTCTGACCGTGTTGAAGCTGGAATGATTTAGTACTTTCCATATAATATGGACAACTTTTACGTCCATGCGTACTCCATCTAGATAACATTCCATATGCTGGGAAGTCATTTATCGTCCAAAGCAGAGCTACTTTGATGTTAAATGTTTGACTCTTATTAGCATCATATGTATCAACTCCATCGACCCATAACATTTTCAACTCATCGATAAGAGATTGTAAATAAACGTCAATGTATTTTCCCGGATGTGTAGGTCCTGGTACCAACAGTGAAAGAAACATAAACTGTCGCTTATTACATAACCATGGGGGTAGATTATATGGCGTTGTCATTACTGGCCAGCAAGAGTAATCTTTACTTCTTCCATGAGGATTAAACCTGTCTGTACATAAACCTATAACACAATTCCTCTTTTCATCGTTAAATGTAGGAAAAACTGACATCAATTCTTTCCAACAATCAGACTCGGATGGATGCTCCATATACTCATCGACTTTATGTTCCGTGTGTCATGTCATGTACTTCGTCATTTCTTTGCAATAATATAGTCGTTTCAATCTCGGAGTCAACGGGAAATAACGTAGAATTTTTCTCGATATTTTTGTTCCACTCTTACTAGCTGTCTGATATCTTGGCTCATGACATTCAGGATACCGTTGTAAATGTTGGTGTTCACCGTAATATAAAATATGGTGATTTATGCATGACTCTATTTTAACTTCCGCTAAACCCATCTTCCGCATCATCTTTTTTGTTTTGTAATAATTATCAGGTAATTCTGCATCTTATGGTAACATTTTCTTGATAATCCTCAACATTGCATCAAAATTACGATCGGTCATATTATACTCCATCTTCATCGATAAAAGATCCGAAACTGCAGAAAGTTTTGAATATGTCTTGCAACCCAACCACAATGGCTTTTTTGCTTTTTTCAACAGCTCATAAAATTCTGCAGACTCTCCATATGGTTCCTCATAATCTGAAAGAGTAGGATTATATTCTGGACCCGCAACGTCCATAACCATATCTGCAAAAGGATTACTAGTGTCAGCTTCTTCTGCATCATTCATACTGTCCTCGAAATCCTCACCATGCCTCTACCAAATCTGATATCCTTCCATGAAACCCATTCTATAAAGATGTAACTGAGTTTCATCTTTTGATCTCTTCCTCATTAGCCAACATTTCGTACACGGACACAAGATAGTTCCATCTGAATCTACGATACGGGAACCTTATACATAAGCAAATTGTATAAATTCCTGAACACCTCTTTTAAAGGTATCTGCTATACGTCCATCTACTATACGGTTGTACATCCACTCTCTATTTGTCATATTGATGAACCTGAATAATATCAAATTTAAGAAATTGAGGATATCTAAACATATCCCATTATTGAGATAAAAGATGAGAAGAGAAGTGTATTAATGATGTTATCACTAGAGCCCGTCCATAAGGATTCAAACTTACTAAAAGATGATCGTTGTCACAAGCATCTTTATTTCTTACGAAAATTCGGCAGCATAACCCTGCACCTCTCCCGTATACCTCATAAATCAATCGTAATTAACTTTTAAAATAATCATGACAATGATTATTTCGATAGTAAACTATGATTGATTTGGTATACCGAAGAGGAAGGGGTTATGAACCGAATTTCCGTAAGAAATAAAGAACTTGTTACAACGATCACCTTTTAGTAAGTTTGAATCCTTACGGACCCCCTTACTCCGGGATCTCCGAACTAAGGAAAGCTAATATAAATGTAATACTTTAAGATCACTTTACGTCATACATTTGTACGTGCTACAAATGAGACTATAAAATAATCTTAAAATATTTATTCATTTATATTAACCAGGCAATTACGTATATTTGGATGGTTTACGATGGGGATATGGATAAGTGTGATCCTTATTTAGTGCCTAATACAGTGCTTGGGTCACTAAGAATTAATGGGCACCTGCAAAAAAAATTCGAACCTGCAAACATCAAAATCCACGACCATTGGTCTGGGATAAACATCCCAAAGTGAGTCCAATAGTGCTGTGAAAAAATAAAAAAAATATAACATGGTTAGAGGTGATCAAATCCTCCAATGTGTTGCACACGCCTCCCGTTGTACAGGGCCACACACCACCCGGTATGGAAGGACGCACTGTATGTGAAGGATTTTATGCGATTTTCTAATAATTAATGGATAGTATTTTAGACTTATCATAAACCTAACTATAAGTTAATGTGATATACTTAATCACAATAACTAAAATATAATGTGATAATAAAATTATCACAGAATCAAAATTTTTGTTTGTAGTTATAATTATCACGCATCAATGATTTTAACTTAAATAAATATCTAATTTAACATCCATTATATAGTTCTTATTCTCAAAGGCTTTGTATCTCCCATCACCTCTTTCAATGAACCTAGTGTTATGAAACTAGTGTTATGGTACTTCTCTATATCAACATTCTCTAATGTTATTAAACTAGTCTTATGACACTTCTCAATGAACCTAATGTTATGAACCTAGTGTTATGAAACTAATGTTTCTCTCATCCCATGCTACTCCCACACATGCCATTAATGGATTGTATATACGCAATGCCATCCCTATCAAAGGACTATAGCCAAATCAGATTTTTTTCATACACAATTAAGCAACAACTACTTTTTACGGTAGGGCAATTGATAACCAAGGAAGTTATAAGAAATCATCCTTATATATTGAAGAAGATGTATTCCGTGCACAAGATGTCTAACTTGATACATATACTAATCAAATAGTTGACATGCCTATAATATTTCATATATATTAGACAATATACTCAAATCTAACAACTATATATTAAACAATTATATGAAGCATAAGCAACAAGATTAACAACTAGTGATATTAAATTTAAGAACAAAACAATCAACAACATCAAAACCCTAATATCTAAAACAAGTATAAAAATCGAATGAAATACACAAAAAAGAGAGAAAGGATGATTAGATATACCTAACGAAGGGTGTATGTGTGTGTGTGATTCAATGGTCAAACGGAACGCCCTCGACGCGGGCTGAGCACTTGTCGCCGGAGGAGAGGAATGAAAGGGGAGGGGAGCTCGCGCAGGAATGAGGAAAGGGGGCGCCCGACGTTCTGTTTACGGGCGCGGGCGAGCACACTTATGTGCTCGCCCAGTGCTCTTTAGGTCCTCGCCCAGAAAATTGACACATGCCCATTCCGCCACGCCTCGATTTTCAACTGGGCGAGCACAGCTGGGCGAGCACGTGTGCTATTAAAGTGCTCGCCCATCTACAAAAATATAACCGCGCCTCCAGATTCAAAAGGGTGATCAAGATGGCGAGCACATGTGCAACCTATGTGCTCGCTAGGCTGTGGGCGAGCACATGTGCTCGCCCAGTGCACCCCATTGTGTGCACGCCAATCACACTTTTTTTTGTAGTGGCTTCTTTTTTATTAATCGGAGACAGTTTCTACATGCAACATCACTATCGATGAAATATTTTTGACTTCTTTACTATAGTCACCTAAGCCAATATTTTGAGATATTTTTGTTGCTTATTTTGTTCTGTATTTGTTAGAAATATATCTCTATTGTTGATACTCCAAAATATATTATATATTGTTTTTTTCAAGATAACGCTTTTTGCATGTAGTCTTAGTGTTTGATACAAGCATTGAATGAGCATTGATTTTTGACCCTAAAATATTTGAATACATTGGGGGTTGACTGATCCTCAATGGTAATTCAGTGTCCGATATGCATGTGAAGACTTTGATATTGGATCTAGAGCAAGTACTTTGGTGTTTGAGCTAATGTTCTAAAGAGTATTTGTGTTTAACTCAAGACCTTTGTAAATGATCTATATAAATAACTCATGTAATTAAGCCATTGATCAACATAACTGATTGGGAATCCTGAGTCATGGACTCCAATCGTGGTTTTTACTTAGTTGGGTTTCCAAACTAACATCAATATGCATGTAGATTAAATATCAGGTTTGATTGTTCCCCTTAACTATATTCAATTCCAAAATTATTTTAACTACAATAACTTAGCAGATACTACTACTTACCCCACTCCAGTCGTGTTTCGATTCTATATGCACTCACGTTTGGTATTAGGTTAGGTTCTATGAATATCTAAGTAATTCTTGTTTACACATATGGAAGAAAATAAATATAAGCATACCTTAGATGTACAATCTATGGTAAAACCATCTTCATTTGATGGTACAATATATAATTGCTGGAAAGTTAAATGTATATATTCTTACAATCAATAGATTTCAAAGTTTGGGATATTAACAAAAGCAAGTGCACACCCCAATCATCATTAAAGAGACAATGCTGACTGAGACAAACAAGAAGCGAGTGACTTTCAACTCAAAGGCTATAAATGTCATATTCTAGGTTATCACCAAGGAAGAATTCAATTATGTCTTAGCTTGAAAGATGGCTCATGAGAAGTGAAACAATATGAGAACTACCTATGAAGGAATTAGCAAGGTAAAGGAAACCCAGATCATCCTCCTTCAATAGAGACATGCAATATTCAAGAGTTTCTCAAAGCACTCAAAACTTATTTGAGAACCACAACAATTGTTATCAAGGGAGATAATTATTTAGATACACTCCTGATGAATGATCTAATAGATAATCTTCTTTCTTATGGTGTTCAGAAATAGCAAAGAAAGAGATTATAACAGAAAGCAAAATTAAGAAGAACTTGGTACTAAAGGAAGAAGAAGTCACTTTCGACGAGAGATCATAAAATGATATAGCTATTAGACATGCAAGCCCACACGAACAATTATGCAATAAATGTTATTGCAAATATCATTCCCTAATCTAAAATGAAGAATAACTAATTTGCATAATAGTTCCCTTAGTACAATTAGGATTATGTACCATGACCATCTTAATGATCATACAGTTGCTAATTCAATTGTTGAATCATAGAGGCTAGTGCTTAGATGAATATTTAAAGATTAGATTGAGGACTCATCAAGCACCGTTAAATAATTATTAAGAGATGATCCCCAGCCTGAGAAGGATATGGCAATCTTTTCTCTAAAGGTTGATAACTAACCGACTTCTTGATTCATGTCCTCTGCATAGGAATAGAGATTCGGAGGTATTAGATATATTAGGTCAAAGAGTTGACTTAACGAGATCGAGATAACCAAAGTCCTATGTCGTATGCTGTCACGATATAGGCACGCATCCTCTGACCGGAGACAGATGTGTTACTATATGTCTGAGTATGTACATTTGGCAGAGCAATAGGTTGATGACCTAACCAAGGTCTATACAACGGTGTTCTGGTGTGCATATAGGGGCATATGAGTAATACGATCTCTAAAGGGATCATACAGATTCATTTATTGAACCAGAAGATATGAGCTCACTCATGAGATATTGGGAAGAATCAAATTCCGTGCACGGTCATCTCGGTTTGGAAGCTTGACTGAATTTGTAGGTTTGATATATACTTTTGGAAATATGATCAATACTGAGGTATGATATATGCCTTTGGAAAGTATATGATCGATACAAACTCCCAATGATCGAATGAGAAACTTAAAGGCAAAACTCTGAAGGAGACAGTCTAAAAGAGATCTAAAACTTCGGGTTTGTTCTTGGTCTTCCAATATGCAGGATGTATGGGTATTAGGAATACCTGAGGGTGATGTGATCATAAACGATTGTATAACCATGACGCTTCCATTCCTAGGGAGTGATGAAACAAGTCTGGATCTTATTGACTCCTCTCAATAGAGAAGTGATCTGATCTTGGCTCAAATGTTGGACATTGATCTAAATGTAATTCAGGTTGAATGAGAAGATTAGATTTGCGGTCTTGATTTAATCAAGCATCTATGAGAGGCCCTCAAGATATGGATTTGAGATGTGATCTCAATATCCAAGTCATTATACATGGAACAATACAATAGCCATGTCCTTATCTCCAAGTATCCGCGGAGAAAGCGTATTATCATTGAAAGAGTTCAAGGATAATTTCATTGTTGATAAATGTATCCGAACATTGCGAAAATTGATAATTAAATGTAATTTAATTATCATGAATAATATGAATTTGATTCATATTATAAGGAGAGTTATCAAAGATAATTAAATGTGATTTACTTATCAAAGATGTGAATAACGTGAATGTGATTCATATTATTTGAACATATGAGAATAGAGAACCAAGATGATTAAATGTGATTTAATTATCATGTATATGAATAATGTGGATAGAACTATCCGCATTAATCAGATATATTATAAATGTGATTTATAATACATTAGAGGGAACATATTGTGATTTATATTTGTTGATTAATTATTGATGTGAATTGGATTCACATTGGATAATTAATTGAAAATATAATTTACATTTTATTTTAGGTTGTGAATGTGATTCACAAACTTCCAATAGCATGATTGCAATGTTCACAAGATAATTGTGAATTACCATTGTGAGATAATATTGGAAATGAGATAATGTAATCTCATTGGAAGAAGATTGCCATCCCCCAACAAAGTTGGTGGATGATTATCTCCTTCCAATTATCTTCAAAGATAATTGATTTAATTTGAAATTAATTTATATTGATTATTCAATATATATTAAATTAAATTTATTGTTGTTGTGTTTTTACAACAAGATCATGGCCATTGAAAGAAACACAAATCAATATCATTCATTGATTTTGTGTTGTCCATGGATTGAGATCACGGACTACCAAAATACTATATAAGAAGATGCAACCCTTGCTCTTCTAAATAACAACAAGAGATACAACATATGCTCTCTCTCTCTCTCATTCTCTACACGCCGACTCTCTCTCTCTCATTGTGGTCGTCCATCATAAAGCCCTAGAGAGAGTCGCCATCACCGCAGCATCATCGTTATGTTGCCATATTGTTTTCTTGTGGATCTCCATCTCCTTCGGTGCGCCTCGCTCGTGAAGAAGATGTTGGATCTCGTGTGACGAGATTAGGAGATTCACTTCTTGGATCATCAACATGGATTACAAGGAGCATGCGTTTCATCAACACGCTCGCAAGCGTCTCCTTCGTCGGATCAGACTTGAGACAGGAGGTCTCTTCGTTTAGAGACTCGATCGCAACCACGCTTCAAGAGATAAACGTAATACTTATTTATGGTTAGATGAAAGGATTCGAGAAGTGTTCTTGGATCATATGGTTTCATCGTTTAAAATTCTGTTGCCTCGAGCGATTAATGAAACTAGTCGGTCCCAATCGAATACAGTGTGATCCTCACACTTCCGTGATGCGCTTAAGGATATTCCCATATCCTTCAATAGCTATGATAAAAAAACATATCAGGAAAGTCTTGAAAAAAGATGTATGAAAGAAAGAAAATAAGATCATATGCTACAACTACAAGAAGAAAGGTCGCTTCAAGAAGGATTGTCCCTTATACAAGAAGAGATACATCAATCATCATGAATCTCACAAAAAATGGAAGGTGATGATGAAATAAACAAAGGATACTCCAAGCATTAACGCGGGTATCTGAAGAGAAAGTCGTACGATGGATCCTTCTAACTCAAGTGAAAGTAATTTTGACAACTCGGACAATGAAAAAGCCCTACCTGGACTTATGTCAATTGACAATCATGTAACTTATGAGGAACCCACTCCTTATGAACTTAAATATACTATAAATAAATTACATGGTCTTTTTGTCAAACTGAAGAAAGAAAATAAGTTTCCTAAAGACATTTCACACACTACAAGAGTAAAATATGAATCTGCAATAGAATTGCTTAGAAATAACATTTAAGAGCTTAATAATTCTATATTCCTTCCCACCAAGAGCATGAAAAAAATAATTCTACTTAAAAGTAATATATATAATTTAGAATAGACTATAACTAAAGTAAAGAAAAACGTAGCATTTTTAGATAACCTATAAATTTTACTAAAAAGAAAAAATCTTTAGTCTATCAAAAACTTAGTTTGGAATTAGTTATAAACTACGTAATAAAACTAATATTGATGGCACATCATACACTAAGCCTTAAAAAGTTAAACTTAGCCAAGATAAAGCTAACAAAGGCACCAACTTTAGAGAAATCCAAGGAAACCGAGCTAATACTTCAAGAACCCTAATGAAATGAGCACCAGCAGGTTCTTGTATTGCACAAACTAAGAATAAAGGAGAAACACCTCACAGAAGAAGACACTTTCAATGCAATTACACGTCCAGGTATTCTTTCACCGGAACCAAGCGAGATAAAGGAAGCAAATGGATCATGAAAAATGAAAATGCTCCAAGCATATGGGAGACACAGAGTCTTCATCAACATAGACCACAAGGAAGGTGGGATAATTACCTTTGCCCATAACCACACAAGTATTGTCATTAGCGAAAGTATGATTGGCAACTTCTATACTTCTTTTGGAAAGGTTAGTTTCGTTAAATGTCTGAAGCATAACCTGCTTACTATAACTCAGATTTGTGATAAAGATATAAAGTGAATTTCTTTAAAAAATGTTTTGGAGTAGTAAGAGAACACATAAGACGTTTTAAGTACCATATTGGTGCATTTCCTCTATGCTTGGACTCAGATAGAGGGATGTGTTGTACTCCTTTGATCAGATAGTGGAAAGCTTGTCATGTATTGTTGGCATGATATGCTGGATGAGTTGAAATCTTGATCACTACTGCTGGAAATGTACTCATGAGATTGACATGGATTAGGTCAATCGATGGTGGTCTTAAATCCCTAACCAACTTCTTCATCCCTTGGGCATGACGAGGAGTAGCTTTAAATGGAGCTACTGAGGTCCTTACTTTCTTTCTTTAGGGACAACTTGTGCAGGTTCAGTAATAGAGATCGAAGGTTATATGACCTTCGATTTAGGAGCTTCCGATGATTCGTGAAGTTCTAGTACTACATTCGATGATGCTTCTCTTTCTCTAGATGCTTATGCCCAAATAAACCCTACAAGAAGTAGACAAGCCTCGATTCTATTCATATTGGGCAAGGGTTGAAGCTTAGATGAAGGTATTTGATGAAGGGGGATGGTATTTCTTGTGATGCCCTTGGATCCGGGTACCTATTTGCATGGCATTTACAGTATTATATTCACTAAAGATCGCATTAGACAATGAAATTTGAGGGGAAATTTTTCGCATTTTGCAATGTCATTCATAATCTATGGAAACAACCACAAGACCAACAAGAAGTGCCATCAATTTGCATTTCATTATTTTCCATGTATATAACATGTATATCCCAAGATGTACAGAAGAAAAAGAAAAGTACTATACATAATCTGAACCAAAAACTATAATAACCGTAATGCCGGCTCTAGCATCGGATGCTTGAAATCATCAGCCAGCTACTTCGACGCATGCTTTTTGCCTGCCAAACATGCTAGGAACAAAAAGGATGTCAACAATTGTTGTGTACATTCCAACATATTAAAAATAATAACAAATAATTTAGTGTGTCCAAAATAGAAATCATATTTGTGGATCTTGATAGTGAGGGTGATAAGTTTTTGATCTGATTCTTTATTTTATTTAATTTCTTAAGTCTAGAGGATCGTATGTGGTCTTAGTCTGAATGTGACATCACATTATGACTCTAAGGCATGAAAAGTACCTTAGGGTTGGGTGCCTCCGTAGGCATGCAGTGGAGTGTAATGCATCCTAACTAAATTCCTAACACATCCACTATCTTAACTTATCACTCGTAGTGGTAGTTCTCATATCCAATTATTTGTCGATGATTAAGGATAAGTGATAAATGATACATGATTATTCTGTATTAAACTCAACTATTAGCCAAAATCAACTGTGATTTTTCTAAACACTAGACAAACTCAATTGTAATTGATCTCATCTCTTAGCGAAACTCAACTGTAATTGATCTCAACTCAATTGTAACACATCGCCAAGCCTATTGGTCGAACGGTAGTCAAAATTCAAACGGTGAGGAACTCTCCTACGAGACCCTTCCATCATGCCCTCTAAGTTGAAGTGTGGTCCAGTAGAGGGATAGGTCTACTCTAAAACTACGCCACTGGGACAAGTGAGAGAGACTCTTTGGAAAGTCACTCTAGAAATCGACCCGATCGGTACGAGCTAACGAGCTCGTAAAGAAAACTAAAGCCGAGGGACCTCCAGTCTAGGTACCCTAAAATAGAGGGTCAGCAGAACTGGTCAAAAGTCAGGATCCCAACGAGGCATAAAAACACTGCAAGCTCACGTAAAATTGTCAAAAGGACTGGAATGCTAGACCGGTACACTTGGCGGCCGTTGCCCTAAATGGGCTTCATATCTTCTACCCAGTTGAGGGTCACCGCATCCTCACACGGTCATGTGCAAGGATCACCATGACTGGCACTAATAACTATCAACATCATCGACTCCTAACATTTTTACTTTCTTAGCTACTAGATCATTTTGTAGTCTCTTCTATAGATGACTTACAGATCGAGGTATTTATCACAACTTTTCTTTAGTGATTTATTTATATATATAGTTAGAATTATATATATTCAAGGATCAATTGATTGTGGATTACTATTCATACTGATATAAGGAATTCGTTTGTTGACTTTATAAAAGATGAGTATTAATATTCTAATATGGTATTTCTAACATCTTCAAAATGTCATGAGATTAGGAGTTGATTATTAGATTTGGGTTCAAGTTCAATGCAATCTTTACAGAGAACAATTAACCAAGCCAGATCCACATCCCAAGAAACACATTCTCCCACTCCTCTTTTTTATATATTTTAGACTATACTTTGGCCTTGAGTCTGAGCTTACCACCCACGATCATCTTGGATTCTTCTACGTGCAATGCAATGTACAGGGAGAGGGCATACAACAGAAGTGACAATGATTGAAGGGTGTAGATCCTAACTATGCATAGTATTACGGGCATGTGCAATTACACGGTTTCTAGTAGGGGGTACATACATAAAAACTCACAAAAAATTGCAATCTAAAGCCTTTCTCATTTTTCAATGAACCATTTCAAATTGTTTAAAAGTAAGTCATACCATCAACCAAAAGAGGTAGAATATCAGAGGAGGAAGGAAGTGATCAAGCTTCAAGACATACATTTGGAAAAGTTTTGGACCATTATCCAGGTCTATCACATGCAGTCTCACATTGTATTTTGTGAAGACCACACTAGTGTAATGAGGATAGAGAATAAATTTCACGTACCATTTGTATGGTAGGAATTATGCATTCCATCTCACATCTGACAACGGGGATTATTTGCCCTCCCATTCAACATCCTATTATGAGAAGAATGCCACCCACCGATTTTTTTTCTATTCCCTGGAATGTATCTATCAATCCAATCTGGGAATCAATAGAAATTTCACAAGATGTTTGCCAAGAAAGAAAATGTTCAATAAGCAGTGATACTTCAATACATCCATGACTACAATTATTAGCAATTCTAGGTTAAGAATGCATGTATGGCAGTGATGAATCACCAACTCATCATATTAACAGATGAATATGTGATTCATCAATCTTAAAGTTGAAAATAGATCCTTGTTCTCGAGTATTCAGCAGCATATCTCCCTTTATCTTGTATAATTAGCATTCAGGCATGCATGCATAATACATGCATTTTAACATCTATATTTGCATTAAATAAGAAGCCAAATTCACCTGTAAAATATTTACCAATATTCACCTAAAGTATCTGTATTTTATACCCCCTCCAAAGTCAAAAACTAACCCTATACTATGTATATTATTAACTAATAATACAAGGAAAAGGGGCACGGTTCTTATCTTGTAAAAATACCCAATAAAAATCCCAAACTCAGTGGGAGACCCCAGACCTTAGAATGCAAATACCTACCTGATACAACCTCCGATCTAGGTCCACTCACTTTCAGGTTAGTATACATTCAGAGACCTTCAAAATGAGATCAATTTCATTTA
This sequence comes from Ottelia alismoides, assembly GCA_037367405.1. Taxonomy (NCBI): domain Eukaryota; kingdom Viridiplantae; phylum Streptophyta; class Magnoliopsida; order Alismatales; family Hydrocharitaceae; genus Ottelia; species Ottelia alismoides. Next base: position 163,529 of record JAZKJV010000514.1, on the reverse strand, counting down.
AATCGGAGCTCGTATGCAAAACTTGGGTTTTTGGGCCCCTTTGTGTAATATATGTATGTATATTTGTACCCTTGTATTTTTGTATCATATTTGATCTCATCTCCATATTTGATCAACATGAAACTTGTAGATCTTATCGAGATCTACAACTTTCATGTTTTGAGTTTTTCCAAATTCGGCCTCCTTCTCTCTCTAATTCACCATTCCCTTTCAGCCATTCAGAACATGCCACGTGGTGCCCTCTGATTGCGCCACGTGGCCAGCTCCATTGCGCGCCACACGCCCTCCATTCTCCGTTGTCTGATCTTGTTCTTTTTCTTGATCTGGGACATCCATTCCTGCTGTGATCACTGCCCTTCGATCAGAGTCTGGGATCCATCACAGCCGCTTGCCAACGTCGTGCCCCCCTTGCGCCACGTGGCGGCATCTGCACCCTTCGATCGCCTCCAGCCACTCCATCTCAGCCGCTCCATTCCGCTGCTTCTTCCACCACCCGATCTATCCAAGGATCTAATCTAAGCCGTTAGTTGCTGCCTTCATCTCCTTTCGCCACGTGGCGTGTCCTATGCCCTTCGATCGAATCGACGTAGATCTCATCCGAACCGCCCAAACACGCCTCCACCAGGGCTTTTGGATCTCACGATCCAACGGTCCAGGATTCGTCTTCCACCTCCCGCAACCTCCACCCGAGCCCCGCGCCTCGCTGACCACCTTCCCCCTTCTAATTTTAGCCGCTCAGTCTCGCTCCATCTCCACGACCTAACACCGGGCCCACGTATCCCTCACATCCCCTACCCTCAGCCCCCCTGGGCCCCCAGTCACTGCCTCGCGTGGCTGCTCCACCTTTACGAGGGTTCCTCCCAGCATCTCTCCTCCTCCCTGTGATATGGGGAGGTTGGATCGAGACACCACGATGACGTTAACTCCGGTGAGACCCATGGCCTTCGCCGGCCATGACTGGGCTCCTCCGGGCGCCTTAAGCTCGCTGGAGTAGCTGCCTAGCATGTGCGATGACCTGAGCACCTCTAGGTGCTCAGCCCAAGCTCCGCTACGCCCTCTAGCTCCTTCTTCAATCTCAGATAACTCAGCTTCTTAGTTTTCCTCTTATTTTCTCTGATTTTTCTAGGTTAGATCAGACACCTTCACCGTCACATGATCATCCCACGAGGAATGCCCACCGCCAGACATCCTCGCCAGCTCCTTCGATCACCCACCTCATCCGTCAGACCCTCCACCATCCTACGCTTTCTCCTCTGTCGGAGGCGGAGGAGGACCCACTAAGGGATCCACTTCTTTGCCTCCCTTAGCCCTCCATTCACCTCATCTCACACGCACACACGCCTCAGCTATTATCTAACCACTCTTGCATGTCTAAAGACTTCATTGGCCGGACCTCGGGCGGAGCCAAGTTCTAGAGCTCCGCCTCTGGTGAACAAGCGTCGACAGTGAACACCAGGCACCTCCGCATCTTCTCTGAACTTGGATCTTCATCTCCAGGCATCAAGCATTCTTCTTTGACCTTCACCGAGCACGGAGAGGTACGGAGGAGCTCCAGGCCTCACGCCGGAGCTCCAATCGCGCCGCCCACCTGCGAGGAAGGAGGAGGTGCAGGTGCCGTTAGATCTCGCCCCACGGCGGAGATCTAACAGCCTAGGAGAAGCCACGTCGTCTTCCCGGAGCGCGGAGGCTCGGTGGGACCGAGCCTCACCTGAGGTATCCTCGAGCCGCCACGTGGCCCGAGCCACCTGCTACGGCCATCCGATCCTGCGCCGAACCTCGCCCCACTTGAGCCTGGACTCACGTGCCTCACGCACGTGGGGGTTGGGCTTTTTGCATTGGTACCCTCGTGACTTTGTCATATTGCATCCAGGTCCTTCCAGTCACGTGCCGACCACGTGCATCGGGGGTATTTTGCATTTATACCCTCGTGGATTTTAATAATTGCAAAAATACCCCTGTGTGTGTGGGTTATTGATGCGAGGCTAAAATCGGTTTACAGATTTTTAGAAGAAAAGGTTGTCGGTGTAGAAAAGCAACAAAAGGATCCTAGTCGATCAAACAAAGATCGGTTTTAAAGAAAAACCTTACACTAATTACTTAACCAGGGAAGTGTTCCTAGGTCGAACACAAGGAGGCAGAATAGGGTATTTTGAATTTTTTAGGTGAAAATATTTTTGTAATTATTTTATCTCTTCTTAAAGCGATCAAGGAAACACTACAATTTTATGGAATTTTTTATTTTAATTTTTATTTGGTTTTATATTTTCAAATGTTTATTTATTTTTCAAAGTGGTATTTTTCACACAATTTATTTACTATATAATAGGTGGAATATAGGTGGAATAATTGTGATACTATATAGTAAGTGAAACGATCGAGCAACGGGCTTGAAGAAGACACGAAAACAAATCAAAACGGAGACAAGTTACGATGAATCAAAACACGATAAAAATACGACAAAAATGCACGAAAAACACTTGAAACCTTGCTGGGGTAGTTGCGTAACTACCCTAAAAAAACTACAAAAAAATGTGTCAAAAATAGATCCAAAACTCCCCTACAGGACAGGGGTATAAGTGCAACAAAAAGAAATAGAAATTAATGCAAAAAGGTCCTCGGCAGGGACTGTTCTAAAAGAAAAATAAGAATGTTTACAATTAGGTCCCTACGGAGGGACCTAAATGTAATATCTGGAAATCTTTGGAGAGGAGCTGAAAGTCTGGAACTCTTATGGATTTAATGTGCAATTTTTCCATCGCTTCGTCTTTACGGACAGGATTATATTGTGAAATGGGATCTGGACCGTCCGCGATGACACACGTCGCAAGCCTGTAGCCCGCGTGTTCTTCAACTGTTCTTGGCGGTTGGGCAGCTGACGAAAGATTTATATAGATTGTTTTCGTGATCCCCAAGTTAGATCTAAGGGTGTCCGTGGATCTTGGTAGTCTGGAGAAGAGTTTCAAGGGTTTGGATCGTCGGAGGAGGTTGAGAGATGTGCAGGGTAATTGGTAGAAGAAGGCCGGTCAAAACAGACTGGCGTACTGTCTTCTTGAGGAAGATGAACCAGGTGCTGACAAGTGTTAGCACCTGGTTGGCCAGATGAATTAATTCCTTGTAAATTCGATATTAAATAATAAATAGTGTTATTTTAAATAGGTATAAAAACAAGAAATGTAAATACTTTAATTATCTAATTTATTGAATAAATACTTTTTATAATTAATAAATATTATTTGAATTATAAATATTATATTAATAAATATGTATAGATAAATAGGTTTTGAATTTTTAATTTAATAAATAAATAACTAAATATTAATTTTATATTTTCTTAATTATTAGAATAATAAATAAACTTTGTGTGAATTTTTAGGGATTTTAATAAATTAATTTACATATATTAATAAATAGAGGTATAAATTATCTAGTTCATTTTTACCTATAATTTAGGGTTTTTGATTTTATTAAAATAATAAATAAGCTCCAAAAATTCTGAAATAAATTAGGATTAAATTAAAAGATCATGGAAATAATTAGAAATTATAAAATTAATAAAATTATAAATAATGTGTTCTACACAAAATAAATAGCCCAGAAACCCCATTGTCATTTGGTCCCAAAATTGACTTTTTGCAAACGGACTCCGAATTCGATGAAACTACTTCTATTAATTAGAGAATATTATTTTATGAACTTTAAAAGTGAGTAGAGTGAAATTGGAGATCGTATGAAGAAGTTATGATGTTCGGAACTTGAGATTTTGACAATTTATAAGTAGGATTTCTTGGTATATGTATAGGGTAATATTTTTAACTTATTTTTATATTTTTATATACATTTTTAGAAAGAATTAGTAAAAGAGTTTGGTGAAAAATATGTACATATGAATTAATTAAAAATCATTGAAGTTTTATATTTATTTGATAAATAGTGAGAGGTTCATGAAGTGTATCTTAATTTATTTTTATGGTTTTCTTTCCTTATCTCCCCCTACTTATTAGTTTATCGACCAATCCATGCTGACTTGGTCTCGGAGGTTAGGCTATAAATATACCTTGCAGTTATATTTATATTTATAAGTCATATTGTACATATATACATATCTCCAATATGCCTTCTTTTCTTTTTCTTTGTTCTTTATTTATTTAAATGATTTTGATGTTTAAAAGTGAATATTTATTCATGACTAAAGTTTGAATAAAAGATGGGAATTAATGAATATTTACATGCATTTCTTAAGGGTTTTAAGATAAAATGCGACAAAAAAGTTCATGAATCATGGATTCATCAACCCCCTATACTTAAACTTTGCTAGTCCCTTAGCAAACACTTATTTGAAAAAGTAAGTGAAAAAGGTTAGAGTGAATTTGTTTTCCTAAACCAATTCATGAGAACAGACAAAGGATCGAGCTCGATCGGGCCTAAAACAAGCGTTTTGTCGGAGCTTTAACTAGGATTAGGATTTTATCCTCAACAGTCCTCAAGTTCCACAAATCCTTACTCAAGATCACTTCATCAGCTAGTTCAGACTCACTTACTCATATCGTAAACTCTATCATCCTTGAAGTCAATTTGTACAGTGTGTGAATTGATTTAGCTCTTTCTGCTTAGAGAAACGAAGAAACTGTCCATCCCGGCTATACACTTCTATGGCTTCCTCATCCCGCTACTCTTTCCTCGGGGAGGGAGGTATTCCCTTCTGAGGTCAGTTCGTGCTATGTCCACAATCGAGTATAGAGAGGAAGTAGAAGAATGAGAAAAGAAGTGGAGTACGACCAGTGTAGACGCATCTCCTTGTGAAGCTCAACCGGTGTAGCTAATTCTCCACTAAGATGTGCATGCATTTTTGGTGGAAGCTTGGACCATTGTGGTCATATTTTGGTGGCTTCTTCTTCGATTTGACTTTGTAGTTTGTTTGCACTGCATTCATCTTTTTGTGCCTCGACGGATATAGCATCTTTTTATTCCATCCCTTTTTTGAGGTCTAAGAAAAATTATGTCAGTAGATCCTTCCCTCATCCAAAGCAACTATCGCAACCCCAATCTCTCCCATATTTAAATGTCAATGCCGCAAAGATAAGGATAGAAATGCACTACCAAGATGTACTGCCCTTCGTATCTCCATGCGAGTTGAGCTAAGTGCAGAGTGCATGCGTTCAAGATTGGTTCACTGGTGTAGAGTTGTACGGATGACACCAAATGGTCTACTTAAGCACATATGACTTGATTTCTCGAATATGGTCTTACGGAACCCAAAGATTTTAAGTCAAAAGACCTGAAGAGTCTAAACTCCAGATCCTAACTAGGCTCCTTACAATGAAAGTTAAAGGCCGTAATCAAGCTCCATCCTTCAGACTAGACTCAATCCTTAGTTCCAGAAACCAAACTTATTCTGAAAAATGTGAATGCAAATGCAATCATGTTTTTATGAAGTATATTTTCTGAATTTTACTCTTTTTTATGGATTTTAAGGCTTTTATAATTTTTATGACTTTTAAGGCTTTGTATTTTTATGGATTTTCTGGTTTTTATAAACAAGTTTTTGTACATGAATTTTACAAGATATATTTTATTTGAGTTAAATATCTAATGTATTTTACAGATTTTATCTACAAGGGATTTTACAAGGATTAAATGATTTTTACACATGTTTTAATAAATAGGATTTTAAATAAGTACTATACAAATTTTAAATACATATTTTAAATACATATTTTAATTACAGATTTTAAATACAAGTTTTAAATATATTTTACTTATTTACAAGGATTTTATAAGTAATAAATAAATATATACATGGATTTTAAATTAACCCTTACCCACTTTTTATAGATTTTATAGATATAGAAAATACATAAAAGTATGAGTTATGGACAAAAGTATATGTACAATATACACACACCCCCCTATACTTAGCTTGTGCTATGTCTCATAGCATCAAAAGAGAAAAAGGATGACATAACTCGTGCTAAGTAAAAGTGGGTGAAAAGAATATACGAAAACAAGTCAGTCAACCCCCCTATACTTACCATCATGTCATCGTAAGTATAACGGAAGAGCAAAAACGAGGTGACTGAGTAAAAAGAATATACAACAAAGAAACAAGAGAAATAAAGAAAACGAAATCATCGAAATCACTCGGTCCCCCCATATACTTAGGATAAGGCATCCTAAGTATAGAAAGAGTGTAGCCCAAAATCGGAGACCAATGATTTGTGAAAAAGAAAGGATATACAAAAGAATCGGAACAAAATATAAAACGTCAATCAGCGAACAATCGGTCCCCCTATACTTAGGATCTGGTATCCTAAGCATAGAAGACCAAAAATGGGGACGATTGTGGTCTACGAAGAATATACAAGTGTTGCGGATCTCCAGGAATCGAATGGCTCAAAAGCATTTGTACAGGATGAGATGAAGTGAAAGGGTGATCATGAATCATGTACAAAATATATCACTTCAACCAGGGTCATACTGAATTTTTTGCTTTTTATGTGCGTACTAATCCTTGGCTGAAAAAATAGAGCCTCCTCTATAAGTGAACTCTGTATGTGGCATAGCTCTCTTTTCTGAAATACGCGTCTCTGGAGTCGGACTACAGAAGGTGTCTATATGTGTAAGCATCACACCATTCGACTCTCTACGCTGAATAGACTGTATAATCTGTGAAATGTAATCAACTAACTCTCGTGCTGTAATATGTGTACTCTCAATCTGCGGCACTGAGATGTCTACTCTAAGTGACTTCTCATCTAAATCTGATATGAAATATGTCTCTGTATGTGAACAATCATCTGAAGAACTATGTACCAGGTGATCTATCCTATCCTCGTGTAGGATATCGTGGGTATCAAAATAAACGCTCTCAAGATCAGGAAACTGTGTCTCATATATGTGCTGGCAATCTTCTGCAAGACTGGTGTCCTCTGAAGTAAATGACAATACTGATATGAGACTGCTACATCCTCTCTCCATCTCAATGTGTATCTCTCCATTGTCTGTGCGGAATGATACTCTCCCAGCATCATAATCAAAGAGTGCTCTTGCTGTCTGCAAAAACGGCCTCCCAAGAATGATTGGAGCAAGGTGTAACTGTGTAGGGCATGTCATGTCTAGGATAGTAAAGTCCACTGGAAACTGCGAGCCATGAACGGTCACGATAATGATCCTCAACACGCCTCTAGGTCTCTTCACAGATCTATCTACAAACTGAAGTATCGCTCGTGATTTGTGGAGAGCACCTAGCTTGAGTTTATCAAGCAAAGAGGGTAGAAGTAAATTGATCGAGGAACCATTATCTAAAAGAGTGCGATGGAATGTAGCATCTTCAATCTGACAAGTGACATAATGAGCTCCAGAATCTTTCTTCTTCTTGGGTACCTTGTTCCGAATCACACACGAAGTTGCCTTGGTCAATATATGCTTCTCAACCCATGATCTCTTTTTCCTACGTGTAGTGCATTTATTCCTCAACTGATTCTTGAGTGTAGGAAAATGATCCAAGGCATCGTGAAGTGGAATCTTCAAAAAGCAATCTTTCAATAATCGCTCGGTTTCTGGAGTGATAACATTCTTTTTGGTGTTTTCCTTTCCTTTTCCAAACAAAGCATCGGTAAAAGGAACAATATTAGGAATTAGAAAATTAGAATTTTTATTCATATTGGAATCAACTTGTACATCGAGAGTTTTAGAATTATGTACAAAACTCTCTAAAACAGGGGAAGAAATGTTTTTTCTCGGGAGTATCTGCATGGTCTGACGTTGTCATCGTCTGATTCGCTAGTGTCTATGTCAACTGTATCGGCATCGCTCCCTTCTCTTGATTCTGCAAGGTGATCCTCATCATCGTGCTGGTTCTCCTCCTCGGCGTCAGAATCTTGCTGCTCATGGATTTGCTCATGCTCATCTAGTGCCCTCTCCTCTACTCTAGTAGGTGCTCGTGGTGATCTACCGCTCCTGAGATGAATGAAGTTAGATAAAAATTCAGGAAACGAGATCTTACTTGTAGTGTTGTCTACATGGTCTTGATGCCTCCTTTTGTTGTTCGGGTTCATCTGAGGCTGGGCTGGAAGAGTGGTCTTCGGTGCAGTTGACTCGTCCAGACGACGGTTAACCTGCTCCATCTCGGTCTTATGCGCAATCTGCAGCGTACTCAGCATATCCATGATCTGATTTAGTGCCTGGGCCTGTGAAGACATTTCTGGTTCGGTGTGGTGTCCCTGGCTTGCTCCTCTCTCCTACCTTGGCATGTATTGCTGAGAGGTGGAAGGCTGGGAGTATCTCTGTGGTGTGGAGGAAGATTGCTGCGGCCGTTGATAAGAATATGTCTATGAATAATGAGCAGGATAGTGGTGTGATTGTGGTCTCTGATAAACATTCTGGTGAGACTACTACTGCATGAAATTCTGGCGGTGCTGGAAATGTGGACGTCCATGCTGCGGATGATTGTACGGCTGCTGTTGTTGATGCGGTATACTCGGTTGCTAAATCGGAGTATACCAAATCCCATTAATCTCGAGAGTGGCTTGCGGCTCAACCTCCATCTCTGCAGCGCTGATGATCTGGCAGGGATTGGCATGAGACTGATCCTCATGCCAATCAATCTGCGGAGTCTCTGGCTCGCTCTGTACATAGTGAATTTGACGGGTGGGTGGAGCGGGTAAAGTCCTCCGTGCAGGTTGTGCGGTCGAAGAAGATTGGCTCTGCTGATACTGAAGCTGAAGCTCAGAAACCTTCTTCGAAAGATCACTTAGCTACTAAGGTAGAGATGAGAGTTTCTCCAACTCTCGCAGCGGCTGTAAGTCCTGAACTTGTTTCTGAATCACATCCTCCAACGTTAACTTCTCGCTAATGACTCCCATGTTGGTGTTGGATTTGGATATCGAGAAGTTAGCCACCTTTTGATGCTCTCGGTGATGTGGTGACTGAGGGGCTTTCTGAAATACCCGAGTAGAGTCAATGACTCTTGAGTTCTCAGCCATCCCTTCGAAGATGGCCCAGACTGACTCGACATCCTTGTTCAAATAGGTGCTGCCACATGCGACACTCACTAGCCCCTGGATATCCGGCTGGAGTCCTCCAAAATAATTTTGAACTAGCACCTTCATTGGTATCTCATGAGACGGCCATCTCTCCGTATGGTTTTTGAATCTATCCCATGCCTCATGGAAAGACTCATGTGGAAGCTGCATGAAATTGGAGATCTGACTCCTCATCATGTTCGTCCTCCCCAGAGGAAAATATTTGCGCAGGAATGTGGAATTCAGGTCGTCCCATGTAGAAATTTCCCTTCCCAGGTGACTCAGCCAGTAAAGTGCATCGGCTAAGGCAAAGGGAAAGGCCTTGAGGTGTATAGCCTCCTGCGTAACTCCTGGATAACTAGTCGTACCGCAAATCATCTCGAATTACTGCAGAAAGGTAAACAGCTCCTCTGTGGCATTCTCGTAGAACTTGGGAAGCAGTGATATGAAGGACGGTCTCAACTCGTATGACCCTTGATTCGACGGTAGCCAAATCCAGTGATGGAACGTTCTTGCGTTCGGGTCATACTCTTCCCGTAAAGTAGAAAAAACCACTGCAGGCGGTAACTGGTTCCCGACCCCTGCTCACAGCGTGGATATTTCAGCCCGCAACTCATTCTGAGTTATAAATTGTTCTCGAATCTGAATGTTCATCTGTTGTAGCGTGTCAAGAATCCCGGTCGTAATATCTGCGGAGTCTGGTCTTCCTTCATGATGCTCCTCAACTGGTGTCCTCTCGTCTGCTGCTGGTCCTTTACCGCGAGCCATCTGATTCAAATCGTCTGTGAAAGAAAATATCTCGTAAGAACTCATCAAAAAATCGGCTGGAGATCTTGATGATGTATTGAGACAAGGATCTATCTCGATATTCTGGCTAGGAGGCGAGGGAGTTTGGATCTGACTCTCCTCGAGATCAGATGGGACCAATTTGGAAAAAGATTCATCCCAAGCTTGTGAAGATGTACGATCGATGGTGGACGATTGAAAGCTCACGGAGTCTGAGCAGAAAAGCCATCGAGACGTCATCTTCGATATCAAGAGAATGATCGGGAGAGCACGATTTGCGATTCAAAGGAGAGGGAAAAATGCGTGAAGTCGTGGTAACTCACACCCTGCAAGCAAACACAAAGCAAAGCCCACTTTCACCAACACAATCCGATGAAGATCGTAAGAGTTCGGCCTGTTATCTTTTTGGTTTTAGTGTTGTAATTAGCAAACGAGTCTAATCGGTTATCGTGAGCTGATGCGAGCTGATAGGTGCCTGATAGTTTCTCCGAAATACTGGCCCGAGTCTTTACAGAAAATCACTCGCACTCAGCCAGTATGGGAGTAAGTACGGACCATTTTCAACTACCCATGTTACTTTAGGACGCAGCCTTGCGCAGTGTCCTCTAAACCTCCCACTATGCTAAGTAAACCTGGACCGTTTCCGGCTACCCGAGTGTACCCACTGAGGAACAGTGATTAGGTGCATAGACTAAGTAGTATTTCATGAGAAATACAGGGTTTTGGCTCTAGCCTTATGGGTCATCTCTCGCTCGCGCACTTTGAGAAGATGTGCGGGGATTACTCTCCCAAATCAGATAAATCTTTACGGTTTTTAGGTCAGATATCTTTAGTAGTGCTGATTTTATTTTGGGGTTTTATAATTTTTTTCAGTTGTTTTTCAAACAAACGTCTACTTTTTATTTTTTCTTTAAAAATCTTAAAATCATGCACCTAGGTTGCAAGTCCTAAGACTAACTATGTAAGCACAATCAGGTAGAATAAAAACCTAAGCAAGCATCTATCGGAAAAACCGCAGAAAAACCAATGAGGCAAGAAAACCGCAGTGGGTGCCTTGATCCCCCGAATACACGGTATTCGGTGAATCAGAACCCTAAAAAATGGGGGGGGGGGGTGGAAATACAAATCGGGATGTCCTTAGTGGACCCCTTCTACTAGAGTTCAATACAACTTCTCTCTCTCTCTCTTTCTCTCTCTTTTACAAAATTACACTACTTAATTTCTGCCCTCTGCAGCCGACTCGTAAAGAAGGAATCATCCTCTACTCTTTCAACTGACTCAGCTTCCTAAGAAATCGGCAGATCCTGCAGGCCCTGTAAAAATTAATTAACGGTCTAAAGACGATCGAGAACGAGTCAAAAAAAGCCGTAAGAAACACCGAAGGAAAGCTACGAAAAAAAACAAAAAGAAGAGAGAAAATAAAATCACAAAATAGGAAAAAAAAATCAAAATACTCTAACGCCTCCCTGGCAACGGCGCCATTTTGATGCAAGGCTAAAATCGATTTACATCTTTTTAGAAGAAAAGGTTGTCAGTGTAGAAAAGCCGTAAAAGGATCCTAGTCGATCAAACAAAGATCGGTTTTAAAGAAAAACCTTACACTAATTATTTAACCACAGAAGTGTTCTTGGGTCGAACACAAGGAGGCAGAATAGGATATTTTGAATTTTTTAGGTGAAAATATTTTTGTGATTATTTTATCTCTTCTTAAAGCGATCAAGGAAACACTACAATTTTTATGGAATTTTTTATTTTTAATTTTTAGTTGGTTTTATATTTTCAAATATTTATTTATTTTTCAAAGTGGTATTTTTCACACAATTTATTTACTATATAATAGGTGGAATATAGGTGGAATAATTGTGATACTATATAGTAAGTGAAATGATCGAGCAACGGGCTCGAAGAACACACGAAAACAAATCAAAACGGAGACAAGTTACGACGAATCAAAACACGATAAAAACACGACAAAATGCACGAAAAATCACTTGAAACCTTGCCGGGGTAGTTGCGTAACTACACTAAAAAACTACGAAAAAATATGTCAAAAATAGATCCAAAACTCCCCTACAGGACAGGGGTATAAGTGCAACAAAAAGAAACAGAAATTAATGCAAAAGGTCCTCAACAGGACTATTCTGAAGAAAAATAAGAATGTTTACTTTACATCCCTGTGGAGGAACCTAAATGTAATATCTGGAAATCTTTGGAGTGGAGCTGAAAGTCTGGAACTCTTCTGGATTTAATGCGCATTTTTTCCATCGCTTCGTCTCTACGGACAGGATTATATCGTGAAATGCGATCTGGACCGTCCGCGATGACACGCGTCGCAAGCCTGTAGCCCGCGTGTTCTTCAACTGTTCTTGGCGGTTGGGTACCTGACGAAAGATGCTTCTTTGCCGACTTTTCACCAACGATTGGCGACGATCTGGAATCTCCGGGGGTCTAGAGGGTTAGCTCCTCTAACCCTCGAGCTCGCCTGTGGTGGAAGTCAGGCGGAGATGGCTCCGAGTGGCGGTGGAATCTCGATGAAGACGGTGGTTCTCGCTACTCTGTCCTGGAGTTAGGTTGTTGCGCCCTTCTTTAGGAATGAATTGCGTGAAGATCAAAGATACAAATGCTGTGAAATTGCTCCTGATTGAAGTTAGATATGCAAAGAACAAGTATATGTGCTCGATTCACAGGGAATCGGCCAAATGTTTAGGGTTTTGCAAGATCGGAAAGTTGTTTCCAGAATGACTGCGAGTGTGTGTGAAAAATTTGTGAGAAATGGAATGCGATTTGAATTGATTTGAAACGAATTAAGAGTTGGTTTCGATTGGGCGTTTAAGATGAATGATTAAAGTTTCTAATGACGGGGCTTAGCCACGCTAATCGTGGCACGAGATTCGAGAATAAAATTGATAAAGATGGAGGATTAGATCTGGGACAGAGAGGTGTATTTACCTCTGGTAGAAGCTGCGACGGCCGATCTTCGTCGGAGCTGGACGCGCGCATGGGCGGCGATGCAAGGCTGAGCTTTGCCTGGAACTTCTCCCCGACGATCCCTCTTCCACGTTGGGTAGGCCTTCGGGTGCTGTCACCACCGGAGTGAGGTGGAGCGAGGTGGAGGAGATGGGAGTCGACCACTGGTAGTTTCAGCTTTGGGTGGTTGAAGGAGGTTTGTTGTGATCAGCCAACTTTGGGGATTTATATAGATTGTTTTCGTGATCCCCAAGTTAGATCTAAGGGTGTCCGTGGATCTTGGTAGTTAGGAGAAGAGTTTGAAGGGTTTGGATCGTCAGAGGAGGTTGAGAGATGCGCTAGGTAATTGGTAGAAGAAGGCCGGTCAGAACAGACTGGCGTACTGTCTTCTTGAGGAAGATGAACCAGGTGCTGACAAGTGTCAGCATGGTTGGCCAAATGAATTAATTCCTTGTAAATTCGATACTAAATAATAAATAGTGTTATTTTAAATAGGTATAAAAACAAGAAATGTAAATAATTTAATTATCTAATTTATGGAATAAATACTTTTTATAATTAATAAATATTATTCGAATTATAAATATTATATTAATAAATATGTATAGATAAATAGGTTTTGAATTTTTAATTTAATAAATAAATAATTAAATATTAATTTTATATTTTCTTAATTATTAGAATATTAAATAAAGTTTGTGGGAATTTTTAGGGATTTTAATAAATTAATTTACATATATTAATAAATAGAGGTATAAATTATCTTGTCATTTTTACCAATAATTTAAGGTTTTGATTTTATTAAAATAATAAATAAGCTCCAAAAATTCTGAAATAAATTAGGATTAAATTACAAGATCATGAAAATAATTAAAAATTATAAAATTAATAAAATTATAAATAATGTGTTCTACATAAATAAATAGCCCAGAAACCACATTGTCATTTGGTCCCAAAACTGACTTTTTGCAAATGGACTCCGAATTCGATGAAACACCTCTGTTAATTAGAGAATATTATTTTATGAACTTTAAAGGTGAGTAGAGTGAAATTTGGAGTTCGTATGAAGAAGTTATGATGTTCGGAAGTTAAGATTTTGACAATTTACAAGTAGGATTTCTTGGTATATATCTAGGGTAATATTTTTACCTTATTTTTATATTTTTATATACATTTTAGAAATAATTAGGAAAAGAGTTTGGTGAAAAATATATACATATGAATTAATTAAAAATTATTGAAGTTTTGTATTTATTTTGATAAAATAGTGAGAGGTTCATGAAGTGTGTCTTAATTTATTTTTATGATTTTCTTTCCTTATCTCCCCCTACTTATTGGTTTGTCGACCAATCCATGCTGACTTGGTCTCGGGGGTTAGGCTATAAATATACTTTGCAGTTATATTTATATTTATACATCATATTGTACATATATACATATCTCCAATCTGCCTTCTTTTCTTTGTCTTTGTTCTTTATTTATTTACATGATTTTTGATATTTAAAAGTGAATATTTATTCATGACTGAAGTTTGAATAAAAGATGGGAAATTAATGAATATTTACATGCATTTGTTAAGGGTTTTAAGAAAAAATGCGACAGAAAAGTTAATGAATCATGGATTCATCAGTTATTTACAAGGAAGATCCTGTACTTTCTTTTATTTACATTTTTAGTCCCTCCCAGGACCTGTTTGCTATTTATTTTTTCATATTTTCTTGCATTATGCCCCTGGCTTCACTCGTGTATATCTTGAGCATCCTAGCTCCGTTTGAGTCGATTTCTGTGCCGTTTTGAAGCTCATTCTATTGTCTTCTTGATGGCATGCTTGTATTTCAGATTTGACACTACGAGTTTTATTGTATTATTTTATGGCTAAGTGTCTTTAGTATGATGATTTATGGCTGATTTTTACATCAGGTGAAAGTAGCTTCATTATTTGACCCTGATTTGACCTTTGGATTAATGGCTCAAGTATTCTTGTAATTCGGGCATATTTTTGTTGCATTTCATCACATCTCTTTGCATGATTAAAAATCAAGTAAAAAATGCACATTTCATGATGCATATTGTGGTCTCATCTTCATATATGTTTTTGACCGTGTTTATCCAACACTTAGTTCAATTAATTTAAGTCCAAATATCATAAGAGAGGTGTGTGTCCTTGAGTTCGACCTTGGTTACTTAGAAAGTAAAATATAAATACAACCATTTGATTTCCTTGACCAATTCAATAAGTGGTTTTTGACGGACCGAATTCAACCCGACTGTAATGACCAATGAGTGTTAATTCCTTACTTTTAAAGGGCTGAATTCGCAGCCCGTTCAGTCCGTCAAATGGCTCCGTTGCCGGGGATACGGCTTATTTCTTGTATTATTTGGATTTTTATTTATTTTAATTAAGTGTTTCTTTTATGTAGGTCAAGCTGTCCATTTGTCTTGCATTACTTAAATTTTTCTTTTCGATGGATATCTAACCTTTGCTTTTGTGACAGGGGCCCTTGATGTTCAAGGAAGCGAGGAGCGCGTGCTTCCCCGCTGCGAGGAACCGCAAAAGCATTCTTGGAGCAAATCGAAAAGAAAGGAAAAAATGTTATCTTGCATATCATTTCATCTCATGTAATAATCGTCTTTACAACGGTCTTCGATCGAAGACTCGCGATTGTAAATGAACGAGTTATATGTGGTTGCATGGGGATTGTCCCCACTTGAATGTCGACCTAGGAATAGGCACGCGTCTCTTCGAGCTTCTTTCACCTTATTATTATACATGCTTGCTCGTAGGTAGGACATACTTCTAATATAGACGCACATAGCATCGCTTCACTTAGCCAAATTTAAAAGACATTCTTCCCGCTAATAGAAGCATGTTAGGTGCGGTTTTCGATCGACTTGCCTACATATCATTTTGGTTTTTTAAAACAGTCCAAGTTTTCACGTATTTTCGCCAATACAATGCATGTTTTCTCGCTTAGCTAGATCATGGTTTTATCGATTACATTATTTTTCTCGATTTCCCCTCCTAGCTTGATCACCTAGGTTAATGGAAAATGGGAATGAATGGTAGACGATGATTGCTTGATTTATGTGCTCACCTTAATTTAGTGACAACCTTAAGCAAAATTAAATTGGGACTGTTAATTGCAAGTCAACCTAAAATGGAGTAAAATATTGTTTTGGGAGAGCAACACCCTCGTTTACGCAGTTGGTTTTACTTAACAAGTTTCGCGTAAAGATAGAATGTTTTAATCACCAATAAAATCGACATGATAAATTAACCAACATCTGTTGGCTTCATATGTGAGTTGGTGAATAAAAGGGTTTTGCATGCTTGATTGAGCCTTGTTTGCTCCAACATCCTCCCATGAGCCTTAGATACTCCATTGATCTCTGAAGATTCATCCGCTCACTTGTATATCCATCATCTTCTTCATTCACCTCGGTCTCTCCCAACATCAACTCTCAATCTTTATACTTAGGATATTCTCAGCCTAAGTACAGGGGGAACCCGAGTCCCCGTAATTTCGCTACTCATTTTTCCTTGCCTCAATACTTTGGTTATTTTTAACCTAAGTATGAGGACATAGCCAAGTTTAAGTATAGGAGGGTATACCGTATATACTGTTTATTTACTTTAGCTAAAATCAGAAAATTTTGCAAAATTAAAAAACTTTTTGGACTAAAGTAAAAATCCTTTGAACTAAGCAGAGCAAATAGTTTTCAAGGCTTTTCTATATTATGTTATACTATTTTTATAAATATTTTGAAAACGATTTGAAAAATGAGTTTCCCTTGTTTTGAAAAAATCTTTTGAAAATATTTTAAAAATCTTTATTTTGTGTGACTTAGTATTGAAAACTCTTTTCAAGGAAAGTTGAGTTTAACTTGTGTTCTAACCTCTATTAAAATCAATAAAAATGAGAAAATCCAAAAACCCTTTGAAGAGTCAATAGTGACTACTAAGCCCAAATAAGTAGCCGCATTCAGTGAGGGTTCGCCCTTAGCAGAGTAGGTGGTTTAGAGGACATCCGGTAAGGCTCTGTCCTCAAGCAACGGGTCCGGCTTGTACTTACACCTATACTGGCTGAACGCAGATGCATCTACTCATTTGAGTTTAGGCAGTCATGTTGTCTTCTAAAGTTCCTTAAAAAAATAGAAAAATCAAAATCAAAGGCTTCTTATTTACTCTTGTACACCATCTCTGCATCTGAAAAGAAAAGAAAGAAAAAGAGTCTTTCATTTCATTCATCTACATAGCATGTCATCTACATCTCATATGCATATATTGCATATGCAAGGTGAAAAGCTAGTGGTTTCTGAACCAAGTTATGAGTAGATGTTAAGGATGGACTTTATTTGACCTTAATCCACCTAATTTCAGAGGAACCTTATAGGAGCTGGAGTTGAGATTTCTCTGGTCAAAGTGACTTAATTCTTTGAGTCCGCAAGTCTATGTTCACATGTCATCTTGATTAGTCTAAGTAGAATATCTCGTGCACACGCATGATTCTTTTAGATAATGACCTAACTTGGACAAGCGCTATGCATGTAGCTCTTCATTGATGAGGTGGTGAGGAGGTAGAATCCTTTAGCTTGGAGGGTGGAAACATCCCTCCTCCTCTAGGGAGGGTAGTGCATCTCAACCTAGTCTGGTGGTGTTGACATCTAAGGACGGGATGCTGTGGTTGCAATAATTCTTCAAAAGAGGGATAGTCTACTGGATCGAGAGGAAAAACTCCTGATGTACATGTTGCACCTTGTATATAGTTCGAAAAATGCAAGAACTCCAAAAAAAAGTAAACAGGCCAGATAAAAAATAAAATACTTGTCAGAGTATGTATATTAGCAAGAAGTCTGCAGCTGAATGACTTGACTACACTGGTCAGGCATCCCTAGATAGGTAGCTACATTGGCTACCGTCCATTCTTTCTCCACCCCTCCTCTTGAGCTGGTCGCACTTGAACTTAGAAGGGAATACCCCGCTCCTCGAGGAAAGAATTACTGGACCGGGGAATTAGAGTTATCTTGTTAGAGGAGGCTGCTTCTTAGCCATTTCTGATTTGGAGAGTTACATTTCACTTACACGGTACAAGTAAGAATCATAGTCATCAGAAATTTGCATCTGAGGATTGTCTGACTTGACTATTGAGGAGTCTTGAATAGAAGACTTGTGGAACTTGAAGTCTGTTAGGTCTTAAGTTTAGATCCCAATGAGATTCCACCACGTAATTATCTAAAGGTCGAGTCAAGCTCTATTTTTAACTTTTGTTCATGACCTTGGTATGGGAACCCAATCTCATTTCACTCTTGCATTTCATTTAATTTGCTTGGGGACGAGAAGGTTTAAGTATAGGAGGTTGATAAATCTGTGATTCATCACTCTTAAAGTTGAAAATAAAGCCTGTTCATGAGTATTCAGCAGCATATCTCCCTTTATCTTGTATAATTAGCATTCAGGCATGCATGCATAATACATGCATTTTAGCATCCATATTTGCATTAAATAAGAAGCCAAATTCACCTGTAAAATATTCACCAATATTCACCTAAAGTATCTATATTTTATACCCCTCCAAAGTCAATAAAACTAACCCTATACTATGTATATTATTAACTAATAACACAAGGAAAAGGGACACGGTTCTAATCCTGTAAAAATACCCAATAAAAATCCAAAACTAGTGGGAGACCCCAGACCTTAGAATGCAAATATCTACCTCATACAACCTCCGATCTAGGTCCACTCTTTCAGATTAATACACATTCAAAGACCTTCAAAATGAGATAAATTTCATTTAAATCGGAGTTCGTATGCAAAACTTCGGTTTTTGGGCCCCTTTGTGTAATATATGTATGTATATTTGTACCCTTGTATTTTTGTATCATATTTGACCTCATCTCCATTTTTGGTCAACATGAAACTTGTAGATCTCATCGAGATCTAAAACTTTTCATGTTTTGAGTTTTTCCAAATTCGGCCTCCTTCTCTCTCTAATTCACCATTCCCTTTTAGCCATTCAGAACAGGCCACGTGGCGCCCTCTGATTGCGCCACGTAGCCCGCTCCATTACGCGCCACACACCCTCCATTCTCTGTCGTCCGATCTCGTTCTCTCTTTTGATCTAGGCCATCCATTCCTATTGTGATCACCTCCCTTCGATCAGAGCCTGGGATCCATCACAACCGCTCGCCAGTGCCGTGTCCCCCTTGCGCCACGTGGCGACATCTGCACCCTTCGATCGCCTCCAGCCACTCCATCTCAGCCACTCCATTCCGCCGCTTCTTCCATCACCCTATCTATCCAAGGATCTAATCTAAGTCGTTAGTCAGCACCTTCATCTCCTTTCGCCACGTGGCGTGTCCTATGCCCTTCGATCAATCGCCCTAGATCACATCCGAACCGCCCAAACGCGCCTCCACCAGGGCCGTTTGGATCTCGCGATCCAACGGTCCAGACTTCATCTTCCACCTCTCGCAACCTCCTCCCGAGCCCTCGGCCTTGCTGACCACTTCCCCCTTCTAATTTTAGCCGCTCCGTCTCGCTCCATCTCCACGACCTAACACCGGCCCACGTAGCCCTCACATCCCCTACCCTCAGCCCCCCTGAGCCCCCAGTCACCACCTCGCGCGGCTGCTCCACCTTTACGAGGGTTCCTCCCAGCATCTCTCCTCCTCCCTGTGATAGGGGGAGGTTGGATCGAGACACCACGACGACATTAACTCCGGTGAGACCCATGGCCTTCGCCGGCCATGATCGGGCTCCTCCGGGCGCCCCAAGCTCGCTGGAGTAGCTGCCCAGCATGTCGATGACCCGAGCATCTCCAGGTGCTCAGCCCAAGCTCCACTCCGCCCTCTAGCTCCTTCTTCAATCCGAGGTAACTTAGCTTCTTAGTTTTCCATTTATTTTCTCTGATTTTTCTAGGTTAGATCCGATACCTTCACCGTCACCTGATCATCCCACGAGGACCGACCACCATCAGACATCCTCTCCAGCTCCTCCGATCACCCTCCTCATCCGTCAGACCCTCCACCATCCCACGCTTTCTCCTCTGCCGGAGGCAGAGGAGGACCCACTAAGGGCTACGCTTCTTCGCCTCCCTCAGCCCTCCGTTCACCTCAGCTCGCATGCACACACGTCTCGGCTATCCTCTAACCACTCTTGCAGGTCTAAAGACTCCATTGGCTGGACCTCGGGCGGAGGCCAAGTTCTAGAGCTCTGCGTTCAGTGAACTAGCGTCAACAATGAACTCCAGGCACCTCCGCATCTTCTCTGAGCTTGGATCTTCATCGCCAGGCATCCAGCGTTCTTCTTCGACCTTCACTGAGCCATGGAGAGGTGCGGAGGAGCTCCAGGCTTCACGTCGGAGCTCCAATCGCGCCGCCCACCTGCGAGGAAGGAGGAGGTGCAGGTGCCGTTGGACCTGCCCCACGGCGGAGGTCTAACGGCCCAGGAGGAGAAGCCACGTCGTCTTCCCGGAGCGTGGAGGCTCGGTGGGACCGAGCCTCGCACGAGGCATCCTCGAGCTGTCACGTGGCCCGAGCCACCTGCTACGGCTGTCCGACCCTGCGCCGAACCTCGCTTCCACCCGAGCATGGACTCATGTGCCTCACGCATGGGGGTTGTGCCATTGGGGGTATTTTGCATTTATATCCTCACGGGTTTTAATAATTGTAAAAAATGCCCTTGTGCGTGTGGGTTATTTATAGGGAAGGTCACATCCCTTCTTTTATCTACATTTTAGTCCCTACCAGGGACCTATTTGCTATTTATTTTTTCATGTTTTCTTGCATTTATGCCCTGGCTTCACTCATGTATATCTTGAGCATCTTAGCTCCGATTGAGTCGATTTCAGTGTCGTTTGAAGCCCATTCTGTTGTCTTCTTGATGGCATGCTTGTATTTCCGATTTGACACTACGAGATTTATTGTATTATTTTATTGGCTAGAGTGTCTTTAGTATGATGATTTATATGCCTGATTTTTACATCAGTGAAAGTAGCTTCATTATTTGACCCTGATTTGACCTTTGATTGATGGATCAAGTATTCTTGTAATTCGGACATATTTTTGTTGCATTTCATCACATCTCTTTGCATGATTAAAAATCAAGTAAAAATGCATGTTTCATGATGCATATTGTGGTATCGTCTTCATATGTGTTTTTACCTGCGTTTATCCAACACTTAGTTAATTAATTTAAGTCCAAATATCACAAGAGAGGCGCGTGTCCCTGAGTTCGACCTCCATTACTTACCAAGTAAAATATAAATACAACCATTTGATTTCCTTAACCTATTCAATTAAGTGGTTTTTTGACAGACCAATTCAGCCTGACTGCAATGTCCAATGAGTGTTAATCTACACTTTTAAAGGGCTGAATTCGTGGCCCGTCACTAACACTTTCGAATTGAGCAATTTTCAAGCCTATTTCATTACATTTCTACCTCTCTTTTGCATTAATCATCTCACATGTTTTTTTATCATTTCATCACAATCCCCATAAAAAATCCAAACTCCATTATGCCTAACTCATCTAATTTCCATGAAGTGAAATCTTTCATCCTCACTCCTCTCCCACGTTGTGCCATGTCAAGAAAGCTAAGCCATTTCTCGTCCCATTTATACCCCATTACATTTAATTCCCATGTGGATCACATATCCCTTCCATACATGTTCCCAGCCCATACGTTTTTAGCCATTCCCATTATGGTTGTACATTGTACCCGAGAAATCACAAATGCATGCGCTCTCTCTCTCATTTAAGTTGAAAAGAACCAAACGTCACGAGAGGGATTTCTTATTTATCTTTCTGCAGGTACATGCATTGTGTGGGATTCACAAACTCCATCTTCATCACCTTCCTTTTCGGTTGCTCCTGATTATACTCGAGCAAGCCAAACGGTTGGGCATCATTTACCCCCTCCAAGCACCTGGTAACCGTCGCTACTATAACGACTATAAAGAGAAGAAAATCGGGGATAGGGAGGACAATCGGATTCCACCAAAGCCTACCGCATCTCCCCCTCGTCCTGCATCTCCCCGCCGCTCCATGCACCGCCGCTCCTCTATTTTGTTTCCGCTGAGCTCCTGATGAATTTCAGATTTATCACTCTAAATCTCATTAATTAAGCTCAAATCCTCAAAATCATCAGCATTTCTTCATTTATTCTGGTAGCATTCATGCATGTTTTTGATAAGAATTGCATTTTATCCATTTATTTCTGCACAAAATAAGAAGCCCAAAATCCCAGCCAAAACTGACCTGTAAATAGCCTAACTTCCCCTGATTTTTAATAATTCATGCTAACTCCGAATAACCCAAAACCACCTCCACTGTGTACATATCACTAACAAGAATAAATGAAAAATACAAAAATCACTACCCCAAATAAGTGAGCCAAAAACCCAAGCCTAGTACTAGGATTTCCGGACTAAAACCCTCATATCTTCCCCATCCAGTGTCCATTTTAATCCTACTCACTTTTAACTAATATACATTCAATTGCCTTCAAAACAAGACCAAGTTCAAGTGAATCGGAGCTCATATATGAAAGTTGGGTTTGGGCTCTTTTGTACATTTGGTATTTTAGCTGATTTTGACCTATTATTTTATGTACATAACTAACCTATTTTAGTTTATTTCTTTTTCATTTGTCTTCTTTGATGAAAGTTTTATTAAAATGCGTAAAATCCAAATCCAAACCGAGCTGAAATCAAAGAAATGAATTGAGTCTGAGTCTTCACTATCCGTCTGTACAAATTTAGTCTTTTCGTATTTTATTTTATTTATTCTTTTTCTTACTTAATAAAATCCAAAAAAATAGATTTGGTGTAATTATTTATCTCTGATTTTATCATATTTTTCTCGGATTTTTGTCTGGTTTAAAATAATAAAAAAGTTATAAAAACTCAAAAATCAGGGTATTCTACGTACATGTATACCCCCAAAAAAATCACTTTGTCTAATTGATCGATTTTGGTTTTGATGTCTTCAAAAAAGTTGTAGATCTCATCGAGACGAGCAATTTTTGTGAAGAAACTTTTTCGATCGGTTTACTAATTATTTTGTATTTTACAAAGTATTTATTTCTCTGATTTTTGCGGTGCTGATACGTGGCTGCTCCTGGAGCCACCACGTGTCAGCCATTTTGGCATTATTTTTAATTCATTTTTATAAAAAATATTAATCCACGCACGTGCCAAGCACGTGCCTCCTAGGCCGTGCAACGCACGTGCCTCGCCCCTCACTCCTAGACAGCCACGTGGTCCCATCGTGGTCGTCCGATCTCGGCCGATCGAGTGGCCACTGTCCATCTTCCTCATCAGGCCTCCTTTCCCAAAACGAACCCTCGAAATCTCGCTGCCACCGTGAGATCTCCGCCCATCGTCGATCCATCTCGCAGTCGTCCAGATCTCCTCCTTCCAATTCGCACCTCCGATCAGATCCAATCGTTGCTAATCATCGATACTCGTCTCGTCGGCCTCCAATCTCAGATCTTGCCCTGACCTCTTTCCATCTCTGGCGACCAACACTCGACCTATAAAAAGACTCCACCACCCCACGCCTTCCTCCATTCACCGATAGCTATTAACGAAGAAGGGACGATGGTGACAGCGCTGCCCCTTCATCTTCTACCCGGCGAGGTCCGGCATCCTCCCCTCGACGTCGCTGCAGCCCACGGTGCTTCTCCGTCGCACGTGCTCTGCTCTAGCCTTCATGATTGTCGAGCCAACGAATTCAACTACGCTCCAGCTCCAGACCTCTTCAACGTCTTCCGCAACCTTCATCATTCCTCAACTTTGACTTCGTCAACAGCCGTCACCAATAACTCCGTTATCTTCTCCGACACCATTAGGAGCAACTCCGCTGTCCTCGACAGCACACCACCCTCCGCTGCATGCTTCACCACCTTCGACTCGCAACCGCCAGGCGGAAGACACCTGGCACTCCCCCAGCCTCGCCAAGGAGCTCCGTCAGCCCTACAGAGAAGCCACTGCCTTGGTCGGGCTCCCCCTTGCCACTTCTCCACGCTAGCCGGGCACAGGCTTGAGACCCCCGCACGTGCGTGGGGGGACGACGTCAGCCGACGCCAACCGCCGTAGGGGTCACGTGCAGCGCACGTGACCAATGTGGTCATTTGCGAAAGGTGCCTCGAAGACTCTCAATTTGCCGCTCGATCCAGAACAACCAGAGGGCACGTGCTGCGCACGTGCCCCCTCTGGCTATTTTGCAGAAACCCCTCGGACCTTCTCCTTTTTGTGCACAGACCCCACTGACCAGGTCACGTGCTTGGCACGTCAAGTGACCTGGTGGTAATTTTGCAGAAATCCCCCCAAACTCTCGGTAATTGCATAATTATCCTTTCTGTATTTTTTATAATTATTTTAATTATTGCAGTTATACCCCTGTATTCTTCTACTATTCTGGACCTTTACATTACATTTATTTAATGGGATTTTATCAGTTGTGCCCCTCGAGATATTGCAATATCAGTTATGCCCCTATCTTTTTTGGTAATATCAGTTGTGCCCCGAATTCTTGCCAATATTTCACTTGTGCCCCTCAGAGGGGCATAACTGATAATAATCTTTTTTCAGTTATGCCCTCTGAGGGGCACAAGTGAAATATTGGCAAGAAGTCGGGGCACAACTGATATTACCAAAAAGATAGGGGCATAACTGATATTACGATATCTCGGAGGGGCACAAACTGATAAAAACCCTTATTTAATTATCCAAAAAATAGCGTGTTGTTTGTCAATAATTTCTACGTTTTGACATATTGTGGACATTTTGTGATCGATGGTTAATTAATAATTAATTATTCTGTTTAAAATTAGTATTTTTCCCTTTTCATGATCTGAAATTTATATTTGATTAACTGTTGCTCTAAAAATTCCCGAAAAATCGTATATTATAGAATTAATTGTGGATAACATTTTGTCCTTGCATTTGCATGCATAGGATTACTCTGTAAAAATCATTTTGCATATTTTCAATATTTGATTTTTAGTAGGTATTGAATCTTGTATTTTTCGAGGTTTAGAATTTCTAAGGACCATTACCTGGTAATAGATCTCAAATAATTTTATTCCTTAAAAATAATTAGGTTTAATATTTATTATAATTAAATATTAAAATTAACTTTGTTTGCATTTAAAAATTCTTATTGCAACCAAAAATTCCAAAAACATTATAGTGCATTCATTGCATCATATTTTGAATTGTGGCCAAATTTCGTATTTTTCAAACATCGTTTGACAACTTTTACATTTTAGTCCCTAAAATAGGCCAAAATTGCATTTTCATCTTTAATTGCATAAAAAATGCAAAAAAAGACCGCCTCGAAAATCGTGCATGAATTTTGATAGACATAATTCTAGGTTGTTCCTTTGCCTCATTGTGTTCGACCTTGGGACTTGCCCAAGTAAAATAAACATAAAACTACGTGATAAAAAATTGAATAAATAGTTGTGGTTATTTTCTTGACCAATTCCGATTGCCGCCTACAACGAAACAACAAATCATTTTTTTACGCACGATCAAACATACATTTTATTCCTTAACACATCGAACATCGGACTCGTCAGATGGCGCTGTTGCCGGGGAGGCAAACGGCTTAGATTTTTATCTTAAAATATTTTGTTCAGTTTTCCGCATTCGGGTAGTCTGACCCCCGAATTTCTCATTGTAAATTCTATTTTTTCCTACATTTATTTTATTTTATTTTCAGCATTTATTTCTCTTATTTTATTTTTGAGTCACTCTCTTACACAAATCTCTCTTATTTTTCTTGCGAGGTACCCGACGTACGTGGAGCGGTTTTTCAAGAACCGAAGGATCTTCACTGACTTCTGAAAAAGCCGCAAATAAATTAAGATCGGGTCGAGTTGTGAGAGAGCGTAGAGTCTAGGTTTTTTAATTTCTACCAACTTTAAAGTTCTGTAATTAATTGCTCATTTATAGCGGTGTCCGTTTGATTCTCGCATGTGTAAAAAGACTATGAACTCTTCCTGTGGTGTGTCATGGCCTGTTTCACTCTCTGGTGAGGGTGGGGCCCGACTTGAGTGGCGATTAGGATAGACCTGCACATACGACTCTTAGAGCATTTAAATTTTTGATTGTGCTCGTAGGATCTAAGGCCACACTTCACTTTAACTGAGACGCACATTAGATCGTTCAATTTGGCTAAATTCAACTCAATTCTTCCCCGCTAATAGAATTTTATGCTAGATGCGGTTTTTCATCGGCTTGCATTCATCTAGATTAAATTTTCATTTCGATCTAGCATCCCACATGGAGATTGTGAGGATTCACTATAAGTCTTCTAACTGAGCATACATCATAGTTTTTCCACGTGCATCGGCTTTTCCTGAATTTTCTCCCTCTTGTTTTGTCACATAATTTTAAAGGAAATTGGGACTGGACGGTAGATGTTTATTTGTGCTCACTTAATTCTTCAGTGATAGCCTAATTTAAATTGGGACTGTTAATTATAGCTGACTTTTACTAACCCATAAAATCAAGTATTCTTGCGGGAGAGCAAGCCCGACCTTGGATTGTTTTATTTTTCTGAGTGAGCGAGAGACGACACTTAAGGCTAGAGCTCAAACCCGAATTTTCATATTGACTACTGATTCTACCAAAAATGATTAGCTACTTCTCAATGAGGATCTACAGATAGCTGGTAAACGGTACGGATTTCCTTAGCAGAGTGGGTGGATTAGAGGACATTGCGTAAGGCTTCATCCTCAAGTAACGGGTAGCAGTTTTACGGTCCATACTTACTCCCATACTGGCTGAAAGTAGGTGCAACTAGTCGTAAGAATTCAGGCCAGTCATTAGGAAAATTTCCGACACCTAACAGCTCGCTAAATTCTTTCCAAGATTGTCTTATCACCAATTAAAATTGAAAAGGAAATTCTCGAACTCTTACGGCTTCATTGTGTGAGTTGGTGAACCCGGGTTTGATTTGTATTTGCATTGGTGTGCGTGAACCGATTTCGAAGATCAAAAGCCGTACATTTGATAAAATTTCTTTTGACTATCCCACTATTAAAAAATGTTTCCTCTACTTGCCGCATCAAAAACTAAATCACAGGCTTCTGATAAAAAACGATTAGTTCTAGTAAGATGTGTAATATGAATACCCTTACGTTTTGCGGAAATTAAGGAAGAAAATAGAACTCTAAGACAAGGGAAGAAAATCTAATGATTCCATTATTTTTATTTTTAAACCTCGTCATGGAACTTTTGTCCAAAAACTCTCCAGATCCAGATCATAAAAATCAATGCGTCTCAAACAAACCCGATCTGCCATTCATTTTAGCTCTTTCAAAAATGGCCGAACATTTATCCGAGAATCCATCAGTGCTATACTATGAAAATAAATTTGTATCGGTTAAACCCAAAACTCCAACACCTCCTCCAACTTCCAGAAGAAACTCTCAACCACCAACACTCTCTACAAATCTAATCTACTCCATGAATGACAACCCTTTGTATTCGTATCATACAACCAACAACCGAATGAGATCTCCACTTCTTCATACGTCAATCCACTCTACTCCAATCATACAATTCATCCTTCATATTCTGTAAATGTCAATCCATCATTCATGGGAGATTATAACGACATGATCGAACTCAACACTTCCTCGCATCTCTCGTCTTCTCCACCATTGAACATGAATGAACAACCATCATCTTGGATTGACCATGACAACCCCCTCTTCAGACATGATACTCATACAGAGGATTAGACTGACACATAGAAACACATCAACCATATATGCCTGACTCCACAATATCAAGGTCTGACTACTCATGATCAAAGGATTGAACTCTACTCGACCAATTCCACATGCCTGGACCATATGAGCAGCCTCCTTCCATAATTTTTGACGAGAAATTTTTAGAAAATAATGATCATATGCCGGATATTCCGAGAGCCTCTTCTCCTAACGCATACAGGAAAATGGAAGAGGAAATTATTGAATTTCAAAAACACACCCCAACTGTTCCCATAATGAGTCATGAAAAGATTCTGAAGGATGATATATCGAGGATAAATAAGAAATTTGATTTTATGGAGGATATATTTCGAAAATTCACCGATCAATTAATTTCAATCTCTGGTGGCTCGGACATTAAAAGGAATGAGGAAATGATTGGATCTAAGATTGAAAATTTGAGGATCTTCAAGAACCTAGGGACGATTCTGACAGCAACACTTCTGCATATTATTCCCTTAGAAATGATTATGCCTCTGACTCTTACTCTGAACATCAGAACCCCTGCTCATCTGAGGAACACACCACAACACCACACCACAAAGAAAATACCAAAAAATGGGAATATTCAAAAACACCAAAAAAATCGAAAATCCAGAAAATTTCATAAAAATTGATACTGAAGAAGATTTGAAGAATTGGATCCTGCTTTATGGGAAGCGCTGGAGAACGATTGATTTTTGAACTTCCCTTTATAAAGGTCATTGAACACTTCCCCGACCTTAAAGGAATTGTAATGGACAAATTAATGATCAAAAAGCCAGACAGGATATGGACTAAGACTGAAAAACATATCTTGTCCATGGCCTCCTCCTCAGTGTTGAGGAGAAAACCAAGAGCCGCATAGTGAAGCGGTTGCCCAGATTTGACTGCATAATCAAAGATACAATTTTCACCCATACTCGAATTGATGACGATGCACCGATCAATATCCTCCCGACCTCTGTATTCATGAACTCAACTCGGACCAATCAAGAAGATACGAGAGGTTGTTCAATGGCAGACCGATCGATAAAGCGGCTGAGATGATCATTTCTATCATCATATATTCCAAGGTGCTCCGCTCAAAGTAGAATTCACGATCATTGATATTGAGCATCAAGAAGAATTCACCCAGTCTCCAATTATTCTCGGAAAGCCATTTTTAGCAATGGCCAAGGCAATTATTGATTGTGAGACTCGAGAAATCAATTTCACAGCATTGGAAGCACTTCGATCTGACCCAATCTTTGAGGAACCGTGATTTTCTGAGGCAATCCACGAAGTCCCCCATAACAACAACGATCCAAACTTCAATTCCCGTTGGACGACTCTCGTTCCTCACTATTATTCATCCAAAGTCGATGCTCCGACCCTCTTCAAATACACTGGAATTATTTCTTATGAGCTGAGTGAGACTGGTGCTTCAGAGTATTCATCCGATGACAAACCGTTGGATCCTAAGAAGGGACGAATTCTGAGAAAACAACTGAAGAAACAAAAAGAGCAGAATATTTGGAGTATGTCCACTTTCAAATACTATTCCTCTGAGGATAATTTTTATGATGGATATCCTTCATTTGACTCAAACACTTCATCCAATATCCATCATGATTTTTCTGAGGATGATACTGATAATAGTTGGGAATCATATGCTTCATCTCCGTCTCGTCATTACGATCTCCCATCGCAGGCTCACAAAAAGATCAGCCGAAAACCGTCTTAATCATCGGCTAGACATCCTCCCTCCCGACCACAACGGTCTCCTTGTATAGCTTCTTCCTCTACTTAGGCCAAAGACTAAGTATAGGGGGGACTGATGCCATCTGTATATACCATTCCCCTCATCACACTTTTCCTTCTCAATCACTCCATGTCCACCCTTCTTCCATACTTAGGTTGACCAGAGCCTAAGTATAGGGGGAACCGACACCCACCTATATATACTCTCTTCATCCACATATCCTGACCACCTTATTTTTTCGCTCTTCTTCTATACATAGACTGTTCACAGCCTAAGTATAGAGGGGTGTTCCGATACAGCCTAAGTAAAGAGGGGTGTTCCGATCCATCTTTTTCTTTTTCTTTTTTTTACTCTCTTACGCTTAGCCCGAGCTATGTCTTCTTTACGCTTCTTGTGCTCTGAGGACACATCACTCGCTAAGTATAGGGGGTCTGTATATATACTTTGTATATATTTTATCCATATCACGTACTTTCATGTAAGTCTATATGTATTTACGGGATGGGTAAATAATTTGAAAAAAAATACAAAACAAAAGAAAAAGAAAAAGAGTTTTGTCACTAACACTGACTATGGCCAAAATTTTTGAAAAAATGTCTTCTTATTCATTTTTGTATTAAAAATAAAAAAATCGCAAAAAGAAAAAAATGTGTTTGCATTTCACACACTTGCACCTCATCCAGCATCGCATTCATTTGCATATGTGAAAAGTCTTTGGGTTTTGAACCGAGTCATGAGCTGAAACCGAGAGTGATCTGGACTTGACCTTAATCCACCTAATTTTCAGAGGAACTTCACCGAGAAATAAGATTTTAGAAACTTTAGGTCTTTGAATTAATTCTTTGAGTTCAACATGACAATGTGCAGCGTTTGACTCTTAGTGTCTAACCTGGTCTCTTCATTCTGGGTACAACTCTGGAATAGGGAATTAATTTGTACTCTCGCACTATGCACTTAGCTCAACTCAGACGGGATGTTGGAAGACTGTGTGAATTTCTTTTCTGGTAGCGTGGAAATCTAAAGACCAGAGTACGGGTTGAAATAAATATTTGGAAAGGGATGGATGGCTGGGCACAATTTTTTCTAAGACCCCAAAAAATGTACGGAAACAAAAAGATTCTATATCCGTAGGGGCACAACAAGATCCAAGCAGAACCACCAAAAATTCCAAATACAGAGAAGCATTCTACCAAATAAATATCTTACCAAAAAAGGTCCAAGCTTCAAGAAAACCTACAGATCTTGGTGGAGACTCGGCTACATTGGACAGCTTCACAAGGAGAGGTGATTACACTGGCCCCCTCCAGTTCTTTTCTCCTTCTTCTAACTTCTTCCCCCAATTCGATTGTGAACACTACGCGATAGACCCTAGAAGGAAACACCTGACTCCCCAAGGACAAGTTACTGGAGAGGAGATGAGCATCCGGCATTCTGGATGGGAAGAGCTAAAACCTTTCACACACATGAGTCGATTGTTCAATGTTCATAGGGTATGCTTTGGGAAGAGGATTGATCTAAGATGACTTCTGAGCTGAAACTGTAACAATGATGTGTAGAACTTGAAGGCTATTGATTTTGAAATTCTAAGTCTCACAGAAGTTCCGCCACACTAATAATCCAAAGGCCGGGGTCTAGTTTCATTTTCATCTTCAGCTCATGGTCTTGGTATGGAACCCAATCTCATTCATTTATTTTTGATGCTCATGGACGAGCATGGTTTAGGTATAGGGGGATGATGAATATCAGATTCATCACTCTCACTTCATTAATTAAGCTCAAATCCCTCAAAATCATCACCATTTCTTCATTTATTCTGCATAATTAGCATTCATGCATGTTTTGATAAGAGTTGCATTTAATCCATTGTTTGTGCACAAAATAAGAAGCCCAAAATCCCATCCAAAACTGACCTGTAAATAGCCTAACTTCCCTAATTTTTAACTAATTCATGCTAACTCTGAATAACCCAAAACCACTCCACTGTGTATATATCACTAACAAGAATAAATGAAAATACAAAAAAATCACTAACCCAAATAAGTGGACCAAAAACCCAAACCCTAGTTCTAGGATTTCCAGACTAAAACCCTCATATCTTCCCCATCCAGTGTCCGTTTTAATCTTACTCACTTTTGAATTAATGTACATTCAATTACCTTCAAAACAAGACTAAGTTCAAGTGAATCAGAGCTCATATGTGAAAGTTGGGTTTTGGGCCTCTATTGTACATTTTGTATTTTAGCTGATTTGACCTATTATTTTATGTACATAATTAACCTATTTTAGTTTATTTCTTTTTCATTTGTCTTCTTTGATGAAAGTTTTATTAAATGCGCAAAAATCCAAATCCAACCCGAGCTTGAAATCAAAGAAACGAATTGAATCCGACTCTTTACTAACTGTCTGTACAAATTTAGTCTTTTTCGTATTTTATTTTATTTCTTCTTTTTCTTAATTAATCCAAAAAAATTAGGTTAATATGTAATTATTTTCTGATTTTATCATATTTTTTCGGATTTTTATCTGGTTTAAAAATAACAAAAAAAATATAAAACCCAAAAATCAGGGTAATTCATATGTACATGGTATACCCTAAAAAATCACTTTGTGTATTGATCGATTTTGATTTTTATGTCTTCATAAAAGTCTCATCGAGACGAGCAATTTTCATGAAGAAACTTTTTCGATCCGAGTTCGTTTACTATTTATTTTGTATTTTACAAAGTATTTATTTCTCTGATTTTTTGTGGTGCTGACACATGACAGCTCCTGAAACCGCCATGTGTCAACCATTTTTGGCATTATTTTTAATTCATTTTAATAAAAATATATTAAATCCACGCAAATGCGAAGCAGTGCCTCCCAGGCACGTGCAACGCACGTGCCCGCTCCTCACTCCCATACCGCCACATGGTCCCATTGTGGCCGTCCGATCTCGACCGATCGGACGGCCACTGTCCATCTTCCTCATCAGGCCTCCTTTCCCAAAAAAGAAACCCTGAAATCTCGCCGCCACCGCAAGATCTCCGCCCATCGTCAATCCATCTCGCGGTTGCCAGATCTCCCTCCATCTTTGCACCTCCGATCAGATCCAATCGCTGTCAATCATCGATCCTCGTCTCGTCGACTCCAATCTCGGATCTCGCCCCGACCTCTTTCCATCTCCGGCGACCAACCCTCGACCTATAAAAAGACTCCACCGCCCCACGCCTTCCTCCATCCGTCGATAGCTATTAACGAAGAAGGGACAAGCGACAGTGACGCCCCTTCATCTTCTACCCGACGAGGTCCGGCATCCTCCCTCGATGCCGCTGCAGCCCACGGCGCTTCTCTGCCGCACCTGCTCCACTCCGGCCTTCGTGGCTGTCGAGCCAACGACTTCAACTACGCTCCAGCTCCGGACCTCTTCAACATCTTCCGCAACCTTCATCATCCTCAGCTTCGACTTTGCCAACAGCCGGGCACCAACAACTCTGTCATCTTCTCCGACACCATCAGGAGCAACTCCGTCATCATCGACAGCACACCACCCTCCGCCGCAAGCTCCAATACCTTTGACTCGCAACCGCCAAGCGGAAGACACCTGGTACTCCCCCCGCCTCGCCAAGGATCTCCGTCAGCCTCACAGAGAAGCCACCGCCTTGTCCAGGCTCCCCCTCGCCACTTCTCCAACACCGGCCGGGCACATGGCCCGAGACCCCAAGCGCGTGATCCGCACGTGCGTGGGGGGACGACGTCAGCCGACGCCCAGCCGCCTTAGGGGTCACGTGCAACGCACGTGACCTGCTGGGTCATTTGCGGAAAGGCCCCTCGGAGACTCTCTATTTTTCGCTCGATCCAGACAACCAGAGGGCACGTGCTGCGCACGTGCCCCCTCTGGCTATTTTGCAGAAACCCCCCGGACCTTCTCCTTTTTTCACATAGACCCCCACCGACCAGGTCACGTGCTTGGCACGTGACCTGGTGGTAATTTTGTAGAATCCCCCCCCCGAACTCTCGGTAATTGCATAATTGTCCTTTCTGCATTTTTTATAATTATTTTAATTATTGCAGTTATACCCTTATATTCTTCTTCTATTCTGAACCTTTACATTATATTATTTAATTATAAAAAATAGCATGTTGTTTATCAAATAATTCCCTACATTTTGACATATTGTGGATATTTTTGTGATCGATGGTTAATTAATAATTAACTGTTCTATAGAAAATTACGTATTTTGCCCTTTTCATGATCTGAAATTTATATTTGATTAACTGTTGCTCTAAAAATTTCTCAAAAAAACACATATTGTAGAATTAATTGTGAAGAATATTATGCCCAAAAAATTTTTATTTACATGCATATATTTCCCTGTAAAAATCATTTTGCATATTTCAATATTTGATTTTTAATAGGTATTGAATCTTGTATTTTCGAGTTTAGAAGTTTTCTAAGGTCATTACATAGTAATAGAACTCAAATAATTTTATCCTTGAAAATAATTAGGTTTAATATTTATTATAATTAAATATTGAAATTCACTTTGTTTGTATTTAAAAAATCATATTGCATCCAAAATCCCCAAAAAACTTACAGTGCATTCATTGTATCATATTTTGCATCGTGGCCAAATTTCGTATTTTTGGACATCGTTTGACAAACTTTTACATTTTAGTCCCTAAAATAGGCCAAAATCGCATTTTGCATCTTTAATTGCATAAAAAAATACAAAAAAAGGACCGCCTCGAAAACCATGCAAGAATTTTGATAGACATAATTCTAGGTTGTTCCTTTGCCTCCATGTGTTCGACCTTGGGACTTGCCCAAGTAAAATAAATATAAAACCATGTGATTAAAAGTTGAATAAATATTTATGGTTATTTTCTTGACCGAGTCCGTTGCCGCCTACAACGAAATGACAAATCATTTTTTACGCACGATCGAACCCACATTTTATTCCCTTAACACATCAAACATCGGACTCGTCAGCTCCATCGCTCTCCTCTGAGTCCCACCGCCACTCTGTGCTCCCGCGGGCACGCCCAAGACCAAAGGCGGCAGGGCCCATCTGCATTTTTTTCTCCTGACGTTTTTTTATTAGTGTGGACCTTTATGTAATTTCATTAAATTTCATCATACAATCTGCAATTTTTCTATTTTTTGAGTTTATATTCCGTAAAATTTGCGCTTTTTAAATTCAAGCTCTATTATCTTCATTTCAGTCCTCCAGGAGCTATCTTGCAATTTTCTCAAAACTTTTCTATTTCTTGTAATTTACTCATTAAGTATTTTTATTTAATGAATTTCACTTCTGCCCAAGGAATTCCTTTAAATGCAATTCAGTCATTAAACTTAACTCTTTTTACATCCATGCCTTTAGCTTTTACATAAAATCGCATTTATGCCCCTACAACTTGGGTAATTCATTAAAAATAGCAAGAAATTCCAAAAAAGATCATCGCAAAATCCTACTGGAAACAACTGCAATCTGTTGGGACTATTTTCATTGCATTCTGAGTTTATAAAATCAAAGAAAAATTAAGAGAACTCATCTCACCTTTTGTCAATTTCAAAGCAAATCTCTCTCCAAAACTTGTGCTATTTCGTATTGTCCCAATGTTCGACCCTTGAACTTGTCCTGTACTTCCCAGGAGTTATTTTTGCTTGTTCATTGTTTATTTATCTGAGAATGTCAAGAATCGTGTGTCTTCACAACGACAACAAAAAAATTCACATCTTAGCACGCCGATTTTTTGCGTTTTCATTTTGGCACTGTTGCCGAGGACAAGAAACATCGCACATTTTTTTCTTCCAATTAGTAGTTTTTTTATTCTAATTATTCTCTCTTTCATTTTCAGGTACACTCAACCGTAAAAAATTCATCTCAAGTCTCTCTCTCTCTTCGGATCCTTATTCAAGTACAACTGAATTCTCAAATATTTTTTTCTGGATCCAACCATTCTCGGTTCTGTGAGTCTGTTCTAATCTTAGGCATATAGGTTGTTTGCATTATGTTTGCTAAGGAAGAAAGTTCTGAAATTGGTTAAAATCCACTTCTCTAGCAATTCATCTCTGTGGTTTCTCTCCCTCTGACAAAAAGAAAATTAAAGACCACCAATCGTGCATGATCACATAAATATTAAGCTTCCGGAAAGTCACCGCATGGCTCATAAATTAAGCAGTCTGAAGTGATTGAAATGTTGCATTCTGTACACAATTTCACATGCACAAACTATCAAACCTAGGTCAGAGCCAAAAAATCCTACGTAAATTTCTTGACTACTAAATTTAAAAAATGTTTAGCCACTTCTCAGAGAGGGAAACCTTAGCAGAGTGGGAGATTAAAGGACACCGTATTTGGCACCAACCTTAAGGAACACATATATCCGTATACTTGCACCGATACTGGATGAAAGTAGATGCAACTAAACATACGAATTCAGGACAGTCATTAAATCCACAAATAGATTTTAGGTCAATCTTTTTGTGTACTTGATGTTTTTATGAACAATAAATTAAAAATCTGAAAAGATAATCGCTATGACGATCACATGTGCGTTGGTGAAATTTGCCCTTGGGTTTGATTGTGCATGTTTGGTAGAAGATCCGTTAAAGAACCCAATTGAAAATGGGATATTTACACCCATAACCCTGAGTAATATGGTAATTACCCCAGGAACCCTCGATTAACATGAATTACACACGAGACCTTGAATAATGCTTAACCTTTACATGGCATAACCCTGTGTCAAGATCCGTCTTGATTATCCGTTAACTTTGACGGGAAAAGTTTTACGTTGACCATTTTACCTTCTTAAGATGCCATATTTATAATATGATGCCATTCTTTAGATTAAACAAAAGCATGCCCAGCACCCCATCCCCCGGCGCGGACTCTCCACCCCATCCCCCTGCCGACCCCCCCAGGTCGCGAGCTCCAGGCAGTCCCCTCGCCCCCCTCCCCCCATCGCCGCCTCTACAAGACCCACCCGCAACCCCTGCCAGCCCCGAGCTCCCAGGCATCGCAGGCTATGCTCCTCCCCTAGAGTGGGCTCTGCACCCCCTCCCACCGTCACCGCCTCTGCACAATGGCCTCCTCCTCTCCTTCGTCCCGACAGGATGCCTGCTCTGCCCCGAGACTCCGCCCCCAGCTCCAGCATCCCCCTCCCCCCACTGAGCTCCAGCACCCCATCTCCTGCAATACCCACCCGCACCCTTCTCGCCGGCTTCCAGATTCAGGTGGCGTAGAACGTCGCATCTTCAGCCCAAGTCCCAGGTGGAACCTCCCTGTAGATAGATCTCCAGGCTGCCCGCAATCCAGAGCTCTCCATCGTATGCCCATATTCCCATCGCACACCCTCCTCCAACCAGCGCGCTCCCAGGCAACAACATCCCAGGAGGGCTCCGAATGGAGCCCTAGCTGCCCCATCTCTTCCGTGTGCTGGCTATGCGCGTACGAAGCCAATCCGAGGCAGGCCATGGCACCATGCCTCTCCTCGCGCGAGGTGGTGGAGCCCCCATTGGCATACTACAAAGCGGTGGCTGCCCACTCGCAACCCCCGCCGCTAGCACCCCACTCCCCCTCACTGGAGAGCTCCATCCACAGCCCCAGCTCGCAAGCTCGCCCAACACCCGTCCCCTCGTCGGCCCCCCAGCTCGCGATCTCGCCCAGCACCCCTCCCCTCGCCGACCTCCCAACTCGTGACCTTGTACCTCCCCCCACCATGTCGCTAGCTCCATCGCATCTGCAAGCCACCTCCACCTGAATTTTTTTTCTTTTTGTTTATCCTAGCCCTTATCTTAGCCCTTAGATTGTAGATAGGTTAGATTAACTTGGGTTAATTCATCAACTAAAGGAAGGTTACAGATGTAAAACGGAGCCATTATCCAGGGTCCCGTGTGTAATTCGTGCTTATCGAGGGTTCCTGGGGTAATTACCATATTACTCAGGGTCATGGGTGTAAATATCCCATTGAAAATCCACTTAAGTACGATCCCTTCTATAATCCTCAGAGTTCTCAATCTCATTCATTTTCTCTTGAAACCAAAACCAAATCAAGACTAAGGCCAAACCACAAATCATGGGAGACAATCCTAACATGGCTGAGCAAGTCAGAGTATGGGTGAAACTCTAGCCCGGTTTGAAGCTCTTTTCCAAAGAATGAATCATGTTGTCATCCCAATTTGTGACTGTTATGACCCTGCAACTGAAAACCCTCTTCCATGGGTTCAGATCCACCACATGTGAGAAATTTCCAAATCAAACATGGCACCATCTCTTTACTATCAAAATTCTATAGATTAGATGTCGAGGACCCCTTCCAACACGTGCAAGACTTTCTTGATGTGTGTGGTACTATCAACATTGCAGGTATAGAACAAGAATATATCTATATGAAGGCATTTCCTTTTTCATTTAAGGATAAAGTGAGCCAATGGCTTCAAAATTATGGGATACCCATCACCACATGGAATGACCTTAGAGAAGCCTTTTTAAAGAAATACTTCCCAATCGGTTGAACGAATATCTGTGAGGGATCAAATCTCTTACTTCTCCCAAAAACACAATGAACCAATACATGATTTTTGGGAGAGATTTGAAGATCTACAACGAAAATGTCCTCACCATGGAATTGATAAATGGAATCTTGTCCAATTTTTTTACAAGGGAATGAAATGAATCTTTTAAAAGGGTTGTAGATGGTTCATGTGGAGGAAATTATATCAACAATGATGAAGATTATGTTTGGACATTATTTGAGGATATGGCTGAAAACTCAATTAACAACTCCTTTTTTGATCAATATACTCGGCACAAGAAAATCGGTTGAAGCTGTCGAGCACACAAACATCAATATTGAGTCTTCTTCTTTACAAGACCTTCCAGTAATTGCTCAAAAATTAGATAAGGTCGATGTTATAAAAAAAGGATGAATTCAATGAGTGATGAAATTGCCAACTCTGTATTTTGGAGAAAATCAAGAGCAATATCAGTGCACTTACAACTACTCATGAACCCGAACCCCAAGTTGATCATGCTCCAAGATCCAACACCCGAAGCCGTTTTCTGGCTCCAAAGAAATCAACCGAGTTTTTCTAACTCAGGTTGGAATACACAAGGTCAGAGTAACCCTCACTATCAACAACCACCACAAGTGAAACAACAAGCCCCCAAAAACAATGCTCAAGTTGACATGGGGACCCTCCTAAGAACTATGAATGAGAATTTTGCATGCGTTAATGCTGATGTTGCTCGATTGCAAGCTGAGAATGCCAAGCAATTCGCTGAGATTAGACCTTACATCTCAGCACTTTTCTCCACTACCGCTCCCTAACAAAAATATAGCTTCTCACGCTAATAGACCTCCACCTGGATTTGGAGGAAGCATTTCTGGTCTCCAAAAACAAACACAGCCACAGAAGGGGCATGTGACTTTCAAGAACAACCAAGCAGGCCCCAGCAATACCAATAAATCTGCAAATGTTGTCACTCTTCGCAATGGAAAAACCACGATGGATCCCAAGCCACAAACTTCAAAGAATGATGAAGTACAAATTGAAAGTGACTCTGAAGATGAGATTGAGATTGACCCACACATTCCCCCTTTTTCTTATATTCCCACATCCGTCCCCTTTCCTGAGGCACTACGGAAGGAAAGCAAACAAGCCATCCACAAACAACCTGACTTGAGAAACTTTTCTCCAATGTGGTAACTCAAATTCCATTCTTGCAAGTTATTGAACATATACCCAGCTTATTCCCGTTTCTTGAAGGATAAATGTACCCCAAAAGAAAATCTAAGGTAAAATCAATAGGGGAACACAGTGAGACCGAACTTGAGAAACACACTCTACCTAGAGCAACTTCAAATGCTATCTCTCACATGTTGCCCGGAAAGAAGAAGGATCCAGGGGCACCGCTAGTACGATGTACAATTGGTGAGTTAACCTTCGATCACACGTTACTAGACAATGGTGCCTCAATAAATATCCTTCCCACTGCCATTCTCAAGCAGTATGACCTTGGAAAACTTAAACTTGTCTCAATGATACTTCAAATGGCTGGTCGCTCTGTGAAGCAACCGAGAGGGGAACTGAGGATGTTGTAATTACTGTACAGGAGCATCAATTCCTTGTTGGCTTCGTGGTAATGGATATGGATCCAGCCATGATCCTAACTCAAACGCTATAGTTTTAGGT
Organism: Ottelia alismoides; assembly: GCA_037367405.1. Classification (NCBI taxonomy): domain Eukaryota; kingdom Viridiplantae; phylum Streptophyta; class Magnoliopsida; order Alismatales; family Hydrocharitaceae; genus Ottelia; species Ottelia alismoides. The sequence continues at coordinate 124,058 of JAZKJV010000514.1, read as the reverse complement.
ACACCATTCTTGGCCACGGCAAGCGCGATCTTTGATTACGAGGACAAGAAAGTGAAATTTAAGGTTAATGGAGAAGCCATTCTTGTTGACATTGTAATTCCCAAGAATGTTGACTCTGATTCAGAAGATTGTGGGTTATTGAGGATTGTAAAGTTCTGGAAAATTTCACTCATAGCCTTCTGACCAAAGACCCACTGGAGGTTAGTCTGATCACCTCTGACACTTCTATCATGGATCTGAAGCATCATGACAACATATGTTTTCTAGAATCTCCTCTCATGGAGCCATGGTGTACAATTTCAAGGAAAGATATTATGGAGGTAGATGAGGCATGGGATATATTAGAGATAGAATTTGATATGGCCTCATCTCTAATAATGTCTATGCTTGAACCACCCTTTGAGACAATCTGTCCATCTGAGGGACCTTACACGTCTCAAACCCATGAACATTCCCCACCCACGCTAATTTCTTCTCTACATGCATTTGAAGCATATACATTCGAAACCCCGTCCTATGAGAAAATCGAGCTGAAACCCCTTCCACAGGATTTGAAATATGTCTTCCTAAATGATGCACTCTCCCTGTCATCATCAGTGCCCATCTAACGCAAACACGAGAAGATCAATTAAGGAAGTGTTAAGAAGAAATTCAAAAACTATTGGGTGGACAATCATTGATCTGAAAGGCATAAGTCTTTCGTATTGCACACATCACATATACATGGAAGATGATTCTAAACCAATCGGAGAAATGCAATGGAGATTAAACCCTAATTTACGAGATGTGGTTAAGAAAGAGATTTGCAAATGGTCAGTGCTGGAATTATATACCCCATATCTGATAGCAAATGGGTGAGCCCCCTGCAAGTAATCCCGAAAAAAGCAGGACTCACAATTGTAAAGAGTGAAAAAGGAGAAGACATTCCCACACGTGTGGCGACATCATGGAGAGTTTGTGTGGATTATCGGAAATTGAACAAAGCAACCAGAAAAGATCACTTTCTCCTACCTTTCATAGATCAAATAATCAAACGATTAGCTGGGAAAGAATATTTTTGTTTCCTTCATGGTTATTCCGAATATAATCAAGTCGCCATAACCCCAGAAAACTAAGAAAAAACAACATTCACATGCCCATTCGGGACCTATGCATTTCGAAGAATGCCATTTGGACTATGCAATGCACCGGCCACATTTCAAAGATGTATGTTGGCAATTTTTATTGAAATGGTTGAAGACTACATGGAAATTTTTATGGATGACTTTTCTATATTCGGTGATTCTTTTGAGGAAACGCTTGATTTTTTAGATCGTGTCTTACAGGATTGCATTGAGGTTAATTTGGTGTTGTCTTGGGAGAAATCACATTTTATGGTTCGTCAAGGTATCGCTCTGGGACATATTGTGTCAAGAAGTGAGATGGAAGTAGATCCTTGAAATAATCATGCATTTGGATCCTCCGAAAAATGTCAAACATATGATTATTTCTAGCACATGTTAGGTTCTATCGATGATTTATTAAAGACTTCTCCAAATTAGCCCGACCACTCACTAAGCTACTAGAAAAGGATCAAGATTTCATATTATCTGAGGAAGCATTAAGGTCTTTTGAAATACTCAAAACAATGGTGACTGAAACACCAATTTTGCAGCCGCCTGACTGGAGTCTAAATTTTGAGATTATGTGCAATGCATCAGATTTTGCTATAGGTGCAGTTCTTGGTCAAAGAAGGGAAGGAAAACCGTGTGCCATCCATTATGCCAGCAAAACTTTAAATGATGCACAAAAGAATTATACAATCACTGAAAAAGAGTTACTGGCTATGGTTTTTGCCCTTGAAAAATTTAGATCTTATCTATTAGGGAGTCTTGTAATTATCTACACTGACCACTCTGCGATCAAACACTTATTTGCAAAGAAAGATGCAAAGTCGAGATTGATTCGATGGATACTTTTGCTCCAAGAAATTGATGTTGAAATCAAGGATAAAGTCGAAGCAAAGAATGTAGTAGCTGACCACCTGTCCATGTTACACTCACAACATCTTGCAGAAAAATCAACTAACTTTGAATTGCCCATTTTCTAAAATTTCCCGGATGAATCTATATTAGTCATATCATAATTACCTTGGTATGCGGATATCATCAACTACCTGGTCACACACAGACTACCTGATGATTGGCCGAGACACAAGAAAGAAAAAACTAAGGCTTAAATAAGACACTATCACTAGGAAGACCCTCTACTCTTCAAAAAGGGCACTGATTTGATATGGAGACGATGCATATCTACTATGAAACTCTTAGTGTCCTAACTCATTGTCACACTGTTGGATATGGAGGACATCACTCAGGTAGACGAATTGCAGCCAAGGTTTTACAATGTGGATTTTATTGGCCAACACTACACAAGGATGCTGATAAATTCGTTCGAGCTTGTCCTGAATGCCAAACGGCTGGAACCGTGACTCGTAGAGACATGATGCCTCTTTCACCAGTTCATGTTGTAGAAATTTTTGATACCTGGGCATCGACTTTATGGGAATATTCACAAACTCACATGGATATCAATACATACTATTGGCAGTTGATTATGTCTCACGTTGGGTAGAAGCAATCCCTACTCGTGCTGCCAATAACAAATCTGTAATCAAATTTTGAATGATTTGTTCGCCCGTTTTGTCCTCCCAAAAGTGATCATAAGTAATGGAGGGATGCGTTTCTTAAATACTGTAGTAAAGCGACTCCTTAACAAGAATGGAGTCCAACACCGAATCTCGACTGCATACCATACACAAACCAATGGTCTGGCTGAGCACTCCAATCGTGAGATTAAAACCATCTTTCAGAAAATTGTGAGATCAGATCGCAAGGATTGGTCACAATACCTGACTTCTGCTCTTTGGGCATACAGGACTGCCTTCCGTACCCCTCTAAGAATGAGCCCATACCGTATTGTTTATGGCAAAGCATGCCACCTTCCTGTAGAGTTTCATCACAAATCCCTTTGAGCTATTCAGAAATGCCACCTTGATTTTGATGATGCTGGCAAGAAAAGATTATTGGATCTTGTTGAGTTAGAGGAATTGAGATATCAAGCATATAACAATGATTTGATCTACAAAGATAAAATTAAGATATGGCATGATGCACATATTTCGAGGAAAAATTCCAAGGTTGATCAAAAAGTATGGTTGTTCGATGCTAAACTCAAGTTATTACGTGGAAAATTAAGATCAAAATGGAAGGAACCTTATGTTGTAATCGAAATTTTTGATAATGGCTCGGTGGAAATCAAGGATCCAGCCACTAATGCTATATTTCGGGTTAAAGGTCAAATACTAAAACTAATAATTGAACACGATGGTCCAATGCTAGTTGCCGAAACTCTACTCTTGCAGGAAGTCTAAGTATTGCATGCCTAGGCAAGGCATAAACTCTGCCGCATGTTTGTACAGCTGCTGTAGGTAATTTTTTTCCTCTCACCCCCTTAGTTTGTGCATACAAAGTATTGCTAAAGAAGGGGTAAACCCAAAAAAGTGCAAAAAAATCAGTTGGTTTGAAAAAACAACAAAAAAACATCTTTCATTACTTGCATTTGCATTCTCTTCAATCATGTTGCCCCACTTTTTTCCATTTTCTTATCACCATAGGGACATGGCTCTTGCTAAGCATTGGGGGTGCATTGCATTTCATGCATATTTTTTTAAAAATAAATTTCATTTCTGACATTCCATTTATTTAAAAAAACCAAAAACATTTTATTTTTATTATTTTTTGATCAAAAACAATAACATATTTTCAAAAAAAGTATATCATTTTTTGCACGTTTTACCAAAATATCAAAAACATTTGCATTACCAAAAATTTCACAAAAATTTGCAAAAATCCCCCCCAAAAAATCTTTCAGAAAAAATTAGCAATTTTTTTCAAAAAAAATCCAAAAAAAATTTCCTAGTTTTCTCCGAACTTTTTTGGGATTTTTAGTCTAGTTTTTCACAAGTCTTGAACTTAGATCGAGAAGACCTTAATTTACTTAATTTCAGAGGATTTCTTTAGGATTGAGTATTCAACTTCTTCGGATCTATTTTAGACTTAATTCCTCGAGTTCTACCTGTTTTTGCGGTGACCAAAAATTTGTGTCTAAATAGATCATCTTGACAGCTTTAGCACTCTTTTATTCTTAATTGATTATTGAACGAATTGCACATTACACATTAGATCGACTTAGTTTGTGTGTACAAGGGATCATTTAATCTCTAATAAGGGAAAGGAGTGACTCTGAATATCAAGTAAGCAAAATTCAAATGATCTAAGTTTGGGAACCAATTATTCTCTATAAGTCAGGGTCTGTCAGCATAACTTGCCATATACAATGCATAAAAAAATCATATTTTACACATGTACACTCTTGATATCCAGTACCACAAAAATCCTATAAAAAGGGCACGATAAGGGATGCCTGATCCAAAATTGCAAATGCAAAGAAAGGTTTCACCCAAGAAAATTCTACACAAATAGCCCAGCTCTACCAAAAAAGCCAAGTAGCATACCAATGATGCTACTAATTTTAAAAGAGGCCAAAGATGCCCAGGATTATGCTCTACAAAAAGAAAAAAAAGAGAGCAACAGACCAAAGCGGTCTACGGAAAATCCCTGAAAATCCAAGTTCTTTGCAAATTGCACCCATGTTTTTTTTTGCTGACAGATTCGAGTGAAATGAGAATAGGCCTATACTTAGGGAGAATAGGGGCTTAAGATTTTGTGAATCTCCTGGTACTATGCTTAAGGTTATATAGTGCACTAGTCTCGTAAATTGGGAAGAGCTAAAACTTTCACAGTTCAAAGTCAACTTAAGGTTAAAGAGAATATTTGTTGATCAAGATGATCTGACTTGACCTAAGGATGAAACCAACTAAAGTTGATAAAACTCGAGGGTTGTCGAATCGAATGCTTAAGACTAATAGGAGTCCGAACACATTATCAATCTAAAGGTCGACTCAATCTTTGTTTGTTATTTGTTCAAACTTTGCTAAAAATCTCAAGGCTTTGTGGGTGTGTCCGCTGCAAACCCTCTTTGTGCATTCTCTAATCATTTTTTGTTTTTCTTTGCATATCATTGTTTTGCTTGAGACTAGCAAAATTTAAGCATGGGGTGTGACGAATCACCAATTCATCATACTAACACATTCGAATTGAGCAATTTTCAAGCCTATTTCATTACATTTCTACCTCTCTTTTTGCATAAATCATCTCACATGTTTTTTTATCATTTCATTACAATCCCCATAAAAAAATTCAAACTCCATTATGCCATTAACTCATCTCAATTTCCATGAAATGAAATCTCTCATCCTCACTCCTCTCCTACGTAGTGCCATGTCAAGAAAGCTAAGCCATTTCCCGTCCCATTTATACCCATTACGTTTAATTCCCATGTGGATCACATATCCCTTCCATACATGTTCCCAGCCCATACGTTTCAGCCATTCCCATTATGGTCGTACATTGTACCCGAGAAATCACAAATGCATGCCTCTCTCTCTCATTTAAGTTGAAAAGAACAAACGTCCATGCAGTCTATAATCATCTGCCAATAGTCACGAGAAGGATTTCTTATTTATCTTTTCTTGCAGGTACATGCACTGTGTGGGTTTCACAAACTCCATCTTCATCACCTTCCTTTTCTGTTGCTCCTGCGTATACTCGAGCAAGCCAAATGGCTGGGCATCATTTACCCCCAGAGCACCTGGTAACCATCGCTACTATAACGACTATAAAAGGAGAAGAAAAATCGGAGACAGGGGGGACAATCGGATTCCACCAAAGCTTGTCGCACCTCCCCCTCCTCCTACGTCTCCTCGTCGCTCCATGCACCGCCGCTCCTCACCTTTGTCTCCGCTGGGCTCCGTCGCTCTCCTCTGAGTCTCGCTGCCACTCTGTGCTCCCGCGGGCTTGCCCAAGACCAAAGGCGGCAGGGCTCATCTGCATTTTTTTCTCCTATCGTTTTTTATTAGTGTGGACCTTTATGCAATTTCATCAAATTTCATCATACAATCTGCAATTTTTCTATTTTTGAGTTTTATATTCCGTCAAATTGGCACTTTTTAAATTCAAGCTCTATTATCTTCATTTCAGTCCTCCAGGAACTATCTTGCAATTTCTCAAAACTTGTCTCTTTCTTGTAATTTACTCATTAAGTATTTTTTATTTGATGAATTTCACTTCTGCCCAAGGAATTCCTTTAAATGCAATTCAGTCATTAAACTTCACTCTTTTTATATCCATGCATTTAGCTTTTACATAAAATCGCACTTATGCCCCTACAACTTGGGTAATTCATAAAAAATAGCAAGAAATTCCAAAAAAAATCACTGTAAAATCCTACTGGAAACAATTGCAATCTGTTGGAACTGTTTTCATTGCATTTTGAGTTTTATAAAATCAAAGAAAAATTAAGAGAGCTCATCTCACCTTTTGTCAATTTTCAAAGCAAATCTCTCTCCAAAACTTGTGTTATTTTCATCCTGTCCCTATGTTCAACCCTTGAACTTGTCAATGTACTTCCTAGGAGTTATTTTTGCTTGTTCATTGTTTATTTATCTGAGAATGTCGAGAATCGTGTGTCTTCACAATGACAATAAAAAATTCACATCTTAGCACGCCAATTTCACGCTTTTAGGCAGCAATAAGGGGGAGGATATTGTACCTTTAAATTTTTAAAATGAAAATCAGTTTGCATGCAGGAGCAGCTCCATGGAAGGAGGAGTAACTGCATGCACCTCCAAGCTGTTGGAAGAAGCAGTTGCTGCCTGCTGCAGATTTGTTTGCTCCTCACAATCTGTTAATCCTTGAATATATGTATGCTTCTAATTCTATATATGTCACTAAAGAAAAGCTATGACAAATACCTAGATCTGTAAGTAATCTATAGAAGAGATTGAAAAATGATTTAGTATGCAAGCAAGTAAACATGTTAGGAGTCAATGATGCTGATAATTATTAGTGCCAGTCATGGTGGCCCTTACACCTGACCGTGCGAGGGTGCGGTGGCCCTCAACTAGGCAGGAGATAAGAAACCAAGTTAGGGCGGTGGCCGCTAACTACGTATCTAGGATCCTAGTAATTTTTACGGTTTTACACGAGCTCGTAGTATTTTTACACCTCGTTGGGATCCCGTATTTTGACCATTTCTATTGACCCTCTATTTTAGGGTACTTAGGCTGGAGGGCCCTCAGTTTTAGTTTTCATTACGAGCTCGTTAGCCCATACCGGTCAGGCCAATTTCTAGAGTGACTTTTCCGGAGAGTCTTTATTACCCGTCTCAGTGGCGTAGTTTTAGAGTAGACATATCCCTCTACTAGACCGTACTTTCCCTTAGAGGGCGAGACGGAAGGGTCTCTTACGAGACTTCCTCACTGCTTGAGTTTTGGCCACCATTCCGACCAATAGGCTTGGCGATGTGCTATAATTGAGTTGAGATCAATTACAGTTGAGTTTGGCTAAGAGATGGGATCAATTACAATTGAGTTTGGTGAGTGTTGAGAACAATCACAATTGAGTTTGGCTAATAGTTGAGTTTGATATGGAATCATCATGTATCATTTATCACTAATCCTTAATCATCGACAAATAACTATATCTTAGAACTACTACTACATGTGATAAGTTAAGCTAGTGGACGTGTTGGGAACTTAGTTAAGATGCATTACACTCCACCGCATGCCTACAAAGGCACCCCAATCCTAAGGTACTTTTCACACCTTAGAGTCACAGTGTGAGGTCACACTCAAACTAAGACCACAGACTATCCACTAGACTTAAGAAATTAAATAGAATCACGAATTAGATCAGAAACCTGCCATCCTCACTCAAGATCCACAAACATGATTTCTAAATGTTAAAAGAAAATAACATATATGGGTCATCAAATAATATATGAAGTGTATATATGTGGAAATTATGGAGTGATGGGTAATCATGGGGCATACATACAGAGTAGTTTGAAAATCATTTTCCACGCAGGTAGTTTGTTAAATTTAAATATCAATATTTTTCTACTTGCTTTCTTTTAGACACGCTAAATTACTTTTTATTATTTTAAATATGTTGGAATGTAACAACCATTGACATCTTTTTTATTCCTTGCATGTTTGGCTGACAAAAAGCTTGCTTTGTAGTAGCTGGCTGATGATTCCGAGCATCCGATTCAATAAACTGATGGTATAGTGTTACAGTTTTTGGTTCAGTTTATGTACAATACTTTTCTTTCTCTTATGCACATTTTGGGATACATGTATATACTATCAGCTTATTTTGTTACAGATTATATATATAGAAATTAATGAAATGCAAATTGGTGGCACTTTTTGTTGGTCTTGTGGTTGTTTCCATAGACTGTAAATGTCATTGCAAAATGTGAAAAATTTCTCCTCAAATTTCATTGTCTAATGCGATAATTAGTGAATATAATATCACAAATACTGTGTAAACGGGTACCCGGATCCGAGGACATCACATTTCTTAGCGATGGTGAAGGAACGAGAAGTAAAAGTTTGGCCTGTTATTCTGATCGAAGGTGGGAGGCTTTGAAAATAAAGGTGGAGCAATGAGATATTGAGGTTGGAGTGGGTCATCAAGGGAAATCAATACAAAGAATAGACGAAATAGAGGACGAGGAGGGGAGAACAAGGGGGAAAGAGACAAAGAAGAAAACTAAGTGGAAGGAGAAGAACTAGAGTGGAGTGAAGTTATACCACGAGTGATGGTGGGATTTATCTGAGAGTCGGTGCTTGGTGGAGCATCAAAATGGTTGCCATTATCGACAGATGAAGAGATCGAGAAGGTCGATAGGATAGATAACTTCGCTATATGGAATCCAATCCAGTGGATCATGCCAATAAGGATGCCCTAATCCTCATCTCTCAGCTGGCGCACGATGGAGTATGCCACCCTATGTTGTTTCTCTAAGAGCTGGAGGTTAGAATTCTCAGAAATGGAAGATAGAATGAATGGTTGGGACTCAAAAGCCCCGGTGCAAAGGTGTTGGGGTTTCTTGAGCGATGATGGGACAAGTTCAAGCATTCGAGCATCACAATTAATGGCGCAAGAAATGGCAGAGCATACAATCGTTGAGTTCCATTATAAAGTCAGACAAACATGAAGAGGATGAAGGGTGAACATTGGCTTGCCCTAATGATGAATCTCCATTTCATCACCTTTATTCTATCATTTTGGCCTTGAAAACCCTAGCTAATGCATGTAAATAACATTAATTTGTCTATAATAGCATTCACTATTCATTGCATTCATTGCACATAAAACAAGGTTTTTAATGCCAAAATTATAGAATAAAGAGAAGAAAAGAAAAAGGAATAAAATATTGCAAATATTTTATGACCTTGACCCCGAGACCAAGTCCAGAATGGAATTGGTCGACAAGGAATAAAGTACGGGGAAATAAGGGCCAATGATACAATAAATACCTCATTTATTTATTCATTCATTTATGCATTTTGACACCTATTTTGTATATACTTATTTATTAATTAAATAAAAATATTTTGTACATGAAAGTTGTAGATAATAATGTAAATAAAAATAAAAAATTGAGTTTGTACAAAAATGATACACAATGTACATTTTATACACAGAATAAAAAGTCAGAATCTCAACTTCACAGACCCATATCTGGCAAATAAAAACTCAAAATCCACCTAAATCACCTTTAATTTATATAGATTTTCAATAACTATTTAATAAAATTGGTTTCATAATTTTTGGAACTCATCTGTGAAAGTTAGGTTTTTGACCCTCACTGTACATAATACCGATTAAAATATTCATTATATTCATTATTCATTATTTTTTATAAATTTATATATTTAGAATTATGTAAATAATATACATAATACATGTACATATTGAAATTAAAAGAAAACCAAAAAGAAAACCTCAAATAAAATAAGTCTATGTAATCACATAAGCAAAATACCTATGTATTACTTGTATATAAATAAAAGGGGATTTCATTATTTTATTCATTTATATTTTTATATAATTATAAATATTATCTATATTCCATTAAAAATGTAAATCCAAAATAAAACCCAATAAAATTCATTAAATAAAAAAATGTATATGAAATATAGGTAAAATACCTATAAGTATACCTACATATTATATACACCTATTTATTTAAGGGATATTTACACCCATAACCCTGAGTAACTTTGTAATTACCCTAGATACCCTCTATAATCACGAATTACATCTAGAACCCTGAATAATGGTTAACCTTTACATGGCATAACCCTGTGTCAAATTCCGTCTTACTTCTCTGTTAACTTTGACGGAAAATGTTATATGTTGACCATACATCATATTTATAACATGATGCCATTTGCCCATCAAGCAAATCCCTGCAAACCGCAGGCCCTCCCACTCGTCCCCATCAAGCTGCACCGTCCGCCCCGCGCCTCCGCCCCCCGCTCCTCCGCTATCCGCCCCTGTCACCGAGGACCCCCACGCTCAACTCCTAGTCCTCGTCGAAGTACCGCATCCAAGCCCTCTTCCTCTTCGTGTCCGGTTCCTGTCCCCGAGCCCTGCCGCCAAGGAGACTCCCGCCCGCTCCTCGCCCCGCTCGAGTCCCCCTCCTTACCGACACCCCACCCAGGTCCTTGCCTCCCTCCCCCTGCTCGAGACCCCATCCCTGTCAACCCCCGCCCAGCTTCTCGCCCCCTCCCCCCGCTTGAGACCCCCTCCCTGCCGACCCCCCGCCCAGCTCCTTGCCTCAGCCCCCTCCCTGCCGACCCCATGCCCAGCTCCTCGCCCCCTCCCCCGCTCGAGACCCCCTTCCCGTCGCCCCTGCTCGATTCCCGATTCCCCCCTCCCGCACGCCCGGCTCATGCTAGCCCTCCGCCTCTTCGCGCCCAGCTTCTCGCCCCCCACCGCACCGACTTTCCCTCCTGGAAGCCCCTCCTTCTCGCACCCAACTCCAACCGTATACGAGCCCTCCTCCTCGCGCCCAGTTCCTGCCCCGAGCCCCACCGCAAGGAGACCCCCCGCACAGCTCCTCGCCCCACCCCCCTCCCCCGTACCCATCTCATGCGAACCCTCTTCCTCCTCGCTCACGTCCAGTGCCTGCCCCGAGCCCCGTCGCCGAGGAGCCCCCCTCCCCCCCCACCCCACCGAGTTCCTCCTGTCCCCCCATCCCCGGGGAGGCTCGTGCCCAGCTCCTCATCGGAAGTCCCTTTGGCAAAGGCTCCTCGGTCCTCGAGACCCACCGAAGAGGAGGCTCGCCCCCAGCTCATGTTCAACATCTTCTTTCATTTTTTATTAATGTCAGCCGTTAGATCACTTAGTGGTTAGATTAACTTTCCCATGTGGTTGAGTTAATGGCCTAAATTAACGGAAGATTGTGGGTGTAAAACGGAGAGATTATTCAGGGTTCTGGATGTAATTCGTGATTATAGAGGGTATCCGGGGTAATTACGAAGTTACTCAGGATTATGGTTGTAAATATCCCTTTATTTAAATATGCAAATAAACTCATGAAAATTAAAATAAAATATAATTACACTCACAAAATAAGTTATAAATATAAAAAATAAGAAAATAAAATAATAAAATAAAATAAATAAAATAAAAATAAAAGTACACAAAACATATGTAAATATACCTATAAGTACATTCATAAAAATAAATTACTAATAAATAAAGCCAAACAATAAATAAAAATCAATTTAAAATACTATATAAAATAATAAATATTTTTATTTTATACTCGAAAAATAATAAAATCATTTACTATTTTAAATTAATTATTTTCGAATAAAAATCCATGTTTTGTCCTGTAGTGCCCTACGTGGACCAATCAGGGATCGCGGACCGTTGACCTCTGGTCAACTGTCCCATCCGCGTCTCTGAACCACCAGACCAAGTGAATCCCCAATTTTCTTGCATTTTTCATGGGCGTCTCGTCCATCGATCAAATTTGCTTCCTTCACAAGAATTGTTGTTGGATCATTGTACAATCACGCCAACCTCTTAGATTGCTCTTAAGCTCATCAGATCCTTTGATTTTAGCTGATCAATAAGGGTGCCCAGAACGTTCTATAGATAAGTAGCTCCGACCTCCTCCTCAAATTTGGTCAGTTTTAAGTCTTCTCCCTTCCTCGTATTCGGTGCTGGAGGTTCCCTCGTGACAGGAGGAGGCCTTTGGCGCCTTGAATCAGTCGGAGGAGGTGGGAGCTGCACCCACGGCGGAGCTCCGGCGACGCCACGCCCCCTGGTTCCCCACCAGGTATTTGAGCACCTTTTATTGCATTCGTAGATAGGTTTTCATTCCAGCATTTATTTCCAGTCATTAATTTAGCTTTTAGTTCAGTAATTAGCCTTGAATCGGTTGAGTCGTAGTTCGCCGGAGCTCCGCTCTGGCGACAACTCCTGAGCCATCCAGTTGATCTCCGACGCTCGTTATGCTCTCATTTCGATCCCCCACGCGTTCTCCATCTCACGATCATCCCCAATCAACCAGAACCCTATTAGCTCTGCGAATCGAGGTCCCCCTCCTCTGCGTCGCCGGACCTCGCCGCTCGCATCACATCCTTTTGCTTTACATCTTTAAAATCGGTCGAGGTGGAAGCCCTCGAGCCCCAGATATCTTCTATGCAGGTTTGGAGAGCAACGAGGCCCTCGTGGGCACTGTTGAACCAGGAACGAGGCTCCCGGAGGTCCTCTTCTTCGTCGACCTCGCTTGATCTCTACGGACCTCTAGGTGCCACCAGGAGGCCATCATTGGATGCGGCGGAGCCCCATGAAGAATCAGAGACCCTCGACGGAGGGAATGGAGGACGGGCGAGCTCGCAATCTCCGATCGAAGCTCGCCGGCGTCAACCTTCTTCCCAGTTCATCTACCCGTCTCCTTCGCCATTGGATGAAGACCCTCGCTCCAGATCTGCCCAGGACCGACCGATGGAGCAGCGCTCAGACCGTCGGATCATCTCGGATGACCTAATCTTCACCGCCCATCGTCGAACCGGTACCAGCCGCTGGATGAAGGCCACGTGGATAAGTGAAGACATCATCGTCGTTCATCAACGCCTCTTTGGGGGTAAATTGTTAAATCCTCCCCCATCTCTTTTGTAATCGTTATTTAGTTCTGTAAAATAATTGTAACGTTAAAAATAATTGGGTTATTTACATAAAACCCCATGTATTAAATGTATATTATGCTTAAGTCATTCCCAGTCGAGTCACGTGTAGTCCCACGTAATCGGGGATATTTTGCACAGAGACCCCTGGAGTTATTGAAAATTACATTTTGGTCCCTCCGAGTCTGGATCACGTGTAGTCCCACGTGAGGTGTGTTAATTTTGCATGTAACCCCTTGGCGTTTTTGTATATTGTAAAACAATTTTAGAAAATTAAAGAAATGTTTTATTCTATTGGTAAAATTGCAACTGTGCCCCTGTCTTTATTTTTAATTGCAAAAATACCCCTGTCAGGTTGTTGTATTTTATGTGCTTCATGTATTTATTAAAAATACCTAGCTTACTCCTAAAAATCCACAAAAATTAGGATAAATGCTTTGAGCCTTGTAGATTCACACTGCATATTTTTCTGGTCATTTTGTGCATTTTATCCATTTATTAAAATTGAATCAGGAGCCATTTTTACCCTATTTAAAGTATAAAATACCAAAAAAATAGAAAATGTTTTTGAAAAATTACAAAAAAATTATATATGCTATATTTTGTTATTTATTGAGTCTAGGAACCAAAAAACATAAAAAGATAAAAGAAAATTAAAAAAATAGAAAACTCCAAAATTAAAAAAAAATATAAAAATTCAATAAAAATTCCAAAATATGTTTTTCCTATTTTATAACTATCCATATATTATTATTTATGTATTAAAATTAGTTTAGGTAATTTTGGGATTTATTTACTAATTTTAAAACCCAAATTAGTTTCAAATATATAATTAATCCCATTTCATGGATATTTTTGACTTTAAAAATACCAAAAAATTCAGAAAAATCTAGAAAAATCATAAAACATTAGAAAAATATAAAAAGTCACAAAAATATTTTATTTCCTAATTTTTGCTTATTTTTACTTACTTTTATAAATACCTTGTCCCTCTCTTTTCTATATTGTGTATATATTCTATTTTTAGAAATATATATATATATAAATTATAAAAAAATACAAAATCAGAAAATTCAAAATCAAATATAAAAATATAAAATTAAAAATAAAATAAAATAAAAGAGAAAATTAAAAACCCACCAAAAGACTTGTGTGTGCATACATGACTAGCTTGTTTATAAATAATTGTAGGCTACTTGTTTTTGCTCTCAGTTATTCGACCTCTACTTTCTTTCGCACTATGCATCATTTACATGTAGAGTTAATAAATTTTTTAATTCACATTTTTGGGACTTAATTGACTTATTCTTTATTGTGGATTAATATCTGATTAACAGGGGTTTCGTGAGTGGTCGCCTCAGCGACACTATCATCTCCACCTTGTGCGAGAAGTATTTTGACCCTCGCCAAATCCGTGTTATCAGATGGCGTCGTTGCCGGGGAGCAATGAGCGTTGCTTACTTTAGTATGTCATGTTGTAGATATTCGCATGATCTTTTGTTATGAATTGCTTGAAAATATTTATTGCTTATGTTTATGTTCTATGATTAGTGGTGCTAATTCTTTTTTCTCGCAAACTTTGATGCGAGGGTCCGCCATGCGAGGATGGATTTCTAGGAGGTCGGTGTAGCCCTGCATGAAGGAGTGTCACGCCTATTTGACCAGCCGGAGCAAGCACCAAGGAAGCAAGAAGAAGTCTTAGCTAGTTTAAAAAAACAAAAAAAAACAAATGTGTAATTTTAAGAGAGAGAGGGAGAGAATTTTGGCATGTAAAATAATTTGGATTGTACTCTTGACAACGAGGTCTAGTGCCCGGGTGTTTGTTCACCTGGGGGCCTCGTCGCAGCTTTTTCGTGTTTTCCCACTTTCATTTCTTTGTTTCCCGCTGTTTTGAGCTTTCCGCCTTTTCTTTTATTTGTTTTGTGTGCATGGAGCCCCTAGACATAGGCTGCTTGACTCGGTAGCTAGGTCCACACATTAATAAGAATGCATGTTCCTATAGTCTCTTTCGTATGGACTTAGTCAAATTAAATTGGTTCTTCACGATTAATAACAGCTAATGATTAGGGCGATTTTGTCCCTTGCATATCATCATGTAGTTAGGTTTAAAAATTCTGTTTTGCATACCGCATGGTGAGAGCTGGGATGCGCTGTAAGTCCTCTAATTCAGCATGCATCATTCGGTTCAATGGTGAGATTTCCATCATGGAACCAACATGCATGGCTTTTACACTATCTCCCTCTGATTTTGAGCACCTAGGACATAAATGAAAATCTACAAAAAAAACGTTGGGCGTTGGTATGAAAACAGACTCAAAAAAAATGAAAATCCAAAAAACTAAAAAAAGGGGACTGCTAAATAAACTTTGACCTTAATTAAAATTCGTAATGGACTATCATTGTGCTGGGTTCATAAAGCCCTCATTGTCTTCAGGTACCTTCGGAGGGGGACCAAAACCCTACTCCCATGAGCGAGGCACACCCCATAAGGAATAGAGCCAAAATCCCATACTGCAACTGCCTTGTGTATCACCTGGATTTCTGAAGTAATGGCGCTTCTATCGTACGTGATCGAGTAGGGCCTTGTCAGCGATGGTGTTCCCGCCTTGTGTGGAACATCGACATGGTCTGAAGTACTGAGCATAGGCCACGCCTTCACGGGGGTGTCTGTCTCATCGGTTTGCATCTGAGTAGGTTCTTGCACACTCACGGGTGATTCCATACCGAACTAGAACCGAAGTATTGGTTTCGCCTATCGGCTTCATCTCTCTATTTCTTTGGCTGAGTAGGGATCCAGGAAGGGTTACAAGGACCTCAAAAAGTACATACTACAGGTTACAAAGGAGGAGGACAAGTATGGGATTCTTTTCTGGCAGTAATCTCTCTTATAGGGTTAGCGTGCTAAGGACTTGTTAAAAGAAATGCCTGAAATAACAACTCTAAAAATTGAAAAGATAATAAATAGCCGAACCTTCATGGCTTCACATGGCGTGAGTTGGTGAACTGATTTTATATTGTGTTTGTATGGATCTAGATTAAGGTTCAAAGATCAAGTCTCAAGCCTTTGCGCAAATTTTGTTGTATCATTCTCCTTTGACCCCCGCTCAGTTGAGCCTTTCTACTGTTTTGCACTCCTGTTCATTCCTTGTTAACCATCGTATCCTTCCTCCAACATCTAATCCTACTTGTGCTTCACGAAGTCGATCTATGGATGGTTTCCGTCGGGATTCCGCCGACACCCACATCGATTCCATAGACTCGACTTCGCCAAATAAATTCGAGGCGATTCCCGAGAACCCGACCCGGACTTTGCGGATCGATCTCCAGACTCCTCGTCTTCTACCTTTCTCTTGACCACCTAATAAACTGGGATCACTTTCGTCCCACTTTTGCCGTTGTGAATGGAAGTCAATCACAGTCCATATCTTTTCCGTTCATAACATGCTGGGATTGACCTTGATTCCAGCTCCATCATGAAAACTGAATGATATTACAAGTGGTCTGATTAGGATTCTCTCATTCTGTAGATAGTTACAGACCAAGCCCTGGATTCTATTCCGGAATTCATTTCTTCAGACTCAGACCCTGACATGACTCCTCAAGGGAAGGGCAAGGGTCAGCAGCCACCCCAACTAGAAGGACAAATACCTGATCAGAATCAGGTTAATGCACAACTCTTGGCATCTATCCAAGCCATCCAACAGTAGCTGATAGAGCAGGACCTGGCACAGACTGCTTTCCAAGAAATGCTGAATGATGCAATGAACAGAGCCGAGGGAGGAGGAGGACGATGAGGAGGTGGTAATCCTCCTGATGACGAAGAAGAGCCAGAAAATGGGAGACCCAAACCTACACTGAAGGAGACTTATAATCATGGAGACAGCCAGATGACCGAGTGGATCCTCATTCCACCGGTGCATGCTCACTTTGCGTTGAAGCCCCAGTTCCTCGCTCTTCTTCCATCTTTCCATGGAAACACCAGTGAAGAGCCGTACATCCACCTGCAGCAACTCTCACACATCTACCGCACTACTCACTACCCCAATGTCCCTTTGGACATTGTCAAAATGATGGCATTCCCCTTCAGCCTGCAAGACAAGGCCCTTTATTGGGTCAACCATCTAGGGAAGGTTGTGACAACTTGGGAGGAACTAAAGTCAGCTTTCCTGCACAAGTTTTACCTTCTCGGTCGTCTTAACCAGATGCGAGCACGAATCAGCAACTTCTCCCAGGGAGCTCATGAATCTATCCACGAAGCCTGGGAGAGGTTCACAGATCTGCAGAAGAAATGCCCCCATCATGAGATCCCAAAGACCAGCTTGGTCCAACACTTCTTTGGGGACCTGAACATTGAAAGCCAAAGGCTCGTTGACACAGCATGTGGGGCTCGCACTTCAACAAGGATGAAGACGTAGTCTGGCTGATATTTGAAGAAATGGCCGAAGGACAGGCCGCCCTCTCTTCATCTAAGGCATACCAAAAGCAGCCCCAGATCCTCCAGGAACAAGTGCACATGGCAGTGTCCCGCGAGGCAAAGAGAGATGAGAGCTCCAACCTCAGCATCATCGGGGGCCATCTCTCGAAGGTTGATATCATCGAGAAGCAATCACAGGACCTAGAGAAGCTTGTTGTGATCGATAAGAGGACTTAGAACCTCGACAAGCTAGATCAGATCACCAAACAATTAGAACTGTTGGTGGGCACCATCAACTCGGTTCAGTCGGCAACACCATCAGAAGCTCCAGCTGAGAGGAAGGACGATCTACAACTGCCACATCAGCCTCAGCCGAGCCAGCAGCCACCGGCAGTCCAGCATGTGTACTACGTGTAGGCGCACGACCAGGGCCAGCCACAGCAGCAGATGGTTGTGTACCAACCAGAGTTTTTACCAGGATCCGATCCAATATTCCCACCATCACCCCTGATTCAAGAAGTCAACGGGGTTTGGAGCAATGAAGCACAGCCGACCCGTCCTATGGGACAACCGCAGGGTCAGCTATCCACCAACCGGCAATACCACCAACCTCAGGGTGGTCGATTTGGGCAGTCCTCACAACCGCCGCCGCAGTATCAACAGCCTCCCTCATATGCGAATCAATGGAGGCAGAATCAGTATCATTAGCAGTCGCAGTACCGCCAGCCACAACCTTTCCATCAGTATGCAGTTGCTCCACCTCAACAGTACCAACAGTATCCCCCTCCCTCTTACCAGTAGCTTCAGCTTCCTGCACCACCCCAACACCACCAACAACAACCCCTGCACCAACACATGCAGCAATAGTGTGGTCTGCACGTTGAATCTACTGAGGTAACTCCTGTGAACCCGACCATAGATTGCTTGGACCAACTCGTCAAGGGGCTAGCAGATATGACCAAGAGGCTCGACGATCTGACCGCTACCAAGACAACTATCCCGGCTCAGGTCGAGACCAACCCCAATAGCTTTAAAAAGAAAGAGCGGGTAATATGTGATGCATTGTCTGTGTCTGTGGAGTCAGAAAATGATAATATTGTTTGTTTTAATGCTGTCACTCTCATGAGCGGTAGGGCCTTGCCTTCGCATGCTATCAAGAATGGGGAGAATAAAGAACCAGGTGAATCATCATCTTCTACATCAGTCGTGCCAGCTACATGGACGAGTGAGGAAGAAGAAGAAGGAGGAGACATTCCAGCAGTCATGCAGCACCAGCACCCTCAGCCAAAAATACAAAAAAATCAGCAAAACCAAAAAGAACTAAAAGAATTTTGCAGCCAAAGCAAAGCCGTGCCAGCCTCGGAGGAGTGGCCAGTTGCAGACGATCCCTCACCAGCCGACAGAGCAGACGCCCTACTTTTTGCTCACCCAGCAGCACCAGTACCGAAGGATCCAGCTTGTACTCCATTTTGTAGTAGTCTGGATGTACAACCATATGTGGGCGATAATTCTGATGTAAATAAGAACTCTGTTTTGCCTTCCAGTGATGTAAATATTCCTTTTCGTAATGCAATCGAAAAATCCAAAAAAATGGCAAAAAGAAAAAGTGCATTGTCTGATCCTGGAGTTGTAGAAATAATAGATAACTTAACTGTTGAGCTTCCCTTACTGAAGACCATGGAATATATGCCAGCTGTGAAGAAGGGTTTGAAAGAAGCATGTACCAACAAGTGTCGTCCAGCACGCAAGAATAAACGCAATCAGTTCGAGAGGTACGTGCTCTCCATGGCCACTGTCGCAGCTATCAGCAATCTCCCTCAAAAGAAACAGGACAAAGGAGCGCCTCTTATCAGTTGTGAGATATTTGATCAGGTATTCGAGCGTACTCTCCTTGACAGCGGATCTTCTATCAACCTTTTGCCCTCGTCCCTAATGCAAGAATTTGGGTTGGGTCCGCTCAAGCCAACACAGATGATCCTTCAGTTCGCTGGCCGATCCACCAAGCGACCTAAAGGTCTGATGGAAGACGTTGTGGTGAAGGTGCGCGAGATGTAATCTTTATTGATTTGTGGTCTTTGATATGGACTCACCCGCACCCTTACTCCGGACCCCTATCATCCTTGGCTGACCATTCTTGCGTACATCAGGTGTCGTGGTTGACTACGGGTCTGGCAAGATCACTTTTCGCTCGGACGACAAGCAGATCACTATAGACATGATCAGAGAGCCGAACGCCACGACTGATGAGAGCCATGCAGTATCAGAAGCAGACTGTGACTTTATTGCAGAGATCGGGGACTCATTACTTTCATTGAATGATTCATGGACCCGAGAAATCCTCACTCTCGAGGAAGACTTGGAAAGCACAATTGACCTATGCTCCGATGATTCTTGGGAGATAGACTCTCAGATGCTGGCGCAACTATGTTATTTCGAGAATTCACTCCAGCCCGAACACAATGAGCCTAGTACAGAACCGTTCGGCACATCATCAGGGTCTCAACAGAATACTGAGGATGGTAGCTCCATCAAAGAAGTACATCCCACCACCAGTATAGTGTCTGAAGTGACCAACAAGTTGGACAGATCAAAACCAGAACTTAAGCCACTTCCTGCAGGCTTGAAGTATGCTTTCCTTACGGGTGAAGAACACATGTATCCGGTCATCATCAGCAGCAGGCTGAATCCGGATCAGGAATCTCGACTTCTCGAGGTTCTAGAAAAGAACCGCAAGGCACTTGGTTGGTGCGTATCAGATCTTCATGGGATAAATCCAGCTTTATGTTCACACCACATTTATATGAAAGAAGATGCCAAGCCATCCTGCGAATTCCAAAGAAGACTGAATCCAAACCTCAGGGACGTCGTCATGAAAGAGATCACGAAATGGTGTGACGTAGGCTTCATCTATCCCATCTCCGATTCAAAATGGGTAAGCCCACTGCATGTAGTTCCAAAGAAATCCGGGCTTACCGTGGTTACCAATGACAAAGGAGAGTAAATATCCACTCCGGTACCAACACCCTGGCGGGTGTGTGTTGACTACCGCCATCTTAATGCAGCAACTAAGAAGGACCACTTCCCCTTGCCATTCATTGATCAAGTTTTGGAAAGACTCGCAGGCAAGGAGTTCTTCTGCTTTTTGGATGGGTATTCTGGGTACAACCAAGTGGCAATCGCTCCCGAAAATCAAGAGAAGACTACCTTCACTTGCCCGTTCGTCACCTACGCCTTCAAGAGAATGCCCTTTGGATTATGTAATGCACCAGCGACATTCCAGAGATGCATGCTAGCAGTTTTCGCCGAGATGGTTGGCAGTTTTCTCGAGGTGTTCATGGACAACTTCTCAGTCTATGGTGACAATTTCGATTCTTGTCTTGGGCATCTAGACAGAATGCTTAAGAAATGTCGTGAAGTCAATTTAGTGCTTTCATGGGAAAAGAACCACTTCATGGTCACCGAAGGCATTGTGCTGGGTCACGTCGTTTCCAAACATGGCATGGAAGTTGACCCGGCAAAGGTGGACGTTATTGCCAATCAAGAGCCACCTCAGTCAGTCAAAAATGTAAGGTCATTCCTGGGGCATGTGGGCTTTTACAAACGATTCATCAAGGATTTTAGTCGCATCGCTCGACCTTTAACAGAACTTCTATGCAAGGAAACTAAGTTCAATGTGGATCAGCAGGTTCTCCTTGCTTTCAATCAACTGAAGGAGCTTATCACTCAAGCTCCAGTCCTACAGCCGCCAGATTGCTCTCTTCCCTTTGAGATCATGACTGATGCGTCAGACTTTGCAGTCGGGGTTGTTTTAGGACAGAGAAAAGAAAAAGCTCCCTATGCCATTCACTACGCCAGCAAAACATTAGATGAGGCGCAAAGAAATTATACTGTTATAGAGAAAGAGTTGCCGGTTGTGGTTTTCTCCCTGGAAAAGTTCAGATCCTATTTGCTTGGATCAAAAGTCACCATTTTTACAGACCACTCTGCTATCAGGTACTTAGAGCAGAAGAAGGATGCCAAGCCTAGATTGATTAGATGGATCCTTCTCCTCCAGGAATTTGATTTGAAAATCAAGGACAAGCCTGGAGTCCAGAATGTGGTAGCAGACCATTTCTCCAGAATTGAGCAGCAAGAGCCTCCATTAAACAGTGCACCTATCACAGAAACCTTTCCAGATGAGTCAATTTTAGCAGTGGATTCTCTCCCTGGGTATGCTGATATAGTCAATTACCTCATCTCGGGGGTAACACCATCAGATTATATAAAAAATCAAAAGAACAAATTCATGTCGACCATCCATTTTTATCAATGGGAAGATCCTCTCTTATTCAAGGAAGGAGCGGATTGCATTTGGCGCAGGTGCATACCTTAGGAGGAGCATTATAGTGTCCTCGAGCACTGTCACTCGCTCGAATCTAGTGGACATCATTCTGGAGACTGTACGGCAGCTAAAGTACTTCAGTGTGGCTTCTGGTGGCCCACATTATTCAAGGATGCAGCAATATTTGTCAAACAATACGTTGACTGTCAGAGATTGAAGGGTACACTCACTACAAAAGATTCGATGACTCTGAAGATCATTCAGATAGCAGTTGTTTTTGATGAATGGGGCATTGATTTCATGGGACCTTTCCCTAACAGTCAGGGTTTTGAGCACATCTTCTTGTCGTAGATTACATGAGTCATTGGATTGAGGCTATTCCCGCTCGAGCCGCTGACAGTCGGACAGTGTGCCGATTCTTGAGAGATAACATCATTTCGCGGTTCAGGATTCCGAAGATTCTGATATCATATGGGGTAGCCATTTCATTAACAAAGAGTTCTAGAAATTAACGAAGGAGTACGGCATCGACCATCGTGTCGCATCCCCTTATCATCCTCAGATTAATGGCATGGCTGAATTGTTGAACAGAGAAATCAAGACGATCCTTCAGAAGCTTGTAAGGCCGGACAGAAAGAACTGGTCTCAACTCTTGGACTCAGTCCTCTGGGCTTACAGAACCGCCTACAAGTCTCCCTTGGGCATGTCGTCCTATCATCTTGTATATGGGAAGCCATGTCCTTTGCCCGTCGAATTAATTCACAAGTCTTTATGGGTCATTAACATGTGCAATTTGGACTCACAGAAAAGTGGTCAGAAAAGAAAGGATGATCTGAACAGACTCTTGGAGTTACGAGACTATGCATACGATAACACATTGATGTACAAGGAAAAGGTGAAACGCTGGCATGACCGGCACATCAGACAAAAGATCTTTGGAGTTGGACAGAAGGTGTGGTTATTTAATGCAAAGTTACGGATCTTCTCGGGCAAATTAAAGAGTAAATAGACAGGGTCATTCCGAGTTCGTGAAGTGCATGACAATGGAAGTATTGTCATATCAGAATTGTCTCCTGACGCACAACCATTCGTCATCAACGGTCAACTCCTGAAGCCTTACCTCGAGCCGGATACATTCTTGGTTGTTGTCGACTCCATCCAGCTTCTGCACCTTGATGACATACCCACAACATTGTCAGCATCAGAAGATTCAGATGCTGCACCTCAAAAACTATTCATCTGATTTCTTCTTTTCTTCTTTTCTTCTTTTCCTTTTCTATCTTCTTTTTCTATCAAAAAAGGTGTCGCCCCTTGTTGACAGTCTTCTATATTTAGGACGCACTTTTCCTAAGTATAGGGGGGTGTGCACCCAGAGTTTCTCTATTCTTTGATCCTCTCCATTGTCTCCTCTTCCTATCTATACTTAGGAGTATCTTACCCTAAGTATAGAGGGAGACAATCTGAGTACGATCTGTTTATTCCCACCCTTGACCCTCCCTGCTTTGTGTACAGTCTGCTATACTTAGGATTACTTGATCCTAAGTATAGGGGGGACGGTCAACTTCTCATCCGTTCATCTCTTATTCGTATATTCTTTAGACTTGTCTATACTCAACGAGTTATGTCTTCTCTTTTCTCTTCGATCTATGAGGACATAGCTCAAGCTAAGTATAGGGGGTCGTATATACTATGTATATACTATAAGACATAACTCGTACTGTAAATAAAATACTATCTGGAGGTAAAAGTGATGCTAAAATTATTTCTATTACAATAATAAAAGATAATTGTGAGCTCCTCAGACTCTTTTTGTCCATATTGATTAATAAATCAGGAAAAACGCTTTGTGCAAAATGTTCTCCTTGTGAAAAAAAATCTTTTGAAAATTGTTTGAAAAATTTTGTAAAAAGTATTCAATCTTTGTAAATAGTTTTGTTTGCAAAATTTTTTTCTTTGAGTGAAATAAAAACGATTGAAAAACGGTTTGCAAATAGTTGGAAAATAGTTGTAAAACTTATTTTGAAAAATCTATCTATACTGTTCGAAAACCTTTGCAAAAATGATTTTCAAATTTGTGTACATGTTTGTAAAAATATTATGAACTATAGTCTTCAAAAACCTTTTGAAAATAATTCTCAAATAAGTCTTAGGAGTATACACAAAAATCTCTCATGTAAAAACAAGCAATAACTCCAAATAAAACTTATAAGAGCCTAAACAAATTTGCATATAAAATAAAGTTTTTCTTTGTATATACTGATTAATAAATCAGGTTAAATATCTTTGTAAAATGATTTGAAAAATAGTGTGAACTGTTTGAAAAACTTTTTGTGAAATGTTTTCAACCAGTGTAAAAACGCTTTCTTTGTAAAAAAATTTCTTCTTTGTGTGAAATAAAGGATTTGAAAACCTATGTGCAAATGGTTTGAAAAATGTTTGTAAAAACTATTGTGGAAAATGTATATACATAGTGTGACAAATCTTTGCAAAATGGTTTTTAAATGCTTGTAAATGCTTGCAAAAATTATTGTGTACTATAGTTTTGAGAATGTTTTCAAATAAAAAATGTATGTGGACATATTTGTAAAGCTGTTAAATAGAAAGTCTCTATCAATTGTATATACATGTATACCTAGAACAAACAGGTTAACACTCGTAAATCTGTAAAATTTGTAATTCTTGTAAAATAAAGCGGCACGCTCGTGTAAATAGTTGTATATACTTTTTGTGTGCCAAGACTTTTGTTATTTGCAAAAATTCTTTATGTAAAAAGATTCTTTGAATTTCAAATTCTTTGTGAAAAATTGCATCATTCATTGTGCATAGCATGTGCATATCATTCATATTCTTTTTGAGTGAGCTTGATGATTGAACCAGTCCAATAAAGTCTAAAATTGGAGCTTGGTTGGACCTTACCGCACCAAACTGCACTGGAACCTTATGGGAGCTAGGTTTAAGGTACTTCAGGTCTATTCAGACTTAATTCTTTGAGACATCAGGGTTGGGTTCAAGTCACCTCAACCGTCTAAATAGAACTTTTTAAGACACACGCACGATTCTTGTCGACTGTGACCTAACTTGGACACTCATACCTTTCACTTGGCTCAACTTAGTTGGAGTGGTTAGGGGGTTGGATTTGCCAGTCTGAGACGCACACAAGTGGAAACATTCTTCCTCATCTAGGAGGGAAGTGCACCCCAACCTGGTCCAGTTTCAATGAAGTCGAATGACAGGAGAGTGTGGGTTGCGATAATGCTTCAAAAGAGGGATAGTCTTCTGGCTCAAGAGGAAAAAGTCCTTATGTAAATTCTACTGTGAATAGTATTTCAATATATATATATATCTCCAAAAAAGTGGATAGGCTTGAAAATAAAAATAAAAGTGCATGCCGGAGCATGTAGATATGTTGTATAAAAAATAAGCAAGCTTGAGCATCAAAGTTATACCATCTGAGCATGTAGCTGGATGAATTGACTACACTGGTCTTGCATCCCAGGATAGGTAGCTACACTTGCTACCGTTCATTCTCTTCTTCCCCTCCTCCTCTTGAGTCGGATGCCACTTGAACTTAGAAGGGAATACCCCACTCCTCGACGACATAGGGCTGGATTGGGGAATCATTGGGTTGTCACTCTGGAGAAGTTAGTTCCTTTGTCATTTCAGTTGGGGAGAGCCACCATCACTTACACTATACGAGTCAGCTTCATAGTCATAAGGGTTTGCCTATAGCGTAGGCCAGTTCTGACCAGGCTATTGAGGTGGGTTGAACCGAGTTCTGTGACTCTCGAAGGATGTTGTGTTTTAAAGTTGGTTCCCGGCTAGGTTCTACACACATTCACACCCAAGGTCTAACAGAAGCTCCAAATTCTAATTTTGTAAGGACAAATATTGCACTGAAAGCAATCCTATCCACTCTGTCTTTTTCAATGCTCTTTTTCTTTTCTTCTTAATATTTGATTCTTTTCTGTACTTATTGCATAAGTATTTGCTAGGGACTATCGAAGGCAAGTATAGGGGGTGATGAATCTCCATTTCATCACCTTTATTCTATCATTTTGGCCTTGAAAACCCTAGCTAATGCATGTAAATAATATTAATTTATCTATAATAGCATTCACTATTCATTGCATTCATTGTACATAAAATAAGGTTTTTATTGCCAAAATCATATAATAAAGAGAAGAAAAGAAAAAGGAATAAAATATTGCAAATATTTTATGACCTTGACCCCGAGACCAAATCCAGAATGGAATTGATCGACAAGGAATAAAGTAGGGGGAGATAAGGGCCAATGATACAATAAATGCCTCATTTATTTATTCATTCATTTATGCATTTTGATACCTATTTTGTATATACTTATTTATTCATTAAATAAAAATATTTTGTAAATGAAAGTTGTAGATAATAATGTAAATAAAAATACAAAATTGTGTTTGTACAAAAATGATACACAGTGTACATTTTATACACAGAATAAAAAGCCAGAATCTCAACTTCACAGACCCATATCTGGTAAATAAAAACTCAAAATCCACCTAAATGCACTTTAATTTCATATAGCTTTTCAAGAACTATTTAATAAAATTGGTTTCATAATTTTTGGAACTCATCTGTGAAAGTTAGGGTTTTGACCCTCATTGTACATAATACTGATTAAAATATTCATTATATTCATTATTCATTATTTTTTATAAATTTATATTTTTAGAATTCTGTAAATAATATACATAATATATGTACATATTGAAATTAAAAGAAAACCAAAAAGAAAACCTCAAATAAAATAAGTCTATGTAATCACATAGGCAAAATACCAATGTATTACTTGTATATAAATAAAGGGGATTTCATTCTTTTATTCATTTATATTTTTATTTAATTATAAATATCATCTATATTCCATTAAAAATGTAAATCCAAAATAAAACCCAACAAAATTTATTAAATAAATAAAATGTATATGAAATATAGGTAAAATACCTATAAGTATACTTACATATTATATACACCTATTTATTTAAATATGCAAATAAACTCATAAAATTAAATAAAAATAAGTTATAAATATATAAAATAAGAAAATGAAATAATAACATAAAATAAATAAAATAAAAATAAAAATAAAAATACACAAAACATAGGTAAATATACCTATAAATACACTCATAAAAATAAATTACTAATAAATAAAGTCAAAAAATAAATAAAAATCAAATTAAAATATTACAAAAAATAATAAACATTTTTTATTTTATACTCGAAAAATAATAAAATCATTTACTATTTTAAATTAATTTTTTTTGAATAAAAATCCTTGTTTTGTCCTGTAGTGCCCTACGTGGACCAATCAGGGGCCGCAGACCGTTGACCTCTGGTCAACTGTCCCATCCGCATCTCTGAACCGCCAGACCTGGTGAATCCCTGATTTTCTTGCGTTTTTCATGGGCGTCTCGTCCATCGATCGAATTTGCTTCCTTCATAAGAATTGTTGTTGGATCATTGTACAATCACGCCAACATCTTAGATTGCTCTTAAACTCATCAGATCCTTTGATTTTAGCTGGTCAATAAGGGTGCCTAGAACGTTCTATAAATAAGTAGCTCCAACCTCCTCCTCAAATTTGGTCAGTTTTAAGTCTTCTCCCTTCCTCGTATTCGGTCCTGGAGGTTCCCTCGTGACAGGAGGAGGCCTTTGGCGCCTTGAATCGGTCGGATGAGGTGGGAGTTGCACCCACGGCGGAGCTCCAGCGACGCCACGCTCCCTGGTTCCCCACTAGGTATTTGAGCACCTTTTATTGCTTTCAAAGATAAGTTTTCATTCCAGCATTTATTTCCAGTCATTAGTTTAGCTTTTAGTTAAGTAATTAGTCTTGAATCGGTCGAGTCGTAGTTCGCAGGAGCTCCGCTCCAGCGACAACTCCCGAGCCATCCAGTTGATCTCCGACGCTCGTTTTGATCTCATTTCGATCCCCCACGCGTTCTCCATCTCGCGATCATCCCAAATCAACGAACCCTACTGGCTCTGCGAATCGAGGTCCCCCTCCTCCGCATCGCCGGACCTCGCCGCCCGCATCACATCCTTTTGCTTTACAGCTTCAAAATCGGTCGAGGTGGAAGCCCTTGAGCCCCAGATATCTTCTATGCAGGTTTGGAGAGCAACGAGGCCCTCCTGGGCACTGTTGAACCAAGAACGAGGCTCCTGGAGGTCCTCTTCATCGTCGACCTCGCTTGATCTCTACAGACCTCCATGTGCCATCAAGAGGCCATCATTGGATGCGGCGGAGCCCCATGAAGAATCAGAGACCCTCGGCAGAGGGAATGGAGGCTGGAGGATCTAGCAATCTCCGATCGAAGCTCATCGGCGTCAACCTTCTTCCCAGTTCATCTACCCATCTCCTCTGTCGTTGGATGAAGACCCCCGCTCCAGATCTTCCCAGGATCGTCCGATGGAGCAGCGCTCAGACCGTCGGATCATCTCAGATAACCTAATCTTCCCCGCCCATCGTCGAACCGGTACCAACCGCTGGATGAAGGCCGCATGGATAAGTGAAGACATCATCGACGTTCATCAGCGCCTCTTTGGGGGTAAATTGCTAAATCCTCCCCCGTCTCTTTTGTAATTATTATTTAGTTCTGTAAAATAATTGTAACGTTAAAAATAATTGGGCTATTTACATAAAACCTCATGTATTAAATGTATATTAAAAGTCCTTCCCAGCCGAGTCACGTGTAGTCCCACGTGATCGGGGAAATTTTACACAGAGACCCCTGGAGTTATTGAAAATTGCATTTTGGTCCCTCCGAGTCTGGATCACGTGTAGTCCCATGTGAGGCGCATTACTTTTGCATGTAACCCCCTAGCGCTTTTGTATATTGTAAAACGATTCCAGAAAATTAAATAAATGTTTTATTTTCTTAGTAAAATTGCAACTAAGCCCCTGTCTTTATTTTTAATTGCAAAAATGCCCCTGCCAGGTTGTTGTATTTTATGTGTTTCATGTATTTATTAAAAATACCTAGCTTACTCCTAAAAATCCACAAAAATTAGGATAAATACTTTGAGCCTTGTAGATTCACGCTACATATTTTTCTGGCCATTTTGTGCATTTTATCAATTTATTAAAATTGAAATAGGAGCCATTTTTACCCTGTTTAAAGTATAAAATACCAAAAACTAGAAACTATTTTTGAAAAATTACAAAAAATTTTATATATGCTATATTTTGCTATCTATTGAGTCCAGGAACCAAAAAACCATAAAAAGAGTAAAAGAAATTTAAAAAAATTAAAAAACTCCAAAATTAAACAAAAGATATAAAAATTCAACAAAAATTCCAAAAATATGTTTTTCCTATTTTATAACTATCTATATATTATTATTTATGTATTAAAATTAGTTTGGGTAATTTTGGGATTTATTTACTAATTTTTAATACCCAAATTAGTTTCAGATATATAATTAATCCCATTTCAGGGATATTTTTACTTTAAAAATACCAAAAAAATCAGAAAAATCTATAAAAATCACAAAAACATTAGAAAAATATAAAAAGCCAAAAAAATATGTTATTTCCTGATTTTTGCTTATTTTTACTTACTTTTATAAATACCTTGTCCCTCTCTATTCTATATTGTGTATATATTCTATTTATAGAAAAAATATATAAATTATAAAAAAATACAAAATCAGAAAATTCAAAATCAAATATAAAAATATAAAATCAAAAATAAAATAAAAAGGAGAAAATTAAAAACCCCCAAAAAGACCTGTGTATGCATACATGACTAGCGTGTTTATAAATAATTGTAGGCTACTTGTTTTTGCTCTCAGTGGTTCGACCTCTACTTGCTTACGTACTTTGCATAATTTACATGTAGAGTCAATAAATATTTAATTCACATTTTTGGGACTTAATTGACTTATTCTTTATTGTGGGTTAATCTCTGATTAACAGGGGTTTCGTGAGCGGTCGCCTCAGTGACACTGTCGTCTCCGCCTTGTGCGAGACGTATTTTGACCCTCGCCAAATCCGTGTTATCACCTAACTAGTGGGAGCGTGCCACATGGTATGGAAGATCTATCCTTGACTAGGTTGACCTTGGTTAGACGTGCTCGTTCAAGGTAGCAAGGGTGCTAGGGCCAGTGAATAGAAGTGGCCACAAGGTGAGTTGACTTGGGAGTTGAAATGTCATGTGACATCATGGGAATAATTCAAAAAAAATAAAAACAAAATAAAAACAGAAATAAAATATAATGAACTCAAAAAAATCCCAACATGAAATTGTAGATCTCGATGAGATCTTTACTTTTCATGGGCTCAAAAACAAAAGAAGCTATTTGTAAATAATTAAGTATTTTTAGATATTTTTGAGGTGCAAAATACTCATTTTGAGTGGCTTAATATTTTCTCTTGGTTTTCATCTTAGTATTATATGCATGTTATATTTTATTATATTAGGGTATATATACGTAATATCTTTTTTTGAAATTTAGGAATTAAGGATGTCTGCTTTAGAAAATATAGAAGATATACTTATATGGACAATATAGTGATATGTAGCTTAATCTTTCTTTGGGGTTTCTATGTTTTCGTGATGTATTTGAGTTTTGAACTTTATAGTTACTTACATTACACGACGAGTTACAAAAGCAATATAAGTTTGAAAGAAAAGAAGAGAATATACACATAAAATGATAGAGTTCTATGTGTATATGTGTATTATATACATAATAACCCAAAAAAATCAAGTTTCATATATGAAGTCCGATTTATTTAAAGGAGATCTTCTTCTGAAAATAATTGAGAGTACATTACTTTAAAAATGAGTATATTTTCATAAGTACATGTAAGCACATGTTAGTATTTAAATGGAATTTTCGTTAGTTAAGGTGAATATTATATGCATAATAAAGGCGGTTTCACATCAGTTTGATTTGACATAAAATATTAGAAATTAGTGAAGTTTGCACGATGTATACATGTGTATGATACAAGTGGAAAACTCTATTTTTATTATTATATTTAGATTTTCCTCTTTTATTTTGTTGACCCGATCACTCTGCCCAAATCCCTATGGTTAGGAAAAATATATAAGATTAAAATCCCTAGTTATTAATTATTTCTCGATCAGATTTTTCAAGCATACAGAAGCACATCTTTCCTCCTTGTTTGGTTTTCTATTTTTTTTGATCTTTTCGTTGGAATTTTATCACTACAAGGAAAAAGGGTTCTAGTGACAATTTTGTGCTGAGGAAAACATATAATGACGAAAAAATGGTTACCACAGTCCTTTTAAAGGGTAAATTATAAAACTACCCTCAAACTATAAAGTTTAAAATGAACAGATCAATGGAATAATGGTTAAATGTATCCCTTCTCATAGAGAATATTGCAAAGTACGAAAAAGGTCCTAATGCCCATCTGCAGGATGCTCATGGAGCCCATTTGAGCAATGAGATTAATTAATATTGTAACCATAATTAATTAACCTCTTACAAACATATGAGCAGGTAATAGAAACTCTTTCTAATGTACAGCTGTTGGTTCCTTATTTAATAATGCAGCAAAAGCTACTTCTACCTTATTTAAAAAATAAAAGTGGTATTAGAAATCGATGTACATGGATTAGAAAGATAAGTTACTGGAAATAATAACCTCTATTAGAAATTGATGTACATGGACTAAGGTACTGGAAATAATTAACCTCTTGGGATGAATCGGCACTGAGCAATGACCGTGCCCTAAACAAATTGTAGCCCTTTAAAAAATGATATAAAAGGATATCTCAGCCGCCACTTGCCCTCACCTTTCCGTAAAAACCCTAACCTCGAAACATTCTCTACAATGGAGGGACTTGGTGGCGGAGGGCGAGATGGAGTCGGAGGCAGAGCTCAAGGTCGAGGCAGAGCGCAAAGTGGAGGCAGAGGCGTACGTCAATATGGAGCCGGAGGTCGAGGTGCAGGCGGAGGGCAAGGTGAAGGCGGATGGCGAGGTCGAGCCGGAGGTCGAGGTGGAGATGGAGAGCGAGGCGAAGTTGAAGGTCGGAGTGGAGGGCGAGGTGGAGGCGAAGGTCTAAATGGATCTGGAGGTCTAGGTGAAGGCGGATGGCATGGTGGAGCCGTAGGTCGAGATGGATACGGAAGGCGAGGCGGATTCAGAGGTCGAGGAGAAGGTGGGGAGCGAGTTGGAGTCAGAGGTCGTGAGGGATGGCGAGATGGATCTGGAGGTCGAGGTGGAGCCGGAGGTCAAGATGGAAATGGATGGCGAGGTGGAGTCGCAGGTCGAGGTGGAGGAAGAAGTGGAGGAAACTGGCGAGGGGTGAGGTTAGGTGATGGTTATTATTCTAATACTGATGGTGATATGCGATGGACAGGTCGCGACGGCTATGGGTTGTGGATGGATCGTGATGACGATGAGAGATGGGCGAGGGTAGTAAGTGATGGTAGATGTGAGGAGTGGAGGGGAGGCGTGGATGGCGACAATCCATATGTCAATGATGAACAGGGTGAGGGGGCGATGGGAGATGGTTGGAACACAAGTGAGAGAGTAGAAAAGTTGAGGGCAAGGGTGGTGGTAGAGGGTGGTGATCGTAGGGATGAGTATGGCAAGCAAAACACAACTTCTGTGGGAGGTGGTTCGAGCAGTAGGGCACTGGGTGGTGGAAGAGAAGAATGTCATTGGACAACGATGAGTGCGGAGAGCCAAGACCGACGGAACGAAGGGCATGACACTGGGAATTGTGGGCGGGTGGAGCTCTGTGGCAGTAGGCGGTGTAAGAGGCCATGGGCAGATGCCAAGCATGTAGACTGAGAGCAATAATCAATGAATGAAAGATGTACAAGGTGAACAGTCTGGCGAACACGTAGTTGATGATTGGAGGGTGGAGCATGAGAATATTGGGTAACATTTCACGTTCTAATTTTAAATCACAAGCCCACGCAATATATTTTCTTTTGTGAGTAAATTCACTTATGATTTGTAGGATGCCAAGTTGAGTTTAATTATATTTTTAATTTCAAACGTCAAAATTACCATTCCAGTAATGAAAATTTCTCTATCATATATGTTACATCAAAGTTTTCAAGAAGTCTCATTTCAATATCAACCAAACCTTAGAATATTAACAAAAATCTAATGATGTGTTCTGCAAGTGACTTACCAACGTAAAAGAGTATATAGGAAAACGTATTTGCAAATAGATAAATATTCTATAATGCAAAATGTAATATCAAATTATTTTGATGTTGGGATTCATTTGTTGTAAAAGTACTGGATATACAACTTAACTGCAAATGTTGCATATTTTGAAGCTAAGATTTACATGTTGCAATGCTGTTTTTTTCTTCTAGTTACTGGGACTAATATTTTGTCCCTTTGGTTGTTCTGTATGCCACAAAGAATGAAACCATCCATGATAATAATTACCATTATCTGTATCGCGAAGGTCATTTCTCAACTGTATGGCTTATCGTTTTGCTAATGGTATATTTATCAAGAACAAAGCATAGTTCTGCTCTTGACCCAATAATACTTTATATGATTTTTGGGTATTTTTTTCTAGGTGTTATTATGAGTCAGTAATAGACTGTCTTCTGGCATAAAAATATAAATAACTGCCATGTATCCTTCATTATCCATCTAACATAATTGCTTTATATATCTTATTTCTTCTTTTCCAACTAGTAGAGAATGACAAAAAAAATAACGCTTATCCATTCGTCATCTCTAAATCCGGTTGCATCAACCGAAGAGAAATGTGGGATAAACTACTTTTATCCCTTACATGCTCTTTGTCCCTTATCATTTTTAACGGGCTTATCATTTTAACCGAAGAGAAATGTGGGATAAACGTTCCATGTCAATTATGTTAAGATATGATCTGTTAAGTTTTTGTTAACTGGAGTATTTTGTTGCCAAATGCATGTACACCTAATAGGTTCACTTGGATTTTGGTTTTTGTTGATGAAGTGCAAGGAATGTAGGTGGCTGGAGCAAAATGGTAGTGGATGAACGGATGGCGAACATGCAGACTGAGGGTCGTAATCGAGGAACTGAATGTGAAGATAGTGGGTAAGAAATACACATCTATTATGGTCAAGTTTTCTTTAGGAATCTTAGTATATAATTAATGCTGAATACCTTCACAAAAGTTTATTTTATTTGCTTCCAAGTAGCATAATTTTGCTTATTAGGAAGATTCTTTAGAATGTTAATTCTCCATTATCTTTATCTAAACTTAGAATCTTCTTTTTCACGGAGACAATAATTTGATGTGAACTATCTCAAATACCATCTTTAATATACATTTTAAATGTTTGTAGACCTATCAGTTTCAATATATGACGGAGGTACCTTAGACAATATAATCTCCTTTTTCAAAATTTCAATTTATCGGTTTCAAAGACAAGAGGGAGGTACCATGATCATATCTAACACTATATTTAAGAATATCAAAAATCTGTCTAATAATACGTGTGCTGATGATACATGTCTCTGATAGTAAACTGATAAGTACAGATACTACACTTGATCATAAATTTGTAGGAATATCTTCTGCAATATGAGTGGATTAGTGTCCTTTCCACTTCATATCTTCTCATTTTTTCCTTTTCTTTTTTGTGTTCTTGTGACAATATTGGCATCCTTCTCTTAGGTGGCTACATATATAATTCATTTTATGTTTAATATTACAACTAGTCTTTGCATTGAATTTCTGTATGATTAACACTCTATTGTTCCCCAAACAACTTTGCTAGTCTAAGTGTTATTTAGCATTTGACTTCAACTAGTTGCTATGTATTTCAATCAATATGCATTTGTAAATATATTCAACATTGAGTCTATCATTCAAAGCTATTCACTTGGATTTTGGTTTTGTTGATGAAGCGCAAGGAATGTAGGTGATTGGAGCAAAAAGGCAGTGGGTGAACGGATGGCAAACATGCATACCGAGGGCCGTGATCGAGGGACTGAATGTGAAGATAGTGGGTAAGAAATACACATCTATTAT
Organism: Ottelia alismoides; assembly: GCA_037367405.1. Taxonomy (NCBI): domain Eukaryota; kingdom Viridiplantae; phylum Streptophyta; class Magnoliopsida; order Alismatales; family Hydrocharitaceae; genus Ottelia; species Ottelia alismoides. Next base: position 89,154 of record JAZKJV010000514.1, on the reverse strand, counting down.
TTTGTGAAGATAGTGGCTGAATACCTTCACAAAAGCTTATTTTGTTTGCCTCCAGGTAGCATCATTTTACTTATTAGGAAGATTCTTTAGGACGTTAATTCTCCATTATCTTTATCTAAACGTAGAATCTTCTTTTTAGTATACAGTGACACCAGAAAACTGATAGAAACAAAACATTTTAAGTCAGAACAGAAATGTGCATCATGCATTCCATGTGAAAAGCATACACCATTTTGAAAGCATACACCATGAGGATATACTTATGATCTTATATCAGATTATTTATTTTTTAAAATTGTCAGAAGGAAACAGATACAGCTTTATTGCATCTCAATATTAATTATTGTTATTATTATTATCATTTGCATAGATGAGGGCATCTGAGGATGGGTGATCTAATTAAAATGAAGTGTAATCTTTTGACATGAATTGTGTAAAACTACGTATTTCAAATGGATCTGAAACTTAAAAAGAAAACCCATGAAAAGTTTAAATAAAGGAGAGAAAATAATAAACACAATTTGAATATTTATAAAAAAAAAGAAAGCAGTAATTTCAGGAGCTAGAAAGATCCAAGATAAAGAGAGAAATCTCGCTATTATTTCTTATTCCCAAAAAAGTTACATGGCATCGTAGTTTATTATTTGATGTAAAAATTTAGACATTACTAGAATGAGAGGTTAATTAAAATATGGCAAGAAGAGTTAAAGTATTAGATTGGCTGATCTAGCTATGGACGCCTATGAAATAATTCATGTACCAGTCCTATTAGACTCAATCTTTGTAGTACCTGATTTCAATTTTAGTTAAGTCCAGAGCCCGGCCATTATTCAGGATACATGTAGTAGAAAGTTTTGTATAGAATCAGGTAAACTGAAATGAAAGTAGTTTTAAATGCAGGAAAGAATTCTGATTTTTTGACATAAGTTTTTACTTGTTAAAATCGAATATTTATAGTACATTTTGTTGCTGCTTATTCTTAATATTTATAAATACGATCGGTAATTGGAGTGCAAGTGAAGTAAGTTGATTTGTGCTAGGTCTTGATTTTTTGGTGATCGGAAATTGAAGTTAAATGGAGTAATCATATGTTGCTGCGATTAACAGAGGGATAGTGAAACAGAAGCATTGCTATCTGTTTAAATATTATTTTAAAATAAGAAATAAAAAACCTTACCCTAAGCAAAGTGATACCCAAGATATTGGTTACTTTAACTCTTCATTTACATCACATCAAAAGATGCTCAGTCGACCTCTCCAAGAATCTGACTGTTTGTCGATTCAGTACATACATAGAAGCTTCATGCCTTAGACTCTGTCTGTTTGTTTTAAATGTGTTGTATTATTGGACTCAATCTTTGTATTACTTAATTTTATTTTGACCATTGTGACTACTTGAATTAGGCAAGAGCTTTGATCAATCAAAAGAATCGTAAAAAAAAAGCTTTGGATCACAGATGCGGAAGACGTCCACTGGCTACTCGTCGTCATGATTTTGTAAGTTAAGATTATTTAACTTATTTTGTCTCGAGCTTAAAAGTATTGTTTTTGCATTTTATTTTTTCCAGGAAAAGGAGAACAATAGGGAGCCTACAGAGGTTGAAATGATGAAAATCATGTATCCTAATGAGGAGATAGTGGTAAGTTATTATTCTTTTAATATTTTTGTTATATTGTTCATATTTTAATTGTTTTAAAAACTTGAAATAGGATAAGATTGGAGAATGCATTCAAACATCCCCACAGACACATCCACATTTGTCTTCTGAAGAAATCATGTCAGTGGCATGTTCACGTTATATTGGTACTGGTAGAAGAGAGTATATTCGTTTTGTTGGTGCTGGACATGATAAATCTCACAAGCAATCAGACAGGGATAAGTTGCGAGTGATCTTGCAGAAAAGTAGAGAGGAAAAGGTTATTTATCAATAATACAGTTGAATATTAAATTCTTTGACATTTACCAATAAGTATTTTTCAGGAAACTGTGAAATAATTAAAAGATGTTATTGTTTCCCTAAATTTAAAAATTCAACGACAAAGTTCTTCCATGAATGAAATACGTCATTGGGCGCAACAACTAAGCCATCATGTTGGTTTTAGTTATCCTTGTCCATATTCAGAGGTAAAAATGTTTGAGTTAATGCATTCGTATTGCTTATATTATTTAACACTAATATATCATTTTCTTATCACAGGATGTTTCAGATTTCTCACATGCGAGTGGCGGCGGTAGTAGAAATTTTGCAAGTGGTAGGAGTGGTTTTCATGATGGTGGTGTAGTGGAAAGTCATATCAATTTGCCATCAAGCAACCTACGGGTAAAGTTAAAACATCTTAGAAACATTAGTTAGTATGATTAATGTTTCTTTATTTACTAAATTGTGACTGTGTTCTTGCAACAGAGTGGTCAATATGTTAAAGAGCCATTCAAAAATCTACCATGCTCATCAAATACAATGCAAGATTCATTGCATTCTCTGGTATAATATCTTTTTTAATGTAATCTTTGTTCATAATACTTTTTTATCTATTAATTTCTTTCTTATCTTGTTACAGGAGGACCATGATTAAAGTTGATTTGAATTTAGAAGTGACATGTCATTTGATTCTTATAGAGGAGAAGCAGTCACTCTTATTTGTTGATTACACAATTTCTAGGATGGTGGTGACCATCATTGTGATATTTGATGTTTTATACGAAATTGACATTGATGGACTTTAAACTTCTGTGAATTCTTTTGATGCATGTTTCTAGTTTTTTTAAATGCTTTCTATAACATGTTGGTACATTTTTTCTTTTGTGCAATTGATTATTCGGTCAATTTATGTTTGTTCTTAATTTACTACTTCATCTATCTTTTCCAAGAATATATATATTCGTTGTGTTAGTCTTTTCTACATAGATTTGGTCAATGACATCGGATTGATCATGCCAAGTTCTCAAGGTTAGTAATTCATTGTTGAATTGCTTGAAAAAGAAGCAAAAGTTAGTAGTTCATGGCAAGTTCTCAAGATCATATATCTTTATTTTTTCTCTACCAGTTAATGCAAAATGCAAAAGTACTCTTTGATATATCAATGATTTATCTTCATCTGTTTTAATTGGGTGACGAGATCGCGTCAAGTGATGGATCGTGAGAGAGGAGAAAGGTGGAGCGCAATGGTGGTAGAGGGTGGTGATGGTTGGGATTATGATGGCCGGCAAAGCGCCATTTCCTTGCATCGTAGGGCGTTGTGTGTGTCATATGATACATGTTAGAGCCCTTCCTCGCGATTTTGCTTTTAACTATCTAATTATACTTGTTGATTTTATTTGTGCAGAATGACTTGGTTCATGGATGGAGTCTTGACTTTGCTCTTAAGAGATATGTGAAGGTAATTAATTTTTACACTTGTGGTGTTAATTTCTGACTAAGACAAGCTAACTTTGGTTTCCCGTGTGTTGTATAACCCGCCAATGAGAAGATATGAGTTGTGGATGCTCAGTTTATCTCCCAACAGGCAGTGCCTTTACTTGGAGATCATGTTTCTTTCTTGGATCTATTTATCATCATTTTCATTCTGCAGGTGATTTTGTATGCGACATAAATATTTAATCGATGATTTCTATAACCGGAACTGCATGACACTTCAAACAGTGGAATACCAGCATGGAAAGGGTTAAGTGACAGTCAATTCTTTGTACAATCAATCTAAAAACTTCTTCATAAGGTCCACATATTTTTCAGAATCTAGTATTCTTGATTGATGAAAGTCTTGAATGCTGTAACATAGTTAGGATACTCAAGGATTTCTATTTATGCATGCTAGTTAAATGCATTACTTACATCCAGGCCATGATCTCCTTTGAGTCCGTCCACAATGTAATTAAGTCTACCTGTTCTTAAATCATGCAATCAATTTGGTTAACTTACCTTCTCTTTTCTGCATGTCTCAAGGAGGTGCAGTGGAGAGTGGGGACTGCAAGCCTTTGTTTCATCAACCTCTTTATCTCTAAGGGCAGTGAGTGCTTCTTCTTTTTTATTGACTTAAAGATAATAACTTCGAAGATTTAACTTAAATTAGTTTCATCTCATAAAAATGAATTTACTGAGTAAATAGTAAATATTGACCACAGATATCATGGTCCAAACATTGAGCTCATGGTGGTCAATCTTGTTGAATTGAGTGGGAGGGACGTCCCCGTGTATTCTACACTATGTAACGGTGGCTCTTAAGACACTTGGCATCTACATCTTTTCTGTGAGCTTCCATTTTTCTATGATCTTTCATTCCTTCACATCAAATCATTTCGTGCAGCTAAAACCGGAATTGACTTGTCCGGTTTTTGCAGGCTGAGATCTGTATGCAGTCGAGGCCTGAGCGACAATGGGAGGTGTAGTTCCTATTGGATGATTTTACGGAATTCCCGCTGATATATCCCAACAAGTGTCGGGATTTATGTGTAGATTTGTATGTAAAAACAATACTATTGTAAATAAAATGAATGTGTAACCTTTCATGTTTATTAATATAAAGGAAAAATTGGTGAACTCATTCAGGTGTATAAAGTTCTTGATTTGTACAACAAAAAATTCGGCAAAAAATATAGTATTTGTATAAATGTTCCAGGTTCTTAAATTGTGGTAACTGATAAATTTCGTCACCTTAACTCTCCTTCTTTTACAACTGTGGTGACAGAATAGCTGTCAGAATTAGCACAGCAACCATTTTGTAGTCACTGTAGGTTCTAGTGACGCCACTTGTGGAGTTGGAGTTGTGGTGACGAAATGGTTGTTACATTAGCCTTTTTAGTCACTACAAATCATCAATTCGTCATTACAGTTTAGTTACCAAAAGCTCTTTTTGTTGTAGTGTATGTTAATATGCAAATGTTAAATGTGCATAGATATATTACAAGAAGTTGATATTAAAAGAATTTTTGAGGTATTTACTTGAGATGCTTGTCTAAATATAGGGTTCTCGGGGAATAGAATTAAGAACATATGTAATATGCCAAATCAAAGAAGATTGACAACTTAGATGTCTCATACACCTAACAGGAACAAAAACCATAGCCACCATTCCCCTGCAAAAGCTGATTGAGAGTTCTCTCAAGAGCCATTCTCTTTTCAACCCAATATTCTCCTCATCTCTCCTTTTCTTTTTTTATCTTGTATTTGTTTCATGCTTTTGATGTCTTCTTTAGATTAGGTTTCAGACATTCAATTCAAACTCTAAGTAGACTTGTGGGTTGCAACTAGATACATTGATTGAAGTCACAGTAAGCTAAAGACTAAAGTGTAGCTTCATCTGTTCAACTAGTTAGTCGGTTTTCCCAGCCATTGACTAGCCCATCATAATTGAATGCGCAATTAATTGGTATTGTATTAAATCATTTATATTTTGTAGCATCAGTCGACTAAAACTTGCTCCTACTTGATCGATTGTCAATCTAAGGACTCTCTCTTAACCTTAGTCGGTTGACCATGCCTTAGAAGCAACATATCTATTATAAATATTTGACAAAACATTTGGTCAACTTCTATGTCCATGACTAGAATAATGTATTAGTGTAGTCGATTAAGCTCATGCTCAACTACCTAACCAGTTTATCAACCAACTCCACTAGTCCATTAGTTTTTTAAATCATTTTGAAGAGCATTACTTCCTTTATTAAGTCGACTAGTCACTTACTAGTCAACTTTTTATCCACCTGGAGCTTTTTCTGATATTTCTCTTGCATTTTTTCCATCTATTTATTTTTCTACTTTGTATATAGAATCTAATTTGTCATTATATATTTATTTATTTATTTATTTGGAATTTCATTCATGTTTTGAATATTTATTGTGCATTGTTTATACATATAAGCATTCAGTTTTGCACATTTATGTATATGCCCTCCATTTTAGATAATATCACCTCACACATTTAAAGAATTAATGAGATAATCAGTTGACTTAAATGCATATGCATTTGGTCTATTTTATGTAGTTCAACCTAGTTTAAAATAATAGAATAGTTCTTGACGTGTATCCGTGTAACAATTTTTGTTCTAGGGTGTATGTAGATATTGTTATAATTTCAAAATGAAATATTTATTAAAAAAATTATAGAAGTTGGTTGTAAATCAGTTTTATTTTATTATATCATTAAAGAAAATATGAGATAAAAATTTAAAAAACTGATAATTCGATTAATTCTAGGTAAATAATTAAGTAAATTGGTAAAAAAATCAAGATTTTCTTGTCTAAAGAAAAGGCAAGTTTTTAACATCTTCCATAGATCCTTCAACCTTTGAAGGAGAATTGTTGTCCTTGCACTGATGCCTCATAATTTTTATACTACATTAATTAGTTTATAAATATTTTCCTTTAGTGTTTCCTGACAAATAATGAGTCTTCTGGTTTCAATGCATTAAATTTTCGCAAGTGACAACACAAGTAAAAGATGGGGAAAGAATATCAAGTTGTAGTCACATAATGTGCTCTCTCTAGTATCCTCGCTTTGCCATCGCTAGCAATTTGTCGTTACAACACCCTTTTCTCCCACCCCTCATCGTCTTGTTATGAACAGCCTCATTGGTAACTCTGTCCTTTCGACCCATGTACATTGAGGTTGAGAGAAACCTTGTTGATAAAGTTGACTGTTTCACCGACCTCGAGTATAAGTTTCTCATCTCCAATCTTTTTTCCCTCTCCTTCTCCCAAATCCCCCCTGAAGAGGTCTCCTATGTCCTTGGAATATATGATAGATGTAATTTAATGAAGAAGATACTTCTTGTTTCACTGATGTCGGGGTTTTCTCACTACAAGGAAAATAAGTTGTGGCTACAGAACTATGCTCATGGATGTGGGGCTTGTGACCACAGAATTGAGCTCTGGCCACAACATATCGTGGCCAGTAGCCATAGCTACAAGTCTCGTTGCGAGAGTTCTCTAACCACGAATATGTCGTGACCACTACAAGTGACCACAGAACTTGTCGTGGCCACTGCTCTTGTAGGAGGACTTTAGCCACGGAATTGTAGCTACGAGAAACTAGTGGCCACGGATTTATCGTGACCACAAGTTTCCGTAGCCACATTTTGTGGCCACAACTCGTTTTTATTGTAGTGTATGATCATGTCAAGGGTTGATCAGTAATCGATGCAGTCTAACGAAGAAGATCTTCCTTGTTTCACAAATATCAAGGATTTTTTATTGACAGATGGTGTCTTGAAGGAGAACAAGTATAGAAGCTCAGTTGACAGTTGTCGTGGAATTTTGTGACCCCAAGATTGTGACCATGGTAATGCAATGAGGATCAAGGTCATGAAGGGTGTCAAATGGAAAATAATTAGATCATAAAAAACCCTTTTTTGCCTTTTTTACATCTTTTTGTAAATACCTTTATTAGTTTTAGTCATTATGGTCAAATCTAACCATTCGACCAATAGAGATTACCAGTAAACCTAGGCATGTAATACATAGGCCTCTTATAGCAATCATGGTGTAATGCATGAGTCAACATGTAATTATCAAGTTTTTAAGAGCATCTACTTAGATATCCTTTTTTCTTATCCTCCTTAAGTTTCAGCATAGGTTGATACTTCTATTGAATTTAGCTTGTCAAAAGAGCGGTTGTAACGTCCCGAGCTTATATATCCGGTCTCTTAACAGAGAAAACTGGCCCTGATAACTTGTTGAGTACGATCTCAGATGATCTCGTTGACAACCACCCAAAATGCTTAATCTCAAGTTGTCAAATAGTAATCCCCACTACTTATAATACACACCCACACTTCGTGAGTTTTATATGCAGGACTATGCTTGGGGGTAGGGATGTTACAACCTCCTCCACTCCCAACGTCCTCTTTGCGAAATCACCCATCACTTATTCTCGGTGACAGTGGCAGGTGCACACTCTCGATTTAGGAACCTTCGGGTAGCCCTTTCCACTATAAGAGAGAACTCGCTTTGATATCATTTGTAACGTCTCGAGCTTAGGTCTCCGGTCCATTAACAGAGAAAACTGATCGTAAAAACTTGTTGGGTACAAGCTCAGACGGACCCATTAACAACCACCCAAAATACTTAAGCTCAAATTATCAAGTAGTAATCCCATCACTTATAACACACACCCATACTTCATGTGTTTTAGATGTGAGGCTATGTTTAGGGGTTGGGATGTTACAACGATAGAGTGAAAAAACATGGAGTTACAATCAAATATCACATTTTTATTTTATTTAAATAGATTAAAACTGATTTTGTTGAGGAGAAAATCGATCGGATAAACTCAATTCAATACCTTATTGTAGGTAAGGAAATATATCATCATGAAACATCACAATGTTGAAAATCAAATGACAAAATCTCCTCCATTGATTATAATGGAGATTAATTGATGAGTAGCAAGCATTTTAGGTAGAAACCGTTTCTATGATTCATGTAGGATTAGTTTTCACGTTTAGTTCAACGACCAATAGTTTTTCGAACAATCCTACCTTTCTATACCATGATAGCCTCCATTTGTCCAAGGAGTTTATTTAGTAAATTTAGGATAAAGTTTATTTATCCGGGATAAATTATCCAAAAATAAGTGATGGCATCGTGATTATGTTATCTATTATATTTCCATCAATAATACTAATCCATTCTTTATCCCTCAAAACAATTGGACAAAAAATCTGAAATGAGTGATTGCATTGTGATTATGTTATTTATTATATTTCTATCAATAAGATATATCCCTTCATTATCCTTAAAAAATTGAACAAAAAAATCACAAAATAAGTGCTCGCATAGTGACTACATCACTTATTATGTATATCTATAAGTCGGATTCCTTCCTTAGTCTCGAAACAAAAAAGTTCTAAACCTTCTCTCACTATGAGTAGGGTCGGCTACATGGATTCTTACTCAAATCCATATTGAAAGATTCAACTATTTTTTACGTTGGATGTCGACTACCTAACGCAACCCCTGCAAGAGGGGGATTTGAACCATGGTCTTTTGAGTGGTAGACACATTGTACTACCACACCATTTTAGTCTCGAAACACAACCAAATAAAAATAAGAAATGAACTTCATTTATAATCTACCTCATTGCTTACTCTCGCCATGTGAACCAACCAACCACAATACTTTATTGAGTTCAACAAGGAAGGATAGCTTCACGGAATTTCTCCAAACCACAAAACCCAAAATCCAATGGTCAAATGGAGCAAAAATTAGAATGGCGAAATCCCTCCAACGTCTCCCCAACTGGAAAGGAGTGGCCCCGAAACCTCAACCACACGTAACCCATCTCGTGGCAGAAACGATTCCCACGAATCACACCTTACATCTAGGACCAAAAAAGCCCAAAGCGTCTCTGCCACGTCACCTCCAGAGTGAACGAATCCCCCGATGTTACACTTGTAATATGCAGAAGCCGTCCGATGCGCATCGGAGGGCGCCGGTGCGTGATCACGCCCATTCCCATAGGCATCCGACGGCACCTGCGTGTTACAGCAGGTGCTGTAACAGCAGGGTCCTTTCCCACCTCGAGAAACTCCACATGAACTGGAAGCAGCACAGCAGCGACGTCTCATCAGCCCACGTGTCCTCCGATCACACCACACCACCATTCTATCCCCACTTTCTCCCTCCACCACATACACGTCTACTTAACCCTCGCCTTCCTCTTGCACATCGCCTCTCCACGCCATCAACCATGTTCGCAACCACAGTCCAGCGCCACGTCCTTCTCCGTCCCCGGCTTCCGAACCCGTGCCCGTGCCGACATGGCCCCCGAGCCGCATTGCAGGCTCCCATCTCCACCGACCCTAAGCAAGTTACCACGATCAGTACATCTCATAAGCTTGCTGTCGATGACCCAAGCCTCCAATCTACATGGAAGCACCGCGCTTGGGTGGCTGCTGGAACCGCGTCTTTGCTCGTCTCCCTCGCCAAGTGCATATCCGGCTCATCTGCCACCGGCCACCTCCTTGAACCCGCACTCTCCGCCTTCATGGGGTATATAATTTATTGCACAATTTGCTTACAAAGTTTTGCAATTAATGATTGATTTCTTTTTCATACATAGGTACTTTCTGGCCGATCTAGGCTCCGGCATCTACCATTGGGGCATCGACAACTACGGCGATGCCTCGACTCCGGTATTCGGCAAGCAAATCGAGGCGTTCCAAGGCCACCACCGGTGGCCGTGGACAATCACCAAGCGCCAATTCGCCAACAACCTCCACACGCTAGCTCGCATGGTTATGCTGGCGGTGCTCCCCTTCGATGTTGCTACCGATGATCCTACGGTGCATGCGTTTGTAGTTGTGTGCGGCGGCTGCATCATGTTCAGCCAGCAGTTCCACGCATGGGCGCACACCTCCAAGAGCCGACTGCCGCCCGTGGTGGTGGCACTGCAGGATGCGGGGGTGCTTGTGTCCCGGCGGATGCATGGCGCACACCACCGGCCGCCGTATGATAACAACTACTGCATAGTGAATGGGGTGTGGAACGAGTGGTTGGATAGGAATAGGGCGTTTGAGGCGATGGAGATGGTGGTGTTCTTCAGGTATGGGGTGAGGCCCAGGTCTTGGGGTGAGACTCAAGAGGAGTGGTTGGAGGAGGTCCACCATGAGGATGGTGGTGGCTCATCGGAGATAGCTCTGTGAGATCTTGTGATGTATACACCGATTGATTTTTTTAGTTTTTTTAAAAAATAAATGTAAGTAGTGCATACAAGAAATATTTTTCCACTTATCTAATCAGCTATAAAATCGATATGGAGTATACATTTTTTTGACCGTATTTTTTTCTACAATTTTGACATTCATATCAGTTTTAAGCTACACGTGCATGCGCCCGCACAGGCACACATACCCTAATATACACACAAACGCAGACTTCACACATATGCTTACACACACATTCATAGGGTTAAATGGGGCTGCCCTTGGGGAAGCTAACTTGCTCCCCCCGCCCCATTTCGCTCAGTTTTTATTTTTTTTTTTAAATTTCTTCCGTAGAATTTCACCATTATATTCCTATATTATGTCATTAAAATTTCGGGCAAAACAGAGACTCTTACGGCCTCCATCCAGACAGTCATTTTTTAACAGTAACAGAATTGCTAAAAACGACACGTCTTGATGGAGGTTGTAGGAGTCTCTGTTTCGTATGAAATTTTAATGACATAATATAAGAATATATTGATGAAAATCCATGGAAGAAATTAAAAAAAAATAAAATAATCGGACGAAATAAGTCAGGGGCAGCCCCATTTATCCTTAAGTATAAAGATATTTACATAAACCGCTGCAACAAAATTTAGCTAACCATGTGCAAGGACCATGTGCATGTAGTCAAGTGGATGAGAGATTTGCAACTCAGCCCTAAAGCTTCAAATATTTGTGCTCCAGACTATCTCTGCCTTCGCATCACATGGGAGCTTCGAAAAATAACATATATACCCAACTGAGTCTTTACAATAACAGATGAGCCTATCATCATGTTTTTAGCTTTATTTATATTTTTAAAATTTACAAACATATCCCTGTAATGATTTTTAAATATTTTGCAGACCATTATGGCGAGTTTTATGAAATTTGTTTTGTTTTAAAGCTTGTTAATTCTCTTTAAAACGAGCTATTATGGGTAATTTCCTAATGCAACCTAGGTTCTTATATATTCACCTTAAATTCAATACAATGTAGAAAATGTCAAACTTGGATATGTTCTGGTATTTTAAATGAGCAAACATTTGGTATAGGTTTCACATAAATCCGTTGTATATTTTATCCTATACAAATTATTTTGTATATTGCCTTTTTGAATATTCCAGGGTATTTTATGCCATGCTTCTCAAAATCTAAAATACCTCTAGTGCCCCTGATTGTTTGCATTGTACAATTTATTAAGGATTTCTTTCATGGCTTCTTGTTTTTGAAAATTAGAAATTCAAGCAAGGTCTTGTTGCATTTTTATTTTTAATTAGCTCATATTCATTCTAAAAATACAAAAACATTCATAGGAGGTTGCATTTGCATTGCCATAACAGTCCATTTTTTTTTATTTTGAAACTATTGCAAGTTCATCGAAAGAAAGAAAAAAAATACATTAAACCTTATGTAAGTAATATTATATTCCCATTAAACCCAAAATACAAGAAAGAGTTATGGAATCATGATTAAATATACTTTATAGGAAAATAAAATCAAGAATTTTAGGGTCCATTTACTACATAATTCATATTTTTCAAAGCGTCCCCATTTTCTTTTTAAAATGTTTTAAAAATATTATTCTCTTTGTTTTTATTTTAAGTCCACACACATATATATATAATTCAAAAAAACACAAATTCACCTAAACTAAAAAATAACTATTACCTAACTTTATTATATTTTTATCACCATTAAAAATAATTAAAACACTCATCTTAGCCTTATCATTATTATTAAGTACAACTTGTGTTTCCTTTTCTTGTAAACATTTTTAAAACAATTTTAAAATGTGAAAAACTAAAAAATAATTATAAAATCTTGAAAAAAACATTTGCATTCATATTGTATTGATAGCATACATTCATGCAATGCATTATATTGCATTTCCATGATAAGTTAATTATTTAAAATAAGCCTTTTTTATTGCCTGGGTATTTTTATTATTTCATCATTTTATGTGGACTTTATGTAGTTTCGCTCTGGAATTTAGAACAAAATGCAATTATAAATTAGACGAATAAGGCATTAATCAGTAGACGCACGCACACAAGAGCCACGCATGCAGATATCCAATGTGAACTCTCACACTTCTAAGCATATTCACCCTAACCTCTAATAATGTAGCCAATAGTTTTTCATCTGATTATAAATGATGTCAAGAGTTGTTTATTGTATATTCATATTGTATCAATTAAAACTTCATAATTATAATCATTAAAGCTTGAGAGGGTAATTCCAAGGTGCTTTGCAACATTATTCATCTAAGTTGCAAATAATGTAATGATTTTGTTGATTGTGTATGCACATTTGTGCAGTGAGCTCAAGTTAGACATGTAAACCCTATGACAGTATGAAATGAATAGGACTCCTCATGGACGTCACACCATGCTATATAATAGTACTTGGGCTCTCTCTTGATGATATTTTTTCTTTCAATTTCAAGAGAACTACATTGCATTGAAAGTTGAGAGAAGAGATAGAACAACACACTCTCTACTTGGTCATCCCCTTTACGTTGTGAGTCATCATCGTGCCCATGAGAGAAGCTACAAAGGACCGGATTTGATTCGAGAGGTCTATTTCTATAGAGATTCATTCTTCACAGGTGACCCTAATACTCATGTGGTTATGTGAAATGGGTTGGAAAATGTTTCCTATACAATGTGGTTTCACCATAATTTTTGTTATGCAGTGTATCAATGTTCGTAAGATGAATTCCTTTTATGCAATTTTGATTTCTGATTTCTATGTTTCCGTGATGTGTGAGTTATGAACTCCCTTCATCACTAGGGCAGTGGATCTAACGTTAATATCCTTTATACTTTCTCATTTCTGCATTTTAGAAGTTTCATGCTAAGTGTGAGCATTCTGAATCGAGATTCCTTCGCGTAGACATACCTTCATGAGTGGTCTCTAAGCATGTCCATATTATGTATGTTGTCTTCAGTTGAAAAACTCTTACAAACTCAGCTTCTAACAAGGCACAGTACATGGAGTTCATTTTCTTTGAGTTAAAAGTCATTTGTGTCAACTCAATGGTGGAATACCATCTCTCCTTCTCCTTAATGATCTTAACCTCCTTCCTCATCATATTCTAGATAGCAAAGTTAGATGATCAAAGGAAGATCATCATCTTGATCTTCCAACTGGAGTTGTTTATCCCTTAAAAAGGTGGAAGAATGATGAATCTCGTATTCATCATGCTAAAATTGGTTTATTAGGCTCAGTTCCCAACAAATCATTTGCATTTAATCATTAATATAGCATCCTTAGCATTCATACATGTGTAAATAATATTCTCATTTCATTATGCATAATTGCATTAAACATTCCAAGTGTAAATTGGCCCAAAAGCAGTTAACTTCCACAGTTTTTAATTAATTCATCTTAACTCCAATTGACCTGAAACTACCTCCATTGTATAGATATGACTAACAAGAATAAAAGAAAAATACAAAAAAAATACTAACTCAAATAAGTGTCAAATAAACCCAAAACCAATTTTCTCATCTGACATACTGAAACGCGCATATCTTCCTCATACGGTGTTCGATTTTGGTCGGCTCACTTTTAAAGTACTCCATTTTCAAATATCTTCAAAACAAGATCAATTTCGTAAAATTAGGAACTCATATGTGAAAGTTGGGTTTTAGACCTCTTTTGCGCATTTTAACTTTTTGCTATTTTTTGACTTAACTTTTTGTGTACATAATTAACCATTTTAATTTTATTTCTTCTTCATTTGTGATCTTTGATGAAAATTAAAGGCTTAAAAATCCAAATCCAAATCAAGACTGGAATTAAAGAAACTTACTGTGTCCGAGTGTCCATTGTGAGTCTATACAAAATTGCATATTTCGTACTTTTATTTTATTCCCCTATTTTCTATTTATTAAAATTTAAAAAATTAGATTAATGTGTAATTAATTTTCTTGTATTTTATCGTATTTTTTCTATAATTTTTATCCTCTTTTAAACTAACAAAAAATTGCAAAATCCCAAAAAGCTAGTTTTCTATAGACATAGAAACCACCAAAAATTCCACTTCGCACAAATGACTCTTTTGCTATAGGGTCCTTAATGAAAGTTGTAGATCTCGTCGAGACGAACAACTTTTGTGAAGGAAATTTTTCGATCTGGGTTCTCCTTTTATTTATTTTCTATTTTCTTCCCTCTTCTAATTTTGAAATTTTTTTGTGGTGACATGTGGCAGTCCCTGGGTATGCCATGTGTCACCCCACCTCATCCCTCTCTCCTCCCCGGGTCACGTGCCTAGCACGTGACCCCCTTCCTCTTCCCCAGTCGTTACCAGCTGCACCCCCCACCCCCCCACCCCTGCTCCCAAGCGTTGCGAATGCCTCCGCCCGCTCCTCCGCGTAACGGCCGCCGCTCCATCACCCTCTTCTCCAGTCGTTACAAGGCCGGCTGCCTCCACATAATTGTCCCCCGCTCCTATAAGACACCACTTCCATCTACCCCGACAGCCTCATCCACCATCATATCGAGCTCAGTGAAAGGGCGGGTGACAGCAACCCTCCGTGTCACCTTTGAGCCATTCGGCGAGATCCAGACGTCCCTCGAACCTCTGTGCTGCTTCGACGACCTGCAGCCGAGCTTCGAGGAGCTCTCGCCGTTCCTCTGAGGTGATCACCTGGAAGCGAGCTACCGCTCCTTCCTCCTGCCAGGTGAACCCACTCCCCTTCTCCTTCTTCAGTTCATCGCCTCACCCTCGACCGCCCAGCACCACTCTGCCTTGATCGGCACCCACCTCGCGACCTTCCTCCCTTGCAGCGGCCACAACTGTTGTGCTTCCACAACTGCCCCTCCACGTGCAGAAGGGCAATTACCTGCGCCTCCACCACCTCAAGCACCTTGAGCCTGCCCAGCAGCTCGCCTCCGCTGTCTTGCGGGCTGACCACATCGCCCTCGACGACACGGCCCCGCCTCCGCCCTCCACTGCGGAGACCCGTCGTGCCTCGCCACCTCTCTGATGTATGTCGACCGAGCTCCTCTGTGCGTCTCCGCCCCCGCCTTGGCTGACCACGACCGTAGCTCCATCCGCCTTGACAACCAGCAACCGCTGGATCAAGGGCAACCATTGATCCAATGGTTCAAACTCTGCCATGCGTCCTCCCCGGCTTCGAGGCTCGGGCCCCCCCAACCTGCGCCATGCCTCCTTTCACCACCACATAGGCTCGACCCTCAAAGCCTCAGCCTCGGGTATCCCAGCCGCAGGCCCGAGCCACGAGCCTCTCTAACGTGTGGGCGGGGTAAATTGCATCCACGCCCTCAGAAGTTCCAGATATTACAAAAAGGTCCCCACCACCCAGGTCATGTGCTGCTCATGACTTGGAAAATTTACAGAAAGGCCCTGGCAATTTTACTTTATTGCAGATAAGTCCTCTAGGGACCCAATTGAGAAGAAAACTTATGTTTTTATTGTATTTTAGTCCTTGATCTTTAATTTAGCATATCTTTCTCATACGAACTCAGTTTTTAGTGCATAATATGTCATTTTAAAGCTAATTTTGTGCTCTATCATCTTACATATCTTGTGGACAAATCATAGAATATTTATTGATGATTATTATTTGAGGAGCACTTTGATCTTTGTGCAGGCTGAAAATTGACTTATCTGCGCTCTTTTATTGAGAAACTCGTTGATTTTTCTGTAGGGACTCAATTGAAATTATTTTACGTGATTAATATTCTTTCAGGGATTGGAAATCATTATTTGAATAATTTAATCTGTGTAGGAGGTTCATCTACAAAAAAAGAATCATTGATCATATTTTCTTAGAAGTCAATTTTTGCAGGAGTACAAATTGATCTATTAATCCTCTTGTCTGTATTTAGATTTCAATTGATTTGATATGTGATTTAATTTCGAGTATTAATTGATATATTTATTTGAGGATTGAATTTCATAAAGCATAGATCCGGTGCTTCATTCTCCCTATTTATTTCTTCACATCTGCATCATCATATTTTCTCTTTATTTTCTAACACAGAATTTATATTAACAATTAGTTAATTATTTAATTTAATTTAAAATCAAGCAACTAAAAATCATCGTTCCATGTGTTCAACCTTGGTACACTTGTCAAGTTAAAATATTCCACAGCATTCAAAGATTGTGGTTTTTGATCGATCGTTTGTCGCCTCTTGTACTACAATTTAAGATAATTAAAGAGGCGAATTTCGTATTCATCAATGAACCTCAGAACTTCCCTCCAAAACACGATCCTGAAATCATGACCATTATGTATCGTAGGTTGACTTCCTTTACACGGATAAGGCTTTAATACCAAATATTTATTCCCAGAAATCGATCGATGGGTGCGGGTGGATCGATTTTATGACCCGGATCACTACAATCACAATTTGTAAAACACAACATTATATAGAGCTTTCAATCACAATATAAACAATCAACCACAAGGCCATGTGTATTTAACGTGGAAATCCTTCTGGTTAAAATCAATGACATGGTCAGCATGACCCGCACGGGTCTTCTACTAACCTGAGTTGCTTAACCAAATGTATTACAACCTGAATTGATTATGCAGTCAACTCAATTATATACAACAAGTTATTTCATACAACTTACAATTGTATTACAATTAAGTATAACCTAAGAACCTCATTATCAAAGTAAATATGCAACGAAGATTATGAGGTAAAACTAAAATGATCTTACAGAGCAAGGTACAGGCTCACAAGATGAATCGCAAAATACCAGAATTGTAGATGTGAAGCACATATAAGAGAAATATCTCTTACAACTTTCTCCCAAAGTGTGGAGTGGAGAACGAAGAGAACATAGGTTGTTACTCTTTATTGTTATTGAAGAATGCGGTATGGGGTTCTATTTGTAGGTCCAGAGTCCGCATGGGTGTTAGTTTGAAAATGTAGCCTTTGTGAACAAATTGGGAATGAAATCCACATTTATCTTTAGTTGCTTGAGTTTGGTGTCCATCACCAGTAGCTATTTGATCCCTCCTCCCTTCCAATCCGCTCCTTTGTACCGCTCGAGATGATAGTGGATGGCGCATTGCTCCTCCTTCTCCGTCGACAAATCAACCTCCAAAAGATCAAGCTCTCCTTGCAGGACTCCACATAGTCTACCGGTCAGAGATTCGACAAAGTAACACGAAGCACCTCCTAGCCTCCTCTGTCATGTTCTTAGAAGAGAAGAGAAGAGGTCCCCAAACTGTAAGTGTCGTTGGATAGGAGAGGCTCCTCCAACCGCATCCATTCATACACAAGAGATCCTTACTGGAGACCATGGACATGAGGTTGTATCTTTACCATCGAGAGCCCAACTCACCATAACCATTTGATCAGCAAATTAGGTCCATCTAAGCTCTCCTCACAACTAGATCTGTGTCATTCGATCAAGAGGAATCAATCACAATTGAGTCTCCACATGGGTACCTTGAGAAATTTACGTGAAGGTCTGAATGACTTATCATAATTGCATTAAGGTCAACATGTGCAATTTCGTTCAATTTGAACATTTGTTTTATTTGCAAATATACCCGCAATGTGCTCAAACATGTGTTTGAACCTCAATTTCTCATCATTTTTAATTACAAAAAAATCACATTGTTGTATCATTAATGTTTAATTTTTTTAGTATTTATTTGTGCTTTTGTGGCATGTGATTGATTTTTTAAAATTATTGTGGTGACAAATCTCATATTTAGTCCAATTTATGTTATGAAGTTCATATTAAATCAATATTTACTCCAAAAATTCTCAAAAAATCACATTTTGTAGTATAATTTTACTCTAACATGCTTCCAAAAATCATTAAATTTCCATGCTTCTTGCATTTAAAAATAAATATCGAATGAATCTAGTGAGTTATTTTAATTGATTTGATGCAAAAACTTAAAGTGCCATGGATTATTCATTCAAATATATATTTTAGGAATTTTCAGTTTGCGGTAATATTGATATTTGGTATTTATTAAGTTTAAATTACTTCAAATCACTCTATCTATATTAGAAATTCATAAAAAAATCATACATTGCTAAAGATCCAATAAAATTACATTAGTTGCATTTTTCTATATTTGCACCTCATGACTAAGTGCCATTAAGTTTGAACGTCATTTGTTTAAGAAAATGCTAAATCGCACCTGAACTTGGTCTAT
Organism: Ottelia alismoides; assembly: GCA_037367405.1. NCBI lineage: Eukaryota > Viridiplantae > Streptophyta > Magnoliopsida > Alismatales > Hydrocharitaceae > Ottelia > Ottelia alismoides. Next base: position 70,304 of record JAZKJV010000514.1, on the reverse strand, counting down.
TTTTCATGATTGCATATTAATTCATAAAATCCACAAAAATATGTTTTAGTTTCTGCATTGCATGATATTTTCAGGAAAAATAGTAATTGGCTAATTTGGACTTGATTTTCATTAAAATTAAATTGGTTACTTTTCTTATTTTCTTAAGAAACTGATTTGTTTATGCTTTTTTGCATTTTCCTCTTTCATAAAAAAATGTAAAAATACCATTCTAAATATCGACTCACTAACTTATCTGAATTAATTCTTGAACCAACATTTTGTTTGTTATTGTCGGCCATGGGTTTGCCCAAGTAAAAAATAAATCACATTACATCGTATTGATTGATCATCTTTTGTGTGGTTTTGATTAGTCGGTTCTACCGAATACTACAACTAATTCATGATTATTAAAACTAGTAAAAAGTGAGTTTTCAAGGTGGTATTAGGAAACTTAATAGTACAATACACCCTTAAATGCATATATATGAAGATCCCCCAATTCCATATATCCACAGTACTCTGAAATATTTACATATGATCACTTAGATTTTACATGAGATAATCATCCTAGTGTTTTCTAAAATCATGATTGCTTCATAAGAAGCGTTAAGAGAATCAAATATGGATACTTGATAGATACCTTTAGATATGTCCAGTTTACTAAAAAGATGTCAAATTATAATCAAATTGGCACGAGAGTATGCTAATAAGAGACTGAGTTGAAGAGTTTAAATGTTTTGAACTCCTTTATCACTATATGTTGTAAAAAGATAGCATGTGTTGAAAAATTATGTTGAGCCATGGCATGGCTGGTGATTAGGAGAAATCTCACAAAACTCTTTGGGATAGTCAGGTTTTGTGAAGGCTAAACACAGAATGGGATGGTAATGCGGGTAAGGAACCTCCTCCCTTCTTGAGGTAGACATTTGGAAGTCATGGTCCAATATTTTAAAATTGTTGTTTCGACAATCTTATGAAGATTATACGTCCAATCTTTTAAAAAAATCGACAACCTTATGGAGATTATAGGTCCAATCTTTTTAAGATTATTATTTACTTAATCACTTCTTTTCTTTTGAACTCGTTTAAAGTTGAGGATGAACTTCTTTTAAGATTGTTATACTATAACATTTCAAAAAACTTAGCGAATCAATCTACCTGATAGCTAATCCATTTAGATGGAATCGATTCGAAAAATTGCAAATTGGTCTAGTTAGAAATTACGCGTACAATATATTGGAGATATATTAATCCTAATTAAAATTACAAGTTTAGGATAATTAAATATCAATAGAAGAAATTTATTGGATAAAAGAAAAGGGAAGTTAATATTTATTTTGAATTTTGATTATCAAATTTTATGGTAGAGATAATGAATGGATTAATTGTTTTAGTTTAAAAAGGTGGAGATAATAAGTGGATTAATTATTGTGGTTAAAAGGAATACAGAGGTAATGAATGGAGTAATTAAAAAAACAAGATGGAGATGATGGTGTGATTAGTTGGATGTGACAGTGACTCCATTAGGATCCCATCACCATCACAGTTTCTATATACGAGAAGATGAAGAAAACGTTCTTTTGTGGAGAGTTCATGAGAGCCCTGTGGAGAGAGTTATACATGAATTCAACATACCACCCTCAGATGGATAGACAGAGTGAGTGGACCATCCAAACTTCATAGGACATGCTGAGAGTTTGTATCGTGGAGTGGAAGGGGTTGTGAATCGGTAAACAAACCCAGACCCGTCCAAATCCGAATCCGTTTAACTAAACCCGACTATATAAGTGACTAGGACGCATGTTTGATCGACCCCCCCCCCCCATTTTCCAAGTACTAGTCGTTAGATCTCTGTAAAAAATTCATTACCCTCTCTTCCCCAGAAAAATATGTACTACCCCATGAATTGATGGAGAAAGCTTGAAGAAGAGGAGCCCAACCCATAAGGATTGATGGATGGACGTTTTCTCAAGGTAAATATCATAATCCTTCTTGTCATTTACCTTGAACCATCAACTTATGATAGAAGCTAATACAACTAACATTCGTTTGTGAACAATAATTTATAGTGGGTAGATCTACACGTTCCCAATGTAGATCATGATCTTGGTAGTTGCTCGATACAAATGCAATGTTAGTGATATTTTGATGTTCTTTCGGTTGATTTATTGTTATACTTTATTACTATATCTATGTATGAGGTTGTTGCATACGAATTTTGTAAATAATCAAATTCAATTTGTTTAGTTAGGATCCTTTGATGAGACAAATTCTTTAGTAATGTCCCGAGCATACATATTTCCCTAGATAGTTGGTGAATCTGCAATTATATTCTTTTATAGCTTAAAATCTATTATAAAACATATGTAAATATCGCTAGTTATCATCTCTTAACAAACTAACATTATATGTTAATATTGTATAATTGTCATTTATTTTAACGGAAAATAAAGAATACATAATAAAGGAAAAAGAAAGAAAGAAAGAAAAGAAGGATGTATATATGTACAATAGGTACAAACTGATCCTGACCCCGAGATAGATCAAGTATTAACCAAATCATCAAGGAATAAATTCTTGTATTATTTTATTTATCATTAAATAAACTTAAACAAAAATATTTTCTTCATGAAACTTGTACATAATAATGTATGCTAAATAATAAAAATAATTGCAAAAATAAATCATGTACATAATAAAAGGTACAATGCTCAAAAAATTGATAAATAAGAATTGAAAGCTTAATATATACTCCATATGAACTCAAAATGAATCAAACACACTTTCAATGTACTCAGAATAAAAATATCTATAAAATGAAGGTGGTTTCATAAAAATTGGAGTTAAGATGCAAAAGACAGCTTTCTAGGGTATTATTGTACCCGGTATATTAGCATGTATATATTTTATTCTTTGTATTCTTGTGCATATTATATTTTTAATGTTTATAAATATTTTATATTAATTATATAAAATACAAATAAAAATCACAAAAGTTAAAAAAGAACCAAAAATAAATAAGTGCGTTTATTATTGATATATTGTAGCTATATTGTACATACATTAATTATTTGTACTATTAAGTTAATTTATAAAAATAAATAAAATTGTATTTAAAAATCTTAAATTATTCTTTAAATAAATAAGATATAAAATAATATGTTTATTTGTAAAATTTAAAATTATTTTTTTATATTTCATAGATATGAATTTTATACCTCTAAATATGTGTATTTACTTAATTTAATTATGTAAATTATCTTATTTAATTTATTAAAAATCATCAAAACTAGTTTATTAATTTTATAAACATTTTGCATATTGATTATTTTCTAATTTAAAGCATTTACTATTTATTTTCTATTTATTATTTATTATTATTCATTGATTTCTAGTGTAATGCTTGGCTCTATTGGTTGAGATCCGATTGTTGGCTAGTTGGTCAACCCCTTCTTCTTAAGCTCCATACCCGAGTCTCGCCTAGAACCTCTTCCTTCCCTAAACTTGCTTTCCCAGCTCTGAGAACCTCTCAACCCGATTTCACTCCCCTTTGATCCGCCTCCTATTCTTGATCCTCACTCAAATAAGAACATGTCTGATCCATTTTGTTTTTGCACTCAAACTTTCGATCATTCTTGGCCTTTTCATCACATAAAAACCCCCTCCTATGTGCCTCTTTTCATGTTCTTTTTCCTTTCTTATCTTTCTTCCATGAGCTCGAGTGAATGCGAGAGATGTTTAATGACAGAGCATCGACTTTCATCGAGCGAGAGCATGCGAGAGAGATTCAAACGTGATCCGTTTCCATCAAAGATCTCTCCGATGAGCTGAAGTTATGGCACACCCAACCATTGAGGCAAAGACCCATCTTAGATTTATTCTTTTCCAAGTATCGTTGCTTCAATCCCATTTGATTTCGTTCAATTTTTCATTTGGTTTATTGCGATTTTACTTTTGTAGAAGTAAATTTCCATTCCGATCTCTGATCATTTAGATTAGAGATCTCACAGCTCTGATTTGAATCCCCTTCACTCCCCTCATTATCAACTTCCTTCGAATACTATTCTCTACATCTCCTTCACAATCTCTCCCTCCTAGATCAGATTGGATCTGGGCAGCAGATCCAAATCCTTCAGCACTGTAGAGATCCGACCATCTACCTCCCACTTCCGCTTCTTCATTGTTTAATAACCAGTAGCCGAGGACCGCCAAGCTTTCAGCAACCTTTGGATATACCTATAGGTCACCAGTTGGAGGAGATTATAGTTCAATCGAACCATTTGACCATGCATCTGCAGCAAGACTTCTAGGCCTCTTCACTGTGAGACCCATTATTGAGATCCGATTTAGATCAACGTGGATTTAATGCAGAAACCATTTGGGGCCTTCTCAGCTCAGATACAAACTAGATCAAAGGAGATCAAGCCAATAGAAGTCCATTCGAGTCAACCTTCTTCAGTGCTCTTACATCCATCCTAGGAGTCGCTCGATCGAGGAAGAGGAGTCCATATCTGATCAGCACCTTTCACTCGTGCCTAACTTAGAGCCATCGATTAGGGATCCAAGCCGCAACATCCCAACTACACGTCGCCTCAACCACAACATATGAGTTGCATGCGCTTATTTGATGACTTTGCACAACACCTCCTCTTTTATTTTCTTAATTATATATAGATCCTAACCACGTGTATGCATGTGAAAGCTTGAACAATTACAATTTTTCATGGTTGATTTTGTTATTTGCAAGTTAGTCCTTATGAACTTTGCTCATGTGGCTCTCCAAGTGGTTTGTTTGATCTTTTTGCACATTATCTCTTGGACTCTATTATTTTTTAATACAATGATTGAGAAGTTTTAGTTAATTGGAAATTGGTCCCTCTATTGATGCATTTCTTTTAATTATTTTATCGACTGAATTAATTAGTTCCCATTATCTAAAAAATCCACAAAATTAGGACAAACATCTAATAATCAGATCTAGGTCCAGTATTTGTTGAAAAGTTCTTTCATTTTTTTATTTAAAAAAATTGAAAGCATAACATATTTCAATGCTTGATCTTTAAAAGTTCAATTTTTTTTAAAATGTTTAGCAAATTCTAGAAATTTTATTGGCTATAATATTTTATCACTTATAGAAAAATCACATAAAAATACAAATAGAAAACCATAAAAAACTTGATATTTGAACAATATCCTAAAAATTGTATAAAATAAAAGAAAAATCAGAAAAAAAATATATGCTTTATCTTATTTTAAGCTTAATAAAAATAATTTTATACAAAATTAGTTTCTAGTAAGTTTGAGTTAATTTTATTTTTTAAAAATCACAAAACAATAGTTTATTTCTCCTTCAAAATTGTTTTCAAATTTAATTCTATATAAAATCCATAAAAATCTTAAAAATATTCCAAAAATCACTAAAAATATTTAAAAAACTTTTTTACTAGAGAAGGCCCTACTATTTACTACTATATAAAAGCAAATAACGGGTACAAGGACCTAGGTCTCAGAACTTCCATGCTATCTCCCAAGGCGTAAACAGAAAACAAATAGGGAGGAAAAGGCTAAAAAAAACAATGCAAGTCGTGAAAGGGTTAGGCTAAGATATAAGGACGAAACTAACAGGCTTCGACTGCATGCAACAAAGGTGATGCGTAGCGGGACGAAGGCTATGAAGAGGTGTGTGTGTGTGTAGCGAGGACGTAGGAGAGGCTAGAGGTTTTTATCATTTATATAGTTGAAGTATTGATAGATGCAGTGCTAACTTCTTTATTGCTGCTGCTATTTCCTTTCGTCCCTTCCTCAAAAGCATAAAAATATTTTATTTTCCTATTTTTGACTCTATTTCACATATTTTAAAAATCTAGAAAGGGTTGTTTGCCATTTTTGTATATATTATATTCATAAATTATTTTAAAAAATTAAAAACATAAAATTTACATAACTAAAATATATTAAAAGTAAAAAAAGAAATATAAAAATTAATTTAAAAGTATACAGTTCATTAAAAGTTCATAAAAATCATTAAAAAATCCTTAAAAATGGTAGAGAAATCCTAATTAATAACTTCACCATCACTTAGTTGAAAGTTTGTCTCCCCGAGTTCGACACTCTCTATACTTGCCACTACACATTTGTTAAGAGTATAAATAAAAAATCAAAGGATATTTATACCCATAACCCTGAGTAATTCCGTAATAACATTCATAACCATGTGTAATCAAGAACTACACCTAAGACCCTAAGTAATGTTAATTCTTACACCAATAACTCCGTGTTAACTTTTCCCGTTAAATATTACGGTATCCATCTACTATTTTATAGTTTCTACCCTTTAAGTTCCCGTTAATTACAAATGAGATCACCTCCGCCTCCTTCCTCCTCCAACACGCTTCACCTCCCCTCCCTCCGCCACCCCAACCTCTCCCGCAACTCCCTCATCGGCCCCTTCCCCTCCTCTGCCTCCTCACCTCTCTCAATGCCTACAAGGTGGTGGTGGAATGGTGGAGGGTCGTAGGTTTCACCCTCCACCTCTTTTCTGTGGAAGTTGGGGTGGCAGTTTCAGGCCGAGCACTTCAGGGCCTCCATGGTGCCCTCCTCCCCATTTGACATGAACTCCCCGCACCCATCTGTGGCATTGCCTCCTTGGTGATTGCATGGTTCTTGAGGCAATCCTTGTACTTCACCACCACTCCTCCCCTCCTTTCTTAATGTTCATGGTGCTCAAGTTGTAGGAGAGGGACTGATAGGGCTCCGGGGTCGGTGGAGAGGGGCCATTGGAAGATGGGTTAATGGAGTGATGATGACCAACGTACTTGTTGTTTATGGGCATAGGAAAAGGCATCTCTCCTCCTCCATGGTTATAGGTGCTTTCTCCTCTACTGCAGAAGGGGGAAAAAGAGGAAAAAGAGATCAGTTGTTGAGGTTGATTCTTGGGACTCCAATCTCAATAAACAAAAAAGGGATCCCAATTTGTCTCCTCTCCCACTTTTTAAAATCTATGATGGAAAGACACTTGAAATCAGAGCATGTTGAATTCATGGGAAGAAAACCCACAATCATAAGGAAAATAAAAGGAATGGTAGAACCACTACAAGTCAACAAAGGTTTCTATTTGATGTTAATTCCCTCCTTCTACCCGTGTCTAGTTATGCATATAATATATTCACCCCTGAGAGTCTCATATCACGAGCACATGCGGGTACAACAACAAAAAAAAGAAAAAAACCAACAACTCCTTCTTCGGCACCCTCCCACTCGTCGTGCTTGCACTCCTATGCCTCTACCACCTCAACCTCAACGACAGCTTCTTCTTCGATCCTGTCCCCGGCCCCATCCCTTGCATCCCTTCATCACCCATGTATCATGTACCTCGTCGGCAACTCTCTTGCAGTGGGCGTTCCACCTGAGTTGGGCTCGCTGACTCAACTCGCCCGCTGGAGGAGGAGGGTGACACATGGGAGGTGGTTTAGGAGGAAGGGGAGGAGGAGGTTCGGCGGGGGAGGGGCTTGCTGGAGGAGGAAGGGTGGCAGGGGAGGGTCTGGAGGAAGAGGTTTGACGGGGGAGGGGAGGTGTGCTGAAGGAGGAAGGGCGGCAAGGCAGGAGCTAGTGGAGGAAGGCGAGGTGGTCGGCGGTGGGGGATGTGGGTGTGCATGAAGAAGGGTTATGATTTTTTTCTTTTACTTTGGGTCTACATTAGTCATTAGATTGTGGACTGGTTAGATTAACTCAATCCTATGATTGAGTTAATGAACTAAACTAACGGAAGGTTATGTGTATAAAATGACACACTTATTTGGGGTGTTTGGTATAATTTACGATTACGCATGGTTATGAATGTAATTATAGAATTACTCGGGATTATGGATGTAGATATTCCAAAAATCAAAATAAAACACATTTCTTTTGTCGTGTTTCACACTTGGTCAACACTGTGGTATAATTGTTAGATGACATATTAGGTTGTGACTTCACCGGACGGTGTCGTAGCCGAGGAGGCACGGCTAAGTGGGTAGAATAACTAGGACTTTCTACTTGCTTGTTTCTTTTATTTTCACCACATTTTCTTCCATTTACTTGCTTTTGTTCTCTTTATTTGGATATTCTATTGGTTTTTCTTTCTCTTTGTGTCGTAGGGCCTAGGTGTAGAGGCCGACCTCTTAGGGGAGTTGAATAGTCGAAGCACGTGGAGACATGTATTTAGAGGGAGCTGGTTGCAGAGGAGTAGCACGAGGAGGAGGAGCCGCAAGAGTCTTTTTAGTTGTTTTTCTTTTAGTTTTTCATTTCTTGTTCTTGTAACTAATTTGTAATATATTTCAAGAATTTTCACTTTTCTTATTTTTGTAGAAGGGTCCCTTAAGGGTATCCTGAGTTGTAGTAGAGACATGGACATTTTCTTATGTGTTTGTGAAGCTTGTTTCGCAGCACAGGTGTCGGGGGGCTTCACCGATTTTGTCGCGGTTTTCATTTACTCCTTTTTTATTCCTCCCTATTTTTCTCATTCTTTTTATTTTTTTGTGATTTGAGATTTTCACTTTTCTTTTTATTTATTTTGTGTGCTTGAGCTCATAGTTCTAAGTTTCTACTTAGTTAAGCTCGATAGTCATTAAGTCCAAATGCTAATAAGAATTATATTCCTATAGACATACATTTTGGATTTATTCGAAAAAAATCATGCTTCCTTCTAACAGAAGTTCCTACTAGGACTGGTCTTGCTTACATTGCATATAGGTTAGAGTTAAATTATGTGTGTGGATCATATTGCATGTAGATTGCTATAGCAAGGTACACATTCTTACCCCTACATGCATCATTGATTTCATTGTGTAATGGCTTATCTAACTTCTTCCCCCTATTTTCTAGGATTAGGATAATAAAGGAATAAAAAAACCATTATGTATTTTGCATTGAAAAATACTCAAAATAGGTGATAACTAAATAAAATTGGGATTCCTAATATACTCAACCTCTAAAAAGAAACGTAAGGATTCATATTTGTTTTGGGGAGACTAACCCCCTCATTGGACACATGTACATACCTTTAGACTTGAGCGGGTGAGGTCATAGCCCTAAAAACATGGACTTGTGTCCTAAGCACCTTGTATTATCTCTCGATACTCGGTCGAGCTGCAAGCACTTGCCTCTGACCATAGAAAGTCATTTTGGTGTGCTCCGCTTCACATCTCACTTTGGGCCATATATAACCCCGTAGCTCGAGCAGATGGTTCCACTGTTTGGGGGGTGGGAAGACGTATGCCAGGCGACACCACTTTTGAGTCTGAGATACATAATTGTGTGATCACCTAACTCTAAAAACAGAAAAGATAAATGACCAAACCTTTACGGTCTTCACAGCATCGAGTTGGTGAATTTGGGATTTGATTTGTGTTTGCTTATAAGAATAATGACCCTTCTGCACGATTTGTGCCTTTCTTCATTTTCCTCTTTGATTTGACCTTCATGTTCTCGCATCTTCCTTTTGTTTCAAAGATGTCGGATTGGAGTGATTTATCTTTGAACTTTGCGAACTTATCTCTTTCCTCTCCGATTTATTGTCTTCGTCTTCACCACCTCGGGATGACTCTTTTTCTGAGTTCTCTTCTTTTTCCTTAGTCCTGATTTTTCACCAATAAACCCATTGTTCAAGTTTGACACTCTTCTCAAACTTTTATTTGAGATTCCTTCCTTCATGAAGACTGATCAAGTTTTGTTTACATTTCCAGATACATAACCAATAATAAAGGACTGAATGATATCCAAGGTAAAGGGACCCATTGCATGCCAGTCTGAGATTAATAATACGATGTTGGCATCCATTCAGGTCACTCGAACTCGGTTGATAGAGCAGTATATATTGAAGATAAGTTAGTCTATAACTTATTTGGGTTTTGAGCTTAGAGATTTAGAGGCTAGAGATGTCGATTATGGTGGCTCTCATTTCAACAAAAAAGTGGAGTAAAAATTCCATATTTATTAATCCATACGCTTCCATTTTTAATAAGATTCCAGCCAGAAACATACATGGTGCTTCTTCGTGGGTATCTGGTAACCATGTATGTAGGGGTATAATCAGTAATTTGATAACATAAGCAATAAGAAAAATCAAAATTAATAGAATTTCCAAAACTATGAGATATGATTGATTAGCTAATGGTTAAAAATTCAATATTGACATGTCGGAACCATATAAACCTATTCTCACCTTCCAACCCGTCCACATCGTCGCCGCCACCCCTCCTCCCATTCCAGCCCCTCCTCCTCCTCCAACCACCTTCCCCTTCCGGCCCCCTCCTCCTCAATGCGGAGTTGTTATCGCTGTCATGCAAAGATATGAGACATCTCCACCGTCGACCTGGAGTCTCTTCAGGCATAAAGTCGAGGGGAGATATAGCAAAGCGGAGGTGCTCTGAAGTTGGTCGTCAGATGGTGGACTGCAACGGATCCCCGATGCAGCAAAGGAAAGAACAGAAAACTCCGGTGGACAGTATTGTAACCCATTCTTCAATGCAAGAACACACAAATCAACACAATGCAACCTAGGTTCTTATATGGGTAATTTCCTAATGCAACCTAGGTTCTTATATATTCACCTCAAATTCAATACAATGTAGAAAATGTCAAACTTGGATATGTTCTAGTATTTTAAATGAACAAACATGTGGTATAGATTTCAATAATGCAATAACTTTAAAATGAGCTATTATGGGTAATTTCCTAATGCAACCTAGGTTCTAATATATTCACCTTAAATTCAATACAATGTAGAAAATGTCAAACTTGGATATGTTCTAGTATTTTAAATGAGCAAACATTTGGTATAGGTTTCACATAAATCCGTTGTATATTTTATCATATACAAATTATTTTGTATATTGCTTTTTTGAATATTCCAGGGTATTTTATGCAATGCTTCTCAAAATCAAAAATACCTCTAGTTCCCCTGATTATGATTTGCATTGTACAATTTATTAAAGGTTTCTTTCATGGCTTCTTATTTTTAAAAATTAGAAAACTCAAGCTAGGTCTTGTTGCATTTTTATTTTTAATTAGCTCATATTCATTCTAAAAATACAAAAACATTCATAGGAGGTTGCATTTGCATTGCCATACGGTCCATTTTTTTAAACTATTGCAAGTTCATCGAAAGAAAGCAAAATATTAAACTTTATGTAATATTATATTTCCATTAAATCCAAAATACAAGAAAGAGTTCTGGAATACTGATTAAATATCCTTTATAGGGAAATAAAATCAAGAATTTTAGGGTCCATTTACTACATAATTCATATTTTTCAAATCAGCCCCATTTTCTTTTTAAAATGTTTTAAAAACATTATTCTCTTTGTTTTTATTTTAAGTCTACATATATATTTTTAAATTATTCAAAAGAATCACAAACTCACATAAACTAAAAAATAACTATTACCTAATTTTATTATATTTTATCACCATTAAAAATAATTAAAACCCTCATCTTAGCCTTATCATTATTATTATGTACAACTTGTGTTTCCTTTTCTTGTAAACATTTTTAAAACAATTTAAAAATGTGCAAAACTAAAAAATAATTATAAAATCTTGAAAAACCATTTGCATTCATATTATATTGATAGCATACATTCATGCAATGCATTATATTGCATTTCCATGATGAGTTAATTATTTCATATTAATTCTTTTTTATTGCCTGGATATTTTTATTATTTCATCATTTTTTTGTGGACTCTATGTAGTTTCGCTCTGGAATTTAGAACAAAATGCAAATATAAATTAGATGAATAAGGCATCAATCAGTAGACGCACGCACGCAAGAGCCACACAAGCAGATATCCAGTGTGAACTCTCACACCTCTAAGCATATTCACCCTAACCTCTAGTAATGTTGCCAATAGTTTTTCATCTGATTATAAATGATGTCAAGAGTTGTTTATTGTATATTAATACTGTATCAATTAAAACTTCATAAATATAATCATTAAAGCTTGAGAGGGTAATTCCAAGGTACTTTGCATCATTATTCATCTAAGTTGCAAATAATGTAATGATTTTGTTGATTGTATATGCACTTTTGTGCAGTGAGATCAAGTTAGACATGTAAACCCTATGACAAGCGATTATGCAATAAAAGTTATTCTGATTATATCATTCCCTATTTGAAATATAATACATTTACTTTTGCATTGTTATTAAGGTCCCTCTGTATGAAATGAGTAGGACTCCTCTTGGACGTCCACACCATGCTATACAATAGTACTTGGACTCTCTCTTGATGATATTTTTTCCTTCAATTTCAAGAGAACCACATTGCATTGAAAGTTGAGAGAAGAGATAGAACAAGACACTCTCTACTTGGTCATCCCCTTCGTGCTGTGAGTCATCATCATGCCCATGAGAGAAGCTACAAAGGTCCGTATTTGATTCGAGAGGTCTATTTCTATATAGATTCATTCTTCAGAGGTGTCCCTAATACTCATGTGGTTATGCGAAATGGGTTGGAAAATGTTTCCTATACAATGTGGTTTCACCATAATTTTTTATGCAGTGTATCAGTGTTCATAAGATGAACACCTTTTATGCAAATTTGATTTCCGATTTCTATGTTTCCGTGATGTGCGAGTTATGAACTCCCTTCATCACTAGGGCAGTGAATCTAATGTCAATATCCTTTATACTTTCTCCTTTCTGCATTTTAGAAGTTTCATGCTCAAGTGTGAGCATTCTGAATCGAGATTCCTTCACAAGACATACCTTCATGAGTGGCATTTAAGCATTTCCATATTATGTATGTTGTCTTCAGTTGAAAAACTCTTACAAACTCAGCTTCTAACAAGGCACAGTACATGGAGTTCATTTTCTTTGAGTTAGGAGTCATTTACGTCAACTCAGTGGTGGAATACCATCTCTCCTTCTCCTTAATGATCTTAACCTCCTTCCTCATCATATTCTACATAGCAAAGTTAGATGATCAAAGGAAGATCATCATCTTGGTCTTCCAACTGGAGTAGTTTATCCTTAAAAAAGGTGGACGAATAATGAATCTTGTATTCATCATGCTAAAATTGGTTTATTAGGCTCATTTTCTCACAAATCATTTGCATTTAATAATTAATATAGCATCTTTAGCATTCATACATGTGTAAATAATATTCACATTTCATTATGCATAATTGCATTAAAATTTCCAAGTGTAAATTGACCCAAAAGCAGTTAACTTCCACATTTTTTAATTAATTCATCTTAACTCCAATTGACATGAAACCACCTCCATTGTATAGATATTACTAACAAGAATAAAAGAAAATTGCAAAAAAATACTAACTCAAATAAGTGTCTAATAAACCCAAAACCAATTTTCACATCTGACGGACTAAAACGCACATATCTTCCTCATATAGTGTCTGATTTTGGTCTGCTCGCTTTTAAAGTACTCCATTTTCAAATATCTTCAAAACGAGACCAATTTCGTAAAATTAGGAGCTCATACGTGAAAGTTGGATTTTAGACATCTTTTGCGCATTTTAACTTTTTGCTATTTTTTTACTTAAGTTTTTGTGTACATAATTAACCCTTTTAATTTTATTTCTTCTTCATTTGTGTTCTTTGATGAAAGTTTTATTAAAGACTTAAAAATTCAAATCCAAATCAAGATTGAAATCAAAGAAACTTACTGTGTCCGAGTGTCTGTTGTGAGTCTGTACAAAATTTGTGTGTTTCGTACTTTTATTTTATTTCCCTATTTTCTTATTTATTAAAAATCCAAAAAAATAGATTAGTTTGTAATTAATTTTCTTGTATTTTATCGTATTTTTTTATAATTTTTATCCTCCTTTAAACTACCAAAAAATTGCAAAATCCCAAAAATCCAGTTTTCTATAGACATAGAAACCACCAAAAATTCCACTTCGCACAGATGACCTCTTTTGCTACAGGGTCCTTCATGAAAGTTGTTGATCCCGTCGAGACAAACAACTTTTGTGAAGGAAATTTTTCGATTCGGGATCTCCTTTTATTTATTTTCTATTTTCTTCCCTCTTCTAATTTTGAAAAATTTTTGGGGTGACACGTGGCAGCCCCTGGGTGTGTCACGTGTCACCCCACCTCATCCCTCTCTCCTCTCTCCTCCTCGAGTCACGTGCCTATTACGTGATCCCCTTTCTCTTCCCTAGTCGTTGCCAGTTCCACCCCCCTCCCCCGGCTCCTAAGTGTTGTGAATGCCTCCGCCCGCTCCTCCGTCTAACGGCCGCCGCTCCATCACCTTCTTCTCCAGTCGTTACGAGGTTGTCCGCCTCTGCATAACCGTCCCTCGCTCCTATAAGACACCACTGCCATCCACCCCGACAGCCTCATCCACCATCATACCGAGCTCAACGAAAGGGCTGGTGACAACAGCCCTCCGTGCCACCTTCGAGCCCTTCAGCGAGATCCAGATGTCCCCCGGACCTCTGTGTTGTTTCGATGACCTGCAGCCGAGCTTCGAGGAGCTCTTGCTGATCCTCTGAGGTGATCACCTGGAAGCGATCTCGCGCTTCTTCCTCCCACTAGGCGAACCCACTCCCTTTCTCCTTCTTCAGTTCATCGCCTCACCCTCGACCGCCCAGCACTACTCTACCTCGATTGGCACCCACCTCGCGACCTTCTGCCCTTGCAGCAGCCACAACTGTTGTGCTTCCACAACTGTTGTGCCTTCACAACTGCCAGTCCACATGCAAAAGGGCAGTTACATGCGCCTCCACCACCTCAAGAACCTCGAGCGTGCCCAGCAGCTCACCTCCGCCGTCTCGCAGGCCGACCACATCGCCCTCGATGGCGCGGCCTTGCCTCCATCCTCCACCGCGGAGACCCGTCGCGGCTCGCCACCTCTCAGTCATGTGTCGGTCGAGCTCCTCTATGCATCTCCGCCCCAGACTTGGCCGCAGCTCTATCCGCCTTGATAACAGCAAACCGCTGGATCAAGGGCAACCCTTGATCCAACGGTTCAAACTCGCCATGCCCCCCCAACCTCGAGGCTCGGGCCTCCCCAACTTGCGCCGAGCCTCCTTTCACCACCACATAGGCTCGACCCTTCGAGCTGAAGGATATGGAGAAATCCTCAAGCGCATCACGGAAGCTTGAGCGTCATATCGAATACGACGAAGAACGACTAGTCGTACTAGTTGTTCGGTGCAACAGAATTTAAAAAAAAAATTATTCGATGAAACCACATGATCCAAGAACAATTCTCGGATCGTTTCATCTATAACCACAACAAGTTTAATGCAATACCTCTTGAAGCGTGGTTGATCGAGTCTCTAAGAGAAGAGACCTCCTGTCTCAAGTCCGATCGTCGGAGAGATCGCTTGCGAGCGCGGGGATGAACCGTGTAGTCCTCGCAATCCAAGAAGTTGATCCAAGCACGGTTGCTCCTGATCTCGTCGCACGAGATCGAACGTCTCCTTCGTGGGTGAAGCACTCGAAGTAGACGGAGAACCGCAGAACGTCGAAGCGGCAGCACGAAGGCGAGGGCGACGACGATTCTCTCCACCAAGGTGGACGGCCACCAAGGAGAAGGGGGAGAGGGTTGTCGAGTATGGAGAAAGAGAGAGAGAAGAGTGCTACAATAGCATCTAAAAAGAGAGCCAAGTATGCCTCTCTATTTATAGGGTTTTGGGATCCATGGATCTCAATCCATGTGTCACATAAAATCAATGGTTGAGATTGATTTATGTCAATCCAATGGTCAAGATTGTTGTTGGTAAAAACCAATAACTTGTGATTTAATTTGATAAAAATATATTTGATAAATCAAATAAGTATTAATACCAAATTTCAATCAATAAAATAAGGAGAGAGAAGGCAAAGGAGATACTCTCCTCATATGGAAGAGGGGACGGCCACCAATTTCCCAAGGGAATTGGGTGCCGCCCCCCTCATTCCTAATGAGGAGTGCAATCTCATGATTCCCATGAGATTGCACATCTCCTTGATTTTCTCTCTACTTATTTTCCAACAATAATTTGTTGGTATTTTAATTCACCAAAATAATTCTCAATTAATTTTGGGAATATTGCAATCTTGACATTGGAATATTGTGAATCATATTCACAACCCAAAACAAAATGTAATTTACATTTTCAATTAATCAGACAATGTGTATCCAATACACATTAATAATTAATCTACTAATATAAATTATATTTAACTCCCTCTAATATATTATAAATCGCATTTATAACATATTATGAATAATTGGATATCACTATCCACATTATTCTTATCCATAATAATTAAATCACATTTAATTATATTGGATAATTCTTCATACATCATGATAATTAAATCACATTTAATTATCAACTTCTCTTTGCTTAGATCTTATGGAATTGCTCTTAAACCATTTAAGAACAATGCTATTTCTCCTCAGATACTTGGAGATAAGGACAGGGCGACTGTATTGTTCCACCTATAGTGACTTGGATATTGAGATCACATCTCAAATCCAGATCCCATGGACCTCTCATAGATGCTTGATTAAATCAAGACCGTATACCTAATCTTCTCATTTCATCTGAATTTCATTCAGATCAATGTCCAGTAAATGGACTAAGATTAGGTCACTTCTCTTATGAGAGGAGTCACTAAAATCCAGACATGTTTCATCACTCCCTCGGAATGGAAGCGTCATGGTTATACAATCGTTTATGATCAAATCACCCTTCAGGTATTCCCAATACCTGCACATCCTGCATACTGGAAGACTCATGATCATCATGAAGATAAAGATCACTTTTACACTGTCATCTTCATAGTCTGATCATTAAGTTTCTCAATCTTGGTCCTTGGGATATGGTACATATCATATGCTTTCACAAAGCATATATCTTACCTTCAAATTCATATCATGCTCCTAAAGCATGATGACCATGCATGGAATTTGGTCAATCCCAATACCTCATGAGTGAGCTCATGTCTCCCGGTTCACAAGTGAACCTGTATGATCCCTTTGAGAGATCATATTACTCATATGCCCTTACATGCACACCAGCTCGCCGGTGTATAGACCTTGATTAGGTCATCAACCTATTGGTCTGCCAAATGTACATGCTCAGACATATAGTAATATATCTGTCTCTAGTCAGAGGATGTTTTCCTGTGATGTGACAGTATTCATCATTGGTCTTTGGTTATCTCGATCTCGTTAAGTCAACTCATTGACTCAACTAATCTGATACCTCCGAATCAATATTCCTATGCTGAGGACCTACATCAAGAGGTCGATCAGATATCAGTCTATTGAGATGGGATTGCCATCTCCCACTCAGACTGGAGATCACTACTTGTTAATCATTGATGATGCTTGATGAGTCCTCTATCTAACTCCTTAGATATTCATCCAAGCATCAGCTTTTATGATTCAATCATTGAATCAACAGTTGTATGATTATCAAGTTGGCCATGGTACATAACCCTTATTGTACAGAGGGACCTTATAGTGCATTCATTCATTCAATATCAGAAAGGGAGTGAAACAAAACCAATAACTTTTATTGATAAATCATTTATTACAATAACATTTATTGTAGGAATGATTCGCCTCGGGCTCACATTGCTAACAATCTCCCACTAGCCCTCAGAACCATTCAGGAACAAGCCTTAAACCCATACTCATTACATGCTGGTCAAAAACCTTCTGTGTCAGAGGTTTGGTAAGAGGATCAGCAACGTTGTCGGCGGAGGCAACCTTGGTGATGATGATGTCACCACACTTTTGAATCTCCCGAATGATGTGGTATTTCCTTTCTACGTGCTTGCTCTTCTGATGCCATCTGGGTTCCTTCGCCTGGGCAATGGCTCCCGTGTTATCACAGAGTAGCGGGATGGGAGTATCAGAGGAAACTACGCCAAGCTCTTGGACGAACTTGCGCAACCACACCGCCTCCTTTGCAGCATCCGATGCGGCAATATATTCGACTTCAGTTGTTGAATCTGCTGTAGTGTCCTGCTTCTTTCTTCTCCAGCTCACAGCACCACTGTTCAACAGGAACACAAACCCTGATGTCGACTTTCGATCATCAATATCCGATTGGGAGTCAGAATCTGTATATCCCAAGACTTGGAGATCACCATCTCCATAGACCAAGATGTAATCTTGCGTCCGTCTTAGATATTTGAATATGTTCTTTACTGCATTCCAGTGTTGTTCTCCATAGCAGGATTGGTAACGACTTACCACTCCCACTGCATGGCAGATATCTGGCCTAGTACACATCATGGCATACATTAAGCTTCCTACAGCTGATGCATAAGGACATCCAGCCATGGCTTTCTTTTCCTCAACAGTTTGAGGAGCCATTCCTTTAGATAGGTGGATACCATGTCTTAAGGGTAGGAATCCTTTCTTGGAACTATCCATACGGAATCGTTCAAGAATCTTCTTAATGTATCCTTGTTGTGACAATCCCAATATCCTCTTCTCTCGGTTTCTGAACAGCTTCAGACCCAAGATGTAGGAGGCTTCTCCAAGATCTTTCATCTCGAAGGTATGGGACAGCCAAATTTTCACACTGGTCATCATCCCTGTATCATTCCCAATGATAAGGATGTCATCTACGTAAAGCACAATGAATACAATGGCGCTCCCACTAAGCTTCTTGTACACACAAGGTTCATCAGGATTTTGCACAAAATCATAACTCTTTATGGTTTCGTCAAATCTGATGTTCCAACTACGAGAAGCTTGTTTGAGCCCATAGATGGATTTCTTCAGCTTGCATACTTTGCCATCCTCAGTCATGAAGCCCTGGGGCTGCTCCATGTAGATATCCTCCTCGAGTTGAGAAAAGCCGTCTTGACGTCCATCTGTCAGATGTCGTAGTCAAGATATGCAGCTATAGCCAGCAATGCCCTGATGGATTTAAGCATAGCCACAGGAGAGAATGTCTCATCGTAATCGATGCCTTCTCTCTGTGTGTAGCCCTTGGCTACGAGCCGTGCTTTGAAAGTCTCTACTTTCCCATCAGGTCCCCTCTTTCTCTTGAAGATCCATTTGCACCCAATGGGTTTTACCCCTTTAGGTGGATCCTCTAAGGTCCATACACCATTCTTATGCATGGAGTCAATTTCTGACTTCATTGCTAGCATCCATCTATCCATGTCATGATCCACGAGTGCTTCATCAAATGAAGTAGGATCATTGTCGGTTTCACCTGACACATGGAATCCATACCTTTCAGGTAGTGCAACCACCCTCGAACTCTTTCGAAGAGGTATGGGTGTTTCATCTTTATTTACTTCTTCAGTTTCTGGTTCAGGAAGCTCAGAGTCCTCAGGGGACTCAATGAGTTCCTCTACTTCACTTTTGTCTTGACCTTTAAGGAAATCATCCTCCAGAAATTTCACATCTCTAGAGACAAAAGCCTTTTGGGTCTCAGGGTCATAAAGTTGGTATCCAATACCATCTTTAACATACCCAATGAAGTAGCACTCACGAGAGCGAGATTCTAGCTTACTTGCATCCACATTCTTTGCATGGACCAAGCAACCCCAAACCCTCAAGTGGTTAACACTAGGTTTGGTTCCATACCAGAGCTCATGAGGAGTCTTAGGTACAGATTTGCTAGGAATCTTATTCAGGATATATATTGCAGTCTCTACTGCATATCCCCAGAAACTAAGTGGTAAATGTGCTTTGCTCATCATTAAACGAACCATATCCATGATGGTTCTGTTGCGTGTTTCAGCAACACCATTAAGTTGGGGAGTTCCAGGAGGAGTGAGATTGGAAATAATTCCATTCTCTTTATGGTATTCCTTAACTTCATCTGATAGGTACTCGCCACCTCGATCGGATCGAATTCGTTTAATCTTCTTATCGGTTTGGTTCTCAACCAAAACCTTAAACTCTTTGAACTTTTCAAAGGTTTCAGACTTATGACGTAATAGGAAGATAAACTCGTACCGCGAATGGTCATCAATAAACGTCAAATAATATCGATATCCATTTCGAGTTGCGGTATTGAAGGGACTGCATACATCAGTATGTATTAAGTCAATAATACCTTCACATCTTGTAACCTTGTTACGGAAAGGCATCCTAGTCATTTTACCTCAAATACAATGTTCACTGGTAGGTAAAGATTGAACCTGTAGAAAATCCAAAGGTCCATCATTTATCAATCTATTGATCCTATTAACAGATAAATGACCAAGCCTTTGATGCCAAATCATGTTTGAATGATTTATATTACTCCTGGATATTTTAGGGTTTTTATTAGTGGTTGTAACATTCATGACATGCTCATTAATGCACAATTCATAGAGTCCACCAGAAGTCAAAATACCCTCTGCAATATATTTATCATAATGATTTATGACTAATTTATTACAAAATAGGAATGAATATCCACTTCTAACTAGTTTAGATACAGATATTAAATTCCTTCTGACTTCAGGTACATAAAGACACTCTTTAAGTACTAGGACTCTTCCACTATATAATGATAGTCGGTAAGTCCCGACGACGACTGTTGCAACACTTGCATCAGATCCCATCTGGATGACTATCTCCCCTTCTTCAAGCTTTCTAGTTCCTGAAACAAATGCAACAAATTGCATACATGAACAGAAGCACCAGAATCAACAACCCAACTTCCTTCTCGTCCAACGAGAAAGCTGGTTTCAATGATGAAAGTAGATTTCATACTTGCTGGGGCTTTACCTTTGTCGACCGACTTCAGGTAATCCGGGCAATTACGCCTCCAGTGCCCCGGCTTCTTGCAGTGGTGACAGACGTCGGTTTTCTTCAACGCCATTAAAGTGGATGCATTGGAAGATGAGCCAACACTTTGTCCCTTCTTCTTTCTCTTCTGGGCCGGGCCCTTCCGAGAACCTTGCTTCCGACCGCGCTTCCCTTTGACCTGTGCAACCATTGCAGTGTCAGTGGGACCATCTTTCTTCATTACGTCTTCTGCAGACTTTAATGCAGCAAGAAGCCCAGCATTTGTCAGTTCCAGCTTATTCATGTGGAATGACACCACAAAGTTATTGAAAGATTTGGGCAATGACAGCAGAATGAAATCGGATTGCATGTCTGCATCCATCGTTGCCCCCAGAGTCTCAAGCTCCGACAAGTACCCAAACATTTTGAGTACATGTTCACGGACCGAAGTCCCTTCATGCATCTTGCAGCGAACCAGTTCTTTAATAACATTGTACCGCTGGGCGCGGTTAATATCACCAAACATGTCCTTTAGATTCTGCATGATATCCTGGCAAGTACTCATCTCCACATGTTGTTTCTGGAGAACATTGGAGAGAGAACCCAAGATATAGCATCTAGCCAAGACATGATCTTCATCATACTTGTCATTATATGCTTTGTCTTCCTTAGATTTAGGGTTTTCAAGTTTGTTTTCAGAGAGCACATAGCTGATGCGCTCTGCCGAAAGCACAAGCTCCAAATTACGGATCCAATCCGAGTAATTTGGTCCGGTCAATTGGTTGACCTCTAGAAGCCTGCTCAGTGGGTTCATGGCCTTCATTTTCTGAAATTGAGAATGCACTATATTAGAACATATAATCATATATTCAATTTTATGACATTTGATTAAGGCATTTTAAATCAAATTAGTCTTGCTATGTCAACTATGAAAGTTCATTCCCTTAATCACTTTCAAAGTAAGAGATATACTTACCTCTATATCTCAAGCAAGAACTGGGATCTCCTCTTTATCTTTGTCATATCCCAATAATATGAGAACCTCTGACTCCAATAAAGAGAAGCGGGAACACATTCCTCCTTGCAAGTCCAACTTGCATCTCCCAATTCGGTCTTTAATGCCCGAGCCCACCACCCCTAAGGTGATGTTGACTCGTCATTAATTGAACCAACTGTCGACAGGAATACAACTCGCTATGCGCAATCCAATATCGCCCCAATAATATGAGGACCCGATATTGGGGTCACTACGTATACGTCCTTACTCTTTCGAGAAGCGATGAGCCCGATCCAAACGGATTATATGCGGGAGCTGTCACTTCGGACAGGCATCTCCCACATATAATATTTGGCGACGAAACCCTTCGCCTTGACGGGAGACTATGGATGTCACTTATGTGATCCTCCATCTCTTATTCAAATTCAATTAATTACTGTGAATCACATTCATACAATTAATTCTTCCAAGGGAACTATTAACTCTAATCATATTAGAGTATTCTTAATTGGATATAATTAACTTAATCATATTAAATTAATTATCAATCCAATTCAATCAATCAAACTTAATTTTATGCTTGAATATATATATGGTATTATTCTCAAAGTACGTATTAATTCGTATTTTAATAATTAGAAAATACATCATAATCCCTCGGACATTATCCCGGCCCTACCTGCTGTCATGGCCAGTACCGGCGGGAGTGGGACGGACCGCATACGTTGCAACCCGCTACCCCAGCGATCCCCGACTAGACACCATATCCGCCTCGGGAAAGGATAATGCCAAATTGATTAATTTGTACTTGAGATGATCATCGGTTCTTCAACCGAAATTATACCATATAGTAATCAAAATAATTTTGATTATAAGGAAATTTGCTAGACAAATTCCCAATCCTATTCAAGCAAGAAGTTTGATGATTGTGATTTCAATTATGATTTAGATCAAATCTAATCATCTAATTGATTGGAGCCAAGTCAATTAAGGAAATAATCATTCTCTAATATTTTACAAATATTTTTCATAAATATTTCTCTAAATTAACAATTAATTTCATTAATTGACAATCACATGGTTCTTGATTAAGGAAAGTAATTTCAGCAGTGACCCCTACTTACTAAAATTAGCATATCTCAATCAATTTAAATCCAAATTAAGCAAAGTCAATTTCTAAAGTTTGCTAATTTGATTTAGAACATAAACCAAGTGATGTTTCACGCATTTAGAGGCAAGTCTAAACAGTAATTAACATTTTAATCACGTTCAAATTTACAGTTCCCGCAACAGTGCATACATGTTCAATAAAACGACCATATCTCAAGCATACGAAATCCGATTTACGCAAACTCAGATCCTATGGTTTCCTTATTTAATGGGAAACATAATTCAAGTATTAAATTCGTGTTTAAAAAATTTAAACAGTGCCGAATTTATTCACTAAACAGATCTGCGAAATCAAATGCGATGAAAACTTTCGCGACCTTAACGAACCCAAGTCGTCCTTGGTTAGCGAATCACTATTCGAAACCATCGACCTAAGGCTCTGATACCACTTGAAGGATATGGAGAAATCCTCAAGCGCATCATGGAAGCGTGAGCGTCGTATCAGATACGACGAAGAACGACTAGTCGTACTAGTTGTCCGGTGCAGCGGAATTTAAAAAAAAATTATTCGATGAAACCACATGATCCAAGAACAATTCTCGGATCGTTTCATCTATAACCACAACAAGTATAATGCAATACCTCTTGAAGCGTGGTTGATCGAGTCTCTAAGAGAAGAGACCTCATGTCTCAAGTCCGATCGTCGGAGAGATCGCTTGCGAGCGCGAGGATGAACCGCGTAGTCCTCGCAATCCAAGAAGTTGATCCAAGCACGGTTGCTCCTAATCTCGTCGCACGAGATCGAACGTCTCCTTCGTGGGCGAAGCACTCGAAGTAGACGGAGAACCGCAGAACGTCGAAGCAGCAGCACGAAGGCGAGGGCGACGACGATTTTCTCCACCAAGGTGGACGGCCACCAAGGAGACGGGGGAGAGGGCTGTCGAGTATGGAGAAAAAGAGAGAGAGAGAGAGAGAGAGAGAGAGAGAAGAGTGCTACAATAGCATCTAAAGAGAGAGCCAAGTATGCCTCTCTATTTATAGGGTTTTGAGATCCATGGATCTCAATCAATGTGTCACATAAAATCAATGGTTGAGATTGATTTATGTCAATCCAATGGTCAAGATTGTTGTTGGTAAAAACCAACAACTTGTGATTTAATTTGATAAAAATATATTTGATAAATCAAATAAATATTAATATCAAATTTAAATCAATCAAATAAGGAGAGAGAAGGCAAAGGAGATACTCTCCTCATATGGAAGAGGGGACGGCCACCAATTTCCCAAGGGAATTGGGTGTCGCCCCCCTCATTCACAATGAGGAGTGCAATCTCATGATTTCCATGAGATGACACATCTCCTTGATTTTCTCTCTACTTATTTTCCAACAACAATTTGTTGGTATTTTAATTCACCAAAATAATTCTCAATTAATTTTGGGAATATTGCAATCTTGACATTGGAATATTGTGAATCATATTCACAACCCAAAACAAAATGTAATTTACATTTTCAATTAATTAGACAATGTGTATCCAATACACATTAATAATTAATCTACTAATATAAATTATATTTAACTCTCTCTAATATATTATAAATCACATTTATAACATATTATGAATAATTGGATATCACTATCCACATTATTCTTATCCATAATAATTAAATCACATTTAATTATATTGGATAATTCTTCATACATCATGATAATTAAATCACATTTAATTATCAACTTCTCTTTGCTTAGATCTTATGAAATTGCTCTTAAACCATTTAAGAACAATGCTATTTCTCCTCAGATACTTGGAGATAAGGACAAGGCGACTGTATTGTTCCACGTATAGTGACTTGGATATTGAGATCACATCTCAAATCCAGATCCCATGGACCTCTCATAGATGCTTGATTAAATCAAGACCGTATATCTAATCTTCTCATTGCATCTGAATCTCATTCAGATCAATGTCCAATAAATGGACTAAGATTAGGTCACTTCTCTGATGAGAGGAGTCACTAAAATCCAGACATGTTTCATCACTCCCTCGGAATGGAAGCGACATGGTTATACAATCGTTTATGATCAAATCACCCTTCAGGTATTCCCAATACCTGCACATCCTGCATACTGGAAGACTAATGATCATCATGAAGATAAAGATCACTTTTATACTGTCATCTTCATAGTCTGATCATTAAGTTTCTCAATATTGGTCCTTGGGATATGGTACAGATCATATGCTTTCACAAAGCATATATCTTACCTTCAAATTCATATCATGCTTCTAAAGCATGATGACCATGCATGGAATTTGGTCAATCCCAATACCTCATGAGTGAGCTCATGTCTCCCGGTTCACAAGTGAACCTGTATGATCCCTTTGAGAGATCATATTACTCATATGCCCTTACATGCACACCAGCTCGCCGGTGTATAGACCTTGATTAGGTCATCAACCTATTGGTCTGCCAAATGTACATGCTCAGACATATAGTAATATATCTGTTTCTAGTCAGAGGATGTTTGCCTGTGATGTGACAGTATTCATCATAGGTCTTTGGTTATCTCGATCTCGTTAAGTCAACTCATTGACTCAACTAATCTGATACCTCCGAATCAATATTCCTATGCAGAGGACATGCATCAAGAGGTCGATCAGATATCAATCTATTGAGATGGGATTGCCATCTCCCACTCAGACTGGAGATCACTACTTGTTAATCATTGATGATGCTTGATGAGTCCTCTATCTAACTCCTTAGATATTCATCCAAGCATCAGCCTCTATGATTCAATCATTGAATCAACAGCTGTATGATTATCAAGTTGGCCATGGTACATAACCCTTATTGTACAGAGGGACCTTATAATGCATTCATTCATTCAATATCAGAAAGGGAGTGAAACAAAACCAATAACTTTTATTGATACATCATTTATTACAATAACATTTATTGTAGGAATGGTTCGCCTCGGGCTCACATTGCTAACACGAGCCTCAACCTTCGGCATCCCAGTCGCAGGCCTGAGCCCTGAGCCTTTCTGCTCACGTGTGTAACACGTGTTGTGTGGTAAATTGCGTCCACGCCCTCAGAAGTTCCAGATATTACAGAAAGATCCCCACCACCCAAGTCACGTGCCGCTCATGTGGCGACTTGGAAAATTTGTAGAAAGGCCCAGGCAGTTTTACTTTATTACAGATAAGTCCTCCAGGGACCCAATTGAGAAGAAAACTTATGTTTTCATTGCATTTTAGTCCCTGATCTTTAATTTAGCATATCTTTCTCATACGAACTCAGTTTTTAGTGCATAATATGTCATTTTAAAGCTAATTTTGTGCTCTATCATCTTACATATCTTGTGGACAGATCATAGAATATTTATTGATGATTATTATTTGAGGAATACTTAGATCTTTGTGCAGGCTGAAAATTGACTTATTTGCGCTCTTTTATTGAGAAACTCATTGATTTTTCTCAGGGACTCAATTGAAATTATTTTACGCGATTAATATTCTTTCAGGGATTGGAAATCCTTATTTGAACAATTTAATCTGTGTAGGAGGTTCATCCATTGAAAAAGAATCATTTATCATATTTTCTTAGAAGTTAATTTTTGCAGGAGTACAAATTGATCTATTAATCCTCTTATTTGCATTTAGATTTCAATTGATTTGATATGTGATTTAATTTCGAGGATTAATTGATAAATTTATTTGAGGATTGAATTTCATAAAGCATAGATCTGGTGCTTCATTCTCCCTATTGATTTCTTCGCATCTGCATCATCATCTTTTCTCTTTATTTTCTGACACGGAAATTATATTAACAATTAGTTAATTATTTAATTTAATTTAAAATTAAGCAACTAAAAATCATCGTTCCCTGTGTTCAACCTTGGTACATTTGTCAAGTTAAGGTGGCCGGAGATATGGGGAGCTCGTTGGTTGTCTGAGTGGTGGAGGATTTCCACGTCCTCAGGGCAACACGACAGCAACAGCAACCAGCTCAAAGCATTGTGGGTTCCTAGTACAACCCGACCTACGGGCTGCGTATATGCCCCATCACAGAAACATACTAGTTCCTCTCTCTTTCCTGCTTTCTGGTGTCAGGTGCGGGAAGTCAGGGCTGTCGACGTCTTATCCAGGAGGAATTCCTCTTTATCTGTAGGAAGAGAACTAGCTTGGCTCGCACGGAGATAGTTGCCCATCATACGACTCACCAACTTCACTTGCCTCTAAGGGGGGCTCGCTCCTCGGAAGGTCGCCTATAGTCTAGTTGCGAGAAGGTTAATTAATATGAAGGAAGTCGAGCTAAACAACAAGAAGACATACTTTTCCTATAACCGAAGGTAGGAGTCCCAACATCGATTACAACAGCTTGAGGTCCCAGGTTCTAGAGAAGGACTTCGCATGTCGAACTCTTTCGTCTTGTTAGCCTCCTTCCCCTACCTTCCCTTCTTCCTCTTCATATGTTGCCTCGAATGCGATCGACTCGAAAGTCTTTCCTCTCACGCACGGAGACCCACAGGTGCCCATAGTAGGCCGGCCGCCCTACCTAAACCAATCATCATATCGGTCCCTAGGCCCCATTGCTGGAAAGGCTCGGCTTCAAAATCGTACGTGGAGCTTTTGATATAAAAAATAATGCCTTTTATTATTCGACCGCTCAGCATTTCCAAGAATTTCCCACGAAGGAAGTTGCAAAAAGATGGTTTCACGAGAATTGATTTTTCGAGAGCGAGCCGAGCCAAGCGAGCAAAGACAGAGACTAAGGGCTACGAGGTCTTCCTAATCTGCGGAACAATCAGCCCTTGAGATATATAGTAGGAGACTCGGGTAGGAAATCCCACAAAAAATGAGAATGGTCAAAGATTTGTTACGTAAATCGTGATATCAATGAAAATCACGGCTTTTGACGTGTCCAATGGGGCTTCGTACTGCAAGGATAGCGTTGGGAGGAAGAAAGCACATCTTCCACGGTTCGTTGGTACTCGATGAGAATTGAGGGAAAGAGCGAGTCGGACCCCCGCGTGGGAGGACGTTGCGGAGGGACGGACACGAGTTCTTCGGGATTCGAAAAAGCCTCTTCAGCTCGTGGAAGAAGCAGGTCGTATAAATCTGTATGTTCCCAGGGAGCTTCCAACCATCATTAAGTGAATCGAGCGCGGTAGAAGAAGATTTGTGCAAGTTTTTCATAATACATATACCCGCAAACAAGTGAAGTAAAGGCACGAAGCAAGTCCACCCCTGGTTCTGTAGCTAGATCTAGTGTGTCCCTGAGGCGAGGGGCCAGTTTCAGATCAGAGTCAGAAAGAGGTGCGAAAAGATAGGAATCATTCTCAAAGCGGACCTCCACTCCCACGCCTTTCTTGGTCGGACCAACCCAACCGGTGATTTCCGACAAGTCTTTCGGAACAAAACAAGTCCAAAAAATAACTCGCGTGGGGGTACTCTCTATCTCCCCGGACAAAGAAGCCAAAGAATCCCTTCCCCTTATCCACTGCTCATACTGATGGTCGACCTATAGAGGATTTGCTTGGGATTGATTTATGATCCACATGCCATTTTATGGTGATGCTCAGCTTTTCTATGAAGAAAGATGCTTGGACCCAGGTTCATTACGATTTTCCATTTTGTCAAAAATCTGATATATGTTTTCGAATAAGTAGAGACAATAAAGGGTTCTGTTTGAAGAATATTATAATAGTTGTTCGGAAGAGAAATCTGCAAGAAGACGACATCACCTCAGAGGCAGGGCCATGGCTCGATACTTGGCCTCTAAGCTAACAACATTCAAAGATTGTGGTTTTTGATCAACCATTTGTCGCCTCTTATACTACAATTTAAGATAATTAAAGAGGCAAATTTCACGTTCATCAACCTCAGAACTTCCCTCCAAAACACGATCCTGAAATGCTGACCATTATGTATCGTAGGTTGACTTCCTTTACACGAATAAGGCTTTAATATCAAATGTTTATTCCCAGAAATCAATTGATGGGTGCAGGTGGATCGATTTTATGACCCATATCACTACAATCACAATTTGTAAAACACAACATTAGGTAGAACTTTCAATTACAATATAAGCAATCAACCACAAGGCCATGGGTATTTAACGTGGAAATCCTCCTGGCTAAAAACAATGACATGGTCAGCATGACCCACACGGGTCTTCTATTAACCTGAGTTGCTTAACCAAATGTATTATAACCTGAGTTGATTATGCAGTCAACTCAATTGTATACAACAAGTTATTTCATACAACTTACAATTATATTAAAATTAAGTATAACCTAACAACCTCATTATCAAAGTAAATATGCAACGAAGATTATGAGGTAAAACTAAAATGATCTTACAGAGCGAGGTGCAAGCTCACAATATGAATCGCAAAATACCAGAATTGTAGACGTGAAGCACATATAAGATAAATATCTCTTACAACTTTCTCTCAAAATGTGGAGTGGAGAATGAAGAGAATATAGGTTGTTACTCTTTATTGTTATTGAAGAATGGGGTATGGGATCCTATTTGTAGGTCCAGAGTCCCCATGGGTGTTAGTTTGAAAACGTAGCCTTTGTGAACAAATTGGGAATGAAATCCACATTTATCTTTAGTTGCTTGAGTTTGGTGTCCATCACCAGCAGCTATTTGATCCCTCCTCCCTTTCAATCCGCTCCTTTGTACCGCTCGAGATGATAGTGGATGGTGCATTGCTCCCCCTTCTCCATCGACAAATCAAACTCCGAACGATCAAGCTCTCCTTGCAGGACTCCACATAGTCTACTGGCCAGAGATTCGACATAGTAGCACGAAGCACCTCCTAGCTTCCTCCGTCATGTTCTTAGAAGAGAAGAGAAGAGAAGAGGTCCCCAAACTATAAGTGTCGTTGGATAGGAGAGGCTCCTCCAACCGCATCCATTCATACACAAGACATCCTTACTGGTGGCCATGGACATGAGGTTGTATCTTTACCATCGAGAGCCCAACTCACCATAACCATTTGATCAGCAAATTAGGTCTCATCTAAGCACCCCTCACAACTACATCTATGTCATTCTATTAAGAGGAATCAATCACAATTGAGTTTCCACATGGGTACCTTGAGAAATTTACATGAAGGTCCAAATGACTTATCATAATCGCATTAAGGTCAACATGTGCAATTTCGTTCAATTTGAACATTTATTTTATTTGCAAATATACCCGCGACGTGCTCAAACATGTGTTTGAACCTCAATTTCCCATCATTCTTAATTATAAAAAATGCACATTGTTGTATCATTAATGTTCTAATTTTTTAGTATTTATTTGCACTTTGGTGACATGTGATCGATTTTTTAAAATTATTGTGGTGACAAATCTCATATTTAGTCCAATTTATGTTATGAAGTTCATATTAAATCAATATTTACTTAAATTCTCAAAAAATCACATTTTGTAGTATAATTTTACTCTTACATGCTTCCAAAAATCAATAAATTTCCATGCTTCTTGCGTTTAAAAATAAATATCGAATGAATCTAGTGAGTTATTTTAATTGATTTGATGCGAAAACTTAAAGTGCCATGGATTATTCATTCAAATATCTATTTTAGGGTATTTTGGTTTGCAGTGATATTGATATTTGGTATTTACTAAGTTTAAAATACTTCAAATCGCTCTATCTATATTAGAAATTCACAAAAAAATCATACATTGCTAAAAATCCAATAAAATTACATTAGTTACATTTTCTATATTTGCACCTTGTGACTAAGTTACATTAAGTTTGTACTTCATTTGTTTAAGAAAATGCTAAACCGCACCTGAACTTGGTCTATTTTTCATGATTGCATACTGAAAAATGAGAAGATGAGAGCCGCAAAATAATGGTCTGACAGATCAGACTCACTATCGCTGAGGCAACTACTCAGGTCTTCACGTTAATCAACAATTAACCCACACAATTAAGTAAGAAATCAAGAGCAAGGATTAAAATTTATTATACCCTACTAAGAATATATAAGGGCAAGCAAGTAGGGGTCGAACACAGGAAGCAATCAGAGTAAAGCAGACTAAGTGTAAGTCAAATGCCTCATGTCATGTATACCACTTAGCCAATATGGATTTTTTTTGTGGGTTTTTGATTTTGTATATTTTTTATTTAATTTTTGATTTTATAATTTTATATTTTGATTTTAATTTCTGATTTTGTATTTTATTTTATATTTTATATTTTTTATATTTTCTTTTTCTTTAAATAGACTATATATACAAAGTAAGAAAAAGAGGGATGAAGTATTTATAAAAAAAAGTAAAAATAAGCAAAAATTGGGAAATAAAATATTTTTGGGCTTTTTATAATTTTATAATGTTTTTGTGATTTTTCTGGATTTTTCCTATTTTTTGGTATTTTTAAAGTAAAAAATACTAAAAGCAGTGGATAAAAGAAAAGTCTGAAATTAAAATGGAGAAATAAAATAGAAAATAGTAACAAAAATTCTCCAAATTAATTTTAAATAAAAGATAATAAAATAAGGAAAATTCAGGGAAAGAAAACACAATTTTTTAGATTTTTTATGAATTTTATAATTTTTTATGAAGATTTTTAGAGTTTTCTATTTTTTAGGAGTTTTCTTTTATATTTTTTAGTGATTTTTGGACTGAAGTTAAAACACACGAAAAGGCACTAAATTAATTTTTTTGATTTTTCGGAGGTGTTTTTATATTTTTATGGATTTTATAATGCAAATAGTAGTGAAAATACGTGTTTTTGAATTTTTATAAATATTAAAATGTAATAAAAGTGTGAAATAAAAATATAACGTGATAATATTATGCAACAGGAACACAAGGGCATTTTTTGTTAATTTTTGGGATTTTATAGGTGCACGGAATAAACACTAGAAACATAAAGAAAATGCATGCTGGAAGGGGTATTTTTGTAATATGCAAAAAGTCCAAGGGCCTTAATGCAAATTTCCAGAAATTATAAAACTGAATAAAAAAATTTCTGGACTAAAAATCAATAGCTAAAGTCACAAGGTTAATTTTGCAAAATGCCCCGACACACATGCCTACGCACGTGAACTGTCAAGGACCAAACATTAATTCCTAAAAAGCCAAGGGCTATTACGCAAAATTACCCAAAAGTTTCATACGTTATAGCAATGTTTAAGGGTTGGTTAGAAATACAAGAATGGGTGGGGCCTTGACCGCAAAATACCCAAGCGCACGTGCTCGCGCACGTGCGCCTAGCTGGCAAGGACGATACTGCAAATACGAAAAGTCCAGGGTCCTAGGAATAAATATTACAAAAGTTTTAATACAGCAGATGAATGATTTGATGCTGAATATGAAATACAAAAATGCCTTGGGTGGAAATGCAAAATACCCAAAGAATCGGAGGGCACGGACGACGGATGGAATCTCACTTGGCCACGTGTCCGCACCCTGGGCACTGATACCCCTTCGCAGCGAACGGTAGAGATTAGAAGATCCACGCCGCGACCAACGATCGAGGACGGCTTGATCGGACAACAGTTGTACGCTCGGACGAGCAGGACTGGTCGGACGACGATGAGGCCCAGAGGACGAACAGTTCAAGAACTCGCACAGGGCGAGTTTGATTCGAACGCCCTGAGCTCCTCCAACCTCCAAAAGCGCTCCGACAGGGCTCAAACATCTCCTGCAAGGTTGGCTGCTCAGCTGGTGCCCTCAAAAACTCCCGTCGGGGCTCGATGTGGCAGCCAAGAAGTCGGCGGAGCTGGAGGCTCCAGGTAGCTCCGGCGAGGGGTCGAAGATGGGCTCCAGGCGCTATTGGGTCACAAAACCTACAGGAAACAAGTGAGAGGGTCGAGGGCAAGTTGCCTCGACCCCACGGTAGGTGGGAAAGGAGCGGAATGGTTGGCTTAGGCCGGAGAAACTCGAACTCTGGCCAAGTGCGACGAGAATGATTTGGCGAAACTACGGAACGAGATCGATGATAGGATAGATCTAGGTAGACTCCTGGAGACCTAAGGTGCTCAAAGAATAGAGGAAAAGGGAGAGAACACTCACCGAAGGTGCACCGCCAGCGAACTCACGAGGCGCACTCCGGCGAGGTGGATCGACCTCGATTCGACATCCTTGACTCCAGCCAAAGGGTGAGATCGCTCCCTGCTGTCACCAGGAAGGTGGTTGGAACCCTAGGCAAAGGAATATAGGGTGGAAGAGTGATCAAATTCCAAATGAAGGTCAAAGGGGTTTTTGAAGAAGATGGATCTGGCGGCTCCAAGAACGAGGTGCACGAGGCGGAGCAATGATGCAATCGTCGAGGAGAGGCCTGGGCATGTAAGACCATTCCATGAGGACAAAAAGTCGTGAAGACCTTATCGCCAAAAGATGAAGGGATTGGCCTTGAAAAATTTGTGAATATGGGACAAAAACCATTCTGACACCAGACTAGACCTCATTCAGAGAGTTGACCGAGGTCAACCAGAGAAAGAACCTGGTTGGTCCACGTGGACCAACCAGAAAAATCTCTGGGAAAAAGTTTTAGAAATTCAATTAAAAATAATAAATGATTTAACTAATTTTCGGCTATAAAATAAGAAATGTTTGTTATTTTATAAATTATTTTATGATGATTTTTATTTATTTTTTAGAGGTATAAAATTACAAGTTACCATGTATACCCTTTATAGGTATCTTTATCTATATATTTTAATATTTTATTTTTATTTTGTGAATTTAATTTATTTGTTTTTGGTTTATTATTTTATAAATTTATAAAATATTTTTATACACTTAAATATATTTTTATTGTATTTTTATTATGTATTTGTATACTTAATAAAATAGTAGAATCAATTATATAGGTAGATGTACAGGTATTATACCTAGGTATGCTACATACAAGTATTTTATTTTCTATTTTCTTTATGTTTTTATTCCAGTTTTAATATACAAATATATTATAAGTAATATTTACAAAATTATAAAAATATGAAATTATGAAAATAAAGAATAATAAATAAAATGAATGTTTTAATATGTACAAGTATACAAGTGGGGTCCAAAACTCAACTTTCAAACCGTAGCTCCGCAAAATATGAAACCACCTTCATTAAATAGATTATTTAAAATTATATACAATTAAATATGAGTTTTATGTGTTTTGAGTTTTTATCTGCAAGATACAGGTCTGAGAAGTTGGGATTCTGGAATCTTATTCAGACTATAACTTTTTATCAGTACATTATTTTTAGGTGAAATCAATTTTGTATTTTTATTTATTTAATTATCTATGACTTCCGTGTACAAAGTTTCTTTATTTGAGGTATTAAAAGTGGAACCAAAAATAGGTCCCAAAATGAATAAAGAATGAATAAAAACAAAGGTATTTTTATTGTATTTTGGCCCTTATCTCCCCCTACCTTATTCCTTGTCGACCTAGTCATCGAGATGCCTAGGTCACGGGGTTTCGGGTCATAAAATATTTACAATATTTTATTCTTATTCTTTTCTTTTCTTTATTCTATAATTTTGGCTTTAAAAACTGTACTTTATGCACTATTTACACAAATATGCATGAATGCTAAGATGCCTAAATAAACAGTATCTACACGCATTTACTAGGGTTTTTAAGGCCAAAATGATAGAATAAAGATGATGAAACGTAGATTCAT
Source organism: Ottelia alismoides (assembly GCA_037367405.1). NCBI lineage: Eukaryota > Viridiplantae > Streptophyta > Magnoliopsida > Alismatales > Hydrocharitaceae > Ottelia > Ottelia alismoides. The sequence continues at coordinate 35,867 of JAZKJV010000514.1, read as the reverse complement.
CATCCCCCTATACTTGCCTTTGCTAGTCCCTAGCAAACACCTATGCAATAAGTGCAGAAAAGAAAAACAAAGAAAAGAAAAAGAAGAAAGATGGATTAGGCTTAATTATCAAACTTGTCTTCACAAAATCAAAGTTTGAAGCTTAAGTCGAACCTTTGGAATTTTAGTACGGGTGGAACTTTAATGAGAACCGGATTTGAAATCCAACAGCCTTCGAGAATCCCAACACTCTGCTCAAGTCTCCTCGATAGCCAGGTCAGAAATATCTCAACTCATACGCAAACCCTTATGACTATGAATCTGACTCGTACAGTGTAAGTGATGGTGGCTCTCCCCAACTAGAATGACAAAGAGACTAACTTCTCCAGTACGACAACCCAATGATTCCCCAATCCAATGACTCCTTCCTCGAGGAGCGGGGTATTCCCTTCTAAGTTCAAGTGGCAACCAGCTCAAGAGGAGGGGGTGAAGAGAAGAATGGACGGTAGCCAGTGTAGCTACCTATCCTAGGATGCAAGACCAGTGTAGTCAAGTCATCCAGTTGCAGGATCACATGATATGACTTTGGAACTCAAGCTTGCTTATTAACTTTACAACATATTCACGTACTTTGCAGGCATTTTATTTTTGTACAGGCCTGTCCATTTTTTTTGAAATACTATTCACAGCAGTATTTACATAGGGAGTTTTTCCTCTTGAGCCGGTAGACTATCCCTCTTTTGAAACTTTATTGCAAACCACACTCTCCTGTCTTTAGAATTCCTCATCACTGGACGGGTTGGGGTGTACTTCCCTCCCTAGAGGAGGACAAGTGTTTCCACTTGTGTGCGTCTCAAACCGGCAAATCCAATCCCCTCACCACTCCAACTGAGTTGAACCATGTAAAAAGTGCAGGTGTCCAAGTTAGGTCATTATCAACAAGAGTCGTGCGTGTGTTCCAAAATACTCTACTTAAGTAGTCAAGAATCCATTGAACCAAGTCTCGTGATCCTCAAAGAATTAAGTCAACTAGACCTGAAGTACCTCAATTCCAGTTCCTATAAGGTTCCTGTTATTAGGTAAATTTTAAGGTCCAACTAAGCTCCAATCTCCGGATTTTACTTAGACTTGTTCAACCATCAAACTCAATCCAAAAAATGCGAATGCTATGCAAATGCGATGCAGAAAAATATTTTTATGATGCAATTTTCAAGATTTTGAACTTTTTATGGATTTTTGAAAAGATGATGCGTATGCATTTTTTGTATTTTTCAAAAAGTTTTTTCAAATGTTTTTGGCATTTTAAATTTTGCAAATGTTTTTGGGATTTTTGAAAAGAAAAGCTTTTGGCTAAAAACTAGGTACAAATATTTACACGGGGATACTTCTTATATTTACAAGAAGTGGATTTTAAGAATTGACAAGGATAAGTGATCAATTTTTTAGGTATATATATATAACAGATTTAAGGTGTGATGTATATATATTCCTTAAACTTATTTGACAAAAGGTTTTTCAAACAATTTTGGAAAACTATAGTCCAAAATCATTTTGACACACAATTTCATAAACATGTACACACATTTGAAAGTCATTTTACAAAGGTTTTCCAAACAGTATAGATAGATTTTTCAAAATATTTTTACAACCATTTTTCAAACCATTTGCAAATCATTTCTCAAATATTTTATTTCACACAAAGAAAAGAAATTTTGCAAACAAAATGTTTTACAAAGGTTGAAAACATGTAACAAAATGTTTTCCAAATAGTTTTCAAAAGATTTTCACAAAGATTTTCAAACTATTTTTCAAACATTTTGCAAAAAAAAAATTTCACCTGATTTATTAACCAGTACATAGAAAAAGAATTTGAGGAATAATAGCATCTTTTTATTAAGATTTTTAATGAATTTTAAAGAATTATTAGCCATATTTATTAGGAAAATATGAAAGTACGAGTTATGGCTAAAGTATATACATAGTATATACGACCCCCTATACTTAGCTTGAGATATGTCCTCATAGATCAGAGAGAAAAAGAGAAGACATAACTCGTACTGAGTATAGAAAAGTCTAAAGAATAAAGAACGAATGATGGAATGAACGAATGAGAAGTTGACCGCCCCCCTATCTTAGGATCAAATAATCCTAAGTATAGCAGACTGTACACTAAGCAGGGAGGGTCAAGGGTGGGAATGAACAGATCGTACTCAGATTGTCTCCCCCTATACTTAGGGTAAGATATCCCTAAGTATAGACAAGAAGAGGAGACAATGGAGAGGATCAAAGAATGGAGAAACTCGGAGTGCACACCCTCCCCCCCATACTTCGGACAAAGTACATCCTAAGTATAGAAGACTGTCTACAAGGGTGACACCTTTTTGATACAAAAAGAAGATAGAAAAGGAAAAGAAGAAAAGAAGAAAAGAAGAAAAGAAGAAAAAGAGTATGAACAACTCGGGATGCACATCCCCCATAAACTTAGGATAAAGTGCATCCTAAGTGTAGCAGTGATGAAGGGGATGACATCACGTCGGTAGAACAAGATAGAAGAAAAGAAAAAGAAGAAAAGTCATTCAAAAATGTTTTTCTCTGCTTTGTTCTTCTGACGTTTTGGAAGTATTCAGCTCATCTCTATAGATTACTTGAATAGAGTCAATGACAGACATTAATGTATCATGTTCAAGGTAAGGCTTCAGAAGCTGTCCATTGACTACAAATGGCTTTTTGTCAGCTGACACATTAGATACCAGTACACTTCCATGCACGCAAATACTTAACAATAAATGGTCCAGTCCATTTGCTCTTCAATTTGCCTGGAAATATCTTTAATTTCGCATCAAATAACCACACCTTCTGACCCGGCTCGAAGGACTTGCGACGGATATGCTTGTCATGCCATGTTTTGACCTTCTCCTTGTACATCAGGCTGTTGTCATATACATAATCTCTAAATTCCAATAATCTGTTCAGATCCAATTTTATGTTCTTCCCTACTTGCTCAGAATCTAAATTACATATGTTGATGGCCCATAAAGATTTGTGGATTAGTTCAACGGGCAAGTGACATGGCTTGCCATACACAAGGCGGTAGGGAGACATTCCCAAGGGTGACTTGTATGCTGTTCTGTAAGCCCAAAGAACGGAATCAAGCAGCTGAGATCGGTTCTTGCGATCCGAACACACAAGCTTCTGTAGAATAGTCTTGATCTCCCTATTTGAACATTCAACTAAGCCATTGGACTACGGGTGGTAGGGTGAAGCAACACGATGTTCAATGCAGAATTCATGGTCAGCTTCTTCACCTCTCTGTTTATAAAATGACTACCCCCATCTGATATGAGAATCTTGGGAATCTCGAACCGTGCTATGATGTGATCTCTCAAGAATCGACAGACAACCCTACTGTCGGCGGTTCGGGCGGGAAGAGCCTCCACCCAGCGACTTACATAGTCGACAGCAAGCAGAATATATTCATAGCCCTGGCTATTGGGAAATGGGCCTATAAAGTCAATGCCCCATGCGTCAAAGACATATGATATCTGAATGAATTTCAGAGGCATCGTATCTCTCATTCCTATGGTTCCGCCCATCTTTTGACAGTCAGTGCAGCATTTGACATAATCATCTGCATCTTTGAATAGTGAAGGCCACCAGAGGCCGCTCTGAAAAACGTTTGCTGTTGTTCGTCTGCCTGAATGATGTCCTCCAGAATCTTGGTCATGACATAAAATGAGGACACTCGGAACTTCCTCCTGAGGAATGCACCTTCTCCAGATACAATCTGCCCCCTCACGAAATAAATGCGGATCCTCCCACTGGTAGAAATGCATTTTAGACAAGAATCTATCTATTTTCAACTTCGGCCAATCCTGTGGGATTTTCTTGGTCACCAGATAATTCACGATGTCTGCATACCATGGAAGCGAGGTGACTGACAGAATTGCCTCGTCTAGAAAGGTCTTTGTGATTGGCTGCAGGCTCAGCTCAGGAGATTCCGGCTCAGGAAGCCTTGATAGATGATCGGCCACCACATTCTTTACCCCAGGTTTATCTTTAATTTCCAAGTCAAATTCCTGGAGGAGAAGGATCCACCGAATAAGACATGGTTTGGCGTCCTTCTTCTGCTGTAAGTACCGAATGGTCGAACTATCAATGTAAACAATCACTTTGGATCCAAGGAGGTAAGATCTGGACTTTTCCAAGGCAAAGACTACCGCTAGCAGCTCCTTTTCAGTGACAGTGTAGTTTCGCTGGGCTTCATCGAGCGTTCGACTAGTGTAGTGAATCACAAACGGTACATTATATTTCCTCTGTCCGAGTACAGCACCAATGGCATAATCTGACGTGTCGGTCATTATCTCAAAAGGCTGAGTCCAGATTGGTGGCTGCAGGACAGGGGCCTGTGTGATGAGTTCTTTCAGCTGATTGAAGGCAAGGAGCACACGGTCATCGACAATGAATTCATTCTCCTTGCCGAGCAACTTAGTCAACGGTCTGGCCAATTTACGGAAATCTTTTATGAATCGTCGGTAAAAACCGACATGGCCCAAGAACGACCTGACTTGTTTGATGGTTGTAGGTGGCTCAAGTTTGGAAATTACCTCCACCTTGGCTGGGTCAACCTCCATGCCACGTTTAGAAACAACGTGACCCAGCACGATTCCTTCGGTCACCATGAAGTTGCTCTTCTCCCACGAGAGCACAAGATTGACTTCGCAGCACCTCTATAAGACTCGGTCTAAATAATCCAGACACTGGTCGAACGAATCCCCGTAGATCGAAAAATCGTCCATAAAGACCTCGAGAAAGTTGCCCACCATATCGGCAAAAACTGCAAGCATACACCTCTGAAATGTGGCTGGGGCATTGCAAAGACCGAACGACATCCGTCTGAAGGCATATGTACCAAAAGGACAGGTGAACGTGGTCTTCTCTTGATCTTCAGGAGCAATAGCAACTTGATTGTATCCAGAGTATCTGTCCAAGAAGCAGAAGTATTCCTTCGCGACCAATCTCTCCAAGATCTGGTCGATGAAGGGTAAAGGAAAATGGTCCTTCTTGGTGGTGAGGTTAAGTCTTCTATAGTCCACACACACTCGCCAAGAAGTGGGTACTCTGGTTGCGATCTCCTATCCTTTGTCATTCTTCACAATGGTGATCCCTGATTTCTTTGGCACAACATGCAGAGGGCTCACCCATTTGCTATCGGAGATGGGATAAATGAATCTCGCATCACACCATTTCTGAATCTCTTTCATAACAACCTCCTGTAGATTAGGATTTAATCTTCTCTGAAGTTCTCGAGAGGGCATGCAATCTTCTTCCAGAAAAATGCGATGCGAGCACAATGATGGATTGATCCCATGGAAATCCGAAGTTCGCCAGCCTATCGCCTTACGGTTGCGTTCAAGAACCTCCATAAGACGAGGTTCTGTGTCTTCGGTCAGGTGTGCATTGATGATGACTGGGTACATGTTCGGTTCTCCCGCAAGAAAGGCATATTTCATGTTGGAGGGAAATGGTTTCAACTCTGGTGGAGTCGAAGCTGCTTCAGCAGTGACTTCAGCTATTAATCCTGGTGGAGATTCTTTCATCTGTTCGATGTCCACCATACTATGTTCTACCTCTTCAATCAGATCTTGACAGAATGTCTCGATAATTTCCTCTTCCTCACAAGACTGTTCAACAATTTGCTCTTGATTTTGAAGGCACATCACCCCCACGGGAGTCTCATTCAGCGCGTCAGCGAGTTCCTCATCCTGATCGATAAGGGGAAATTCGACTGCAGTCTTCAATCCCTCCTCGGGGTAGAGGAGTTCATGGATCTCATTATCATCCAAGAATAAGTTGGTATCTTGAATTTCTGCCAAAAAGTCACAGTCATCGGAGTACTCAATCACCCTTGCGCATGATGCAGATGTTTGTTCTGTTGTTGCTCCCTCGGGCAGGGTCTCTACTTTGATTGTTTCGTTGCCAGCGCCAAAAGTTATTTCCCCGGTCCCATAATTCACTACTGTATTTGACGTCCGCAGGAATGGTCTTCCAAGTATTATTGGGGTAAGGAGCAATGGAGCAGGGACGTCCATATCTAGTACCACAAAATCGGTCCGGAATTGCTTTCCCTGAACCGTGACTATCACGTCCTCCAACAGGCTCCTAGGACACTTAACTGACTTGTCTGCGAACTGTAGAATCATCTTTGTAGGCTTGAGCGGTCCTAGCCTGAATTCTGTAAGCAATGACGCTAGCATCAAGTTGACAGAAGACCCGTTGTCGAGAAGTGTTCGTTTAAATTCCTGATTGAACATTTGACATCGCACAAGAGGTGCTCCCATATCTGGCTTTTTATCCGGGAGGTTGCTGATTGCATTAACTGTGGCCATTGTAAGGATATGCTTTTCGGACTTGCCACCTTTGTTCCTAGAATTATGAGAGTGAGTCCTGCGCCTGGTTGTACATGCATCTTTCAATCCTTTCTTTACAGCTGGCATGTAGTCAAGAGCTTTCATCAATGGCATGTTCAATACCAAATTCTGGATGATTTCTATGATAGCAGGATCAGACAAAGTATTTTTCAAATTTTTCATTTTTTTGTGTTTTTTCATTGCTTCTGGAAAAGGAATATTTATAAACTCTTCACCAATGTCATTCAAAATATTATCCATATTGTTGTTTATAGGTAGATGGCAAAAAGGAATAGAATCATCTACAAGATGTGGACCAAAAACGGCAAGCTCGGCGTCAGATGTTGGCGTTGGACTCCCTGCAGGTGCAAAATTCCTTCTGTCTGTGGCTGGCTCTGTAGCAGGTGCAGACATCTCCAATGCTGGCCTATCTCCACCGGGGCTGCTGCTATCTTTTTGTGTTTTGTTGTTTTCTTCATTTTTTGTGATTTTCTGGTTGATGGCTCCCAAAATGCTTTGTGGCCCTAGCGTTAGCCTGGCTGACAATTCCCCGTCAGATGCAAGATGCTTCCCCTTCACTGTTGTTGATGGCTTGAGTGTCCTACCGCTCCTGAGAGTAACAACATTAGATAAAAAGAAATTTAATTCACCTGATTTTGGTTGGACACTACCGGCTACCTGCTCCTTGCATCGGATTTTGTTCGGAGTCACCTCGACTTGAGCAGGGATGGCTGTTTTTGTAGCCATCAAGTCGTCGATCTTCTGGTTTATCTCAGCCATGTTCTTCATCAACTGTTCAAGGCAGGCCAGGGCCGGATTAACCGGCACAATCTCAGCGGAGTCCCCCTGCTGGGGCCTAGAGTACTGGTATGGCTATTGAGACTGTGCCTGGTAACCCTGAGAAAATTGATGAGGAGGAGGGTTGGAGGAATACTGTGAGTTCTGGTGATACGTAGCAGCCGGTTGCTGATGATATCCTTGTTCGCGGTATTCGGACTGCTGAGGACCATGCTGATAGTTCTGCCTCCATGTGTTGCTGTGAGACGGAGGCTGGTACTGATATGAGGGCTGGAAGGGTCTCCCACCCTGCTGCTGCTGGTGATAGGGTCCGTTGCCCATGTTCTGACCCTGAGAGTGTCCCTGAGGATGGGTCAGTTGTGCTTCATTGTTCCATACACCATTAATCTCCTGTATCAGTGGCGGGGGTGGAGAGAGCCGCTCGGAATAGGTCGTCTGGGACTCTGGCTGATATACAACCATCTGTGTCTGAGGCTGCGGTGGCTGCTCCGGAACTTACACGTAGTACACGTGCTGAATGGGCTGGGGCTGCGGTGGAGTCGGATGAGGAATTTGTTGCATTGTAGGCTCCTTCTTCTCAGCGTTCAGCTCAGCAGTAGTAGACACAGCATTGCACATGTTGGCATTCAACGCACGAACGAGCTGCTCCAGCTGCTGGGAAATCAAATCGAGTTTTTCCAAACCCTGGGTCATTTTTTCTATCACAGATAATTTCTCGAGGTCATGCGATCTTCTCAATGATGTCCACCTTGGACAGATGGCTCCCAATGATACTCAAGTTGGAGCTTTCATCCCTGTCTTTGGTGTGAGAAGCCATGTTCAGTAGCTTGCTGATGGCAGTTGGCATCTTCGTGTATGCTCAGGACGAGGATTGAGCGGCTTCTCCTTCAGCCATTTCCTCGTAGACGTTCCATACCATGTCCTCGTCCTTGTTGAAATGCGAACTGCCGCAAGCGGCATCTACAAGATTTTGGCTCTCAAGTGTAAGCCCACCAAAGAAGTGCTGCTCAAGGCTGGTCTTTGGGATTTTGTTGTGGGGACACTTCTCCTGAAGATCCTTGAATCTCTCCCACGCTTCATGGATTGTCTCGTGGGGTTGCTGGCAAAAACTAGAAATACGGGCACGCATCTGATTCAATCACCTGAGAGGATAGAACTTATGGAGAAATGCAGACTTCAGCTCCTCCCAAGTCGTGACTACCTTCCCTAGGTGGTCGACCCAATATAAGGCCTTGTCTTGCAGGCTGAAGGGAAAGGCAGTCATCTTGACTACCCCCAAAGGAATTCCAGGGTAGTGAGCGGTAGCACAAATGCGGCCAAACTTCTTGAGATGAATGTAAGGCTCCTCAGTAGTATTCCCGTGAAATGTGGGAAGCAAAGACAAAAACTGTGGCATTAGCTTGAAGTGGGTGTGGATGCGTGGAATCTGGATCCACTCAGTGATGCGGCCCGCTCCTGGATTGTATGTCTCCTTCAGCGTCAGCTTTGGCTGCAGTGGGTCTGCGTCCACTCTTTCAAAGTCGGGGCCTTGTACTGAAAAGTCATCTCCATAACCGTCCGGATGGAACTCTTGATTTGGATCATCCTCCCGTCGGTCATCTCTTGCATCGGCCATCCTCCTCAAATTATTGAGCATTTCTTGGAAGGCGATCTGGGCCAGGGCTTGGTTAGTCAGCTGTTGTTGGATGGCTTGAATGGAAGCCAGCAATTGACTATTGACATCATTCTGTGTGGTGTACTGCCCTTCCTCCTGATTGGATTCAACTTCAATTTCGGGTCGTGGTCCCTTTCCTCTTCCACGGCCATCTCAGATTCTGCTTGATTTGCTGACTCGGAATCGAGCTCTAAGTCTGCACATGGAAGAATGCCCCGATCAGTCTGAATTGCAGCACCAGATGGAGAGAAGTGTTCCGTGTTAAGGTCAACATAGAACTTTGATAAGGACGGCGATGTGTAAGGAGTGAAATCAATTGCCATCCAAAATGCACAGAATTCGGGACAAGAGTGATCCTGGTTTATTGAAGAAGACGGGGAGTCTGGAGATCAGTTCACGGAGTCTGAACTGGGTTCTCGGGAATCGCCCCGAATTATAAGAGAGGGTGAGCGAATGGAACTGATGTGGGTGTCGACAGGGTCTCGACTAAATTGTCCATTCGTCGCCATCTCGAAAGTCAAGAGGGAGATCGATGCGGATGAAGATACGGAGGTCAACGAGAAACAAATGGAGTGTAAAACAGTAGAAGGCTCACAATGAACAAGGGTCAAATGGGAGGAGAACAAAAGTGGCGCAAAGGCCGGTGTTTTTGATCTTGACCTTAACTCAACTAATCAATCAAACCCAAAGCAATGGATTCACCAACTCGACCCGTGAAGACGTGAAGGTTCGGCAATTATCTTTGTGAGTTTTAGATTTGATTTTCAGGCAATTATCTTTTCACGAGTCCTTAGTGCGCTATGCCTATAGGAGAGACAGTACTGCCGGAAAAGTATCACGTACTTGTCCTCCTCCTGTGTAACATGTAGTCTGCACCTTTTGAGGTCCTTGTAACCCATCCTGGATCCCTACTCAGCCAAAGAAATAGAGGGAGGAAGCCGATAGGCGAAACCAATACTTCGGATCTCGTTCGCAACGGAATCACCCGTGAGCGTGCAAGACTACTCAGATGTAAGACGATAGGACAGACGCCCCTGTGAAGGCGTGGCCTATGCTCGATACTTCGGACAAGGTCAATGCTCTACACAATAGAGAGTCATCAATGCCGGCCAAGCCCTACTCATCTACGTACGATAGAAGCGCCAATACTTCAGAAATCCAAGCGATACACAAGGCAGCCACATATTGGGTTTTGGGCTCTAATCCTTACGACGGCGCTCACCTCACTGGGAAGGAAACCTTACTATGCAACATGAAAACAAATGAGGGCTTTTCTCACCCCAAGGAAATGAGTCCAATTAATCAGTTTATTTTGGTCAAGTATTTTTAGCCGTCCTTTTTTTAATTTTTTTGTGTTATCACTTATTTTGAGTAGATTCAATACAAGCGCCTAACGTTTTTGGTATTTTCTTTGAGTCCTATTTGATCCAAAAACAGAGGGAGAAGATCGGAAAAGCAATGCTAGGTGGCACCAAGATGGAAATCTTACCTTTGTGCCTAGATGATGAATGTCAAGTTAGAAGACTTACAGTGCCTCCCAGCTATCCATGCGGGATGCAAAACAGGAATTTATAAACCTAATCTATATGTCGATATGCACACGGAAATCATCCTAAGCAGGCAATTGCTACACGTGAAGAACCAAATGCTAAGTACTCAGATCGAAGCCTAAGTCCGGTCTCTGATGCCGATCGGTGTCCGCCACAACGGATCCTGCCAATGTTGTATACGACCTCTAGCGACACACAGTTTCGATATTGAGTACTTTCGTAATTAATTAATTCTAAGTCCAAATGAGAAGACTATATGTGCATGCAATGGTTGTTAAGTGTTTGGCCTTAGACTACACGATCAAGCAATCCTAAAAACTAAAGGCTCATTCCACAAAAGAAAGAAAACCAAAATCGGAAATCAAAATAAAAAAGGCGATGAAAATGCGCCAAAACTGCGGTGAGCCTCCAAGTGAACAAAAACTTGGAAATTGGACCCGGATGTCCAAAGTCCAGGGTACATGTATTATTACAAATTTATCAAATGTCTCTCTCCTGCCAAAAAGAATAAAAACCTAACTACCCTCTCTCTGTCTCTCTCAAGTCCTCCTGCTCTCTCCTGCCGGCTAGGCTAGAATAGCTGGTTCTTCCTCTCAAGGCTGCTCAGGATCCCCTAGGCGATCCTCCTCGGTGAGTGGTCCCTCGCAAGAAAACAAGAAAGGGATATCAGACAGTTCAAAAACAATTATACAATAAAATCAGACATTCAAAAATGGCTAAGCAAGTAAAAAGACACAAGTCTACTCTACAAGCCGATGCTCCCCGGCAACGGCGCCATTTGAAAAATGAGAAGACAAGAGCCGCTAAATAATGGTCTGACAGATTAGACTCATTGCCGCTGAGGCGACTACTCAGGACTTCATGTTAATCAACAATTAACCCACATAATTAAGTAAGCAATCAAGAGCAAGGGTTAAAATTGATTATACCCTACTAAGAATGTATAAGGGCAAGCAAGTAGGGGTCGAACACAGGAAGCAATCAGAGTAAAGTAGACTAAGTGTAAGTCAAATGCCTCATGTCATGTATACCACTTAGCTTTTTTGTGGGTTTTTGATTTTGTATATTTTGTTATTTAGTTTTTGTTATAATTTTATATTTTGATTTTAATTTCTGATTTTGTATTTTCTTTTATATTTTTATATTTTTTATATTTTAGTTTTCTTTAAATAGATTATATATACAAAGTAAGAAAAGGAGGGATGAAGTATTTATAAAAATAAGTAAAAATAAGCAAAAATCAGGAAATAAAATATTTTTGGGCTTTTTATAATTTTATAATGTTTTTTTATTTTTCTGGATTTTTCCCTAATTTTTTTTTGGTATTTTTAAAGTCAAAAATACTAAAAGCAGTGGATAAAATAAAAGTCTGAAATTAAAATGGAGAAATAAAATACAAAATAGTAACAAAAATTCTCCAAATTAATTTTAAATAAAATATAATAAAATAAGGAAAATTCAGGGAAAGAAAACACAATTTTTAGATTTTTTATGAATTTTATAAATTTTTATGAAGATTTTTAGAGTTTTGTAATTTTTAGGAGTTTTCTTTTATATTTTTTTAGTGATTTTTGGACTGAAGTTAAAACACGAAAAGACACTAAATATATTTTTTTTGGATTTTTCTGAGTGTTTTTATAATTTTTATGGATTTTATAATGAAAACAGTAGTGAAAATGCATGTTTTTGAATTTTTATAAATATTAAAATGCAATAAAAGTGTGAAATAAAAATATAACTGATAATATGATGAAACAGGAACATAAAGGTATTTTTTGGTAATTTTTGGGATTTTATAGATGCACGGAATAAACACTAGAAACATAAAGAAAATGCATGCTAGAAGGGGTATTTTTGTAATATGCAAAAAGTCCAAGGGCCTTAATGCAAATTTCTTGAAATTATATAACTGAATAAAAATTTTCTAGACTAAAAATCAATAGCTAAAGCCGCAAGGTTAATTTTGCAAAATGCCCAGACACACGTGCATTTGCACGTGAACTGTCAAGGACCAAACAATAATTCCTAAAAATCCAAGGGCTAATACGCAAAATTACCCAAAAGTTTCATACATTATAGCAATGTTTAAGGGCTGGTTAGAGTACAAGAAAGGGTGGGGCCTTGACCGCAAAATACCCAAGTGCACGTGCTCGCGCACGTGCGCCTAGCTGGCAAGGACGATACTGCAAATATGAAAAGTCCAGGGTCTTAGGAATAAATATTACAAAAGTTTTAATACAGCAGATGAATGATTTGATGTTGAATATGAAATACAAAAATGCCTTGGGCGGAAATGCAAAATACCCAAAGAATCGGCGGGCACGGACGGTGGATGGAATCTCACTTGGCCACGTGTCCGCACCCTGGGCGTCGATACCCCTTCACGGTGAACGGTCGAGATTAGAAGATCCACACCGCGATCAACGGTCGAGGACGGCTTGATCGGACAGTAGTTGTACGCTCGGACGAGCAGGACTGATCGGGCGGCGATGAGGCCCGGAGGACGAACATTTCAAGAACTCGCGCAGGGCGAGTTTGATTCGAACGCCCTGAGCTCCTCCGACCTCCAAAAGCGCTCCGACAGGGCTCAAATGTCTCCTGGAAGGTTGGCTGCTCAGCTGGTGCCTCAAAAACTCCCGTCGGGGCTCGATATGGCAGCCGAGAAGTCGGCGGAGCTGGAGGCTCCAGGTAGCTCCGGCGAGGGGTCGAAGATGGGCTCCAGGCGCTATTGGGTCACGAAACCTGCAGGAAACAAGTGAGAGGATCGAGGGCAAGTTGCCTCGACCCTGCGGTAGGGGGAATGGAGCGAAATGGTTGGCTTAGGCCGGAGAAACTCGAACTCCAGCCAAGTGCGACGAGAATGATTTGGCAAAACTACGGAACGAGATCGATGATAGGATAGATCTAGGTAGACTCCTGGAGACCTAAGGTGCTAAAAGAACAGAGGAAAAGGAAGATAACACTCATCGAAGGTGCACCGCCGGCGAACACGGGCGGCACACTCTGGCGAGGTGGATCGACCTCGATTCGACGTCCTCGACTCCAGCCAAAGGGTGAGATCGCTCCCTGCTGTCACCAGGAAGGTGGTTGGAACCCTAGGCAAAGGAATAGAGGGTGGAAGAGTGATCAAATTCCAAATGTAGGTCAAAGGGGTTTTTGAAGAAGATGTCTCTGGCGGCTCCAAGAACGAGGCGCACGAGGCGGAGTAGTGATGTAATCGTCGAGGAGAGGCCTGGGCGTGTAAGACCATTCCATGAGGACAAAAAGTCATGAAGACCTTATTGCCAAAAGATGAAGGGATTAGCCTCGAAAAATCCGTGAATATGAGACAAAAACCATTCTGACACCAGGCCAGACCTTGGTCAGAGAGTTGACCGAGGTCAACCACAGAAAGAACCTGGTTGGTCCACGTGGACCAACCAGAAAAATCTCTGGGTAAAAGTTTTAGAAATTCGATTAAAAATAATAAATTATTTAATTAATTTTTAGCTATAAAATAAGAAATGTTTGTTATTTTATGAATTAGTTTATGATGAGTTTTATTTATTTTTTAGAGGTATAAAATTACAAGTTACCATGTATACTCTTTATAGGTATCTTTACCAATATATTTTAATATTTTATTTTTATTTTGTGAATTTATTTATTTGTTTTTGATTTATTATTTTATAAATTTATAAAATATTTTTATACACTTAAATATATTTTTATTGTATTTTTATTATGTATTTTGTATACTTAATGAAATAGTAGAATCAGTTATATAGGTAGATGTACAGGTATTATACCTAGCTATGCTACATACAAGTATTTTATTTTGTATTTTCTTTATGTTTTTATTCCAATTTTAATATACAAATATATTATAAGTAATATTTACAATTTATAAAAATATGAAATTCTGACAATAAAGAATAATAAATAAAATGAATATTTTAATCTATATAAGTATACAAGTAGGGTCCAAAACTCAACTTTCAAACCGTAGCTCCGCAAAATACAAACCACCTTCATTAAATATATTATTTAAAATTATATACAATTAAAGGTGAGTTTGACGCGTTTCGAGTTTTTATTTGCAAGATACAGGTCTGGGAAGTTGGGATTCTGGAATCTTATTCAGACCATAAACTTTTTATCTGTATATTATTTTTAGGTGAAATCATTTTTGTATTTTTATTTATTTAATTATCTATGACTTTCATGTAAAGGTTTCTTTATTTGCGGTATAAAAAGTGGAACCAAAAGTAGTTCCCAAAATGAATAAAGAATGAATAAAAACAAAGGTATTTTTATTATATTTTGGCCCTTATCTCCCCCTACCTTATTCCTTGTCGACCTAGTCATCGAGATGCCTAGGTCGCGGGTTTCGGGTCATAAAATATTTACAATATTTTATTCTTTTTCTTTTATTTTCTTTATTCTATAATTTTGGCTTTAAAAACTGTACTTTATACACTATTTACACAAATATGCATGAATGCTAAGATGCCTAAATCAACAGTATCTACACGCATTTACTAGGGTTTTTAAGGCCAAAATGATAGAATAAAGATGATGAAACATAGATTCATCGCATACTAATTCATAAAAATCCACAAAAATATGTTTTAGTTTCAGCATTGCATGATATTTTTAGGAAAAATAGTAATTGGTTAATTTGGACTTGATTTTCATTAAAATTAAATTGGTTAATTTTCTTATTTTCTTAAGAAATTGATTTATTTATGCTTTTTTTGCATTTTCCTCTTTCATAAAAAATGTAAAAATGCCTTTCTAAATATCGTCTCACTAACTTATCTGAATTGATTCTTGAACCAACATTTTGCATGTTATTGTCGGCCATGGGCTTGCCCAAGTAAAAAGTAAATCGCATTACACTGTATTGATTGATCATCTTTTGTGTGGTTTTGATTAGTCAGTTCTACCGAATACTACAACTAATTCATGATTTTTAAAACTAGTAAAAAGTGAGTTTTCAAGGTGGTATTAGGAAACTTAGTAGTACAATACACCCTTAAATGCATATATATATATATATATATGAAGATCCCCCAATCCCATACATCCATGATACTCTGAAATATTTACATATAATCACTCAGATTTTACATGAGATAATCATCCCTAGTGTTTTCTAAAATCATGATTGCTTCATAAGAAGCGTTAAGAGAATCAAATATGGATACTTGATAGATACCTTTAGATATGTCCAGATTACTAAACAGATATCAAATTAGAATCAAATTGGCACGAGAGTATGTTAATAAGAGAGTGAGCTGAAGAGTTTAAATGTTTTGAATTCCTTTATCACTATATGGTGTATCGTGTAAAAAAGATGGCATGTGTTGAAAAACTATGTTGAGCCATGGTATGGCTGGTGATTAGGAGAAATCTCACAAAACTCTTAGGGATAGTTAGGTTTTGTGAAGTCTAAACACAGAATGAGATGGCGATGCGAGTATGGAACCCCCTCCCTTCTTGAGGTAGACATTTGGAAGTCATGGTCCAATATTTTAGAATTGTTGCTTCGACAATCTTATGGAGATTATAGGTCCAATCTTTTTTAAAAAAATGACAACCTTATGGAGATTATAGGTCCAATCTTTTTAAGATTATTATTTACTTAATCACTTCTTTTCTTTTGAACTCGTTTAAAGTTGAGGATGAACTTCTTTTAAGATTGTTATACTATAACATTTCAAAAAACTTAGTGAATCAATCTACCTGATAGCTAATCCATTTAGATGGAATCGATTCAAAAAATTGCAAAATGGTCTAGTTAGAAATTACGCATACAATATATTGGAGAAATATTAATCCTGATTAAAATTACAAGTTTAGGATAATTAAATAAAAAATAGAAGAAATTGATTGGATAAAAGAAAAGGGAAGTTAATATTTATTTTGAATTTTGATTATCAATTTTATGGTAAAGATAATGAACGGATTAATTGTTTTAGTTTAAAAAGGTGGAGATAATGAGTGGATTAATTATTGTGGTTTAAAAGAAATACAAATGTAATGAATGGAGTAATTAAAAAACAAGATGGAGATGATGGTGTGATTAGTTGGATGTGACAATGACTCCATTAGGATCCCATCACCATCACAGTTTCTATATACGAGAAGATGAAGATAACGTTCTTTTGGGGAGAGTTCATGAGAGCCCTGTAGAGAGAGTTATACATGAATTCAACATACCACCCTCAGATGGATAAACATAGTGAGTGGACCATCCAAACTTCATAGGACATGTTGAGAGTTTATATCGTGGAGTGGAAGGGGTTGTGAATCGGTAAACGGACCCAAACCCGTCCACATCCGAATCTGTTTAACTAAACCCAGCTATATAAGCGACCAGGATGCATGTTTGATCGAGCCCCCCCCCCCCATTTTCCAAGTCCTAGTCGCTGGATCTCTGTAAAAAATTCATTACCCTCTCTTCCCCAGAAAAATATGTACTACCCCATGAATTGATGGAGAAAGCTTGAAGAAGAGGAGCCCAACCCATAAGGATTGATGGATGGACGTTTTCTCAAGGTAAATATCATAATCCTTATTGTCATTTACCTTGAACCACCAACTTATTGATAGAACATAATACAACTAAAATTGATTTGTGAACAATAATTTATAGTGGGTAGATCTACATGTTCCCAATGTAGATCATGATCTTGGTAGTTGCTCGATACAAATGCAATGTTAGTGATATTTTGATGTTCTTTCGGTTGATTTATTGTTATACTTTATTATTATATCTATGTATGAGGTTGTTGCATATGAATTTTGGAAATAATAAAATTCAATTTGTGTAGTTAGGAACCTTTGATGAGACAAATTCTTTAGTAATGTCCCGAGAATACATATTTCCTTATATAGTTGGTGAATCTGCAATTAATCATCTTTATTCTTTTATAGCTTAAAATCTATTATAAAACACATGTAAATATCGCTAGTTCTCATCTCTTAACAAACTAACATTATATATTAATATTGTATAATTGTCATTTATTTTAACGGAAAATAAAAGAATACATAATAAAGGAAAAAGAAAGAAAGAAAGAAAAGAAGGATGTATATATGTACAATAGGTACAAACTGATCCTGACCCCGAGATAGATCAAGTATTAAACAAATCATCAAGGAATAAATAAGAGGGAGACACAATCATTAACTTATAAAAATCTCACAAAATAAAGATCACAACGTACATATTCATCACATTCATTATGTAAATATCTTGTATTATTTTATTTATCATTAAATAAACTTAAACAAAAATATGTTCTTCATGAAACTTGTACATAATAATGTATGCTAAATAATAAAAATAATTGCAAAAATAAATCATGTACATAATAAAGGTACAATGCTCAAAAAATCCATAAATAAGAATTGAAAGCTTAATATCTACTCCATATGAACTCAAAATTAATCAAACTCACTTTCAATGTACTCAGAATAAAAATATCTATAAAATAAAGGTAGTTTCATAAAAATTGGAGTTAAGATGGAAAAGACAACTTTCTAGGGTATTATTGTACCCGGTATATTAGCATGTATATATTTTATTCTTGGTATTCTTGTGCATATTATATTTTTAGTGTTTTATAAATATTTTATATTAATTATGTAAAATACAAATAAAAATCATAAAAGTTAAAAAAACAAAAATAAATAAGTGCATTTATTATTGATATATTGTAGCTATATTATACACACATGTAATTATTTGTACTATTAAATTAATTTATAAAAATAAATAAAATTGTATTTAAAAATCTTAAATTATTCTTTAAATAAATAAGTTATAAAATAATATGTTTATTTATAAAATTTAAAATTAATTTTTTTTCTATATTTCATATATATGAATTTTATACCTCTAAATATGTGTATTTACTTAATTTAACTATGTAAATTATCTTATTTAATTTATTAAAAATCATCAAAACTAGTTTATTAATTTTATAAATATTTTGCATATTGATTATTTTCTAATTTAAAGCCATTTTCTATTTATTTTCTATATATTGTTTATTTTTATGCATTGATTTCTAGTGTAATGCTTGGCTTTATTGGTTGAGATCCGATTGTTGGCTAGTTGGTCAACCCCTTCTTCTTAAGCTCCATACCCGAGTCTCGCCCGGAACCTCTTCCTTCCCTAAACTTGCTTTCCCGGTTATGAGAACCTCTCAACCCGATTTCACTCCCCTTTGATCCACCTCCTATTCTTGATTCTCACACGAATAAGAACATGTCTGATCCAATTTGTTTTTGCACTCAAAATTTCGATCATTCTCGACCTTTTCATCACATACGAAACCCCTCCTAGGTGCCTCTTTTCATGTTCTTTTTTCTTTTTTATCTTTCTTCCATGAGCTCGAGTGAACTCGAGAGAGGTGTAATGACAGAGCATCAACTTTTATCGAGCGGAAGCATGCGAGAGAGATTCAAACGTGATCTGTTGCCATCAAAGATCTCTCTGATATGCTGAAGTTATGGCACTCCCAACCATTGAGGCAAAGACCCATCTTAGATTTATTATTTTCCAAGTATCGTAGCTCCAATCCCATTTGATTTCGTTCAATTTTTCATTTGGTTTATTGTGATTTTACTTTTGTAGCAGTAATCTTCATTCCGATCTCTGATCATCTAGATTAGAGATCTCACAGCTCTGATTTGAATCCCCTTTACTCCCCTCATTATCAACTTCCTTCGACTACTATTCTCTACATCTCCTTCACAGTCTCTCCCTCCTAGATCAGATTGGATCTGGGCAGCTGATCCAAATCCTTCAGCACTGTAGAGATCCGACCATCTACCTCCCACTTCCGCTTCTTCTTTGTTTAATAACCAGTATACGAGGACCACCAAGCTTTCAGCAACCTTTGGATACACCTACAGGTCACCAGTTGGAGGAGATTATAGTTCAATCCAACCATCTGACCATGCATCTGCAATAAGACTTCTAGGTCTCTTCACTGTGAGACCCATAACTTAGATTCGATTTAGATCAATGCGGATTTAATGCAGAAACCATTTGGGGCCTTCTCAGCTCAGATACAAACTAGATCGGAGGAGATCAAGCCAATAGAAGTCCATCCGAGTCCACCTTCTTCAGTGCTCTTACATCCATCCTAGGAGTCGCTCGATCGAGGAAGAGGAGTCCATATCTGATTAGCGCCTTTCACTTGTGCCTAACTTAGAGCCATCGATCAGGGATCCAAGACGCAACATCCCAACCGCACGTCGCCTCAACCACAACATGTGAGTTGCATGCGCTTATTTGATGACTTTGCACAACACCTCCTCTTTTATTTTCTTAATTATATATAGATCCTAACCACGTGTATGCATGTGAAAGCTTGAATAATTGCAATTTTCGTGGTTGCTTTTGTTATTTGCAAGTTAGTCCATATGAATTGTACTCATGTGGCTCTCCATGTGGTCTGTTTGATCTTTTTGCACATTATCTCTTAGACTCTTTTATTTTTTAATACAATGATTGAGAAGTTTTAGTTAATTGGAAATTGGTCCCTCTATTGATGCATTTCTTTTAATTATTTTATCGACTGAATTAATTAGTTCCCATTATCTAAAAAATCAACAAAATTAGGATAAACATCTAATAATCAGATCTAGGTCCAATATTTTTGAAAAGTTCTTTCATTTTCTTATTTTAAATAAATTAAAAACATAACATATTTCAATGCTAGATCTAATAATCAGATCTAGGCCCAGTATTCTAGAAAATTTATTGGCTATAATATTTTATCACTTATAGAAAAATCACATAAAAATACAAATAGAAAACAACAAAAAACTTGATATTTGAACAATATCCTAAAAATTGTATAAAATAAAAGAAAAAATCAGAAAAATATATGCTTTATCTTGTTTTAAGCTTATTAAAAATAATTTTATACAAAATTAGTTTCTAGTAAGTTTGAGTTAATTTTATTTTTTAAAAATCACAAAACAATAGTTTATTTCTCTTTCAAAATTGTTTTCAAATTTAATTCTATATAAAATCCATAAAAATCTTAAAAACATTCCAAAAATCACTTAAAATATTAAAAAAACTTTTTTGACTAGAGAAGGCCCTACTATTTACTACTATATAAAAGCAAATAACTAGTGCGAGGACATAGGTCTCAGAACCTCTCTGCTATCTCCTAAGGTGTAAATAGAAAACAAATAGGGAGGCAAAGGCTGCAAAAAAAGCAATGCAAGTCGTGAAACGGGAAGGCTAAGAGAGAGGGACGAAACTAATAGGCTTCGACTGCATGCAACGAAGGTGGTGCGTAGCGGGACGAAGGCTACGAAGGTGTGTGTGCAGCGAGGATGTAGGAGAGGCTAGAGGTTTTTATCAAATATATAGTTGAAGTATTGATAGACGCAGTGCCATCTTCTTTATTACGGCTGCTATTGCCTTTCGTCCCTTCCTAAAAAATATAGAAATATTTTATTTTCCTATTTTTGACTTTATTTCACATATTTTAAAAATCTAGAAAGGGTTGTTTGTCATTTTTGTATATATTATATTCATAAATTATTTTAAAAAATTTTAAAAATGTAAAATTTGCATAATTAAAATAAATTAAAAATAAAAAAGAAAATATAAAAATTAATTTAAAAGTAAACAATTCATTAAAAGTTCATAAAAATCATTAAAAAATCCTTAAAATGGTAGAAAAATCCTAATTAATAACTTCACCATCATTTATTTGAAAGTTTGTCTCCTCGAGTTCGACACTCTCTATACTTGCCACTACACATTTGTTAAGAGTATAAATAAAAAATTAAGGGATATTTATACCCATAACCCTGAGTAATTTTGTAATTACATTCATAACCATGTGTAATCACGAAATACACCTAAGACCCTAAGTAATGTTAACTGATGAATACCCACTCATCACTCTTTATTCTTTTATTTTAGCTACAAAACCTTTGTCAAACACATGT
Source organism: Ottelia alismoides (assembly GCA_037367405.1). NCBI lineage: Eukaryota > Viridiplantae > Streptophyta > Magnoliopsida > Alismatales > Hydrocharitaceae > Ottelia > Ottelia alismoides. Next base: position 14,505 of record JAZKJV010000514.1, on the reverse strand, counting down.
AGATATATGTAAATATTAATAATTAGCAAATTGCATGCATTGTATAAAAATAAATAATTAGCATATTTTTGTGCATAAATAAAAGAATAAAGAGACAAAAGAAAAAGAGGGAAATATTTAGAATAAATATTGAGCGACCTAATCCCAAGGGAGGGCTCAGCATGGGCCTGACCGCATAAATACCCAAGTAGAGAGAGATAAGGAAGCTCATGTGTGTAAATATACCTGTATATAAATATAAATATTTTCCTCTAAATAAAAATAAAAATGGTTTGTATTTATATGTACATATTTGTAAATATTAAATTAAAATAAAAATAAGAAAAATTAAAAAGAAAATAAAAATACCCTTCATTGTATATATTCATCATGTACATAAGTCCACATACTTATTTATTTCTCCTTATAAATAAATAAATAAAATTCCATAAAAATATGTATATATTCCATATTCCATAATGTAAATAAATAAAATAAAAATTACAAAAATAAAAATAAAATAAAAAGGAATAAAAATAAAATCAATTTCCTTCATTGTATATATACCATATATGTCTATAAATAAACCTATTTATTTACACCCTGTAATTAAATAATAAAAATAAAATAAATATACCAAATTATTCCAAATTTTATTTTGTAAATAAATAAAATTTAAAATTGGAATAAAATTTAAAAAAATAAATAATTAAAAATCAAAATCAAAAATACAATATTGTATATACCTATATATAATATACTATATTGTAAATACTTAATTTTTATTTCAAAAAAATAAATAAAAATCACAAAAAATAGTTTAATTATAAATAAATAAATAAACATTTTTCATATTTTAACTTTTTCCTAATTCGGCCATTTGCTATTTTAAAATTAATTTCCAAATCTTTTATGATGTGGCCGCTCCTGATTGGTCCACGGGGGATGTTGACCCCCCGGTCAACTCCCCCCTGGACCACAGACCCGCGGATCTTGGCTTCTGACCCAACTTTGCTGATTTTTCCTAGCATGATCCGACTTCCATTAATCGAAACCTCGGGCCCCGATTGTCCTTGAATCATCACTAATCCACGCTCGATCATCCACCTAGGGATCCGAGCTTCGCCGTGCCCTGCCCAACCTATTCTTGCCGGACCCTCACTCATATAAATAATTTGCTCCGCCGCACGATTCACTCATCTTTGGCTCCGCTCTTTCCATCCCAGAAGCTCCAGCACCTTCGCCTGAGTGACAGCAAGCGATTGGTGGTGTCGCAGTAAGGAGGAGGAGTCCCGACCATTGATCCGGCGACCTAGCACCGTCGTGCGCCACCCAAGAGTGGTGCTCGAGCCTCGGGGATCAACGGCCCTCGAGGCAAGGACCCAGAGCTTCAGCAGCTCGTCCACAGTCGATCTCAGCCATCTGGTAAGCCTCGTTTCCCTTAGCTTTCGCTAATTTCAAGTTACGCCCAAATCCCCTGTTCGCCTTCGACCATCGATTCCGGCCACACCATCCACCCATTTTGTCGATTGACCCGACCTTCACCTCCGCCTCACTTCTCTGCACGTTCTCCGCCCCTTCAGCCAACCCAGTTCGCCACGGAACTGGGAGTCGAGCTCCTTCGTCGTCGCATCGTCGGAGCTCATCCGCCCCATCGCATCGTTCACCCACCTCGCCTCTAACTGGGTCGAGGCATTTTGCCCTCGACCCAGGAGTGTTGCTGTGCAGCTTTGCAGGTCAGACAAGGACCATCTGAGGCCCTCCACATTCAGCACAAGAGCTGAAGCTCTGCCTTCGTCGCTGGAGCTTTTCGGAGTATCCCAGCATCATCGGAGGAGCCTGACCGACGCGGGAGGCCTTGGCAATCACGTTCCACCTATCAGCAGCCCGTGAGGAGGTCCAGCGCGCTCACATTCCATCAGCGAAATTCGCCGGCGAGGAGTTCCTCCAGGACCCTCCTCTGCCGTTCGTTCGACCCCTGAGGCCCAGATCTGTCGTGGACCGTCCGATCAGGGCGAAGAAGAGGCCTAGCAACCACCGTTGATCAGCCATGTGGCCTCTTCTCCGCCCTCCATCCAGCGAGGGTTGGCGCCCTCGATTCCAGCTGTCGGATCAACCACGTGGCGCCATCCCCACCCATCTGCAAATAAAGGGTAATTTACCCTTAGGCCCTTTGCCATTTTGTTTTTAGTAAATAGTCCTGTAAATATTTTATCAAGTTTATTTCAGTTTGGTAAATTGCATAGAGGACCTGTTAGTTTACTTTCATTGCATTTCTACCCCTGTGTATTGTGGACACGTGCTTCGTCACGTGTATTTTTGGTGAAATTGCATTTTGTGGCATGTAGTTTCTAGTTGTTATGGAATGAAAAATCTTTTTGGTTAATTGCATTTATGCCCCTGTGAGTGTATTTATTTCCACATGTGTTGAATTTCGTGGGCTTTTTGCAACTTAGCCCCTGGACTTTTAGAACCTGTTGTTAATAGGTCCAGGGACTTAAGTTAATTGCATATAGGTCCCTGAGTGCCCAGAGCACGTGCGTGGCGTATGGGAACCTGGACTTTTTGCACCAGGACCCCCTTGGACTTCTGTTTTTGTTAATCTTAAGCCCCTTGAAGATACTTTTATGATAAATAGGTCCTTGTGACTGTGGGCTTTTGTTTGTTGTAAATAAAATATCAAATCTCATCCAAATCAAGTGAAAATTTGACACGTGGCTCCTGCCAATGTGTAGAATTTTCACTGATTTTTGGGAAATTTTTGAAGCCCTTTTATTATTTTTAAAAATTCAAAAACCTCTCTTTTTCTATCTGTCCAGATATAAAAATCACAAAAAATATTAAAACCTTCTCAAAAATTCTAAAAAATTCACAAATTGTGTGTTTTGATTTGCTTGATTTTCTGACCAATTTTGGTCATTTTTTGATTTATAAAAAATATTAAAATTGAAAAACTTTGAAAATCTTATAAAAATTTTAATAATTCATAGAAAATCCCAAAAATAATAAACTCAGCCCCTGATTTTTCTTTTTTGTTTCTATTTTATAGGAAAAATACTCCAGGCTTTGAAACAACCACTTAGTATTTTTGAATGGTTGTCCAAGCCTGATTGGACAGTTTTCATTTGTTTTTGCCTTTTTCCATTTTTATAAAATTCTATAAAAATCAAAAATTTATCAAAAAATTCACTAAAAATAGTAAAAATTATAAAAATCATAAAAAAAAAATTTATTGGAATTTTTGGAGCATTTTAGAGTAATTAAATAATTGTTGAAAGTTGCTTGTTTTATTTGTTTTCATATTTTCTTTATAATTAAAAATTCCAAAAAAATATTAAAAAATATTAAAAATCCACCAAAAATAATTTGCTTTTATTTTTATTTGTTTTAGACTACTTCGTAGGCCGCAAGGCCATCACGTGCTCCCTGAGTCTGATCCTGGTCGCTATACCAGGCTAATCCAATAACCATGGCCACTAGTTATTTTTCTCTGATTTTCTCTTTGTTTGGTGGTCTGCTCTTATATTTTTCTTGTTGAGCTGGATTTCTCGAGCGGCTAAGGTTGCAACGACCTTCGCTATATTTTATCCACCTTAGTCTATCGAAAATTTGGCTCATCAGAATGGCGCCTTTGCCGGGGAGCACGGCTTAGTAGTCGTTTTATTTTTCTTTTTATCTTGTTTTCTTTTTCGTGGCTTTTCGCGGCTTTTCTTTTTCTTTTATTTTCATTTTATTTTATTTTCTTTTCTTTTATTTTGTTTTTGATTGTTTTGCTTGTTTATTTTTGTTTGCATTTTTGCATATATATACCATGTTTCATTTCACTTGCTTTAGCTGCTTTATCCGGTGTTTGCCACTCTATTGTATTCTTGCGAGGGCCCAAGGACCGAGGCGGTGACTTTCGAGGAGCCGGCACAACCACGGTGATCGGAGGCGGCTCCTTTCTGCACAGAGCCGCAGGAGAGCGCGAGGAGGCAGTTGAGTGTGGGAGGAGTAGTTTAGAGTAGTTAGTTTTATTTTCTGTAACATTTGAATTATTGTAATAATACAGGACACTCAGCAGGACACTCAGCTAGACTTAGACTCTCGGAGTCTGTTTCGCCGAGCACCGGTGTGCTCGGGGGACCCCTCGGTTTTTTTTCGTGATTTTTGATTTCTTTTTTGCCTTTTCCGATTTCTCGTATTTCTCGAACCCCTAGACTTAGGATTTTCTGCTTGATTGTGACGTAATAATCAGGATCCAAATACCCTAATAAAGCTGAGTGTGCCTATAGTTCGGTAATTGGACCTATAATAAAAAGATTGAAAAAATAGTCGATTCACTACCTTTGAGCCTACGTGCCGCAACCCACCCTGCCAAGCACTGCTCCTGAACCCAATTTGTCGGGAGGAGGAGGGATGAACTGAGACCGGACTCTTGGATTGGAGGCTGGTGGTCGACTAGCCGTTCTTTCGAGTAGAATTGCTGTTTAGGGACTCGGTTTTCCGCCTGCACCATTTAGGTAGTTTATTTTCAGTCTTTAAATTCTGCGCGGATCATTTTGCATGTAGACTGCTGGAGTCAGGTACGCATCTCTTACTCTGCATGCATCATTGATTTCATCGCGCATCGGCTTTTTCGACTTCTCCCCCTTGATTTTTGGACTTAATAACTAGGAGAACCGAAAAATTCGTTAGGCGATTTGTTTGATATTTTTGAAAAATACCTAAAAAGAGAAATCATAAAATTGGGACTGGTTTACTCTATTGACCCTAAAAGACGCTCACCGAAAAATTTGTCTTAGGGAGAGCAACCCCCTCCTTGTCTGGTTTGCTTGCGCGAGAGAGTGACCCGTACACTAGGTAGAGCCATATCCGATATCTTTCTCGACCGATTACCGGCTCTTTCTGTACGGGACAGTCGGTTGAGAAATTATCGGATCACCCAACAGGTCACGCTAATCGCTTTGCTATTCGGACTGATCACCTAATAAAATTGACAAGATAATTGACCGAGCCTTTACGGTCTTCAGCTCGTGTTGCGTTGGTGAATCGGGGGTTTGCTTGTGATCATAGTTGTTACCAGATCTCATCCGCCCAACTCGCCAGATCAAGATGATGGGTAGAAGGTCTCTTAGGCAGCCTCTGGCTGCACCGCTTCCCAGCACTTATGCCCGCTCATCTAGGTTGGTTCGTGAGAGCTGAGACCCGCTCTCCGAACCTGAGTTTGACTCTACCCTGTTCCCCCTCGACCCCCCTTCTTTCAGTTCCGAGATACCAGTACCAGAGGAGAGATCGTCAGATTATTTATCGGCACCTGAGTTTGGATCCTTTGATTTTGCAGAGATTATGGCTGGCAGCAGTGATGATCACACCAGAGGTCCCCAGCATGAGCATACATTCATTATGGACCAGGGTGCGATCAACTCCACCCTAATCGCCTCCCTCGAGACAGTTCAGCAACATTTGAGGGATCAGGGAGCATTCATGATATAGATGAGGCGTGAGATGGAGCAGTTGAGAGCCACTCGCGACCAGCGTGAGCCCGGAGACGGGCTGAGGATACCCGATGAGGCAGCAGCAGTCGCAGTAGTCGCCGCAACAGCAGCAGATCCACCGAGACCGATGCGGGAGTTATACAACCCCGGATCGACTTTGATGCATCATTGGGTCGTACTTCCAGCCATCGTGGGGGACTTCAAGTTCCCCCCGAACACTTTGCAGCTTCTCCCCCAGTTCAATGGGCTCGCCACAGAGGAGCCCCATCTCCACCTTTAGGAGTTCTTGATGATCTGCAGCACAGTCCATGACCGTCAGGTAGACCAGGATACCATACGGATGATTGCCTTCCCCTTCTCCTTAGCAGACCGAGCAGCCACCTGGCTGAAGCACTTGGGGAAGTTTGCCTACACTTGGGAGCAGGTCCGCACTGAGTACTTGCACAAGTACTACCCACTCGGGTGGACGAATGCAGCTAGAGCCCTGATTAGTAACTTCTCCATGCTCCCCAATGAGCAGTTCCATGAGGCATGGGAGAGGTTCAGAGAGCTGACAGATAGATGCCCGCACCATGACATCTCGAAGCCAAACTTAGTTCAAAGCTTTTTCAGGGGGCTGACACCAGAGCTTTAGGGCTTGGTGAACGCTTCTTGTGGCGGGTCCTATTTCGCCAAGGATCATGATCAGGTCTGGGCCATCTACGAGGAGATGGACGAGAACTATATGGTGATGTCCCAGACCCGACTCTACACACAGGGACGACCCCAGCCACAGACCGTGCAGTACCAGAGGATAGAACGGGTCGACGTCGGTCCATCCAATTCGTCAGCAGCAGCAGCACAGGCCGAGAGTTCAACCGCAGACATGGGGATCATCAACGAGAAGCTGGACCAGATGGAGATTATTAAGAAGAAGCAGTGTCAGGGCATCACGCAGATGGAGCAGATGGCACTGACTCTGAGTGACCTGAAGACACAGCTCATGTGTCTCCAGGAGGCACAGACGGCTTCCCAGCTCCGTCTTTAGGCACGAGGCGATCCTAGCAGCAACAACAGCTCGTATCAGTGCTCCAGCTCCCACCAGCAGCCTAGACAGGTCCATCTTGTACAGGCGGAGCCGTACCAGCAACCGCAGCTTACTTACCAGGCACCACCATCCACGGACACATAGATGGTGGTATACCAGCCGGATCAGCCTCTGGCAGTGCTCCTACCACCTCAGTACGATTCAGAGCTGTTGATGGATGTCAACGGGATTTGGTACGACCGCCCCCAGCCCAGTATTCGACGAGACCATCCCGGATTCTGTTGGGCGGCCGGAGGTTCCAGCTCCTAGCAGCAGCCTTCAGGACAGGGTGGCCAGTACAGCCATCGGAGGGATCACCAGCAACAGCAGCCCCCGGTGTACCCACATCCACAACAGCAGTCACAGCAGTATGGTCCTCGTCCCTATCAGCAGGGACAGTCTTGGAGGCGTGATTAGCCTCATCAGCCGCAGCATCATCCACAGTCTTACCCCTCTCACCCACAGCAGCAACCTCACTACTAGAGAGGCTACCCGTTAGGTTCTCATGGGTCATCCTATGAGAACCTCACCTTAGATGACATAGCCCGCCTCCTCACCGATCAACATGCTACATTCTGACAGGAGATGGATGAGTTCTGCCAGGAGATGCGGTACATAGTGAGAGGGAAGGCCGCCATCCCTGCCCAGATCGAGCCGAATCCCAACAACCTCAAGAGGAAGTCTGAGCATGTAGTTTGTACTGAGTATGCCACTCCTAGTGATGCATTTGGAGATATGTCTGCATATTTGTTTGATATTGATTTTGTCACACTTAGGAGCGGTAGGATGCCAGCAGGCGGTGCCTCGTCTGAGCGACATCCCAAGGATACATTTAGAGCGCCCGACGAGGAGGAGGAGAGCGGTACTGAGGCCGCCAGAGATGATGATGGTGGTACTGATGCCACCACGGATGCTGATCCCACCGGCGGTACTGAGGCCGTCGTTTCACCAGTTGGAGGAGGTGGTACTGAGGCCACCCATGTTGTTGAGCCAGAGCGCGGTACTGAGGTCGCGAGTCTTCCAACCGAGGGTGGTGCTGATGCCACCAGTTCTTCTGAGAGTTTTGTAGTTTTTCCTTCTGTTGATGTATCTCGGAACATTTCTGGAAATAAAGGAAAGGGTTCGTTTTCTTCTGGTCCCACTGTGGTGCTTGATGTATGTGTGGATCCTACCGTCGAGCAGCTCAGACTCGTTCCTAGTCCTTCATCTGAGAAGGACCCTGTGATCCCCTTCCCTAGAGCTATTCATATGGGAAAGGGGAAGAAAATTGAAAATCCCAAAAAGAGACAGCAGGAAGAGTTCAGCCAGCAGATGATAGACCGTTTTCACATTCAGCTGACTCTTCAGGAGGCTTTGCAGCACATCCCTCTACTCAAGCATTCGCTCAGAGACAGGACCACAGTTAGGAGGAAGAGGAGGAACCACCATTCAGAGATCCATGTGCTGACTAGAGCTACTTGTTTCGCGATCCAGAACCGTCTGCCGGCCAAGAGGCCAGACTCAGGAGCCCCGTATGTCAGATGCCATATCAGAGAGCAGAGGTTCGACCGTACTCTATTAGACAGCGGATCATCGATCAACCTACTTCCGGCAGTCCTTCTCGACCGCTTCGAGTTGGACGCTCTTCGACGGAGCAGGACAGTCCTTCAGTTTGCTAATCGATCTGTCAAGAGGCCGAAGGGGTTGCTGAGGGACGTTGTCGTCACGATTCAGGGCCTGCAATTCCCGTGGACTTCGTAGTGTTGGACATGGAGATCCCTGAGTCAGTGACCGATACCCCCATCATTCTCGGTCGCCCATTCTTGGCTATAGCCAAGGCAGTGACCGACCATGATAGCGGGAAGGTATACTTTCGCGTCGAGGGCGAAAGTGTACAAATAGAGACGGTCGAGGACATCAGAGCCAGAGACAGAGTATGCTCAGAGACTACTTCAGATACAGAGCAGATGACAGATGCAGGGCCAGACATCCACCAGGACTGTGACTTTGTGATCACAGATGACGAGGCAGTTTGGGCAGACCCAGATGCACATGCCATCCTCTCACTTTCAGAGTCCGTTGATGCAGAGACTCCAGCAGAGGAGAGCTTGGAGAGCACATTCCTGGTCCAGGATACCTTAGAGGCAGCAGAGCCGGTTCTGGACCGCGAGACTGATTTGTTTTGTGATGACGGTGGTATGAGGCCACCTTGGATGATACAGATCCCTTGGAGTCAGATTTTGACTGGGCAGAGTTTGATGATTACATACCAGATCTGACTTTCACTGAGCCTGCAGCTAGGGAGGAGGTAGATGCCGAGCAGAGCAGAGACAGTCCATCAGGGCAGCCTTCAGTATTCACGTAGAGTTTTCAGAGGCCAGATCCACCAGCACCCAGTTGTCCAGAGCTGAAGCCACTTCCTGCGTCGCTGAAGTATAGGTTCCTTGCGGGTGAGCATGAGATGTACTCAGTCATTATCTCCGCCGATTTGACTGGAGAGAAGGAATCCCGTCTGATGGGGGTTCTTGAAAAGAACCGCAAGGCGATAGGATGGAGCGTAGCCGATCTCCAGGGGATAAGTCCGGCCCTGTGCTCCCACCATATCTATCTCGAGGATGAGGCGAAGCCGTTGCGTGAGTTCCAGCGGCGGCTGAACCCAAATCTGAGAGAGGTTGTCATGAAGGAGATTTCGAAATGGTGGAGCGCCGATTTTATCTACCCCATCTCCGACTCCAAGTGGGTCAGCCCTTTGCATGTGGTGCCCAAGAAGACGGGCATCACTACAGTAGTCAACGAGTCTGGAGAGGAATTGCTACATGGGTACCCACTTCTTGGCGAGTCTGCGTAGATTACAGACGACTCAACCAGGCCACCAAGAAGGATCATTTCCCCCTTCCCTTTATATATCAGATCATTGAGAGACTGGCAGGGAAGAGCCATTATTATTTTCTGGATGGGTACTCGGGCTACAACCAGGTGGCCATCGCTCCCGAGGACCAGGACAAGACCACCTTTACCTGTCCCTTCGGCACATACGTCTTCGGACGCATGTCATTTGGGTTATGCAATGCCCCTGTGACTTTTCAGAGATGCATGTTGTCGATCTTTTCGGACATGGTAGGGGAGTGCTTGGAGGTCTTCATGGATGATTTCTTGGTTTACGGCGACGGATTCTACTCCTGTCTTGACTGCCTAGACCGAGTCCTTCAGCGATCTATAGAGGTTCACCTTGTGTTGTCTTGGGAGAAGAGTCACTTCATGGTGACTCAAGGGACAGTGCTTGGACATATCATCTCCAACAGGGGCATGGAGGTTGATCCGGCCAAGGTAGATGTCATTAGAAAACTCGCACCGCTGTCCAATTTGTGGCAGTTAAGGTCTTTCTAGGGGCACGTCAGTTTCTACCGGCGATTGATTCATGATTTCAGTAGGATTGCCCGACCGTTGACTGACCTGCTGACGAAAGACACCGAGTTCCTTGTTGATGACAAGTGTCTTTCGTCGTTTGAGACTCTCAAGAGATGTGTTGTTGAGGCTCCTGTTCTCCAGCCGCCTGATTGGTCTCTCCCATTCGAGATCATGACGGATGCCTCTGATTTTGCCGTGGGGGCCGTGATGGGACAGAGGAGGGATGGAGTTCCATTTGCTATTCATTACGCTAGCCGCACATTAGATTCCGCACAGCAGAACTACACAGTCACTGAGAAGGAGATGCTAGCCATAGTCTTCGCCCTAATAAGTTCAGATCGTACATTATTGGATCTAGAGTGACCTTGTATATTGATCATACCGCCATCAGGTACCTCATGGCAAAGAAGGATGCCAAGGCCAGATTGACTATATGGATCCTTCTACTCCAGGAGTTTGGCATAGAGATCAAGGATAAGTCTGGAGTCAAGAATGTGGTGGCGGATCATCTCTCCCGATTAGAGCATCTTGAGGATTCTGAGCAGATTGACCCTATTTGTGAGACCTTCCCAGATGAGGCAATCCTTGCTATTGCCTCTCTCCCGTGGTATTCCGATATTGTGAACTTTCTTGTTGCTAAGAAAGTTCCACAAGATTGGCCCAGGCAGAGGCTTGAGACCTTCCTCGCGAAGGCCAAGTCCTACCACTGGGAGGATCCCATCCTTTACCACGAAGGAGGGGATAACGTCCGGCATAGGTGCATTCCTCAGGAGGAGCACAATAGCGTCCTCACTTACTGCCACAAGCTTGAGGGAGGAGGACATCACTCTGGGAGGAGAACGGCACAGAAAGTGCCCCAATCCGGCCTATGGTGGCCTACCCTCTTCAAGGACTCTGATGAGTTCGTGAAGAGGTATACTGACTGTCAGAGGATGGGCACTTGTGGACAGCGTGATATGATGCCGTTGCAGCCCATTCACTTCTGTGAGGTTTTTGACGCATGGGGCATCGATTTCATGGGTCCATTCCCTAAGATTCAGGGATTCGAGTACATTCTGTTGGCCGTTGATTATGTGAGTCGTTGGGTTGAGGCCATCCTTGCCCGAACCGCAGATGCCAGGATAGTTTGCAGATTTTTGAGGAAGCACGTCATTACACGGTTCGGGGTACCTCGAGTGTTGATATCTGACGGGGGGTCTCATTTCATCAACGACCAGGTGAAGGCCCTTGCTAGCGAGTTCGGCATAGACCATCGAGTTGCCACTCCATACCATCCACAGACGAATGGTTTAGCCGAAGTGTCGAACAGGGAGATCAAGAATATATTGTAGAAAGTCGTCTGCCTTGACCGAAAGGATTGGTCACAGCTTTTGGACTCGGTCTTGTGGGCATATCGGACGTCTTTCAAGACACCTTTGGGCACATCTCCCTTTCGCCTCGTTTATGGCAAGCCGTACCATTTACCTGTTGAGTTGAGACACAGGTCACTTTGGGCAGTCACAGATATACTTTTGGATCCAGATAGTGTAGGAGACCAGAGGAGGGAAGAGTTAGCAGCCTTGGAGGAGCTTCGTGATACCGCCTTCTCAAACAGCCTACAGTACAAGGAGAGAGTGAAGGAGTGGCATCTCATATCAGCCACAAGCATTTTGAGCCTGGACAGAGAGTATGGTTGTTTGATGCTAGGCTTCGTCTATTTCCAGGGAAGGTACAGAGCAAATGGAAGGGACCTTATCTAGTGAGAAAGGTACATGACAATGGGAGTATTGATATATCTGAGTTGTCTTCTGAGAGTACCTTTCGAGTGAACGGCCAGCGGCTCAAGCCATTTCTAGATCATGAGATGTGGGTCGTTGATGTTGATCCTATTCATTTTGCGTGAGATGTGGTCTTTTGACTCACATCTATTGCATCTCACGCCTGATTATCACTGTTCTCCCGACTTGTATAGATCCAGTCGTCCATATCATTACATTCTTTAGTCCACATCCCTTTCCTCATCTTTTGATTATGTTATACTTAGGGTGTACTTTACCCTAAATATAGGGGGGATGTAGGACTCTCGGGTATTCTTTTGATTCATTCTTTACCCCTGTTTTTGCTGCCTATACTTAGGGATATTTTACCCTAAGTATAGGGGGGTAGACCCTGTACATTCTCCACTCGGTTTTCCCTTTGTATACAGCCTGCTATACTTAGGATTATTTGATCCTAAGTATAGGGAGAAAAGCCGAGACCCTCTTGATTTCTATTCATTCATTAGTCTTTGTATATATACTTCCTTTTCACTTCCCTATACTAAGCATGAGTTATGTCTTCTTCATCGCTCTTGACTCTGAGGACATCGTTCGAGGTAAGTATAGGGTGTGTGTATATATATCATATATATTTTAGCCATAACTCGTACTTTGTGTGAGTGTGTAAATAAATAAAAATGGCTAAAAACTCAAAAATCCATAAAAATTAAAAAAATTTCCCTGTAAATAAACATCCTTTTATTTGCACATACATAGCTAATGTACAAATTATTTTTGTAAAAATGTTTTCAAAAACTTTTTGTGTAAAGTTTGTGTAAATATGTGCTTATCAAAATTATGTATATAGTACAAAAATTTTTCAAAATGTTTTGAAAATCAAAAGTTTGCAAAAATCTTGTGTAAATTTGTGTAAATATATTTTGCAAAACTTGCATTCATGCACACATCCATGATTTCAAACATTTTTCAAAATTTTGCATTCGTGTAAATATTGTGTAAATATGATCTTTGTATATACTTGTATATAGTTTTTCTTGGATTATAGTTGACATTTAAACTAGCCTGGAATTAAATTGGGAAATGGAGCTTGATTAAGATCTTAATCCACCTAATTCTAAGAGGAACCTTATAGGGCTTAGGGTTAAGGGTTTTCAGGTCAATGGTGACTTAATTCTTTGAGCCCACTAGGCTACGATCACATGTCATCTCAATGAGACTAAGTAGAGCATTTAACAACACACACATGACTCATATAGACAATGACCCGCACTTTGCACCGAGCTCTCTACGGATGAGGTGGTGAGGAGGCGATCTTTCTTGACTTGGGGTAGCATATGAGGGTAGTACTTCTAGGCGGGACCTCTCTTCTTCTTTTAGTGAATGAAGTGTGTCTCAACTTGGTCTGGTTGCCATGAGGTCTAACGACGGGAGTTGTGGGTTGCAATAATGCTTCAAAAGAGGGATAGTCTACTGGCTCAAGAGGAAAAACTCCTTATGTATATGTTGCACATGTATATGTTGTGTAGATGCACTTGAAAAAAATGCAAAAAGAAAATAACTCCAAAAAAGTGGTGGGTCTGATAGAAAATGATAATCCCACCGGAGTATGTATATAGTGTAAATAAGCAAAGCTTGAGATTCATGTCCCACCTTATGTAGCTTGCAGCAGGGAGACTTAGCTACACTTGTTGAGCTCCCAAGGATACATGGCTACACTGGCCATGGTCCATTCTCTTCTTCCCCCTCTTCTTGAGCCGGTTGAACTTGAACTTAGAAGGGAATACCCCGCTCCTCGAGGAAAGAGTGGCCAGATTGAGGTCATAGAGTTACCTTGTTGGGGAGGGTTGTCAAGTTGCCACGTCTGAGGTGGAGAGCTATACTTCACATTCATAGTACAAGGAAAGACTCATAGTCTTCAGGGTTTGTGTATGTAGACTTGTTCTGATCTGGATTGTTGAGGAGTCTTGATTATACATTAGTGGATCTTAGAGGTTGTTAAGTTTTAAACTTAAGTCCAAATAAGGTTCCGACACATCAATAATCCAAAGATCTGATCGAGCTCCATATTTCAATTTAATGAAGGCAAGTTTAATATTCAGCATTAATCCATTCATTTTCTCCTCTTTTTCTTTTTCTTTTTCACTTCTTTTTCAAGTAAGTGTTTGCTAAGGGACTAGCAAAGTTAAGTATAGGGGGTGATGAATATCCATTCATCACTCTTTATTCTTTTATTTTAGCTACAAAACCTTTGTCAAACACATGTAGATATATGTAAATATTAATAATTAGCAAATTGCATGCATTGTATAAAAATAAATAATTAGCATGTTTTTGTGCATAAATAAAAGAATAAAGAGACAAAAGAAAAAGAGGGAAATATTTAGAATAGATATTGAGCGACCTAATCCCAAGGGAGGGCTCGGCATGGGCCTGACCGCATAAATACCCAAGTAGAGAGAGATAAGGAAGCTCATGTGTGTAAATATACATATATATAAATATAAATATTTTCCTCTAAATAAAAATAAAAATGGTTTGTATTTATATGTACATATTTTTAAATATTAAATTAAAATAAAAATAGGAAAAAATTAAAAATAAAATAAAAATACCCTTCATGTATATATTCATCATGTACATAAGTCCACATACTTATTTTATTTCTCCTTATAAATAAATAAATATCCATAAAAATCTGTATATATTCCATATTCCATAATGTAAATAAATAAAATAAAAATTACAAAAATAAAAATAAAATAAAAAGGAATAAAAATAAAATCAATTTCCTTCATTGTATATATTACCATATATGTCTATAAATAAACCTACTTATTTA